>CM033641.1:169713248-170427959 GCA_019512145.1 Engystomops pustulosus
AGCTTGCAAGGATGGTAGGGTAATAAAGTTCCTTTGTGTTAGGTATAATCCAGATACAATTAGCAAATTGGGAGAAGATAAAGAACACTTTACCTTGCATTATAAATCCAGTATGAGACCAAGAAGAGACCTCATTGGTACCCTTTAAACCAGGGTGTTTTTGGCTTGTCAGAAATTTTTTACCAAGATGGGAGAAGGGGAACATGACATATAGACATGTAAACCTAAAATGGCTGCAAGGTCCTAAATAAAAGCAGGCAGTTAAGAGAGGTGGCAGTTTGAAGAGATGGGATACTGGAACTCCATTTTCACTATGCTCAACTCTTGAACCAAAGTATTATAATATTTTAAGTCGCCCATAAATCAGTGTAATCTAAATCCATGGGTTAGGGAGCCAGAATCTGTAAACTCATCTGAAGGATGAGGTTACAAACAAAAAGAAGAATTAACATGCCAGGAGTATGATGATCCTATCAGTCCAAACCCTTGAAATTAGGGTTCTTCTACAGTACCACCGTTAGATGCTCCATCATACCAATATAAAACAAGAGCACAAAGGCGCATTTCCATAAGGATTTATTATCATACTCTGGCCGTTAGGGATGAATACAATGCACATGAATACCAATAAACGTTGGAACCAAGACCTATCTGCTGCAGACATACAGAACAAAAGGTCCAGCGACACAAACAAATTTGCAAAATATGTAAAAATTCTAGCAAGGGAAAACACCAAGTATATGTTTAAATGCAAAATGTTGTATCGCCTTAGGGTGCATTCACATGCGCCTATGGGGGACACTATATACGGCCGGTATGCCTGATTTTATTTAATTTAGGCTGATAACCCCTTTATCATTGACCGTAACTTTCTTTGTGCCAAAAGGTATATGGTATAGAAGATATTTGAATTATTGAAAATGCTAAAGTAACCCCAGTTGCGCTGACAACATTTTAGCTGCAGCTATAGGCTAGGAAATCCCATAGGTCAGTGATGGAGGGTCTGGGAAGTGTCAAAAAAACTTGACTGTTGCCATGTCATTTTCTGTCTGGAATTAGCTTGTGGACTTTCTGTATGGAATTCAATAGAATCTCTTTACTAAAATAATGTAATCTGTGATTGTTTACTAAAAATTAGAAATCTGCATTATCATCAGACCTGTGATGATGTAGAAGCATGGATCAGTCAATGATTCTGACATCATCGCAGGTCCTGTAGGACACCCGGCAAGGTGAGAGCAGTACGGAGATCCTTATGGGAGATCGGGTGCAGCTTTATGTCAGGGCACCACCCGATCTCCTTACAGCGGTCAAGAGGGTCTAGCAGTGCTGGATCCTACTGACCTCCGGACTATAAGACGCTGGCTCTTTTTAGCAAGATTTTTTCTTGCCTAAAAGCGGTCTTATAGTCCAAAAAAAATACGGTAAGGACACTCGACTACAAAAGGGCCTCCCAGCCCACTGTGACCTCTGCTAAAGCTCTCTAGATGCTTTACTTTAGTCTCGGGCTGCAATGATCAGCTGAAGTGTTTTTGATATTCTTGTCCCATTTATACCAAAAAAAAAAAGTTAAAATCAATTGTCAATGGGCCCCCAGGACGATTAACAAATCTCCCCGTTAGGGAGGGACAAACAGATGGAGAACATTACGACAAAGGTCAGATCTCCAGTAGATGCAATATCAAGTCTAAATGCTTAACAAAAGAAGAGTGACTGCTCCATGTGGCTTCGAAATTTTTGTCTGGAGCTGCAGTTATAAAATATATAGTTCCTACTTGGCATACAAATCAACTTAGTTTCTATAGGTTTGTACTTATCTTGAAAGCAACCATGGTATTCCCTGTAGTGTATGGTATGCACAGGGTACTTTGAGAGCCAAGACACAACCCGCTCCATAGATACTAGATTTAGGACTAAAGAAATTTGATGATTGTCATCAAGATTTAGTATCTACCCATGAGAAATTAACAGATACTATTCCGCCAGAGTCCGCATGCTCAATGTAGATAACAGTCAGACCGCAAACAGCGGCCCACAGGACCGTTGTTTTACGGCTGAAAAAGCTACATGTGGTAGAGGGTCATAGGGTACCCATAGAGGTGTATACGATCTTACTGTGTTGTGGTGTTATTATACAGTTGAATGTGCCAGATACAACAATCTTAAACACTGGAGGTGAGATGAATGAGTGTATTACGCCTTTGTACTATGTTTTGCCAATTGCTCCTAACAGACTCACCCATGATTGCCTAAACCATATGCCCTCACTCCATATTTTATTTTCACAGCACAACCAGTAATAAGGCATTAATAATTTTACAGAGCATTATTCACTTCATATTTTATATCTTCTATGGAGTACTTAATACAGTACCTAAGGTATAGCACATAGTATATATTATAGCAGTAGTGATCACTAACAGGGCCGCCGATAGGGCAGATAAAATGGTACTGCCTATGGGGCCCGGACCTAAGACACTAGGGGGGGGGCCCGCAGGGGCCGCATCTGCCATGAGCAGAGAGGATCATTCATTGGCGCATTGGAGCGCTAGCGCCGGGCCCCCGGATCCGGATTTATTGGAATCAGGGCCCCCGTCTGGGCTCCATAGCGCGATTCTCATGCTCCTGCTGGGGCCCCGGCAGGCCCCGACCCTCTCACGGTAGACGGGCAGGGACCTCGTCCGTACGGACCGGAAGCTACTGCCCGTCAATGTATAGTGCTCGATGCGGCGGAAAAACGGCCGCTCGAAGCACTATTACGGGAGCGATGTGCGCCGGGGTTGTCTTCCGGCCACATCGCTCCAGGAATTAGGATGCGCGGGCCGAGCGATGACGTCATCACGCGGCCGCGCACCCTTTCCTGCCTGGCGCGGGCTGAAGAAAAGAAGAGAGTGGGAGCCTGAGGTGGAGTACGGTTTTTTTTTTTTTTAAATCAAATAGCAGTAAAACATGGTGGGGGGCTTATTAAAATATGGGGGCAGACACATTATTATATCATGGTGGGGGAGGAGGCAGCATATTAAATAATTCAGTGTGGAGGGGCAGCACATCCATTTAATTCCTGTGGGTGGGCGGCGCAGCACATCATTTATTCCATTGGGGGGGGCGCAGAGCACATCATTTTTCATTGGGGGGGGGGCAGCATATCATTTATTCTATTGTGGGGGGGGGAGCATATATTATCCATTGTGGGGGGCCGGCAGCATATCATTTAATCCTTGTGGGGGGGCAGACACATTATCCACTGGGGGGAGCACACATCATTTATTCAATTGGGGGGGGCAGCACATCTTATTCATTTGTGGGGGGGGGCAGCATATCATTTATTCCATTGTGTGGGGGGGGCAGCATATCATTTAATCCATTGTGGGGGGGGGGGGGGCAGCATATCATTTATTCCATTGTGGGGGGGGCATATCATTTAATTCATTGTGGGGGGCGACAGCTATATTTTAATCCATGTGGGGGGGGGCCAGATATCATTTAATCATGTGGGGGGGGGCCAGCATATCATTAATTCATGGGGGGGGGGGCGGCAGAATTCATTTAATTCATTGTGGGGGCATGCATATCATTTAATTCATTGGGGGGGGCAGCATATCATTTTTAATACATTGTGGGGGGGGCATATATTTAATCCATTGGGGGGGGGGGCAGCATATTATTTAATCCATTGTGGGGGGGGCGGCATATCATTATTCATTGTGGGGGGGCACATCATTTAATCCATTGGTGGGGTGCAGACATATTATTTAATCATTGGGGGGGGAAGATATATTTAATCCATTGTGGGGGGGCGGCATAATCATTAATTCATTGTGGGGGGCGGCCGATATTATTAATTGTGGGGGGGCAGCATATCATTTATTACATTTTGTGGGGGGGCCAGAATTCATTTAATCCATGTGGGGGGGGGGACGGCATATCATTAATCCATTGTGGGGGGCGGCATATCATTTAATTTATTGTGGGGGGCGGCATATCATTTCATTCCTTGGGGGGATGGGGGGGCGGCATATCATTTTATCATTGTGGGGGGGCAAGCATATCATTTCATTCCTTGTGGGGGCAGCATATCAAATAAATCATTGTGGGGGGGGGGCAGCATATCAATAATGAGGGGATGGGATGTGTTCTATGTGGGGTAGCGTGCGGTCACTTGTGTTGTGAGGGTTATTAGGTAGGAGCGCAGGGTTGTTATCCAGGAGGACTTTATACTGTAAGGCCTGTGGTATTTTTAGGGACGCCGGGTGGAGATGCTGCACGGAGCGGAAGATATCCAGCTGTGAATTCCACCTGTGATACGTCATGGATTGGAGAACCCGGAATAAAGTCCTCCTGATGGAGAGATGTCATCTATAAGGTACTAGATGCCACTAATGACTCCCAGATCTGTAGTCAGTAACACAGTGTCAGGGCGCTGTCTGTAGGGATGTTAATTGTTAGTAAAGTTTTCAGCATTTCTGAACAGGTAGCGGAATTTGATAAAAGATTTGCAAATCTGAAAGTAAGAAGACTGATTGCTCCGTGGAATCTGAATTTGCGGTTACTTTGCAAGATCTAGCTGAGGGGCTTCAGGCCAGAGATAGTTTGTAGACATGGTCTTGCTGACCGGTCACAAGGACTGCACCCTAAGCAGTTATAAATGCAAGGAATTCCCAGTGCTTGGAGTGGCAGTGCACGTAAAGACAAACGGATGTCATTACGTTCACTGCAGCTCCAGTGCTCAGAGCTCCCTGCATCATATATGGGTTTATGATGTGAAGAAGTGCGAGTCCTTGTGATGCAGTCAGCACAAGGACATGTTGCACCAACTGTACACTTTTTGGAAGCTGCTGGGACCAATGTTGTTGCAAAGAGGTCAAAGTGATTTGAGTTGGTTTAATTTTTTGTTACACCTATGGTGAAGTTTAAATATATTTATAAACATTTGTTGCATTACTTTATCCATTGAATGCTGATGCTTATTATTGGCATTCTTGGCGACTACACACTATAGATGCAGGCATCTAATAAAGTTATTTTATAGTGTGGTACATGAGTATTTTGTCTTTATCATATATCCCTTGTTAAAGGGAATCGCGCACCAGGTGCACAGATAGTACCTGAAGGTATCATGTATGCACCATGATGACCCTGATCAAGCACTGTAAGTTCCAATAAAATGGCCCCTATGGTATCCTAATGTTTATAAAAGATTATGTAATTACCAAGCTTAGGGCAGTGGGGAGTGCTCCAGCGACCTGGGCTCCTTATGTCACCAAGCGGCCAGTCATGCGGACTGCGGTGATCCGAAATCCCGTACATGGCCTCGCTCAGCAGCCTCTGTGAATCAGTGTGCAGGGCAGGGACTTTAGTTACCTTGGGGATTGCAATAAAGGCTCTTTCTTTTCCTCCATTGGTTCTGAGGAAATATGAAGTCCTGACCCCTTATGCAGGATTCACAGAGGTTGTGAGAGGCACAGTTAACCAGGAACTTCAGATACCTCAGGAATGGTGGAGGGTGAGATTAAAGAGCCCTTAGGTGCATGGAGCACCACCCACTGGTAATTACACAATCTTTATTAAAACATTAAAGATAGTGGCGGCCTAGCAATGCACTTATATGTTATATTTGTTATATGTGATTGTTAAACACTTTATATGTTTATGTTAACATGCTTAGTTTTTGAT
Organism: Engystomops pustulosus; assembly: GCA_019512145.1. NCBI lineage: Eukaryota > Metazoa > Chordata > Amphibia > Anura > Leptodactylidae > Engystomops > Engystomops pustulosus. The sequence goes on from CM033641.1 coordinate 169,718,922, forward strand.
GCCCATATTGACACTTAATAAATATACTGACAAAAGATATGACTCATATGGAATCTACCAGAAGGAGTGGTGCCTTGTAGTAGCAACAGGCCTCAACTCAAACCCGTTTGTGAATTAGGTCACTGCGGGGGGCAGGAGGCTTGTCGTTTGTGGGGTGTGTTGGGGACAGACTAACTTTTGCTGTATGGGGCCCCCGAATATTCCTGATGGCTGCCCCTGATCACTACCTAAAGTCACTTTAAGTACTAGATGACTATATATTTTATATACAGATAATTCTCAAAAAAAGTGTCCGTTCTTTACATTCAAGAAAAAAAAAAATCAACATGTCTATAGCTTCAGGACCTAAGGAAAAATCATGTTAACCAGATCTTTGCCTAGAGTTGTATCACTTACAGCAGCTACTGTTCAAAAGCAAATGTGTAGAGAATCCTGGAAACATGATAATACGCAGAGTACAGTACAGTCTATCTCTCTTAAACGGGACCTGAAATGTCCTTCTATATACAGCACACAAATAAAAAGAAAAGCTGATCATTATTATAATTGTAATCGAATCAAATTTTTAATTTCAACAGAATTTCTTATGAAATTGGTATCCATAGAAACAGCTAAGTCAATGAGCTAGATGGGACAGGTAGGCAATGAACACTCACTCAAGCTGGAATGTGTCATTATTTGTGGTTTTGAGTCATTTGAAGCAGAAAAACCAAATCTATCACTGGAAATTGTTTTGTTGTCTATGATTATGGGGGCTGCCACTTAGCAAGTATCCGTCTATTAAAAGGCCAAATGGCCAGAGAAAGAACCAAAGGAAATGAACTTAACAATATCAACATTTATAAAAATGTGTTTTAGCATGGTTAAAAAAAAAAGATACTTTCTGGGGAACCTTCCCCTTAAGACTAAATATCCTAGAGTTTAATCAGACTTATGAATATCAGATTTAATGAAAAACTATATGCACTTTTATATTTTGTTTTTAAGAAAAAAAAAAAAATTTATTTTTCTGATAAAAACATAAAGAAAGCTACATACATTTTTTGTGGATTTTTGCATCAATACAACTTATGAATAGTGTCCAATAGTGTCATTTATTCATTACACAATAAGACATCACATGAAATATGTTTTAGTTTATGGTCATACATTGGCTACACAAGCAAATTGGCGAGTAAAGATATGCACATGGTAATCATCATGTTGTACAGTATTTGTACGCCTGATGTGATTTTATCAAAAATGTTTTGTGAGTTATTGCAGGTTCCTAAATGTTGAATGTGATGACCATTTCACATAAGAAATGAAAATATGAAGGTATACAGAGGTTTTACGTGGCTTATAGGGGTTCCATGTACCGAGTACGGTAGCTATATGCTTCTGTATACACTAATAATGCAAGCTGCAGCTTTATTTTGAAGAAACAAAAGAAAAGGATTCACACATATCTATTACATTCAGAGTCCCCTTAATTGTTTCATTAAAACTGAAAGGTTTAGGAATGAAGGTCATGAAAAATCCCAATATCAAAGTTGCCAAGAAGTTCATAAATTTGCCATAGCTTTGTGTGCATCACTATTGTGTCCGGATGAGAGTTGCCAATGAGCCCACATCATATAATGTCAGAGTCTTTTTAGGACAGATTCCCTACACTAAACCAATATTTAAAGAAATCTACAATCAAAATAAATTAGGGTAACCAAGGATACTTCTTCATAGATCCAGGCACTGTGACTGTGGCAATTCATTTTAAAAATGATGTTAATGAGTCAGAAGGCCTTTGGGGGTGTTACCAAAACCCCTCTTTGCTTAGCTTCACAGGGGCTGTTACACTGTGTATGAGCACTTCACCCTCCAATTGTCTAAGATTATAGCAGGATACTGGGAGCAGAAATGTTTGGAGGGGCAGGGGTGAAACACTAACTGTTGTGAAGCTGCAGAACGAAGGAGCTCTGGTAACGCATAATTGTAAAGTTGATCTATGTCTGGATCTATGAGTAGGTGTCCCTGGTTTATCAATGCTTGATTTCCTTTAAGCTTATCTCGGTGAACAATTTCATATATGTAAGCTACCCCTATAATTTAGCGCCTTCTAGCTCTACAGTGAAAAATTTATTTTGTGCTTCTTCTGAGTAGGCATACTTTATCTCATCTTGTTTATGGGAAACATCAAATAGGTATAAAAATCAGATGTTATGCCAAGGATATGACCAATGATGGATTACAGCAAGTAGTTCAACACAGTACACAGCCATGAAACATAGATGGTAAACCAAATAACTATGTTAAGTAAATAACAGGTGCAGTACACAGATACATTATTATTATCACCTGTCAGCCTGTTCAATGCAGGCACAGCGATTTAGTTACAGGATTGGTTTTCATTCTCATGTCTCCTGCAAGCTCTGAGTAATGTGATCATCACACTGTTCCTGGGACTACAATGAAATATATGCAATAACCGGGAAGCAATATTTCTATTCCATGAAAGCGAGAAAAAAAAAATCTAAAAATATATTATATATATAAAAGAAAAGCTGCAAATCATTGTGAATTACCAACATTGAAGTTAGAAAACACAAGAGATGTTTAGCAAACAAGGATTATGTTACATCTGGTAAGTAAATAGGTGGTTCCTCAAGAACAGGTTTTGGTTCTTTCAAAAAACATATATATGTTATTCCATAAATCTAACCCCAGGGGAGCTTAGCAGTGTTATGTGATTGTGTATCCTCAATATAGCTGCATAGTCACTACCTCCACTATGGGCATATTCTTGATTATACAAACCAGCATTGGTTAATAGTCAGAATCAGCACCTGTCTCAGTAGAGGGTTCGGATATATTCTTTCCAGCCCCAAATGGACTACAGAAATAAATATTCGGCCACTAATGTGCAGAGGTGCCAAATTATTAAAGACCGTAAATCTGGCGACCCTGTACACGCAATGTGTTAAAACTCAATTATGCAGGGCTTCTAAACATAAATGTGCAGCTAGTGCGAATACAAATTTTGTGTCGCAGCAGACACAGTGCAGAACTTGTATGTATAATGACCCCATCATTTGTGAAGCGTCCAGAAAATCAGGGTGCTATACAAATAAGGATTTTATTATTATTAGTTTTAAATATCCCATTAATTGCTGTTTCAGAATCTAGTTATTCCATGGACAGTCTGCAAAAAACCCTTGTAGTCTCTCATAGTATGGGTCATTGTGTTCCTTACAGATTTGACCTTATATGTTGTAATCTCACTCCTCCAAAGTTATAGTAAAAAGAGCGAGTCCCATTTTTTCTGGACTTGTCACTTTTAGAGGTAGCGTGCTGTCATTTAAATGGCCATATCTTGGGCTCTATAGAGCTGGAAACTTGGTTTTATCACATTTTTGTTCATAGTGTGCTTACAGGGGTGTCAAACTTTTAGCAAATATTGCTATTGTTTGTGTAATGAAAAGTTCATAATTTTCCATATACCTGTGTATCAATCCTCATGGTTTTCTAGATTTCTGCTGCTGTACTTCTATAGGAAGCTTTTATGGTACTTTCAGTGATAAAAAATGCTGCCCATGGTTTTGGGATGAGCAGCAGGTGCACGAGGTACACGAAACCTGTGTGTCTATTCCAAGCCCATGGACAGGTTTCTATCACTGGAATAAACATAGAACCGTTGTTATGGAAGGACAGCAAACAGAGATCTAGAAAAACTGTAAGAATTGGCACGGAAGTATATTGGAAAATTGTATACTTTTCCCTACACAAACTGCATAAATTATTTGCTGAAAGTGGATGACCCTTAAATGTAAGTCTCATGTGGTAAGCAAAGCCTGAGTTGTGACCTGCTCCTGTTGGGTGGGAGAAACAAAATGAGCGCCTTACCACTGATGTTTTTATACTATCTGGTTGATTTTCAAAATGCTAACCATTTGATAGAAAAACTATATAGCATCTCCCATCTATAATATGGTGCTCTCAGATATGATCACATATGCAAAATCCCCATCAATAATACAGATTGATGATAAACTGATTTTTACTCAAAATACTAAACTAAATAATTAAAAATTTGAGATGTGGAGCAATTGGTAAGTTTTACTACTTTTTAAACGATATTTATGTCATTTATTAATCATCACGAAGGACAGCTGCTACATAATGACAGATAGAAAGGAATTGACAATAGGCTTGTTATTCACAAAACTTGACGTACAGTACTTATGTTGGCCTTTATTCAGGAGGTTCTGTCTCGACCCTGGATTGTCCAGAATGATTGGATATCAAAATAGAATGTTAATATTCTACAAATGTCCTCTGTGGTGAGCAGATAAGATCAAATGGATCATACAGTGAAAGTACGGTGAATGTGTAGAGTGTAGAGAAGTATGTGAAAGGTTTCTTACTTTAGGGTTTTTAAATCGGCATATAAATAGACCATATACAAAGTACATTTAACATGTTTGATCATGAGTAAGATAGTTTCCATATGGAACATGTCATTTATAAAAGAGAAAAAACTAATGTGTTGGCATCCACCAACAAACTACATATCAGTGACATTATGCTTATCAAACTTACCTTTATACTTACTTGTTACCCATCGTACTTCATCATTAGATAGATTTTACTTAGCATGAAGCATTTACTTATTGTATGGCACTAGTGCTTTGCTATCTTTGGATGACACTCATGTATACAATGTGTAGGCTGTGCTGCACTATTTTCTAGATACAGGTTGGACATGTGCATCAAATTAGGTTGAGTTGGGGATGATATTCATAGTATTTACATTATGCATGTTGGAATGTGTTGATTTTAAAGATTTTTTAAAGCATATTGAATAAAATGTTGTATTAATTTTGATGGTAGTTTGCCTGCCCATTTTTTACACACCTGCTATTGGATTTATGGGTATTGTCTAACTACAATATTTCACAGCTGGCACTCAGCGAATATAGTACACAAATACAATTTATATACACTTTACTATAGATATAATACACTTTTATATAGTTCTCGAATAACTTTTCAAAAGACCATTTTCTTATTAAACTTTGATTTCTTCTTTTTTGGTATTATGTTTTAGTTGAATTGAGTACTCCCCTCACATTACAGCAAAAGGGCTCCAGAATTGTGTATTTAAGAGACACAGCGCTGGCTAATGTGTTCCCTTATTTTCCTGTTGGCCAACAGATAGTGTATAGTGCGTATGGTTGGTAGACTTTGAAGCTGTTTCAATTCACAGCAAACGGCTCCTAGCATGAATTGCACCCATCTAATAATGTATTTAAGGATAGTACACACTAAAAATGCCATGAATTAGGGCAAAAAGTAATTGTCAAGACTTGCAATATTATTGTGAACTGGATTTCTATGAATGTTTTAAGGAATTTCAGGCTATTTCTATGTTAAGCCTGTAGTCAGTGGATTTATAGAGCATTAGTCAAACCTGCCCACATGCATTTATTTCACATGCATCCAGTAACATACCTGGTATAGATTGTGCAGCTCCTCACAGTTATATGGGGATGGTACTTGTTGTTGTTGACTGAGCTAACTTCAGGTTCAGCACTAACAGATGGGAGAGTGCCATGTCACAGGTAATGCTGGTTTGAGATAAGGTGGAAGCGATTCTTCAGAACCTCTTTCTTTTCCTGCCCTGGCAACTGAAGTGCTGATAAAGGAATGCTGATGGGCTGACTGGGGTTTCCTGTGGAAGTACTGACAGGCATCTGCATTCCCATTTGTGGACTCCAAGTGGAATATTAGATTGAACTTTGTTTGTGAAGGCAAAGGTGGTCTCACAGGTTCTGGAGTGGGGGTTATGTAACACCCATGTGGAAGGTGTAATAGGTGTAAATCTAAGTCATTGCTTAAAGATGGAGGCAAAATGCTAGGAGGTTGGTTGGTCCCAATGGAGTTGTGGAAGGAGTCTGATTCTTCGGCTGGTCATCTGTGTTATGAAAGTGAAGGTCCATCAATGCCACAGTAAGTTCTGCATTAGCAACAATGTAGTAATCTCAGGATTTCCTGTTTGATCTTTTTCACAATTACATCACTACTGTATCATCAGCAATGTTGAGGGACCCGGAAAGAGTGGAATGAGACAGCCACTGGGCCTTTTGCGAGAAACATTAGGAGATTGCTCAGCTCTATGCTCAAAGTCACTGTTTCATCCGTTACAGATGATTCACACCATATCAAACAATGTGGTTTCATTCATATTCTCTATACAGGCTCATCCAGCTCTGATGGTCACTACAGTAGAAAAATCACAGAGTCTCTGGTTCTATTGCAATCAAGCTTAGACTTTCCTGGTCTTCCAGGATACCTGTCTATTGGGCTTGTTGGAGTCTCTGATGGCACCTATCATACTTGGACTGTCTGAATTGAAGCTTCTATTGTCCTGGAAGCATACTCCTCTGAGGACCTGCCCTACATGTTGTAGTGAGTGGCCAGTGGTATGCATGCCCAGCACTGCATCCCACATAGCAGTAAGGTGCCATTGGAGCCCTCAGAGAGTAAGTGCTTTAGGTTTGGAATAAGGCTAAAATGGTCCCATGCCTGTGGGCCAACTTACTAACTGGAGAGGTTTTCTGAAGATGTATGAAGACAGTCTTCCATTGTTTCTGATCAGGAGGAGTCTTCCTACAAATGTTAATAAAGAAAAATAAAATAAATAATATTTACTCTCATATAGAATTCACACAGAAATAAGCAGTTTTCTTAAATGTAGGTGCACAACTTTTTAGACCAAAAGCCATTTTTAAATCCGGTAAGTCTGGAGTACAACATTTCCCTCTTCTTGATGAGAACGGCGTAAAAACAATTAGTCAGGACAGGACCTACAGTAACTGTTAAATTAGGTTACATCACGTGTCACTTCCATTTTGTATACCTGCTCATCGTTAAAAGGGTTGTCCACTTTCAGCAAATAATTGATATGGTTTGTTGAGAAAAGTTATCCAATTTTCCAATATACTTTCCGCATCAATCTCCTGGTTTTCTAGATCTCTGCTTGCTTTGCTTCTATAGATAGTTAACTTCAGTTTTATCCAGTGGATAGAAATCTGTCCATGTGATGGATGGACATGCAGGTGCAGGAGCCATTATGATCACACAACTCCTATTACCTCTAGTGATAAAACTGCTCATGGACCTGCGTGTCTATACATCACATGGAAGATTATCCACTGAAGTAAATAGAGAAGTTGTCTATAGAAGTCCAGCAAGCAGAGATGTAGAAAACCATGAGAAATTGATACAAAAGTATATTGAAAAATTGTTAAGTTTTCATTACGCAAATAATATAAATTATCTACTGAAAGTGGCCAACCCTTAACCCTTCAATGTGTTAAAGTAACAGCAATTTATAACACTATGTGGGAGACTATCATGCCACGGCATATGATAATGATAAACAGGTCCCATTTTTTTTCACTTATGAGGACCAAGAAAGCAATAGAAGTCATGGGTTGGCAAAAAAACTGATGAAACTACGTTTTTTTTATTCACTGATGAGGCCGAAAAACCAGAGTGTGATGTTTTCCTTAGACACACTTTCATTGTCTAAGATTATAATGTCTGGCTTCACCATGGTGGCGATTGAGGTGATAAATCTGGTGCACCTTTAGGTAAGATGCCTTTATGGAGCTTCACCACACTTCACATTTTAAGCATGCAGATCCTCCTTGTTTTAATTATTTTGCTCTATAACAGAGCAGAACAGAATCCCCAATGCAGATGTCACAGAGCACTAGTGGTTTACTTATGGGTAAAACTTAATATACACCAATTTCAGCCATGATGCCATGGGCTTTACCCTGGAAAGGGAACCTCAAGAACTGAGCATTCTTGTGTCTACAGATTTTAAAGCGAAACGGACACCAGGTATTATTTTTAGCTGGTGACAGCTTCCAAAGTCTATGCTATGCTGAATTTAAAAATGCTTGTCAGCATTCTAAATTATTTCAGTAACTTGTGCCTTTGCCTCGTTTCCTCTATCCACACTCATCCACGCTCCTCCTCGTCATGTGCATTGAGCAGGGCTAAGGACCAAAGGGTTGATGTTGTGGAGTAGAGGAAGCATGAGAAGACTAAAGACCGGCACATAGCTGCCCCCTCCCTTGGACTACAACAAGCTGTTGGACAGGTAACTGCGAAAAAATAGTTTTAGAAAGTACTGAAATATTCAGAATGTTGACAAGGCATTTTTAAAATCAGCATAGCATAAGCTATTGAACCGTCTACAGCTAAAAAACATCCTAGTTACGTTCACTTTAATATACTTTTACTTGCTGTATCTAAACTTATGCTCATTTAAAATCCAAACACTTCATTATTTTCCAATATTTTTGTATATTTGTGACGATTTCTGTTTCACAACTGTCAACATTTTGCTTGTATTAGCATTGTTGCAAGTATTATGTACAATACTTCTGTATTTATTTGAGCCAAGAAGATTGATCTGAAAATTCTGTTCAAAATGTAAGTTTGTGGTTGAGACTGTGTCTGCTTTCCAAGCAATGTGTATTCCGCACAGGATATGAAGGGTAATCAGACACAGCCTGACATCTCCATGTTCGCTTATGTGGATTATGCCCCCTGCCGGCGCTCTGCTGACCTTTGCAGTAGGCCAAATAAACAAATCAGCAGTGTTTAGATTTCAGGCCGCTTTGCGCAACTAATTTAATGCAGATACGACTGGTGTAAATAATATGTGTTCGGGATAACTTGCCTGCCTTTCTTTTGCAGTCTCATGCGATCAAAGCTTTTGTTAAAATACTGAATTGTAGAAATATGGGAAACTAACCCCACAAATTACATGGTATTAGCCAGCTTTTTAAGATATCTAGGAAACTTAATGGGGTGAATCATCAACCTTCCTCAGTATTGTTAGATTTTACAGCTTGTAAATATAAACATTTTTTTGCACTGCTAGGTTTGCTTCTTTTTTACTCTTATTTAAAGGACATCTACCACAAGATGAAGGATTGTAAACCAAGCATACTTAACATGTAGGTTCGTGCCCCCTATTGCAGGATAGCTCTTCTTCTAGTTCTTTTATGCCCTTGGTTGTAGGCAAAAAAGGTTTTAAAAAGTATGCAAATGAGCTAAAAAATAGCAGATCCTGCCAGTGGTGTTATTTGCTTGTTTACAATCCTTCATCCTGGTAATGTCCTTAATAGGGGATAAAGATAACATAGCAGTGAGAAAACTGCATAAGTATACTAGAACTTTACTACAGCATGATAAAAATCTTAGTTTTTAACCATACAGTCTGCAAATAAGACATACAGGCTCCTAATCCATTGTAGCACACTTGACTATCAAGTTACGTTTCAGTCCAACTCTATAAAACACTGGTCCCCACCGTTTACTTTATTTGCCAAAAAAAAAAAAAATTGTCTTGTGTACACTAAAGTGTCAAAGGATTTTATGGAAAAGTAGAGAAAACTGGGTGTCACATAATCTTAATGTAGGGGATGTCAGCTGAGAGCCTATGCACTAAATTTTTGCCAGAAGGTGATCACAGATAAAAGTATACAAAATTATGAACAATGACAAGAACTTTATAAGTCAGGATGGGGCAATACAATCCCAAACATAAAAAAACAATTGAAAGTAATAAGAAAAAGAGGGCACAGGTCTCCATGGTTGAGAGGGGTAAAGCTGATCCTAGCAGTGTACAGACAGCTTCGTCCTGCTGAGTACAGGTAAGGGAAGATGATGGTCATAAAGCTACTGAGGATGGGAGTTAATATAGTCCAATAAGGCTGCCACATTTTAGAGATGGATGTCTTATTTCTCATGCAATTTTTCTTGTATATCAGTTTTCCAATGACTCTGGTCTAATCTAAACGGGTGACAGTCGATTAGGAGGTTTTCAGTTAGTCAGCAAGATGAATGGGCTGCGAAGCATATATATCGTACAGACGGTCCCTACTTAAGTAGCACCCGACTTACAGATACTCCTAGTTACCATGGACCTCTGGATGTGGGCAATTTACTGTACTTTAGCCTCATGCTACAGCCTTATCAATAGTATCTGCAATTGAGCTTTATTGTTATCTGGTTTTATGACAACCCACATTTTAAAATCCAATGTCACAGAGACCAAAAAAAATAAAAAAAATTTGTCTGGGTTACAATATAACTATTCAGTTCCGACTTGCATACAAATTCACTTAAGAACAAATCTACGAACCTATCTTGTACGTAACTGGGGACTTGCCTGTTATTAATGTATAGATTTGGTTGCGGCTACTGGTAGCAGCAAACAGAAGGTTGTGACTGCAATATGCAACCAAAATGGATGCAATTTGGCAATCACAAGTCCAATGTATATGACTAACTAAGCCAAGATCTCCACAACCTCTAAAGCAGAGGGGGAATGGATATGTGGAATAGCACTATAGAATCTAAATAAGGACCAAATACATCCGTGCATATCTTGAGGTCTCAGCGGATGACTGCCTTCGGCAACACTGTGGCAACAATCCAAACCAACGCTGCACAGAAGTTGGATGCCTAGATCATTCCCTAAGTGCAGCAGGAATGAAGGTGTATCCCCTGGGGTTGATTGAAGGTAGCATAGATAAAGAGATCAGGTTAGGAACATATGATGTGTTGGACCATTGGTTAGCCTCTAGACAGAGGGATCTACCAAAATGTAATGGTTGGATGAAAAACTCTCTGCTTTCAGGCATGCTATCAGGTTGAACCCGCAGCGTGATAGGCTTACAACTGTCCAAAAGATCTCAGCTGATTCCATCCTTGTCCCTCCACCACAAAAGAATGAGGGCTATAGGCCTCAAGGGAACTCTGAAACTGGTATACCTTAATTGGTGCTTCCTCACTTGGCTCTCAATATATCAGTCAGCATGATAAGCCTAGACTTGTCTTTTGCTCAATAGCACTGTCCACTTTCCAGTGTGCCAAACCTTCGTGCTTTGGATTCAGCAGGCAGAGGGATTAGGAGGAAATTATTAGCAGATTTCTTAAAAGTTTGACTTTGAAAGGGAAGGTAGAGCTTGTACAACAATATAGGAAATAATACCACAGCCTCGGATCAAGTTACTGATCCATGATGATTCATGTAGTCATATACTGTACCTCTACTGCCTATTGGTGTAATTCCCCCGATGAACAGCAACGCCACATCTAGAGTAAGTTATTGCAGCTGGGTACCGTCTAGCACGATGACCTCTGTGAAGCTCTCTTTAGGATATTGTTTTACATGGTCCCAGTCCACCGTATTTGTCGCACCTCGGTCACTTAAGGGTCGTTATATGAATAGGCTTATCTGAGTGATCCTGGTCCAATTCACACAAAATCTTGCGAGTATAGCCATCTCCAATGTCAATGGGGATCTAAAAGGGATGAAATAGTTAATAGATTCCTGCTCTATAACTTTTCATTATAAAAGTACTTTCGACTTCTAAGATCCTTCTGGTAGAAACACACTCCGCCTACGTGTGTAACGAGGCTAACTGCCTGTATGAAGTATGGCCTGGTGATCTGATTGATTTCAATGGTGGATCTGTGGCATATGATACGTTGGGGTTTGACTCTGCTATGTGGGGTAAATTAATGCCTACCTCTCGGTCCACTTATTGAGCACAGTACATTGGCTTTACTTTCCATGGATACTTAGGCTATGCTTATGGTTCAGTATATTGCTGCTTTGTGCAGCAGGTTGACACTATGAAGATAATTCTATGTGCCCCCCACCCATTATTGTCGCCCACCGGCATTGGTGTGATATGCAGAGATAGGCATGGGCATAGAGTCTTTTATCTGGGCCTGCATCCTTGAGTAGTACGGTATAGCGTCATACTCTGCCAATGGTCACACCTTCGGTGTCTGAAAAGGGTAGGCATACGCTAAGTTCGTGGGTTTAAAAAAATTTTTTCTTTCCCCAGATAATCTCGTCCGTTGCCACAACGGGTATACGAGTTTTGTATGTGGTGTGTCTAATGGAGACTCTGGAGTAAGTAACGATTTTTATTGCGGTCTACTCACAGTCGGGCAAGCCTATCAGTGGATGATGCCACATGTAGGCTACTACGCATTAAACATTGGGCATACGTGTTCTATTGGATCGTATTATGGTTGGCTACGGGCCAGGATATAACTGATACTGGTGGGGGATTGATTGTGTGGCAATTCTGCACTGTGGGATGGCAAGTAGTGCTATTGGTTATATGCGCATCTCAGTATTACTAAGTTCATTGAAGTAGCTTCCTCGGCTTAGAGCGCACTACGGAAAGTGTTCTTACGTTTGCTAACTGTAAGTCTGAATCTTTGATCCGATATATTGCCACATTTTAACCCTCTAGACATGGGATGGTATTGTGGCTGACACGTTGGCATAGTGACTCAGTCGACTAACAGTGTACGGGCACTTTACTTTGCTCCCTAGGGCGCACATTGCCTTCTAATGTGTGCCCTGTTATGGCGGCTGGCTCTGAGGCATTGAACTAGTCAACTGGAAGGCTGCCTCGATCTAGGCTAGACTGATGGCGAGTAGGAAGATGATAACAGTCAACTGTTGGATAGTCATGTTCCAAATTAATTGCCCATTAACCTCATACACATTGGAATTGTCAACAAGTGCAGGCTGGGACTTAGGCGACACCTTATGCAGGAGACCAGTACCTGGCACCCTTGGTGGCTGAGCACTATAAAGGCTGTGTCGGGAGAAGGTTAGACGCTATGCCCAAGGGACGGGGGGGGGTATGGCTTGGGCTGACTGCTGGGAGGGCTGTGGCTACTGGGGGTAACTTTGATGGGGACATTGGCTACTGGAGCAACTGCTGATCGGGGTCGTCTGATTACTGCAGGCTATAGGGACATGATGATTGACAGGGGGGGGGGGCCCGAAGAGGCAGAGAGCCCCCCCAGACATGACAGTATACAGGTAAAAACCATGAATGGTAGGTGCAGTAAAAATCCAAAATAAAGGGATACCAAGATGTCATTGGGGAAAAATGAAAAGAAAATAGTATGGGGAGAAAAAAATAGGACAGTTGTTGTAAAAAAAAAAAAAAAAAAAAAAAACCTTCCCAGGACGTACTAGATATCCAGAAACAAAGCCTTTAATCGGGGGTTAGAGATGGTGAATTTCTTAAAATATGAATATTATGACCGAATAATAATTACTATAATTGTAATAAATATAGCAAAGAGACATGTGTCATTTAAGCAACAAACAATCCTCTTATTTACATAGTCCAAAAATACATTAATATGTACACCAGATAAAAAAGTTAAACACAAGTAAAAATGGAGTAGAAAAGCTTATCTCAATTCTCATTCTGAAAACAATCTGAGTGGAAACGTGGAACCTAATATCACAAACAGAAGTTCCTTGTATCATGCTGGGAGCCTTACGCAACTCGTCAAAGCAGTAGTATGTGTAAGAGCCAATATAAGTATCACCTAGAAGACCCCACACCGTCCCTGCAATAAGATAATTAAAATGAAGGTGACACCAAGCAACAGGGGATCGACTTATTGTACCTAAAAACAAAGGGGACCTGAAGGCAAGCGATGGGGACACCCCATATAGTTAGGGGCCCCTACACGAGGATCAAGGCACTAACAGCATGGAGGTGCCCTACAATCTCACATGTACACAAATGATTCTATAATGTGTATACTAGTGTGTGTAGTACAGCGGTGTTAGCGATGTTACGCATGCAGAGTGAGCAATAATGTACTAAATGTTCACAAATCCGACCCAAAGATCATTTACCCCCACGATCAGTCGACATAGGACACTGACAAGGGTGTTCCCCACCATAATGTCCCGGTAAATGCACGCTGAAAAAATCGTATAAGGTTATGGTCTAGGCTTAATGTACGATGGTATAAAAGCTCACGGTGGTTCATTCCGCTACCCTTCGGCGTCCGGGCCTCAGTATCCAGGATGTTTCAAACCTTTTTCTTCACAAACAGAAATATCCGGGCTTCGCATTACAACTCCACGTACTATATAGTGGAGCGCTGCTTTAGACTGTAAGGCAGTGGTAGATTTCCTTTAAAGCATACTGTGTTATAAAGGGCAAATAGGAGAAAACCCCTATATAGCTTGTCTACCAGACAGCTTGCATTTTACCAAAATTGTAACTTGGTTTACAAGCAAAATTTCATACATTAAGAATAAGTGAACCCCTCCCAACCTTACTATGACTGTACCTCCCTCTCTCACAAAATTGTATCACCACAATGTTGAAGAAGTAGAAGAAAAGAAAGGGCTATATTGTTACTACACATGACTAAATATTTGTGGGTGTGGAATGATTGATCTGCTGTTCAATGATTTTCCTATGAAAAATTTGGATCCAGCAAGAATTCTGCTTGTGTCCCAAGGTATTTGGTAATTGTGAAGCGTTATCTGCCTAAGTCTCAGCGATGGGGAAATCTGCTTTGATAGCAGCAATTAGATCACATGTATCTTCCAGGAACACAATTATGCTTGTCATCCAAGGTTCCACTATACAGAAACAACTGTCAGACCCACCAAGACTGACCCCTGGGGAAGCCACTGTGGGGTGGTATACACGTGGGTTTAGTCCAGCCCCAGATCTCTTTACCTCCTCTTGTGACTTTTTTGACGCTGGGTAATATATGTTCAAATTGGCTCAATTTGTAGACTAGATTCCTCACTAGTGTGTGTATGTGTATATTCACTTTGATTATCGATTGGCATAGATGATATGAGACTCCGCTTAAATTTTTTCTTTGGGAGACCCTTGTTGTAGGACATATGGTTAAAACATAACTTTATCTAGCTTTTGCCAGGGGGAGTGGGTGGGTTCGATTAGCCAACACTATACATCTTCATGATTGTATTGCTTGGTTTCATCTTACTGGTTTTTATTTTGTTGTCTTGTTGTGATGATATGATGTGTCAATAAAGGGTGATGGCTTGTCTATACCACTGCATCCTACCCGGACATCAGCATTGGGGTGTGCTTGTGTCCACCCCTAGTTTGTGAGCGACAACAAGGCAACACTGTACGCAAGAACCTCCACGGATGGATGGTAACATGAAAATGAATGAAAACATGGTGGAAGGAGTGCAACTGGATCATGTGGAAGGTTATGACTATTTGTTCTCAACCCGAACAAACCCTGAAGATGACTGACTTGGACTTCGGTCTGCTACAATTGCAAATGAGTTGCCGCATTGGGTTTGTATAATTCCTTAGGAAATAGTAGGGGTCACCAAGTGACTGGAGGAATTAAGAACAATAGGGGGGAGCAGGATGATATGGGAGGTTGACAATATAAGTGGAGTAACATAGATCAGTCTGTCGAGAGATAAGTGGGAAACAAGAATGGTGCACGAGAGATTAAAAGTTGCAACTAGAATTTGGGCATATTTATCAGGACCTCTGTGCCACGTCAGTGGATAGAGCACTAAAACAATTAATCACAGATGAACTTATTGCTAGGCATTGCAATCATTTAAACCCTTCTCCGCCACCTTCACGACGAGTTGTGAAGATTGTAGCCGGCCAGAATGTGGCCGCATGGGTGGTCACTGTGCGTACTTGCTGCAGTCGGCAACTTTTCACATGAGACAACATTATTTACTCTCCCCCCAATGATAAATCAAATAATTAGCGGTGTCATCCCCCAGCCACTTGTTCGTTCGGTTGGGGCTGGCATTGGCCCGCTCATGGGGTGCAGCTGTGGCTGTGTGTCACCTCCCGTGGCCGCTGTTGTAGAGGGCACTAGGGGTCGGCTTCAGCCCGGTCGCTGTGTTGAGGGCGCCTGGTGCAAAAAACAGGGACTGTAAAATTTTTTCTCTGTATAAATAGACGTCTATAACTACTCTTATTTATATCGCACCATCTATTCCAATGCCGATTACAATCATAGGGGATAGTACAAATAAAAAGACATTAAAGAGTGCAACATTCATATTGAACATTAGTCTATACACTATCTTATACACAATTAGTTATAGATTTTATACTGAAAATTTACAATCTCTCTCGGCTGAAATACTCTCAAAAATGTAAAAATGTTAGTGTCGACCTCTGGCGACATCGAATTAGGCCCCTCTTGTTCCCCACCGCCTTTTAAAAGTGGCTGCCTGGAGCAGACCCGAACAGGGTACTTAATAGCTTGCCCAGTTTTGCGCTTCAGAAACGGGATATCAGGGCACCATTCTATTTAGGGTATTTGGTTTATTCTTATTAATATGTGGCTTCATGTTAAGGAAGGGTTTGACGGTACCATTTCTTTTAATACTTTTTTGAGTTTTCAAACCTCTAGGAGTTCTGATTGTTCATACATTTCAACTGCAGTATCAGATTTGTATACATTGTGTAAACCGCTATCTATTTATTGGGATTGGAAGTGGATTTTTTTTTACTGCACGCTTTGGGGGAGGGGAGGGGGGTGGTCAGAAAAAAAAGTTTACTTTTCTTATAACAATACTAATTACAGTAGCGGTGCTATAATTCTAAAAGGAGATCAGTGTGCTTAAAAGGCTTACAAAACAGTAGCAATGGAAGAATCGTGAGCAGTGAAGATGATAGTAGGATAGTATGTCTGAGGGCTTCAGTAGTAACACTACTTCATGAGCAGCCGCAGTAGACAGCCACACGTGTAATGCGAGCCATTTGTCTTCAAAATTGCCCGAAAACTTATGTTTAGAGTATTTTCAAAATACAGCCAGCACATTTGGACTACATTTTAAGGAGTCAACCCGTCTCAGTTTCCCACATGGATCTGATTAATTACTTTGTTCTGCTGCACAAGTCCCACCATAAAAATGAACATTCTCACATAAAATAGACACAACATTGCCATGACTTTTAAAGAAGTCTGTCAGATGCTATGGCACTAAGTAAATAACAGTGCCGCAGTAGAGGTGCTTAAATGGGTTTCCAATGACAAACACATGACTTCTTCAAAATTGACTTAATAAATAACAACAGCACTTCTCATCTAATTTAGGCACTTCGCTGATACTACTTACACTGGCTATTACTTCTGCCACATTGTCATATCTTATTTTGAAACATTTTGCCGCTAACAAACGTGAATAAACCAATGCAAACCCTCATGTGCCGGATACTACGCACCAGGACGTTTAGTAGTCCCCGGGGCTAGATGCTTAGGCTACGGGGACGTTTCTATAACTTCCTGAGTTCTGGCACGGCTCACAACGGAGCCGTCACCAGAAGCAAGTCGCTGCAGCTGTCTAGTACAGCTGGCCAGCCTGCCGCTGAACACCGCGATCGAGCCGGCTCCGATCGCGGGTGTTACCCCTTACCACGCCGCGGTCAAACTGGCCGCGGCGTGTAAGGGTTTTGCGCTGTGGATACGGATCCCCGTGCCGTCGTACCGGGGGATCCATCACTTCTGGAAGTCCGAGGATGCAGTTGCCCCGACTGCCTGGTCTCCAGGCGTCTCCTTCCGGGTCTGAATGTAACTTCTGAGCATGCGCAAGCTTTGCTCAGCAGTTACATGCTCTACAGAAAATAGGATTGGTAGAGCAGGTATTGAACTTAACCAGTGATCAGGAGCATATCACTGGTTCAAGTTCAAGTATGTATTAGAAAATATGCAAAAACACTTAACACACACCAGCATAGAAAGAAAAATAAATAATACACAATATAGCCCCTAGAAATGTGTCACTGTTCCCATAAACTATAAAAGTGGAAAAAACACAAAAACACAAAAAACCGCGATATTTGGTATGCGCCGTCCGTAACAATCTGTTAGATAAACAAAGAATCGTTGGCCCGACACGGACACGCGTAGAAAAAAAAACGCCAAAACTTTCCGAAAACAAACCATAGTTTTAGTAATACTCCCTATAAAAAAATGCTCTCAAAAAGTTAATTTAAAATGTTATGCACTCCCAAATGAAGCCACTAAAAGAACAAACTCGTTCTCGCACAATAAGCCCCTAACTAGATTTGTCAGCAAAAATAAAAAAAGTTAGTGCATATGAAAGATGATGATGCTAAACTGACAAGATTTTCTCACAAATGGGTTTTTTTCGATTCAATGAAAAAACACAACAAACCCCACATTTGGAATCCCTGCGTCTGGATAACATCTGCATCAAAAACAATAATCGTTATAATCCGCAAGTTAACCCGGGAAAAAACAAAAAGAAAAACAAGCGACCAGAAAAAAAAGAAGTTATCATTAATACCCACTTACAAATGTCTAAAAAGGAGGTTAATAAATGTTAAGCACTCTAAATAGACCACTAAAAAGAACACTCCTCTCGCCAAAAAAATAGCCCTTAAACAGATTTGGGAGGGCAGAACAAATAAAAGTAGGATATGACGACGGTGATGCTCCCAAGTACAACATTTGGCCAAATTACTGTTTATGCAATAAAATGGGAAAAAATACAAAATCTATGACATGAGGTCTTTTGATCGGTGGCGTCCCCATAGAATAAAATAATTCATCCATTTTTATGGTTGGTCAAGCGCCACAAAAAAACCCATACAATCTCCTGAAAAGTGATGATTTCATTCCTCCACCCCACAAAGGTTCATAAACTTCACCAATAGCCTCTAGAGTCCCCCAATACGTACCAGAAAAAGGCATTTCATGGCAACAGACCTAAGCTATAGGTCCATCCCAAAAAAAGACACAAATTATAGCGGACAATGGACTAGCAAATGATCCGGACGGCTCCTTCTTCTATGAAGGTTGGCCCTACCGCCTGTACCACCATTAGAGTCTCAGTGTACTCGTGGCGAGATGAGGTTCACAATTTGTGGCGGCTTATATTAATAATGTAAATGTTTAATTTTACAATCATGGGGTTTGGGGAAAGGAATCATTAAAAACCTATCAAAACCTATGCTTTCCTGCCTCCTCTTGCAAGGAGGTAGGGTACATAAAGTATCCTTTGGTTAGGTATAATCCAAGATACAATTAGCAAATTGGGAGAAGATAAAGAACACTTTACCTTGCATTATAAATCCAGTATGCAGACCAAGGAAGAGACCTCATGGTACCCTTTAAACCAGGGTGTTTTTGGCTTAGTCAAAGCTGCAGCATTTCCCTTTTTTCAACATAATGCCCTCTGTATATACACACACACACACACACACATACCTCAGCCATCTCCTCCTATTCAGCCGAGCTTAGAGATGTTAAAAGAGAAAAAGAAACAAGGAGAGTGTGCACACAGTACAAATGCAGTAGAACGGCTGTATACGATTGTCACCACCTGCATGTAAAGAAGTGCATTACTTGCTGCCTCTGCAAACAAACAGAAGCCGGAAGTGACTGGCAAGAGAATAGGAGCGGTGTCAGAGGCAACAATGTTCTTTTTCAATTTTTAGAGACTCACAGGCTTGTATACAAAAACTTATAATTAGAGACAATCCCTCTAGACCAGGGGTCGGGAACCTATGGCTCGCGAGCCAGATATGGCTCTTTTGATGGCCGCATCTGGCTCGCAGCCAGGGCTCCTATCCAGGGGCATTACTACAGCCGTGGCATCTGCTGCGCTGCCTGTCAAGACCAGGGGCCCTTACCTGACTCCTGTTGTGCCCCTGGCTGTAGTAATGCCCCTGGATGTATTCGGCAGAGCAGCGCAGGGTCCGCGGGGTTAATTCTGGGGCGGCGCCTCCCTCTCCTTCCCTGCAGCAGTCTCCTCCGTGTGTGAGAGAGGGAGGGGAGGAGACTGTGTGCCTGCAGCCAATCCCGGGGCTGGATGTAGCAGCGCGGGAGATTCATACAGAGGAGACCAGAGCTGCGGAGACATGCAGCACCTGAGGAGAAGGAGTCAGCAGCCAGGATCAGCCACAGATAAGTGCTCCCTCCCCCCAGTGTCTCCTCACACTCTGCCTTAACCCCTTAGTGTCCTGTGTGCCGGAGCAGCTATGAAGCTCCTAAGTGTCCCTTACAGACCCCTCTGCATCATCCCCTCATATCTTCCCCCACCACTGCATTTCTACATTAATGTGAGGTTCTGCAGCAGCTGAGATACAAAATAGCTAGGACCTAAGACAAAATTGTGGTGCACGTCAGTAATAAATGTGGCACATGGTCCGGCTTAGCAGTAACAGCAGTCTAGCAGTCTTGTGGGACACAGAGCAGCTGCCACATAAAACTGGCGCAGACACTTTAACAAATGTGTATTGGGATGTTCTGCTGGGTGGCGTGTGTATAATAATGTTCTGCGGGGGGTGGCGTGTGTATAATAATGTACTGCGGGGGGTGGCGTGTGTATAATAATGTTCTGCGGGGGGGCGGGCAGGCCTGTATACATACTGCGGGCAGGCCTGTATACATACTGGGGGGGGTCTCTGACTAATGCATTTCCCACCCTCGGCTTATACCCGAGTCAATAGGTTTTCCCAGTTTTTGATGGTAAAATTAGGGGTCTCGGGGCGGCTTATACTCGAGTATATACGGTAATAATAATAATAATGCCCCTGTAAAAACAACAGTCTTGGGAATGCAATTAACCCTACTGATAAGAACAAATAGTAATGCTTAATAATGCTATACTTATTCAACAATACCTTGGTCATAACCCGGTAGGTTATATAGGTTTCCATTGTGCACACATGTTTCTTTGGGTCATCAACTGTAACAAATAGGTCCCTTGTCTCACCGTCCATGTCATCATCTAGCTGCAGCCTGTTAAGGAGTGAGGATGAAGAAGCTGGGCTTGAGGTGTCTGCGGGGGTACCATTTGGCAAACTGAGGTCCTAAAGACAAGAATAAAGAATGCAGGATAAAGCTTCTTATATCGGTATGTATATAAGCAATAAATAACACAGTCACAGTATCATTATTTTCCTAATCGCCAGGTATACATCACAGCAAGACTGTAGAGGTTTGTTTTACTGTATCATAACAGCCTTGTGCCCAAGTTCACATTCGACAATTCAAAATGCATTACTCTTGTCTTTATTTATTAACAGTGAAGAAAAAAAAAAACAAAAAAAAACACACTATTTTTCTGACTATCACTTGCGATCAGACCTGCAATTCATGGAGAACTTGTTGAACTTATTGGCACATTTATTTATAGATGTGCTGCACTGAAGTGGGTGACATATTGTTTGGTTCCCAGCAGCTTTATCGTTTGCCTATAAGAAAAGCATTCAAAATATGCAGAAGGGAGCACGGCCATTAATTAGAACATCTAGAGTGGAAAACAATAATACACAAGAGTGTAACTGCTACCTTTATATAGTCACATATGTCAAAGTTTGTTCAGTGGTCAATCCTTAAAAAAAAAAAATTCTATTGTTATAGAATTTTCCAATCCATTTTCTGTACTAAAGGGGACTGGTCAGCAAAAATGGATCTGATAAACCACCACCTATAAGTTGGCCACTTTTCAATAAATCTCCTCTATTCGATATGTTTATGTATTTACATGTACCTGTGTCTTTCCCTACTTTGAAAGCTGCAGCATTTCCCTTTTTTCAACATAATGCCCTCTGTATATATATACACACACACACACACACACACATACATACATCAGCCATCTCCTCCTATTCAGCCGAGCTTAGAGATGTTAAAAGAGAAAAAGAAACAAGGAGAGTGTGCACACAGTACAAATGCAGTAGAACGGCTGTATACGATTGTCACCACCTGCATGTAAAGAAGTGCATTACTTGCTGCCTCTGCAAACAAACAGAAGCCGGAAGTGACTGGCAAGAGAATAGGAGCGGTGTCAGAGGCAACAATGTTCTTTTTCAATTTTTAGAGACTCACAGGCCTGTATACAAAAACTTATAATTAGAGACAACCCCTCTAGACTGTTATTACCGTATATACTCAAGTATAAGCTGACCCGAGTATAAGCCGAGACCCCTAATTTTACCACAGAAAACTGGGAAAACCTATTGACTCGAGAATAAGCAGAGGGTGTAGTATACAGCCCGCCCCCATGGAGCATACAGCCCGCCCCCATGGAGCATACAGCCCGCCCCCATGGAGCATACTCACCCTCCGGTGTCCCCAATGTTCGTCGCGGCTCCCAATCCCCATCGCGGCTCCCGGTGGCTTCTTCACTCTTCTATCTTCTCTGGCCGGGAGACTGCACCGGCCGTCGCGCAGCGCTGCATCACAGTGTGCGATGGCCAGCAGATTGCATGGACACGACTCTGCCGGCTAGAGAAGATAGAAGACAGAATAGACAGGATAGACACGGGGAGCCGCAACGAACATCAGGGACACCGGAGGGCGAGTATTAATTTTTTTTTTTTTATCATTGACTCGTGTATAAGCCGAGGCGAGGTTTTCCAGCACATTTTTTGTGCTGAAAAACTCGGCTTATACACAAGTATATACGGTATATTAATTAGCAGGTTGCTTCCTTATAATAATTACTTTTAGCTTATGCTAATGTGACTTAAGCGCTCTGGGAAATGTTAGCCCCCCACCACCAGCAGGCAGCTTAGAAGTGCTGTGGGGGACGTGATGGTGGAGCCAAGAGGCTTTCACGGTCAAGTTTTGTGACATCTTCCAGAAAGTCAACTTTGTAGAGTGACATGAAACTGGTTGTATGACGTCAAGGAGGCAGGGAGAGTTTGAGAGTTTATCACTGAAGTCAAGCTCTCTAAGACTCAGAATACCCCATTTGCTATATTTAATGCCCTTACATCCACAAACATCATGCGATTTGTAGCACAGGAACATTACACAACCAATTTACATCTTAATTAATTTGATTTTTCTAGATGATGCCACCATGCCAGGTCTTAAAAGGAACCAGGGACTTCATTTTCACTAAAGACAGGTTGTAGAAGCCCATCACACCTGCAGTGCAAAAATGCCTCTCTGCCTTTTATAAAAAAAACAACAACACATGACTTGTCTGTACTGTAGGCTGAATCCATCTTTGCGCTCCTGTACAGCTCCTCCCTCCCCTGTAAGTAACAAAGACAAGTCACATGTTTTTTGAAATGCATCCAAACCAAAGCCCAACCCCTGTGACTACAAAGAGGATTTTGTCAGGATGAAAGGTAAGTTATAACACACAATTATATTGTAATGCAAATGCTTATGAGGCAGAGAGGCATTTTGCACAGCAGATGTGATGGGCTTCTGCAACCTGTCTTTAGTGAAAAATGAGGTCCCGTGGTAACAGGTTCCCTTTAAAGAAATATTATTTGGAAGGTGTTACTCTGCATCACAAAATACTGGTAAAGGTTTATTAAGTCCATTTCTGCTGACTTTAATTCCTTATGTAAGTGTAAAGCATCACCAGATAAAATTTTCTGGTCAGCTAAAAAGTAAACTTGTCACATGAATTTGTCATATGACTAAACATCCTCTTGCTAAATTGCATCTGGGTAACAGAGGAAGTTGAAAAGATACGGAATTAAAAAGAAATCCAGCTGAAATGTGAAACATTAAGCTTATCACAACGGAAGGATACTTCTACTAGCATGACAGACACATGACAAGATACAACGTACATTTCTGTGAAACCAGGAACTCCTGGATTTTCTGAGTTTGAATAAAGTAAAATGAATATGGTGTAGCTCAGCCTCTGCAATTTTTCTATGGCTTTTACATGGAAACAGATGACATATAATAAAATATATATATATATATATATGGGATAACAAACAAGACGTTGTCACACAACTTTTTATCATGCGTTTGGGTCAGTTGCTGAAAATTGCAATGTGTTGGTTTGGATTAAGACTTGGTGAGATGCTCCTGGGTTTTAGGTTTGTTCATACAGTTAATAAGCATCTGCTAGATTCAACAGCGCTCAGTAAAGAATGAACCATTCATTATCTGCTATTACACGTAGGAGCCACATCACTCACACGTTCCACAGCACAGCTCCACAATAAGAATTAACTACACTTAGCAAAGCGATGCCAAATGAATGGTCAGCACTCTGATCAGGGGCTAAAAATAAGAACTATACGACACTGACCTACACATATCCTTATGACCCCAATCCATACTTGGAGCTATAGAACTACCGCCCATTGACATGAAGATTCACATGTTTTACTGATACATTAAGAGGGAAATCTACTGACAGACACTGGTAGCAGCTCATCTCCCATAGGAAAATGGATGAAAAACCAATCAAACTGATGCGTTCTCCCCACACCTGCCCATTAGCGAGCCAGGAAATCCTGTTAATGCATTGGGCCATCAACACATCTTGCATTATTGTTGGGTTCAACTTATTTCTATTGAAAGTGGATGGTTTTATTTGGTAGCTGCAAATGGTTAATATAGATAAAGCTATGTTTACAATGTGGCCAAGGGAACAAGTTCAATACAAACACAGCCACAGGCCTCTTCTGACCTCTTTTGTGTATAGCAGTCACTACTTGTAATTTAGTATTTGCTATCTATTATTGCACATGTCAGACTACACATCAGGGAATATTGCTGACATATAGATCAAGTGTACTGTGACCAGAATATCACATTTCGAAATTAAATTCTATGGATTGCTAAATATAGTTCAGTAAAATGACACATTAACAGGGTACACCAGTCATAGGGCTATGGATACCCGCCAAGATTGGAACTTATTACCTACCTAGTTAATCATAAATTACATGTCATGAAGGTCTAAGTAAAAGCTTGTCGCTGTTTAAGTTTTACTTACAGCATGTTTTGGAGATCAAGTGGAGAATTTTTATGTCTAACATGATTCTGTAGAAAATAAATGTATTTAAAAATCTATTTTATGACAGAACAATGGTAAATTAAAAAGCAGTTTATATGAATATTTAACAAAATGCCATGAGTGATGTGGCACATTTGGAAACTGATGGATGTATAAAAGACTCGGGCTCCACAGTGACAAATGCTAGATAACTTCAATGTTTGTCCAGAAAATTGTGATGATCAAAAATAGTGTAACCCAAGTTGAAAAGTTTAATCTAAATATATTTATATTATACAGTATATGGTACAATATATATTAACCAAGGGCAATAGGAAGTCTTCATTCATATGGCTTATCTTGAAGTCAGTCAGCAAAAAGTTACTCAAAAGAAATTCACGGACCAATAGTGTATCTCTGTACCTAATTTCCTAAAGATTTTCTGCTGTAGGATTCTGTACAATAGCACCATACATACAGCAGCTCGTCACAACCTCTGTGCTGTGCCCATATGTCCTAATGCCACAATTCTATAAAACACAAAAAGACTTATTATGGGGCTTCCGTCCAAGTAGTAAAAGATGAGAGAATGCAGTACTTGTCACTGCCCATCTCTGCTGAACTGCCTCAATTATTCATTTTCTATACATACAAAATTCTAAATGACAACTCATTTCATTGCCAAAATGCCCTATTATATTTGATAATTGTTTATTTAACCACCCCCCTTCAAGCACCACAATGTTATTATAGTACATCCATAGTGGTGCAGTCAGGGCTGTATGGAGAGAATTCATGGACTAAGCTCTCTCTATAAGGGGCAGGTGTCAGCGGTACCACAGAGCCAACACCTGCCTCTAACTGCCACAATCTGGTACCCAAGAGCACTGCCATCTTTAAATGCCAATCCCCATGATGTCAGAGAGCAGACCTGTTGCCATGCCAGTCTGTAGTCTCATATAGACGCCTAGTCCTGTCATGAGGTCTGGCTCATATGTTATGATGTGCCCAATGCAGTATATGGTAGTATTGCAGTAGTATATTGCATGGGCAAAAAAATAAATAAAATATGAAATATTGTAAAAGTATAAAATCACCCTTTCCCTAAAACACATTGCATATATGTTGCCATCATTAAGTAAGCAATAGGGAATGAGCACCTGGTATATTGCATGTGGTGTTCATTCCTAATCACATACATTTCAGTGAACAAACGCAATCAGGCCAAGTAAACCAAAAAGTTTTGGCCCTTAAACTGCCGGATGCGAAAAATCGCTAAAAATGCCTGGTCACTAGAGCCATTCAGGCCACGTCATTAAGGGGTTAAAAATACAGCCAGAAAATTATTAGCGACTGAAATAAGCCAAGAGGGCGGCATCCTTTTAGTTTCAAACAGGACACAGAGACACATACCTGGAGAAAATAAAAGGTTTACACTCCCCTCTTTAACTCTTCACACATACATTTCTGTTACAACCAAACAAACGCCCTTGACAGCATTTTGGGCTTGTAATCCAATTGATTGAACCAATTATTTATCTAATCTTGATATGATTATCAAGTCCGACAAAATATGATGGCGACATATAAAGATCAGTTGTATTTCCTGCTACAGAAAAAGAGACGCATTACAGATACACCAGGCCAAGGTAAAAGCGGAGAGAATAAATGTAATTCTCCTGCCTGGCAGCTTTATATTCAGTAGACAATAATTCTGGTTGGGTGACCTAAATATACCCAATAAGACAAAGAAAGCTTTTGTCACTCTTCTGAAAATCAATGCCAAACCTACTGCTTAGAAAAGGCTTTATATTTATTCTCCTATCAGAATTTTAATTAATGGCATAGTATTAGTGGCATAGTAGTACCACGCTGCAATAAGGGACCACATTCACAACGCCATACTATTCCAATCGCGAGACTAGTCAAACATAAACACAATAAAGCTCACAGTGACTGCTGGGATTTTCCATCATACCACCTCTCAAAAAATATTATGAAAATTGAAACAAATGACCTTTTTTTTTAAACATAAAAAATACTGTCAAATAGAAACCGCATGAATGATAGTTTTCATTTACCTCCGCTAAAAGAAAGTTTGTAAAAGCTATAGGCAGCGGATGCAAAACCCCAGAACTGTGTCAACAATTTGGTTTTGTGCTCTGGAAACTGAGTCAACAATGGGGATACCCAAGGGTCAGAAGAATAAGAAGGTAATTGCCAGTGATCTGTTTGGCACCTAAAATGGCAAAAAATGACCTACCTAAATGCCCCCTAACCATGCAGTTAGTGAGAACTGTGTGGGATTTGCTGTATAAAATGCAATCCATAAAATATATGCTCTGTTTTTTACGCCTTAATTTTCGACAAGTTTATGCAACTTCTATGAGTTTATAACACTCACTATGCTCTCTGGTAAACCCCTTGAGAAGTATTGTCTCCATAAATCCCACTTCCAGGGGATTCCACTTTAGTGGAATTTCAAAAGCTCCGCTAAAGCGACGTGGCACCCTAAAACAAAAGATAATGATCTACTTTTCCTTCTGTGGTCTGACACCATAAATTCTTAACAGCCCACAAGTACCTGTGATACCCAAAAAAATGTAATTTATGCCGGGAAAAACCGCTTTTGGCACACATCAAGGTGCAGAAGTAAAGGAGACCTACCGTATATACTCCAGTATAAGCCGAGCTTTTCAGCACAATTTTTGTGCTGAAAATTCCCCACTCGGCTTATACTCTGGTATATATATATATAAAAAAAAAAAAACAAAAAAAAAAAAACACAACAACTACTCACCATTCCGACAGCCCATCTTCTATCTTCATGTGTGCGGCAGGGCCACGACAGCTCCATAGGCAGCGCCTCTTTCTTCATGCTGGCTGCAGATCCGCAACAGCCCCTTGCACACTGCCTTTTTTACGTGACGGAAAAAAGAGGCGCTGTCTATGGTGCTGTCACGGACCTGCCGCACACACGAAGCAAGCTTTAACCCCCAGGGGGCTGGCAGGCGATATATACTAAAGGGGGGGCTGGCTATATACTCCAGGGCGCTGGCAGGCTATAGACTAATAGGGGGCTAGAAGGCTATATACTACCGGGGGGTTGACTGGCTACATACTACAGAGGGCCTACTGGCTATATAGTGGGGGGAGGGGCTGTGACCATTGCCCCAATTTCCCACCTTCGGCTTATACTCGAGTCAATAGGTTTTCCCAGTTTTTGGTGGTAAAATTAGGTACCGCGGCTTATACTTGGGTTGGCTTATACTCGAGTACATATGGTATTTAGTTTCCGGATCACATATATAGGCCCAATGCACACAAACATACTTGGATCAGTGAAAGCTGAAACGTGTACCAGTCAGATCCCAGGGACCGAGCACAGTGCAGTGGACCCGAGTCCTAGATCAGAGTGAAATATGAGGCAAAGAGCACGTCTGCTGGCCAACTAGCAGCAACGGCACTGCAAACAGCACATTGATGTCCAATTAAAATCCAGTATAAGCCGAGCTTTTCAGCACAATTTAAAAAAAAACACAACAACAACTACTCACCATTCCGACAGCCCGGGCAGCTCATCTTCTATCTTTATGTGTGCGGCAGGGCCACGACAGCTCCATAGGCAGCGCCTCTTTCTTCATGCTGGCTGCAGATCCGTGACAGCCCCTTGCACACTGCCTGGCAAGCGCACAACTGTGATGCCAGCCGCTGCTGACGTCCCAGTTGTGCACTGGCCCGGCCGTGCGCACGGAGCTGTCGCACCTGGTGCCGACGCACGTGACGGAAAAAAGAGGCGCTGTCCATGGAGCTGTCACGAACCTGCCGCACACACGAAGCAAGCTTTAACCCCCAGGGGGCTGGCAGGCGATATATACTAAAGGGGGGGCTGGCTATATACTCCAAGGCGCTGGCAGGCTATAGACTAACAGGGGGCTAGAAGGCTATATACTACCGGGGGGTTGACTGGCTACATACTACAGAGGGCCTACTGGCTATATAGTGGGGGGAGGGGCTGTGACCATTGCCCCAATTTCCCACCTTCGGCTTATACTCGAGTCAATAGGTTTTCCCAGTTTTTGGTGGTAAAATTAGGTACCGCGGCTTATACTTGGGTTGGCTTATACTCGAGTATATATGGTATTTAGTTTCCGGATCACATATATAGGCCCAATGCACACAAACATACTTGGATCAGTGAAAGCTGAAACGTGTACCAGTCAGATCCCAGGGACCGAGCACAGTGCAGTGGACCCGAGTCCTAGATCAGAGTGAAATATGAGGCAAAGAGCACGTCTGCTGGCCAACTAGCAGCAACGGCACTGCAAACAGCACATTGATGTCCAATTAAAATAAAAAAAAATTCATTCAAAAATAAAAAGAAAGTGTTTTGTATGGTAGAATAGGGACTCTAGTGGGAATTAAAAAAAAAAAAAAACCACAACAACAAACACTTCTCCAGCTCAGCATGGACCTCCTGTCACTGCCATTCTATGCCTGTATACAGAGGCCAAATGTTGATGAAACCACCTCACCTGAGCGTCAAATTCACATCAAATGATAAAAAGAAGCAGCAGCATGAATGGCATTCAACAAGCTTTATTCACCAATTGTACAATATCAACTTTGCAGCAGCTCATTGCAGCTTCTATTGAAGTTGAGCAGACAGCTTGGCACCACCCAGCTGACAGAGCCTTATGAGCAAATTAAGGAATAAAGGCAATGCTTGTTCAAGAATATTGGGGCCAGAAACTGACAAGGAATCTGTGGAGTAACCCAAGAAATGAAGGAAAGAGTTAGTGCACTTAGACCTGTCAAGTGACAATTATTTAACAATCTAATATTTGTCGAAGGTGGCGAAAGCTCCTCTATAACCCTTTAATGACACGTGACATACTTGATTACTTCAAGTTGTCGTTATGGCTTTATGGAGAGGGCTCATGGGCTTAACTCTCTCCAAACATACATGTATCATACAGCAGAAACCCAACAAAATTGAAAAGTAAAATACAGATGGAAAAAAAGAAGCTCAAGTCCATAAGCGTTAACAAAGGTTTTGCTATGAGACTGTAAAAACCTGGTTCAGAGAGCAGATGATAAGGGAATCCCTGATTTATGTCTTCTTAGCAGATCCACTCATATGTTTCTATATCATAATTGTCCATCCGGATGGGTTAGACACCAACTTTTGGTAGGCAATACCTCATTAGAAATTCAAATAATTTCCAGAAGATATGTTCCCTGACCTCTACCTTTGAGGTGTCCACTAGCTCTAACATTACGGTGTTGAATAAATGAGTGGAGGCAAACGTTTACCATTCCCCAACTGTATTTAGCTTGGGGAACCCTTGAAAGAATTCGGGCCATGAACTGGAAAATCTTAATATTCAAGTGGGCCATCACACTGCCTGCGGAATACATAAAATCTTGCAGGCTAGATTGTTGAAGTAATGTGAAATATGAGAATCCTGAACTGTCAATACAGTATCTTTTATTTTTAAAAAAATGTCTAGATTTTCTTTTTAACATTTTAAAAAGTGATCAAGAGGTGGCGGAATCCCATACATCTGTTGAGGAAAAACATTTCCTCTGCTTTCTGGATATGTAAAGTGAAGTCTCCTGTCTTTTTCCTCATCAGAGATTCCGGACCATAAAATGGCTGTGGATGAAGGGTCATGTGATCTCTAACTGTCCATGAACAATTGCCAGTTAGAGATCACATGACCCTCCATCTGCAGCCATTTCATGGTCAGGAATCTCTGGGGTCGGTCACCGTTGCAAGAGTGCAGCGCACGCTAGTCATTTTGAGGTTGTTTTAGGATTGCAGTCAATGTGCAGTTACAGCGTATCACATCAAGTTGGAAGGGTGGTTTTAGGTGCAGTTTTGTCATTGAACAGGTGTGAAAGACTGAACTGAACGGGGTGAATGAAGATTTGTGGAGCCAGGTTTCCCCTTCAAAATCAAATTTACTTGTTCAGTTCCTGAGGCTTTCCCTGTTCAATTGACAAACTGCACTAAAACCGCCTCAAAGGCTTAATGCAATGCAGTTTTAAACGCAATTGATGAACCCCTAAAGATCAATAATTCACCCATTCATTTCCTGCTTTCGCTATTAAATTAACAAAAATGCACCTAAACCACCTCCAAACTTGAGTGCAATGCAGTTGGCACTGCAAATGTGCCGCACATTAGGTTTAACACGTTACAAAAGCATTGCAACCATTGAAGGAGATTTGCTGATTAAACACGGTTAACACTGAGTTTACAAATCGCAACAGTAACACATTGTTTAAGGCATGGGTAAAAGGCATTTAACAGTTGCGTTTTGTAAAACAAGGTAAAGCTGTTAAGTTAGGCACTACCTTTCAGCGTTGCGTGCATTTTTAAAAGCAAAGGGGTGACTGCAACCCTCAGGGTGCGTTCACCCGTTGCAGTAAAAGGCATCGAAATCAGTTTGAGGTGGTAATTAGGTGCAGTGTTGTCATTGGCAGGTTGAAAGACAATGAAATGAACGATGAATTGATTTGAAGGTTTAAACCTGCTCCACACGTCACTCACTCATTCAGTTAGTTATTATTTCACCTGTTATATGACAACTGCACTAATACCACCTCAAAGCTGAGTGCGATGCAGTTTAACTGCAACGTGTGAACGACCTCCGGTTTGCAGTTTTGTTGATTAACGGTGAATACATCACTGAATGGGGAACTTTGATTTGAAGGGGAACCTGTTCCACAAATGTGTTTACTTCTAAACTAGAACCTTACACCGGCAGGGTGCGTTCACCGTTTCAGTCACATGTAAGATGTCACTCTAAGCCACACACCAAAACCTACAGCTTCTCACTGACATGTCCGTGTGTGGGATGCTTTAGTTGGTATTACTTATATACGAGTGAAGGAATCAAAACAGCAGGTGAATGAAATTTGTGGAACATATTTTCTCTTCCAAATCAAATTCCACCCATCACTTCATTCTCTTTCCCTGTGAAAATTGACAACCAAAACCTCCACCTAAAACCCCTCAAAAAAACTAATTGCGATTGCAGTTTTCAACTGCAAACGTGGACTGCACAAATCAAACCACCTCAAGCTGAATGCGATTTTGCAGTTTTAATGCAGTGTGTTGTGACTACACCCTTTGGCTGTGATGAGGTTAAAATACCGTAAATACCGATTATCTGGACATGGGTAAATTGGCCAACCCCAAGGATCGGGCCCGTTTGCGTTTTTGCATCTTTATTTTTCACTCCCCACCTTCAAAAATCTATAACTTTTTTATTTTTCATGTAAAGAGGCTGCGTGAGGGTCATGTTTTCTGCGTAACCAAATTGCCTTCACTATTGGACTGTATTAATATTCTGTGCCGTATACTGGTAGGGGGAAACAATATTCAGGCATGCAGAGGAAATGATGAAAAAACACATTTGCGGCCATTTCTTGTGGACTTTGGGTACAGAGGTGTGGGTGGTGTATTTTTGCGACTTTGGATGAAGTTTTCAATGCTTATATTGTTACGACTGTACAACCTTTTGATAGTTTTATATTTTTCAAAATGGTAAAAAAAATGCCTTTTGCGACTTTGGGTGCTATTTCCATTACAGGGTTAGGAAAAAAGCATTATATTTTGATAGATTCGGGCATTTTCAGACACAAGTGATACCCAATGTGTGTATGTTTTATGTTATTTATCACACGGTATTTATCACATCAATACATCTCAGTGATCTAATGATGATGAATTCAACACTATCCATGGATCTAATTTTCAAACTTGACATGTGCTGCTAGTACAGAAGAGGGACGGATGGAACTCTTGTATCAGTCAAGTCACATCAGTCAACAAATGTGAATCCAGACCACACATGTCTACTGAACTAAAATTAGTCTGGCCCAGTGAAAACAAAGCGCTTTGATGATCGCAGGTGGGAGCTATGACCAGCTAACTTTTTAACATACACTGCTCTAGAAAGATGCTATTAGAAATTTTCAATGATTGCACAAAGGACAATAAGTATAAACTCCCAGAACATTATTAGAATCAGTATTTGTCCCTCATAACAGAATTCATGTGATTTCATGACAAGTCAGATGGGAACAAGTACAGCAAACAGCCACGTGCAACAATCTGTTCTATAAAACCTAAGCTCACCATTCTTGAAGTGCTAACATTCAAGAAAAACAGACACAGACTAAAAGGGCTTTAAACTGCAGTACCAAGCACAAGCCTCTATACACTGAATGGCATTGTGCTGGTGTGAAGACATCACAGTGTTGTCCAAAAGTTGCGGTACTTCAAACAGCCGATCGACAACCAGGTAGAAGTCTCCAAAGATTGATATTCCACACTAATATCAAATAGAAAAAGCCAAATATAGGAACAACCTATTAGACTCTATGAATTTTACCCCCCCCCCCCTCAATCTGTCAAACGTTGGCTGAATACAGTTGATGTTTGGTCGAATCAATAAGAATTGACAGGTTTGGGCAGATTTCGTAATGTTTACATATGCATCTAGGCTTTGCGTAAAGAAAGTTTAACGGAAAAAAATGAAAAGGTGTGAAAAGAAGGTCTTCCACACACTTTAATGGACTCTCCTTTAAACTACTGTATTATGTGGGAGAAAAAGGGGGGGGGGGGGGAGACATGGCTGCTGAATTATTCTTTCCACTATTATTATTTGAAAACAGATCCTGATGGATCAAGGTGTGAACTTAGCCTATAGTGTACAGTCCCCTGAAGTTTTCATAACACAGGCGGTACAGTGCGGAATGACACACGATTGTGACACATAGGGAAATCCATGAAAACTGATGAATGACTTTTACTCCGACAGGTTCCTGTTGGAAAAACAACTCAATGAGACAGTAAGTGATATTGTGAAAGGATTACCTGGTTATAAGAAGCAAACGTAGAGTATTTGGTGCTAGAAAGTTGCCTACAAGCAAGTTTGTTCCTTGAACAACGCTCCTTGCATGAAATGATTTCGAATTCAGTCTAGTGGTTGAGGTTCAGTCTAGGAAATCTCTACAGCACATGGACGCTTCTCGAGCCGAACTCACTCATGGGCAATTGGCCTGACGGCTTATAGCTTTGGATATTCTACATGGCATATAGAACACATCTATGTCTAATAAAACCAATGTTAAATACATATGGAGTGAAGGTTCTTGGAGATCTGTTCTGGAAACCTACCTTAGTACACCAGACCCAGGGGTGTAACTACAGTGGTAGCAGCCATAGCAACCGCTATGGGGCCCACAGTGTCAGGGGGCCCCAGCATCTGACCTGACACTAAAGAGTGGAGGATGTGCATCATTACATCCCTATTATGCTGCACTTTGTACATCATATGTGTATAACAAATATGTGATCTGTGATGTGTATACGGTGTATGGCATCTGCATATACTGTATGTGTGTATATATGCTGTGTGTTTGTAAATGTCACTGTATCTGTGTGAATATGCTCTATATGAGCATATGTGCATATGTGCATAAGTGTACAAATGTGTGATTGTAACTTGCATGTGTGAGTATATATATATTTATAATTTTCAAGTGGGAAGGGGGCCCCATGCCGAAGCCTGCTATGGGGTCCTGCCACTCCAAGTTACGCCACTGACCAGATTTACCGTACATAAGTCGCGGTTCGGATAAAAACGGAAGCCATGAGGTGAATGACAACAGAGCCCTGTAGTTTAGGCGGGGTTATACTTTTTGCAGTACTTTTTTTTTTTTTTTTTTAAGATGTTGGACATCTTGACTCCAAAGAAGACTCCAAAGAAGCGAAACTTATGGCTTGCAAAGCCCTAGCATCACCTAGTAGGTGGCTTTCAGCCATGTCTAATATATATAACCAGTGCATGTTTTGGCACATTGGGGTTACTCACCTGTTGGACACAATAGAGGTTCACCCCAGCTCATAGACATTTTATAGCAGACAATAGCTGCCACCTGCCCACATAATCCCTGTGACAACAGGTTGTATGTCCTCCATCCGTCTCTTACCTTGTCACCTATACTGCTGGGCTCAGTGTGGATGAGGTCGGGGCTAGGGGTGTCACTAACCACCAGCCCATCATAAACCGTGTCTTCTTCAGCCCCGGGAGAGCAACTCAGAGGGTGCTTGATGTCATGTAGGGACTTCTGGCCAGACGACGGCAGGGACTTTGGAGTACTCGAGCCTGACATGATGAACAGTGTGGTCTCAGCACCAGAGAGCCATTGCCACCTAGACAGCCGGATAATAACAGGGTGTTCTCTAGAGAGGCGGAAAAACAAGGCGGGCGGCGGAGGTTACACAATATTAGATGAGGTGGAGGACTGCTAACATCTTGCATGCAGCCCACGGCTCAGCCTATGTGTTCTTCTGATCAGGCAGAGGCTGCCCCCACATCGTGCAGGCTCCTGCCCTCCGCGCCTGGAGCCGTGATAGTGGACTCAGACCTGTATAAGGACAGCTCGGCCACTTCCAGCTTTTCACAGACTCCTCCTTTTTCGCTTTCTCTCTCTTTTTTCCTCCATCCCGGTTGTATTACCCTCCCACAGGCCGTGACTAAGAGGAAGTTAACCCTCAGCGATGGCTCCAGGAAGTGTTCATCTGCAGGAAGGCAGAGCAGCAGTACAGTACACGACACACTGGATCCCCTCAGACTGGCCACTCAGGCATGGAAAGAAACAGCATAGGCTTTATTGAACTGCTTAGTGTAGACATGCCCTTTTAGTCCAATGTTGACTTTTTTTTTGTAGTTTTTACAATTACGGGCACAAAGATGGCAGCCTGACAGGATTTATCACTCAGATTTTAAGTCCTGAAAAGAGGACTATATTTGTAGTGATATATGACTGAAACATACACTCACCGGCCACTTTATTAGGTACACCATGCTAGTAACGGGTTGGACCCCCTTTTGCCTTCAGAACTGCCTCAATTCTTCGTGGCATAGATTCAACAAGGTGCTGGAAGCATTCCTCAGAGATTTTGGTCCATATTGACATGAAGGCATCACACAGTTGCCGCAGATTTGTCGGCTGCACATCCATGATGCGAATCTCCCGTTCCACCACATCCCAAAGATGCTCTATTGGATTGAGATCTGGTGACTGTGGAGGCCATTTGAGTACAGTGAACTCATTGTCATGTTCAAGAAACCAGTCTGAGATGATTCCAGCTTTATGACATGGCGCATTATCCTGCTGAAAGTAGCCATCAGATGTTGGGTACATTGTGGTCATAAAGGGATGGACATGGTCAGCAACAATACTCAGGTAGGCTGTGGCGTTGCAACCATGCTCAGTTGGTACCAAGGGGCCCAAAGAGTGCCAAAAATATTCAACAACACAATTGACACCACCACCAGCTGACCGTTGAACAAGGCAGGATGGATCCATGGCATTTCATGTGTTGCGCCACATTCTGACCCTACCATAGAAGTCGCAGCAGAATTCAAGACTCATCGACCAGGCCGGTTTTTTTTTCCCAATCTCTCTACGTCAATTTCATGAGCTGTGCAAATGTAGCCGTCAGTTTCCTGTCCTAAGCTGAAAGGAGGTAGGCCACCCGTGTGGTCCTCTGCTGCTGTAACGCCAATCTGCCTCAAATTCACGTACTGGCGTCAAATTAGATGCTATTCTGCCTACCTTGGATTGAACGGGTGGCGATTTGAGTCATGTTGCCTTTCTCTCAGCCTTGAAACAGTGCGGCCATCTCTATCGACGATAGTACTACGAGGCGCCTGTCCAACAAGGGCATTTCCGCCCCCCGCCCTGGGTTGGACAGGTGTACCTAATAAAGTGGCCGGTGAGTGTATATGGCTACTTGCAGGGGCGTAACTAAGAGAGGCAGGGCCCCATAGCAGACTATTGAATGGGGCCCTTTCCAGCTCAAAAATATACATATTGCACTCATATATATATACTCCTCACACATTTATACACTCACACACATAGAACATGTACACATTACATATACACACATATACAGGGCCATATACAGACAAACAGCATATAAGCGAAAATACAGTACAGCATATATACATTACGTTTTATATACATGTTTTAATATAGATATGTTAGGGCCCCCTGACACTGCGGGCCCCATAGCGGCTGCTACCACTGTAGTTACGCCCCTGGCTACCTGCACATGAGCGTGTGCATTATCGTGGCTGTAAATAACGGGCCCTGTGGTACGTTGTTGGCAGCCTGTGGGTCTTTGATTAGTGAGGTCTGTTCACGCACCCATGATGGTAGAAAAAGACCTGGGCAGAAATAGGACCAGCTTTATAATTTGCTTTATACTCGGGCCTGCAGAAACCGCCACGTTTGAAATCACTAAGCCTATTGAAAGACATTGGATCATCTTTTAGTTATTGAAACTACACCTATCACAGTCCCAAAATAACTTTTTGCCTTACTAAAAGGATTTCTATGTTGCACATGCACGCACCCATATTTCACAGTGTCACCTGGGATGCATGAGAACTTAAATGATACAATAGAAATGAGGGTCCTGCTTGCAAGAGCTAACCATCGATAAATAAATACAGTTGGCCCGTGAGGCATTAAAGTCCACTCCAGGCCTAGGTTGAGGAAAGTTTTCCTTCTAGTTTTCCTAGAATCTCCCTCACTGAACAAAATGTGACACAAAACTGTTTGAAATCTGATGAAAAATCTCAATGAAAAAAAAACACCTACATGCTTATAAAGAAGGATAAATAGAATGTACTTTTATGGGAATTTTTATCTAACCAAGTTTCCTGTGTGGATACAATAGCCAATAAAATGCACCGAGAAAACCCTTACATAAATTATCCATCTGTGGAAACTAAACCCCTCAAACTATTCAAAACAGCCTTTAGTAAACTTGTTAAGCCTAAAGACCAGGAAATAACTCGCTTTGGCTCCTAATTCCCAACGCACATCCACCAGTGAGTCTGTACATGTGAAGTCTTTCCACTTTCTTTCCTGCCACTGCTGTGTGTGTGGCTCTGAAGCCAGTAGATGCACAGATACCATAACAACATCCACACACAGGGGCAAAATGGAAGTCTAAATCCAGTACTGTCTCATTGAGGAGAGCTGGGAGGCATATTGGGTAAATAAAAAAAACTCTTAGTGCCCATAAACAAAATTAATTCCAAAACGGATAAAAAGGGTTTATAGTGTACAAAAGTGCTGACTTTGTAAAAAGCCATTCAGCACGAAACCTTGGATTCACATGCCAATAGTGTTTATTATCTTCTCTTTTTATTAAAGACGTAGAATATGTTGTTTATTTATATGATAACACTGGAGGCTATGGGATACCCCACTTAAAATATCCAACAAAAAGATTACAAAATAGACCTCTACACAAAACAACGCGCTACCCACATGTCTGCTCTCTTTAGCCAGAAATGATGAGAATCAAAACTAATATTATGCTATCCAGGCATGGCCCGTTTTTATCAATATTCTGTTGTACCACCCTGATGTAAGT
Source organism: Engystomops pustulosus (assembly GCA_019512145.1). NCBI lineage: Eukaryota > Metazoa > Chordata > Amphibia > Anura > Leptodactylidae > Engystomops > Engystomops pustulosus. The sequence continues at coordinate 169,757,015 of CM033641.1, forward strand.
CCTTTGGGGGGGGGGGGAATATAAAGAGCCTCTCCCAAGGGGGTTCCCCCCCTCCATCCTGTCTCCGGTGTTAATGCACATGCCTTTGATCTGAATATACTAAGAATCATTGGCATCCAGCATAGCATTCATTTTCAAGAAGTGATGTGAGTAATTTCTGAGAACCCTCATATTGATTTGTCATACCTTTATAATTTTTTTTCGCAGCTGCAATTAACAGGAATATAAATAAAATAGTCATGTCCTGTCCCTAATTGGTAATCTACTGTCCTGCCCCCAAAATGCAAATATTTGTAGGCCTCTCGATTACATCACCCTCATCCAACAGCCGAGACTCCATGTTGTTATCTCCTTCCCTATATAATTTAACCACCTCGTTTAGGTCATTTCAGTCCCTCAGCAGTGGACCCTGCCCCAACTCTCTTCATCGCTGGACTTAGCAAACTTGTTGGAACTCAGGGCTCAAGTGATTTTTATTTTAGTTTGATTTCACCTAATTAATCGAGTTGGTGTTTAGGTGAAACAATCCTTCAACGCCTTACCAACTGATGGCCATTTTTCCTCCCTTTCAAAAGGGGCCATACTTTTTTTATTTTTGCCGTTGTGAGGGTTTGTTTTTCTGCATAACAGATGTGTGTGGTATATTTAATGTTTTAGATGCCATGTATTGGAAAGCTACAAAAAAAAGTGCCAATGCAGTGAAATTGGGCAAAAAGAATTTGATGGTCTCTTTTTTTAACTTGTAACACTCCAATGACCCCTACCAACCATTATTCTTTGATTAAAAATATAAATATGAATATAATAATGTAATTTCCATTAACAACAATCTTTTACCAAATATATCCAACTATACGTTCAATATTTGGAGACACATTCACGATTGGTTCTGATTTGGATAATAATTCTGTTAGGTAATCAATCTTAATGAAGCTTCTGTCAATCACTTTTATTAAGATAACATTGACAACTCAAGGCATGCCATAAATCAGGTACATGTTGGGGTCTATACTTTCCTTACAATGTGAGAAACCGCGTCAAATCCATCATTCGGTAAGATCATTCAAGTTGTTCTTGTCTTAGGTAAACATATTTAGGGACAACATAAAGATATTTCTGTTCTTTAAAGCATATATGTAAAGTTGACGATGACCCGCGCTCAAGTTACAATAGTTAATAAAAGAAGAAACACAGAGAAGAACAAGAGGGAAGATTGGATACATATATATATATCTATATATATAGATATAATACAACCACTTACTCCTAGGTTATCTCCCCTCGGTCTGCACTGAATGTCAATTAATAAGGTGGGGACCTATGGCTACCCCATCCGCTATCCAAGATTGCAAATTCCGTCGAACACGGAAATCAGTACATGGGGACCAAATTTTTTTGTTCCTATCCAGTTTGAATCTGCACTCCCCTTTTTCCATAGCTCTCATCTCCTCCCTTTCATGATATGATTCATTGCTCTCCTGCCATTGAGCCCAATTGAAGGCAACACTTGACTTCCAAAGTCTGGGATGATCTGGCGAGTACGGCAATGCAATGTCTCAGGAAACCTTTTCTTTACCCGCTGAAATAGACGCTAGGGACCATAGATAGAGTCCAATCTCTGGAGAAGTTGGTGAAATAGTGTCGGACTATAGTTTAATTGTAGAAGTGTGAAAACCCACTTTCTCACAGTTTCCCCACCACAGGGCAAGGGCCCACCACAATACATAACATTGAACCATGTGCCGGGCTTGCACCCCCGCTGTTTCATCTACCGAGGGGAACATGCTTATGTAGCTTTGCTTGGGGTCGTTACCCACCGAGCCATGATTTGAAGTTCGTCTCGGAATTGTGACGAACTGAGACTTTATATGGCGTCCAAACACCGCTTATCCCTCCTCTCCGAGAATGTTTTGTTCAACTACTGCTCTCCTCCCCGGCCTGTCTGTTAAGGACAGGCTCTTTCCTTAGGTCCTCTCCCTCAGCAACAACCCGTAGACTGCAGAGATCAGATTTTAGGCGTGGCCTTATGCGGGAAGTTCTGTGCTATGGACTGTCAGTTGCCTTTAAAGATTGGCAGATTTATTTATCAAGCTCAGGGGGGGGGGGGGTGAAGTCATAATATTATCAGTTGCCCATGGCAACCAATCAACAGCTCAGCTTTCGTTTCAACCCGTGCTCATGAATATTTAAAGGGAGCTGTGATTGTGCCATGGGCAATTGAAATATTCTGACTTTTTCAGACTGCTTGATAAATCGCCCCTTGTTTGTGACCTAAGGACTGCAAGCACGACTCAGTGATAAGCCATACACCATCTGCTACCAACCCCGTTAGGTCAAGGCAGGAAACAAACCCTTCCAGGAGATTGTATTTCCTGACCTTCCAGTGCATGGCCGTGCCGTGCAACTGAAAGTTGTCGGAAGTCCAAAAAGTTAACAGGGTTCATATCTCGCAGTGGAAATCTCGGTCCATAAACAATCGGTGACATCAAGGGTGGATAAGAGTTGAGTTGTGAAATGTTCGGCCTCAACTTTGTCCAGATACCAGAAGTGTTTTTGTATAGAGGGCGTACAGAGGGCTATATATCTTGATTTGCAGCTGGAGCCACAGGGATGCCATCAAGGTGCTGAATTTAAAGATGCTTCCAGCTCACACTTAACTTGGAAGGCAACCAGAAAACACGCTAGCCCAGGCGGATCTAATGAATCTGACCAGATCTAAATCTGCAGAAGCCAGCGTGTGCGCCCCTCGGTCCTACGAACACGCGCGCAGTACGAGGAGGAGGAGCAGCAGCGCCGGGACCGGATAGGACTGAGCAGCGGGGGGCCGGACACGGACTGGTGCAGGATCGCGGGACCTGTAGTTGCGTACATGTGACTGCTGCAGGGAGGGGAGGGCAGGGTGAGCACTGCGACCCGCAATATGGGTGCGCGGGAGCCACCATGACAAAGAGATTGGGACAGATCAGAGATGACAGAAACATTGAAATCCATGCAATTATATATATTTAGATCTTAGCTGTGCTACATCTCGGCCCACAAAATACATTGTCAGATCTGATGTGCTTCTGCTCCCCCTCCCCTAGATAAAGACCTTAATCTGCCTGTAAGCTTTTCTTTACTCTCCTCACCATGCTGCTTTCCCTAAGGAAATGTGTGTGGAGCTCGTCTTGGACGAGCAAGGTGGGTTGGAGCAGAAAGCATGCTCCTGGCAGCGTTAGACAGTAGAGCATAATGCCCGACCGATCCTAAAGTCTGATGATTACGGTCACTGTAGCATAACAGGTTGGAATTATTCTGTTAAATCCCTTTTCCTTTGTGGTGATCCAGTTGAATTAGAGAAGTCAGGTTATTTTGTAATCCTGAGTGTATTGAAGAATTTGTCTTTGGTGGGATCCCCTTTAAGTATGATTCCTCCCCATTTGACATTTTTTTTGAACACACATGGACTGGATGAGACACCTCCTGGCTCCTAAGCATTCTAACGGGTACTTTTCTATTTGGCACAAGTAAGGACTGTTGCCGCATTTGAGCTTGAGTAGTGCTACACCGCTGTTTGCCCCCCTGCCGCCCGACCTCTATCGTTGCATGCGTTTAGGAAGATAATGCAATAACAGGCGGGCCCCTAGTTAAGAACACCCGACCTTACCAGAATGCCTTTTAAAACGGCCCCTCTGTATTTAGGTAATTTAATTTACTTTATCCCTGGGCTACAATAAACAGCGGTTACATTTATCAGAGGTGTCTGTAATTAGCTGTTATATTTTATCCTGGTTCTTATGACCATCCAACTTTTTAAAATCCAATGTGTCCACAAGGCCCAAAAATTTGCCTGGAGCTACAATTAAAAGTATACAGGTCCGACTTACAATACACATTCAACTTATAAGAAAAAACCTGCAGAACCTATCGTTGTACGGAACCATGGGACTGCTGTAAAGTCTTGAATTTTTATTTGGGGTGGCGGCTGATCTTTTTCCACTTTTTGTTTATACAAAATCTTCAGGCTCACATGTTACAGTTGAGCCTTATACATCTAACCATGGTGATATGATTAGTGACCCTCATTTATCTACGTGAAGCAGTACAAATGACTGTGCCTTATTTTTTTTTGGTTGGAACACTCACAATACTTTTTTATATTCAGTGTACGGAATACTTGCTACAACAATTTTGCTGCCACTTGGGGCTCTGTTGATCATTCTTTTTAGTAACTTTTTAGGTGTGCCTAAAATGGCGGAAAAGTGGCAATGCAAGAATACACACATTTTCTCTTCCTGGGTTACCATTTAGATCAATAAGTTTATTTATGATAGCTTTGGGCCTATCTGATTAATGTTTGTCAATATTTTTTTATGGGTTTGGGGAACCTTTTAGATGTTTTATATTTTTAACTTTTAAACTTTTTTTTAATTTTTGGTCGTCATTGCCCATCCCTATACTGTCTCCCACCAATCTGCCAATCTAGGGAGTTATTATAGGTGTCCAGATTCGGGAGGCGTGGATCCACTGGACCACCACGGAAGGTTGGTACTCTACTTAGCTGACCTGGACCGGAGTCTAGTGGCACCTGTCACACATAGCCCCCACAAAGGCAGATGGACCTTGCTGCGGCAGGGCCCAACAGGTCCGTTCCACGGTGCGACTAGCCGTGGTGCAGCTGAGGGGTCGGGTCCTTAACGAATACAAGCTCCGTGGTGGTCGCATGCAGAATGTCAGGGCAAGCGTCATATAGCATGGTCAACAAATGGAGGTCCGGCAAATTGGAACAGGAACACAAACCACGGACACAGAACCGAGCAACACGGAGGAAAACTCTGTTAACAGCATAACATGAGAACACTCTGGTAACACAGGAACATTGCAAAAACGTACTCAGTAGAAGAACACAACTGCAATGCAGGATTATCGCTAAGGGGGAGCTTTCTAAGCTGTGAGGCACACAGATCCTCAAGGTTCAGAGTCAGAGGCAGCAATTTATCTGGGAAGTCCATTCCAGCGCCAATTATCGGCGGGAGCTGCAGAGACCGCCCACGGAAACCAGGAGCGGGGTTTTCTGCTTGTAGGGGCTCACAGGGGATACCGGAGGGACAACCGGGTGAGCTGACATGAGTGTCAGATTTCAGGAAGCTCGGAAGATATGCATCATGAGGAAATGAAGAGTGCCGGTGGTATAACTATTCAGCCCATTGTTGCCCTGTGGCACCGGAGTAGGGGAATGCAGAAACCTATATTCTGACGTGGTGACAAATCCTGACAAGTGGCAACGCTACGTTCCATGTCCATACCAACATTTTGACCATCTTCTGTCGGACCCGGCGATTGTGGCTCCATTTTCATGATACAGACATGCATGCTTGTGCTCCCCCCAGCAATGGCTTATCAGAGACTTTTTTTATTCTGTTCCTTGTGATTAACAATCTGTTCTTTTTTATTTATTTTTTTCCAGCTTGGCCCCTGGGGAAACTTGTTGGCTAACGCTGCATTTTCACGTTCCTTTGGGAGTTTTCCTCCATTTCAAGTGGGTCAACAACTTCGATTGATATGGGAACATCTGAGAGCTGCAGTAACTATTTTTGCTGACTCTGAGGCTTGTATTCCGGATCGCAGTTGGATTTCAAGACTCGGTGCTTTCCCACTGCATATTCTTCGTGAGAAGCCACCGCTCTCAGGGTCCCAAATCTTAAAAGCAGTACTTTTCGTGCTTGTTAGCTTTGGCTGAAAGCAACTACCGGTTTAGAACTGGTAATGTTGGGGCCTATGGGAGCTCTGTGGACGGCGCGCCTCCAGGGCTCCAGAATATCTGGACTGGTTCGTTCCAACCAGCTCGCTCTTCTGAACGAAGAGAGTTGCCTGGATCTTTTGTTTCCTCCTACACCCGTTTGTGATTGTCGGCTGAGTAAGGTTTTTGGACTCTCCCACCATGTCTTGCGGCAATTCCCTCAGCATTGTTAGATGATAAAGAAGCTGCAATTTCAATTACTGGCTCACCCTTGCAAGATGGTATGTGGATGTGTGCCTTCGCCATTAGAGCAAGTGGCGGTTCTCCAGAGCTCGATTTGATAAAGCCATACAATGTGAATCGGGTAGTGTATCTTTGCTTTCCTGTATCCTAAGTTTTGATTCTGAACTAAGCGGATTTTGCTCCTACTTAGTTTAAACTTAGATTGGTGTGGTACCCTTGGTAAGGTGTATGGCTATCACAGCAAATGTTAAAGAAATTCTCCCATCAAACCAAAAATTATAAACCATATGTTCCCGGCCCCATGACGAGGTAATCATCTTATATTTTGTTTTCCATGTCCTGGTTTCTTTTGAACGCAACATTTCCCATTTATGCTAATACTGATGTTGTTGTTCCAAGCCCCTCAGTCATTTATTTTGGTTCACCTCATTGTTTACAATAAGCTGACGACTTTCCTTCCCCTGCATTTTCCGCTGCGGCTAGTTTACTACCCGGCAGAAGTAGGACGGAGAGAGGCCGGGGGATGGTGAAATGTCCTGCCTCAGTGAACAGCCTGTGATGCTACAGTACTGATGTTCTCTGGAAACACCCACCATAGCCCCTCAGATAATTGCATAATTTTAAAGTTTTCTTTTAGAAGGAATAGGCAATGATACAAATATAAGATTGATTACCACTGCTTTCACCTACCACCAAAGTTATTTGATGGTAAATTCATTAAGGGTTCTAGAGTTTAAGCTGGTTTTTTTGGACATTTTGTTATTTGATATTGCATAGTGACTACTTCAAAGTAATGATGGTGTTTTGAGTGCGAGCCCGTGACTGTTTTATGGGCGCACGGCGAGGTGCAGAAAGGGCAGGAGGTACCTGCATCTGCCAGGAGTTTTTGTTCCGCAGGGGCCCTTTTTGCAGGCTCTAAAACATTGATGCTAACCTATGGCACTGTTGCCAGAGGTGGCACTCAGAGCCCTTTCTGTGGCACTCAGGCCATCACCAGAGAGGATCCAGCATCTTCCTGCAGTCCAGACACCCAGGACTCTGTGCACCAGGTATTTTAAAGTGACAGCTCACCGGCGACTATTTTCCTTTCTTCCCTTGTCCTTTAATTTTCCTTTTTCCATCTTTCTTTATTTGTGTCCTCAGGTGCTGGTATCAATAAAAAACGGGGGACAGAGGAAGGAGTATTCAATCACAATTAAATTTTCGTGTTTGCACACTTTGCGATAAATAGCGGTCGTTGTTGAGTTTGGGCACTCGGTCTCTAAAAGGTTTGCCCCATCACTCTATACCAATATTTCACTTGTGCATTACTGGAGCCCATGTGACGGCATTTTTTTTTTTTGCGGGATGAGATGTTGTTTTCTAGTTTACCATTTTGGGGTGTTATCCCTATGTTGAAATTTAAGTAACTTCGTTTTTTCACCCGTATAGCCAATCATCAGGATTCTTTATCTAATGGGAGATACGATTACGGGGATACCAGACTTGAATAATTTTTTTCTTATGGTTTTTACTAAATTTTCCAAATAACACCTGGTCATGTGGGGGAAAAATCTAGCATTTTTGCAAGATCGCCGTCTTCCATGGGCAGAGCATTTTACACCAGTTCCAAGCAATTATCGTCGCCTCCCAAAAACAGCATGGGGTGGGGGGGGGCGAGCGGAGTAAAAGACCCCGCAAATGGAAGTAAATGCCCCGGCTTTTTAAACACCCACGTTGGGAACCCTCCGACCTCGGTGTTACCGGAGATGTCCCCCAGCGGTAGATTATCGGTGACATCCTCCCTGCGACCCCCAGGACCCCGCCAGGACCCTAGCGCCGTAGAGCTACAAGCATTGGACCGCTAAGGGGGTAAGAATGTACTAAAAATATAAATTTTATCCGGTGATTGTACCAACCCCGAAAAAAGGGGATGAGTCATCCAGAGAATACATGGAAGTGTAAAGACTGGTGGGGGGGGCAGACGGGATTATCCTTTGTAGGCAACACAAAGGTTTTAGTAACCACAAAGAGATGGGTATAAAACTAAATTAAATTATATACCCCCCCCCCCCCGCCTCCCCTTTCCCATTGAAAAACAATGTTGAGCTGCCTGGCTTCTTGGTACAAAAGTTTGGGGAACACTGACCTATACTGAGCAGATTCTGCTTGTATTGATAATTATGTCAGTACCGTCAGGGGCAGATTAGGGCTGCGATGGGCCCTGAGCTGTATGAATATTACAGCTCCTACAGGTTCAGCAATCACTTTCTACATATATTACTAGAATCAGGTATCTTGGGGAACGGAGGATGAGTCCCTTATGCCTGCTTTCAATTTTTCAGCAGTTTCAGGCCCTACGGTCGAATAGCTCTTGTGTACATGTATATCGAGAGGAGCAACAAATTCTGAGATTTCCTAGGTGAGGGCCGCGCGCAGTATAATAATTTGTGGGTGGTTGGGTTGTCATGGGCCCCCCTAACAGGCTTGTGCCCCGGGCTACCCCCCATACCTCCATATTATAAATCCACACTGAGTACGTATTCACGGATGTGCCCACACTATGTTCTGTATTCTCTTACCCCCGCCCTCTCTCCATATATTCTGCACTGTCATGCTCCATTACTCTAAAATTACTTTTGGAATAATAACTGCAGCTGGTTTGGCCATTCCCATGTCTGGTCATTCCAGAGAAGGATGCACATTTAGGTATATATATTCCCTGCTGACAAAAGAACAAACACTAAAATTAAAAAGCAGACATATTGCAAGACCGTCCGGTGTCATAGATGTATATGCCAATATTCCTTAACATTTAGAAGAGGAAAACACTTGTCAAATGTTATTCCGCCACCCTATGTGGATATGTGGCTCCGAGTGAACCATAATAAATGAATCAAAATCTCTGTTTAAGATGTATTATGCCCGGGTACATATGTGTGTTTTTAAACTGTCCATTTTACTTTTCATCATCACATCATTATTCAATTATTAATTTTTTTACAGAGCACACCATCATTCAAAAAAAACACGTGCTGTAAAACAGATCAGTAAGGGGTTCACATACACTGCTTTAAACCAAAACCCAAAAAAATTCAAGCGACAAATGCAAGCGACGTGATTCGCACGGATACATCAAGAGGCTTCCGCCAGGGCCTGACGTAGAAAAAAAACTGCCATTGGCGGCTTTTCACATAGAAAATTCCCCGGCAGCAGCGAGTGGCGCCGCGCAGGGACAGTATGCCCCCCACTGGCCACTCCCCCGTCCGCTGCGCCCTTCGCATCGGCCACACCCCGTCACGCCCCACCTCTCTCGTGGAGGTGGCGGATTGGGCCAATAGTCGCAAGTGCTAGCAATAAGCTAGCATTTGCTATTATTTGATGGCCTACCACCAGTGGCGCAAGGTCCTGTAATATGCCGGCTGAGGTGAGGGAGCCAGAGCAGGTTTTAAAAAAGTTAACAAAAATTATAATAAAAAAACTTAAAAATAAAGCCAATCCACTCTCCTTTCCTATAACATATATAAATATAAATAAACAGTAAAAATCATACACACATTAGGTTCGCCGCATCAGAAAAATGCCCGACGATCAACATATAATACGGTTTTCCACTGCGTTTAACTTGTAACGGAAGAGCGCTGAAAATTGCCTTTTTTGCCAAAAGGTTATATAGTGCCCTAAAAATTATAACAAGAAAAACGTCAGCAAAATTTGCAATAATGAACAGCACCCCAGCTGCTCCGTCCACCCAAGTTATAAAAAAGTTAGGAGCGCCAGAAGATGGCAAATCCAAAAAAATTCTTTGTTAACAGGAGGGTTGGAAATTTTTGTAAATATATGAAAACATTCTAAAACCATACAAATTTGGTATCCCCGAGCGGACCGAACCAAAGAATAAAGTAGACATGTCTTTGGGGCAGACATTGAAATCCGTAAAATCCAGCCCACAAGAATATGCACGAATGGTTTTTTTTTCACACACAATTCACTGGCATTTGGAATTTTGTGGCGGCTTCCCATACCCACGGCATGCAATATTAAAGCCACCCCTTTTGAAAGTGTCATATTTGTTACGCAGAAATAAGCCATACACAGCTCTGTAACTGGAAAAGTAAAAAAAGTTATAGATGTTTGAGGTGGTGAGTTAAAAATGAACACCAAAAATTAAAAAGGCATCGCTGGAAGGGTTAAATGAATTTGCTGTGCAATAGGTAACAAGTAAGAGACTGGCGAGAGGAGAGGCCAGAGGAGAATCGAGGAGACAGATGGATCGCCAGGCAGTCCTAGTTAGAAGATTGGAGAGGCGTTGGAGAGTTTAGCTGGGAGACCACAGGAAGAATGTTGCAGTAGTCCCCCAAAAGAAGATCAGGGCTGACTAGTAATTTTGTAACTCTGGATTGAGTAAGGGTCGATGCGAGTGGCTGTCTTGAGATGAAGGCGGGCAGGTTGTAGTAAGGCCTGAATGTGAGGCGTAGAGGACCTTCACCCAAATTTCGGCACGAGGATCTGCTTTACAAAGTTATCAACGCCCGTGCTTGAACAAACGCCGCGTGTTATAATGATAGCGTGACCGGAACGTCTGTACCGCTAACTAACACTGCGACGGGTACATGGAGCGTCATCCGCATTTATTCCCAGAGGGTACGGTCAGAGGCGCTGCCTATTCCCCAGACCGCCCCGCTCGCTCCATATCTGTGTGGTGACTGGGAAGGTCCCTGCCCCTAACCATGCCCCAACCCCCCCCTTCATTAATAACGTTGGACAGCTTTGAGATTACACTGTACCCCGCCGCAGTGGTTAGTTAGTTTCCGGTACGCTATCCTTCTACCACGGCGGCATTTGTTCAAGCACTAGGAGCTGCTCACTTTATAAGCATCTCCTAGTGCCCGAAATTTTGTGTACAAGGTCCTCTGAAAGGGTTTTCCCATGACCTAAGTTAGGCCCCTTTCCACATGCGATAAGGGCCGAACTGGGATAGGTGGGGTACACAGTGGGATAGACCCGCACAGATCACAAAAACGGGGGTCAGTTTGGGGTCCCATGTACCTTCCTCGGAAACCTTTTCGCTCCGTCAGAGCAGGGGTCCATTCACACGCTGCTGCATCCGCCAGTGTGCTGGAGAAAGTTGACACCCTCCTCCTCCATAAAGAATGCGCGCACGGCCCACAACGCCGAAAGAGATAGCAATGCTCTATCTTTTTTGCGGTTGCGGCCAGGATCGGTGCCACACATTTTGCACCCAACCCCTAGGACTACAACAAGGATTTTGTTCAAATCAAAAAGACCATTCTACATGGTCCTATTGGTGGACGGTCATTTTTGAATATCTAATATCTAGGTATATGCTCGGGCAGGAAAAAAAACTTATGCAATGCTCCAACCGGAAACTATGGCAATGTTTGTTTTTTACAGTGGAAATTGGGATTTTTAATTTTAATTGACATTTTCACATGTATTTCTATATATTTAATCATATTTTATTTATGTTTTTTATCTTAAATTGTCCCACCATGACATTTTTTCTATTGCATCTAGATCCCCCAAGTTACGATGAGGAAAGAACCCCTTGTGCTGTAGCAGAGCTGTAACTGGGTCCTAAACCCGCTCAACCTGCACCACTGACATTGGTTGGAGATCTTATGGATTTCTTTCAACCCCATTAGCCACTTTTACCCAATGTACTATTTTAGGTTTAGAAAAAGCAAGAAAACCCCCCATGTAAAGTGGTTGTTGGCTTTATCGATGTGTGTTTTTCCATAAGAAATTCTGCGATCGGTAACGGCACCTGCTATTTGTAGGGTTGAATCATCTGTTCTTGCATAAGCACTCACATGCATTTCTATGGAACACATGTGATCGGGCCAAACATTGCGTTCTAAACCCAAACCAAGGCAAACGCTTGTGTTACCAAACTGCATGGTCTGGCATAAGGGAATACTCTGTGTGGTGAGCGCATGTATGGATTATATATAAGAATATATATATATAGAATATATATAAAATGTGTATATGTGTGTGTGTGTAGTGTAAATAATATGTGTGTGGGTATGTTCATATATATGTGGTGTGTATGTAATGGCATATATATGTGTGGGTAATGTTATGTGTATATATGTATTTTATCATCTATATTTGTGTATGTATGTGTATAATTTTTATGTATATATATATATCTTATATTGTAAGTACTGTGTGTGTTTGTATATCTCTATATATCTGATATATATCTTATATATATATACTGTGTGTGTGTGTGTGTTTTTTGCGTTGTCATATGTGTCTGGTGTGTGTTGCGTGCTGTAAGTCACTAAAGGCCTAAGAGTAAGGCACTTAAGAGACTAACGCCCATGAGATAGTAGTCTTCGTCTACACACTGAATTACTCTATGGTTGGGGAGATGAACGTCACTTGGGGAACATATCGCGCCATCTTTGATGCGGGATGGGAAACTGTGTTATAGAATACATGAATAGGCGCACTGATATTGCAGTATAAACTAAACGTCTCTTCAAGGCGATAAGCTAAAGCGTTTTGCATGTTAATTTACACTACTATATCGGAAGAGGGCAAAGAGGCAAACATGCGGCCTAGCACTTCTTCTTTTGCCTAGTAACGCGTTCACAGCCCGCTCTTCCTGTAAGGCAGTGTAAGCGCTGAGCAGAGGCGGCGCGCCACCGCGGCTGCGGTAAACAAGTATGATATATGGTGGTGATGTTGACCGCGTGGGGGGGGGGTGAACGGTCTATAAGGAAGGGCGGCAATTGGTAGCGTCCCACCATCAGCCGGTAACTCAGATATTCTGACAGGCTGTGCGCATTCCTGCAGTTACTATGGCTGGTGGCCATGCACTGATAGCTGTTGCCACAGATGATGGAAATCCTAGATGTAGGCCTCTCAGAATAGAAGTAGTTTAACACAGACGACCCACTGTCTCTAGAGGCTCGATGTGTACCGCCAAGTGGCCACATTCACATCAATGACTCCTGGTAAACCCAGATGCTCAGGGAGCACTGAGCCTTCCTTCCCTCGGATTGCCAATGCATTGAATTTGGAAGAGGGGGCGTTTCCTTTCTTTTCTTCTTCCCATAATTGTCAGTTCCTAATAAAAACATTATTTCCACATGTCTATGTCTGCGTATCCTGGTTACTTGGCATCTCTTTGTCTGTGGTAACTGGCAATTTGTCCTGCTGATCTGGGTCCTTTTAAAAGAACCAGTAACTAAGTGCATTACTGGCAGCTGTTTCCACAACTTCCATATCAGTGACGAAAGAGCCACAGAAATTTGGTAACACTTAATATTTGAATCAGCTTAGGGCACGGGTAACACAGCGCCTTGCTATGTGGTAGGAGTGTTCGCTCGCCTTATCCTCGTTAATTTTCCAACTACAACAGTCGGCTTGTTTGAATCCAAGGTGGGCAGAGAGGATTGGAGAAGTAAAGGGGAGAGCGAAAAGAAGCGGCTGTGCGAGTGGATGCTTGAAAGACTAAGGGCTGAGGGGGGGGACACAAGTCGAACGATTAGGAGGGGGAGAGCGGCCATAGAGAGGACGGTGGAAGTGAGAGAGGAATACCGCCGAACGCATGAATTCCCGGGTGGTAGTATACAGAGAAGAAGCATAATGAGAGGGAGGGTCATTCAAGGGCCAGAGACGAGTCATGGTGGAACCTGTTAATCCCAACCAAACCTATCTTGCTTCCTCTGAACTCCTTTAATGATCAGTTAAGAATCTGAGAGGGTGGACTACCATGGTCATGTCTCTCTCCTTGTCTATGCATTCTACTTATATGGGATGAATATCACAGCAATGTCCTGTCGTCTATATCTGCATTGTTATACAGCCCTGTATACGGCAAACACCTAAACAGGTCAATGAGATGAGCCTTTGATGTAAGCACCATGTCAGCTAATGTCATTAGATTTCTCTGGTCTATTTACAATAATCCTGTTGTGTAGCACTTGTGTGGGCTAAAGGGCGCTGCTGAGCGTGCCAACAGCCTTAGCATCCTCCATTATGCACCAAGCCAGCAGCAAGGGCTATTAATCAATCCAGTTAATAGTTTGTGGGACGTAATGGACATTAGTGGTCTTCACTTAAGGGTGGGATTCTAAAATAAGTCTTTATGTATCGTCCCTGATGTAGAGGATTTTTTAAGTTTGTTCTAGTCATGTTACAGGTAACAAAGAAAGTATGAATACCACACATTTTTACCTGTAATTCAACAATTTTTTTTTGAAATATTTGGATAGAAGTATTTGAAGGGAACCGGGAGTAGAGGGATGGAGCCCACGCCCCCTCTGAAGGTACATCTATCCCGTGGTCACAGGCATTTACTTGTGGGATCATAGGGGTCACCTCCGCTCCGATCCAGTCTGTTAGAGCAGGGTCCTAGCCTGTCTAAATCAGTCGGGGGCACTGCGCCTTTACGGCAAAGAGGGAGAAACCGTTCCGCCCTAGCCTACGGCCCTCCGAGTGACCGCAGAGAATCTGTATGGGTGCTCACTATACATGATGGGCAAATTATAATTTTAACTACAGGGGTAAAAGGTCTAAAGTAAGCCATGGCAAAACCAATGTTTGGCACGTAAAATATCAGAACTTCTCCCAGTAAGTTTGGTCAATTGATGACTGCAATACCGTCAGCTACCTTTCGACCGCCATAGACCAGCACTAAACAAAACCAGTCATCTTGATGGATGGACAGGTTTGTCCGTTTCCTATGTATTGTATGGGTGAAATTCTTTCGGCTGACACCTGGCCGTGTGCTATGATATTCCCAGATAACGGCCTGGGTAAGCACGCAGCCAGCGCAAGGGGCCAGCACGTATTAGCTGAAGGGCAAAACATTTTTCTTTTGGTTACATTTTAAATTGTCACTTTGCTTCACTTTTTGCTCCCCATCCCAACCCAGCGTATAACGTGGTATGGCCCTCCTTACCAATGAACTTGGTGCTGTTGGAATAATACAATATCTGGCTTCTCCCTGGGAGTCAGGGTGATGAATAGTGTAACCCTTTTTCCCCCCTTCTGCAGAATATTTGTAATGGCCTGATGTTATAGATTTTCAGAAATATTTTAAGTTATGGGACTGGTAGAGAAGAGCATAAAATATTTACAGAACGTTAAATCATCCAAAAAGGTAAATTTACATGCGGTTATTGTAGTTGCCTGCCACATCACTCTAAAGTTCCACTGCTGGTTCTATTGAGCTACTTGGAAGGAATCTATACAGTAATGCACCATGCAATGTACAAGGTATATGGCGGCTTTGAGCTAGCCATAAAGACGGTTGTAGTTACTGCCACCATTGTACTAAATTAGAACAGGACAATCGGTGGGAAGCTTAGTCCAGCGATGGTTAGGTTTTGATACTCGCACCAGGATCCCCTTACAGGCTGATTTTTTTTGCCCTCTTATCCTTTTCAGTTGTTCTGTGTTTCCGTCCTCTCCTTTCAGTCACTTTTTGATTCAGTTAAAAGAAATCTACCATCAAAGCCATCCTAATAAACTAGACAACTTACTCATAGATCCAGTTCGGTGAACGTGGAGAATATGCTTATCTTTTTTTATCCCTGGCCTCCTACTTCGCATATCATATCCCAGATCCCCTCCAGGGAGGCTGTTGCATTGACAGAACATGTCTCCTCAACATCACCAGCCTCTCCCTCTGCCTGTGTATTCCTAGGATAAGTAGGTGAGGGGAGACCGGCTCTTGCACATCGAACAACAGAAAAAAATCACTGAGGGACTCTTGGAACGCCCCAACAGAGCCCTCCAGGTCGGTAGCATAATTTTAAAAAGTTTATTTATATGTTTTATGATGGATTTGATGGTAAATGTTCTTTAAGTAACATTTCATCTGAAAACCAATAAGTCAAATAATAAATGGGCTTTTATCCATCTGTGCATTCACAAGAAATACCTATTTCTCAGTTAAGATCCTTGTATATAACAAGTTTACGCATCCATATTTTTTTTTGTGTACCATAGGCTTTCCAAATAAGAATCAAAGTTGCTATTTTTGGCAGAACTATACAAGGATAAGAGGAAACTCTCTTGCCAAAAAAAAAAAACACCTACATGCTTATAAAGAAGGATAAATAGAATGTACTTTTATGGGAATTTTTATCTAACCAAGTTTCCTGTGTGGATACAATAGCCAATAAAATGCACCGAGAAAACCCTTACATAAATTATCCATCTGTGGAAACTAAACCCCTCAAACTATTCAAAACAGCCTTTAGTAAACTTGTTAAGCCTAAAGACCAGGAAATAACTCGCTTTGGCTCCTAATTCCCAACGCACATCCACCAGTGAGTCTGTACATGTGAAGTCTTTCCACTTTCTTTCCTGCCACTGCTGTGTGTGTGGCTCTGAAGCCAGTAGATGCACAGATACCATAACAACATCCACACACAGGGGCAAAATGGAAGCTGAAAATCCAGTACTGTCTCATTGAGAGAGCTGGGAGGCATATTGAGGTAAATAAAAAAAACTCTTAGGGCCCATAAAAAAAATTAATTCCAAAACTATAAAGGGTTTAGTGTACAAAATGCTGACTTTGCAAAAAGCCATTCAAGCACTAAACCTTTGATTCACATGCCAATTAGTGTTTATTATCTTCTCTTTTTATTAAATACTGTAGAATTTGTATTGTTATTTATATTATAACACTGGAGGCTATAGGTAGTACCCTTACAGTATTGCTCCATGAGCCTATTGCTTTCTATGGGGGATGTATGTACAGCCGCAAGTTTGCGGCTGTATAGCCCCCCCAGATACGTCCATGTGAATGAACCCTTAGGGCCCATAAAAAAAATGAATTCCAAAACTATAAAGGGTACGGGCAGCCTGGTTAGCATAATATTAGTTTTTGAAGTGGGGGTTTGAAAGATAGATTTCCTCAAAAATTCTGGCATACAGAGAGCAGAAATGTGGGTAGAGAAGTATGTTTGTTGCTAGAGGTCTCTTTTAAGTTGGATATTTTTAAGTTGGGTACTACCTATAGCCTCCAGTGTTATAATATAAATAACAATACAAATTCTACAGTATTTTAATAAAAAGAGAAGATAATAACACTAATTGGATGTGAATCAAAGGTTTAGTGCTTGAATGGTTTTTTGCAAAGTCAGCATTTGTGTACACTAAAACCAGTTATAGTTTGGAATTCATTTTTTTATGGGCCCTAAGGGTTTCATTCACATGGACGTATCTGGGGGGGCTATTACAGCCGCAAACTTGACGGCTGTACATACAATCCCCCATGGAAAGCAAGAGGCTCAGGAAGCAATACTGTAATGCACATATAAGGGGAAAGAGAGAGAGAGGACATATATATCTTTCCCCATATGTACGGCCGTTGCTCTCTATGGAGAGGGGAGGGGTCATCCTTCCTCCTCTCCAGCACGGCCGGGGAATGTAGCCTAAGAGATATAAAAATAACAAAGAGTTTTTTTATTTACCTCAATATGCCCTCCAAGCTCTCTCCAAATGAGACAGTACACTGACAATTTTCAGCTTCCATTTTGCCCCTGGTGTGGATGTGTTATGGTATCTGTGCATATACTGGTTCAGAGCCACACACCACAGCAGTGGAAGGAAGGAAAGAAAGGGAAAAAGACTTCAATGTACAGACTCATGGTGGATTGTGCGTTGGGATTAGGAGCCAAAGCGCGTTATTTCTGGTCTTGGCTACAATTACTAAAGGCTGTTGATAGTTGAGGGGTTTAGTTCACAGATGGATTAAGTTATTGTAAGGTTTTCTCAGGCATTTATTGGCTATTGTATCCACACAGGAAACTTGGTTGATAAAAATTACATTAAAAAGTAAATTCATTTATCCTTCTTGATAAGCATGTAGTGGTTTTTTTTTCATTGAGATTTTCATCAGATTCAAAACAGTTTTGTGGCACATTTTGTTCAGTGAGGAGATTCTAGGAAAACTGAAGGAAAACGTTCCTCAACCTAGGCCATGGAGTGGGGACTGTAATGCCTCACGGGCCAACTGTATTTATTTACGATGGTTTTTAGCTCTTGCAAGCAGGACCCTCATTCTATTGTATCATTTAAGTTCTAATGCATTCCAGGTGACCCTGTGAAATATGGGTGCGTGCATGGGCAACATAGAAATAAGTAAGGGCCCAAAAAGTATTTTGGGCACTGGGATAGGTGTAGTTTCAATGACTAAAAGATGATCAATGTCTTTCAATAGCTAGTGGTTTCAAACATGGTGGTTCTGCAGGGCCGAGTATAATAGCAAAATTTATTGAAGTGGTCCTATTTCTGCCCAGGGTCTTTTCTACCATTCATGGGTGCGTGAACAGACCTCCCTAATCAAGACCCACAGGCTTTGCCAACAACTACCACAGGGCCCGTTATTTGCAACCCACGATAAGCACACGCTCATGTGCAGGTATCCAGGGGGGCGTAAATACAGTGGTAGCAGCTGCTATGGGGCCCGCAGTGGCAGGGGGCCCCTAAATATCTAATTAAAACTGTATATAAAACTTCTAATGTATATATGCTGTACTGTATTTGCGCCTAGCTGTTTGTCTGTTATATAGCCCTGTAAGTGGGTATATGTAATGTGTACCTGTTCTATGTTGGGTTGTGAGTGTCTAATGTCCTGGGAGGCGTATATATGAGTGCAATATGTATATTTTGAGCTGGAAAGGGCCCCATTCCGAAGATGCTATGGGGCCCTGCCTCTCTTAGTTAAGCCCCCTGATCAGGGTGAGCGCACAAATAACACTTACCAGGCCATCACCATTTTACCGTTTTATCAATATTCCTGTTTGTCCACCACTGATGGAAGTGCTTTGGGGGGGGGGGAGATATCAAAAGAGCCTCTCCAGTCTCCATCGGTCTCCGGTGTGAAGTGCACATGCATTGGATCTGAAGAGAAGAAGAAGAGTGGCATCCAGAAGAGCATGCAGTGTCAAGAAAGTGATGGATATGTCTGGAGAACCTCAGATTGATTTGTATACTTTTATAATGTTTTTTTTCAGCTGCAAATTAACAGGAATATAAATAAAATAGGCATGCCTGTCACTAAGATGGTAATCTACTGTACTCCCAAAATGCAAATATTTGTAGGCCTCTCTATTACATCAACATCATCCAACAGCCGAGACTCCCATGTTGTTATATATTCCCTATATAATGGAACTCACCGCGTTTAGGTCATTTCAGTCCTGCAGCAGTGACCTGCCCCCAAACATAATCTGCAATAGCTGGACTTAGGCAACTAGTGTTGGAACTCAGGCTTCAAGTGAGTTTATTTTAGTTGATTTCACCTAAATAAATCGAGTTTGTGTTTAAGGTGAACAATCCCTTCAACTCCTTTCCAACTATGCCATTTTTCCATCCCTTTCAAAAAGCCATCACTTTTTTTATTTTTCAGGTGTGAGGGTTTGTTTTCTGCATAACAGATTGTAGTGGTACTATTTAGTGTTTTATGCCATGTATTTGGAAGCTAAAAAAAAAAATTGCCAATGCAGTGAAATTGGCAAAAAAGAATTTTATGGTCTCTGTTTTTACAGCTTGTACACTCCAAGTGACCCCTACCATTTATTCTTTGGATATAAAAAAAGATAAATATGGAAGATAAATATGTAATTTCCATTAACAACATCTTTACCAAATATATCCAACTATACTTTCAATATTTGGATGACACATTCACGGATTGGTCTGATTTGGATAAATAATTCTGTGGATTTATACAATCTTAATGAATCTTCTGTTCAATAAACTTTATTGAAAGATAACATATGACAAAACTCAAGGCATAGCCAGTATATCAGGTACATGCCGTTTTATCAATATTCCTGTTTGTCCACCACTGATGGAAGTGCTTTTGGGGGGGGAGATATCAAAAGAGCCTCTCCAGTCTCCATCGGTCTCCGGTGTGAAGTGCACATGCATTGGATCTGAAGAGAAGAGGAAGAGTGGCATCCAGAAGAGCATGCAGTGTCAAGAAAGTGATGGATATGTCTGGAGAACCTCAGATTGATTTGTATACTTTTATAATGTTTTTTTTCAGCTGCAAATTAACAGGAATCAGTGGCGTAACAACCACCCTAGCAGCCGTACCGGTTGCTAAAGGGTCCGTGAGGTTAAGGGGCCCGGGGATGCACGGACTCCGTGTGTCCTTGTAGTGTAGGTGCCTGCCGGATTGTGTCCCCGGGCCCCTACCTCTGTGTCCACTCCTAAACCCGCCCCCTCCGTGAGCTGCCCGCCCTCTTCCTCCGTGAGCCGGCCACCCGCACAAGTGACCGACCGTCCCCCGGCACAAGTGACCTCCCCCCCATCCCCCTGCATGCTGGAGCCGACCGCTGACAGAGCGGACGGATGCCCCTCCTCCCCACTCTACAGCCCAGTCTACACGAACTGTCCGACTCGCCAAACACCCGCCCCGGCGGCCGAACAAGAACCTGCCCGCACAATCCCCTGCGCGGCTGAACAACCTGCCGCCCGACTCCCAACCCTCCCTCACGATCACAACCCCACCCCCGCGGCCGAACAAGCAAATGCCTGACTCCCGTCAACCCCCCCGGTCCGCGGACGAACCTGTCCGATCACTGACCTACCCGCCAGAACACCCACCTGAACACCCGTCTCAAGCCACGGCTGCCCCAAAACATCCGAAAAGGTAAGTATATACATATGTATTTATCTGTGTGTATATATGCATATACTATGTACATGTATATATACTGTGTATATATGTATATCTGTGTATATACATCGGTGACATAGGGTATAGGTATAGAGGTCAAGTTGTAATGTCTCCTCAACTTGTCCCAGCTACCAAGAAGTGTTTTGTATAGAGGCGTACAGGAGGGCGACATATCTTGATTTGCAGCTGGGAGCCACAGGGATGCCATCAAAGGTGCTGAATTTAAAGATGCTTCCAGCATCACCCATAACTTGGAAGGCAAACTCAGAACAGCATCAGCCAGGCAGGATCTTAATGACAATCTAAATCTGCAGAAGCCAGCGTGCGTGCCCTCGGAGTCGAGAACACGCGCGCATGGCCGAGGAGGATGGAGCAGCAGCAGCCGGGACCGGATAGGACTGAGCAGCGGGGGCCGGACAGGACGGAGCAGGATCCGGGACCTGTAAGTTGCGCATGTGACTCGCTGTCGGGGAGGCGAGAGACAGGGGTGAGCCTGCGACCCGCAATATGGGTCGCGGGACCACCCATGACAAGAGAGATGGGACAGATCAGAGATGAAACATTATGAAATCCATGAGATGCATATAATATATAATTAGATTCTTAGCTGTGCTACATCTCGGCCACAAAATACATTGTCAGATCTGATGTGCCTCGCTCCCCCTCCCCTAGATAAAGACCTAATCTGCCTGTAGCTTTTAGCTTTACTCTCCTCACCATGCTGCTTGCCAGAAGGAAATGTGTGTGAGCTCGTCTTGGAATGCAAGGGTGGGGGTTGGAGGCAGAAAGCAGCTCAGTGCAGCGTTAGACAGTAGAGCAATATGCCCTACCGATCCTAAAGTCAGATGATTAACGGTCACTGGTAGAGACAGGTTGGAATTATATCTGTGAAATGCTGTATTTTTGTTGACAACAGTGAATTAGAGTACATGTTATTTTGTAATCCTGAGTGTATTGAAGAATCTTGTCTTTGTGGGAATACCCCTTTAAGTATGATTCCTCCCAGTTTGACATTTATTTTTGAACACACAGGACTGGATGAGACACATCCTGGCTCCTAAGCATTCTACGGACTTTCTATTTAGGACAAGTAAGGACGTTGCAGCATTTGAGCTTGAGTAAGTGCTACTACAGCTGTTTGCCCCCTGCCCCTCCTCCTGATCGTTGCATGCTTTTAGGAAGATATGCAATACAGGCGGTCCCCTATTTAAGAACACCCGACTTACAGATGATTCCTAGTTACAAACGGCCCTCTGTATTTTGGTAATTTATTTTACTTTAGCCCTGGGCTACAATAAACAGCTTTAACAGTTATCAGAGGTGTCTGTAATTAAGCTTTATTGTTAATCCTGGTTCTTATGACAATCCAACATTTTTAAAATCCAATTGTCACAGAGGCCCAAAAAATTTTGCCTGGAGCTACAATTATAAAGTATACAGTTCCGACTTACATACAAATTCAACTTAAGAAAAAACCTGCAGAACCTATCTTGTACGTAACCCGGGGACTGCCTGTAAAGTCTTGAATTTTATTTGGTGAGTGCTTCTGATCTTTTCCACTTTTTTGTATTATACAAATCTTCACTCACATGTTACAGTTGAGCATTACAGTCTACCATGGGTTATATAGATTAGTGACCCTCATTTATCTACGTGAACAGTACAAATGGACTTGCCTTTATTTTTTGGGTTGGAACAATCACAAATAACTTTTTTATATTTCAGTGTACGGAATACTTTGCTACAATTTTGCTGCCACTTTGGGGATCTTTTGATCACTTTTTAGTAAACTTTTTATGTGTTCTAAAATGGCGGAAAAGTGGCAATTCAAGAATTACACACAATTTTCTCTTACTGGGTTTACCAGCTTAGATAATAATTATTAGATTTTGAGAGCCTGGGCCTAATATGATTATGTTTGTCAATATATTTTTATATGGGTTTTAGGGAAACTTTTAGATGTTTAGATTTTTAACTTTTAACTTTTTTTACGTTTTTGGTCTCATTGCACATACCCTATACTGTCTCTCCACCAATCTGCATAGAGGGAGTATTATAGGTGTCAGGATTCGGGATGCGTGGATCCACTGGACCACCACGGAAGGTGGTACTAGCTGACACCTGGGACCGGAGTCTAAGTGGCACCTGGTCTACACCAGAGCCCACCACAAAGCAGGATGGACTTGCTGCGGCAGGGTGCCAACAGGTCGTTCCACAGGTGCGACTAGCCGTGGTGGCAGCTGAGGTCGAGGTACCTTAACGGAAGACAGTCTCGTGGTTGGGTCCAGGCACAGTGTCAGGGCAAGCGGCAGAGATGCAGGGTCAACAAAGGGAGGTCCAGGCAAATGGGAATAGGAACACAAGCACATGGACACAGGAACACAGCAACACGGAGGAACTCTGGTAACACAGGAACACGGAGGAACTCTGGTAACACAGGAACATGGCAACACAGTACTCAGGAGAAGGAACACACTGCAATGCAGGATTATCGCTAGGGAGCATTTCTAAGGCTGTGAGGCACAAAGATCCGGCAAGGGTCACAGGAAGAGGCAGGAATTTATCTGGGAAGGTGGCAGGCCAGCGCCAATTATTGGCGGGAGCTGCAGAGACCGCCACTGGAGCCAGGAGAGGTGAGTTCTTCTGTGTAGGGGCTCAGGGGATACTCGGAGGGACACGGGTGCGCCTGTGACAATGAGTGTGAGATTTCAGGAAGCTCAAGAAGATATGCATCATGAGGAAATGAAGAGGGCAGGTGGTATTAAATTCATCCCATTGTTGCCCTGTGGCACAGGAGGTAGGTAATTTCAGAAACCTATATGCTGACCTGTGGTGACATCCGGACAAGTTGCAAAGCTACGTTCAGATGTCCATACCAACATTTGACCATCTTCTGTCGGACCTGCGATTGTGGCTCCAGTTTCAGGATACAGACATGCAGTGCTTGTTCTCCCCCCAGCAACGGCTTATCATGAGACTTTTTTTTATTCTGTGGCCTTTTTATGAAACAATCTTTTTTATTTATTTTTTCAAGCTTTGCCACTGGGAACTTGTTTGCTACGCTGCATTTCAAGTTCCTTTTGGGAGTTTCCTCCATTTCAATGATTGTCAGAACAACTTGCGATTTGATATGGGAACATCTGAGAGCTGCAGTACTATTTGTGCTGACTCCTGAGGATTGTATTCTGATCGCAGTTGGATTTCAAGACTCTGTGCAATTTCCCAACTGCATATTCTTGTGAAGAAGCCACCGCGCTCAGGGTCCCAAATTCTTAGCAGTACTTTTCGGTGGTCTTGTTAGCTTTGGCTGAAAGCAACTACCGGTTTATAACTGTTAATGTTGGGGCCTATGGGAGCTCTGTGGACGCAGCTGCCTCCAGGGCTTCCAGAATATCTGACTGGTTTCGTTCCAACCAGCTCGCTCTTCTGAAGCGAAGATATTTGCCTGGATCTTTTGTTCCTCCTACACCGTTTGTGATTGTCGCTGATTAAGGTTTTGGACTCTCCCACCATGTATTGCGGCAATTCCCTCAGCATTGTTTAGATGATCAAAGACGCAATTTCAATTACTGGCTCACCCGTGCAAGATGGTATGTGGAATGTGTGCCTTCGCCATTAGAGGCAAGTGGCAGGTTCTCCATAGCTCGATTTAGATAAAGCCATACAATGTGAAGCTGGTAGTGTAATCTTGCTTTATCCTGTATAACTAAGTTTTGATTCTGAACTAAGCTGATTTTGCCTCCTACTTAGTTTACTTAGATGGTGTGGTACCTTGGTAGGTGGATGCTATCAGCAGATGTTAAAGAAATTCTACCATCAAAACAAAAATGATAAACCATATGTCCCGGCACCATGACTATGGTAATCATCTTATATTTGTTTTCCATGGCCTGGTTTCTTTTGAAATCAACATTCACAGTTATGCTAATGAGGTTGTTTCCAAAGCCCCTCAGTCATGTATTTTCACTCATTGTTACAATAAGCTGAACAGGACTTTCCTTCCCCTGCATTTCCGGCTGCTGCTAGTTTACCCAGGCAGAAGGAGGACGGAGAGAGCAGGGGGAGGGTGAGACATGTCCTGCTCATTGAAACAGCCTGTGATGCTACAGTACTGATGTGCTCTGGAAACACCCACCATAGCCCCTCAGGATAATTAGCATAATTTTAAAAGTTTATTTTAGAAGGAAGTAGGCAATGGATAACAAATATAAGATGATTACCACATGCTTTCACATACCACCAATGGTTGATTTTGATGGTAGAATTCCATTAAAGTTCTAGAGTTTAGCTGGGTTTTTTTTACATTTGTTATTTTGGATACTTAGCATAGCGACTCGCAAAGGATGATGGTGTTGGTTGCGAGCCCGTGACTTGTTTTATGGGCGCATGGCGAGGCGCAGAAGGGAAGGAGGGACCTGCAGCTGCCAGGATTTTAGTTTCCTCATTGGCCCATTTTGCAGGCTATAAAATATTCACTTTTTCATTACTGAGGCCATGTGACGGCATTTTTTTTGCGGGATGAGATGCTTTTTCTAGTGTTACCATTTTGGGGTTGGTATCCCCTATTGTTGAAAATTTAGGAACTTCATATTCACCGTATAGCCTAATAATCATGTTATCTTTATTCTATGGGTCGATAGGATTACGGGGATACCAGACTTGAATATTTTTTCTTATGTTTAACTAAATTTGCCAAATAAAACCCTAGTGTGGGGAAAAATCTATCATTTTTGCATCACCGTCTTCCAAGTGGCATAACATTTTTACCCCAGGTTTGCCATAGCAACGATCAGCGCCTCCCAAAAACTGAATGGGGGGGGGGGGGCGATCGTAGGAGAAGACCCCTCAAAGGGAAGTTAAAAGCCGCGGGTTAAACACCACGATTGGAGCCCACTCCGACCCCGGGTGTTACCCGGAGATGTCAGCGGTAGATTATCGGTGACATCCTGCAACCCCCAATGCCGGCTTGGCTCCGGAGTGCTGAGCGCTAATCGCAGGACCCAGCGCCGTAGAGCTACAGCATGGACCGCTAAGGGGTTAAAGAAGGTACTAAAATATAAATTTGGTATTCCTGTGATTGTACCAACCCAAGAAAAAAGGGGATGAGTCATCCAGAAAAGACAGGGAAAGCTGTAAAAGAGCTGGGGGGGGGGGGGGGGTGGGGGGGGTTTGATCCTTTGTAGGCAAAAAAGGGTTTAGGTACAGGGTAAGATGGGTATAAAAACTTAAATTATGTATTTTCTGTATTCTCTTACCTCCCGCCCTCTCTCCATATATCTGCACTGTCATGCTCCATTAATCTTAAAATTACATTTTGGAATAATAACTGCAGCTGGTTTGGCCATTCCATGTCTGGTCATTCCATGATAAGGATGCACATTTAGGTATAGATATTTCTGCTGACAAAGACAAAAAACAACTAACATTAAAACAGACAGATTGCAAGACCAATCTCATCTGTGCATAGATGTATATGCGAAATATTTGCCTGTACTTATAAGAGGAAAACAATTGTCGAAATTTTATGTCCACCAGCCATTATGTGATGATGAGCTCCGAGAAACAACTAATAAATTCAATCAAAAATCTCTGTTTAAGATGTAATATGCCTTGGTACATATGTTGTTGTTTTAACTGTATTTTCATCATAATCATCGATTATTATATTATTAGTTATTCTTTTACAAGCCCATCAATCCAGGGCTGTACAATCAGAAGTGGGTTCCACATACATTGCCTCTAAGACAAAAACAAATGCAAGTACACATGGCAGATTACAGTGACAAAAAAACACGAAGGGGGACCCTTGGCCCCCCATGAGGGCACAATCTATAGGGAGGGAGATGGAGACAGGGGGGCATTTTATCCATACGCTGTGCGCTCGTGCATTGTTCTGCGCAGCCAGGATTACATCAAGAGGCTTCCGCCCCAGGAGGGCCTGGCGTAGAAGAACAGAAACGCAACTGGCGACTTTTCACTATGAAAAGTCAACAGTGCCGCAGCGAGTGCGCCGGCGATCGGGAAGTAAATGCCCCCCCGGCTCCACCTCACGGCCGCTGCGCCCATTCGCTCGGTCACCCTCCCTTCACGTCCCTTCCGCCCACTCATGAAAGGGTGGGCGAATTGGGCAAATCGCAAGGCTCGCATAGTCTAGCATTTGCGATTAGTTTTTGGGGCCTACACAGTGGCGCAGCATGGTCTGAGATAAGTATGCCCCATGAGGTGAGGGAGCAGAGGCAGTTTTTAATGGTGTTGTAAGCGTACGATGGAACAGGTTGTGGTTTTTAGTAGGTTCTAAGTTTTGGATGAAGTGTGCGACAGTCTGACACATTTTATAAGAGGTTGCAGAGTATGGGGAAATGCATGGAAAGTCTGGATCAGTGAGAGAAGTGCTGAGTTGTAAGAGACTGAAGCTGAAGGTCCTGTGAGGAATGGAGGTAACGGGTGTGTGGGCAGTATTGGCTGATGAGTTCAGAATGTAATCGAAGGGATGGCTTTTTAAGTCATGTCATAATTTAACCCCTTTACCCGTACATGGACCATATATGGGTCCAGTATATCAGTAGGTAGGAGCGATCAGACCACCTAGGTCAGGAAGTACCCTATGGGATCTAAAAATAGTAAAACAGTTAAAAAAGTTGAAAAAAAATTATAATAAAAACTGAAAATCCAAAATCACTATCCCTGCCCTAGTAATGATTAAATACTAAATTAAAACAGTAAAAATCATAACACATTTATATAATGCCAATTCAGAAAAGTGCCGATGATGGCAATAATCTAAATAACAGTGGTTCACTGCGTTGTAACTGTGTAACGGATAAATAGCGCCCAAAACCATTTTATGTGGGCTACAAATGGTTGATATAGGCTCGAAAATTAGACACAATGAAAACGCCATCCAAAATTTGCAATAAAGCACACCCACAGTCCTCGTCACCAAAAGATGAAAAATTTTAGCACCAGAGCAGATGGCAAAAATCCAAAAAATCTTTGTACGGCGGTATGTTAATGGGTTGTAAAGATATGAGAGGCATTATAAAACCTATACAATTTGGTGAGCCCGTAATCGTAGCCAGATACGAACTAGGTAGAAAGTGTTACAGTTCTGTGGAGCTACATGAATCCGTAAAATCCAGTCTCTACAAAGATACGGCACGAATGCGTGTTTTTTCACAATGTACGCATTTGGTAAATTTTTTGTTCTGCTCACACGGATACAACGGACTGTCAGATGATTAAGATCACCAGGGTGAAGTGAATGTTGCGGGCAGATAAAATAGCCATAACATCAGCCGGTACATGGATAAAGTTAATAAAAATGGTTTATAGATTTTTGAAGGGGGGCGAGTTAAAAATGCAACACATAAATTTTAAAAGAGGCCTCTGGGCGGGAAGGGTGTGTAAATTGAAATTTGCTGTGCCATAGGTGAATAGTACTAGAACGACTGCAGTCAGAGAGGAGAAGCGCAGAGGGAGAAATCGTCAGGGGGAAGAGCAGATGGATAGTCGTACTGCAGTCAGAGTTCTATCGTATGATTGGGAGAGGCTTTGGATGCGATTAGTTGGAGCACAGAAAGACATGTTACATAGTTAGTAGTCCGCAAAGAAAGAAGGCCAGGACTATAATCTTTGTAGACTCTGGATTGACGTAAGGGTCGTATGCGATGGGATGTGTTGCTGAATGAAGGGGCAGGCTTGCTTATAAGAGCGCTCAATGTGGAAGCTTAAAGAGGATCGTACCCACCCAAATTTGGGCACTACGAGCGTGCTCGTACTAAAGTAGCAGTCCTAGGCTTGAACAAACGCCGCCGAGGTTACGAAGGCGGTAGCGTTACCGCAGAACCTCTGGGTAATGCTATCTAACACTGCGGAGTGGTACAATGCAATCGTCATCCCATGTTGTTACACTGAGGGGACGGTTTCAGGGCTGCTGCCTATTCCCCACCGCCCCACTCGCCTCCATAGGCTGCGGTGAACCTGTGGAAGTCCTTGGCACGCCGTAACCACACCCCAACCTGCCGCCCCATCATGAAATACGACGGACAGCTTCTGGTTACAACTGTACCCGCCGCAGTGTTAGTTATTTCGGTAAGCTACCTTCGCTATCCTAACACTTTAGTAAGCGCTCCAGTTGGCCGACATTGTTGTCGTATGATCAGGTCCTCTTGCAGAGGTTTCTACCATGAACCATTAAGTTAGGCCTTCGTTGCCAACAGGATAGTGGCACTTATCTTGTTGATAGGAGTGGTGGGACTCAGTGAGAGACCCGCCCCATCACAACCCGACGTCGATGTCCAAGCCCCACAGGTCCGAGGTTCGTACCCCTTGGACCCCGTCACGCTCCGTACAGAGGCTAGGTGGCCATTTCACAACTCGTCGGTATGCCCGCGTGGCTGGGCAATACCCGCACGTGTGCTGCGCGATGATAGGAGGTGACCTCGCCTACCTCCATAAGATAGAGCAAGGCCGCCAACTGCCGTGAAAGGATAGAGCATGCTCTATCTTTTTGCGGCTGTGCGATGCCTCCCGATCGGTGCCACACTGTGTGGTCACCGAGATCTGCACTGCTCCTCTATCAATGCGGTCTGTCTATTGGAAACGTACAGTGCCGGCCGCAAATTTGCTAGGCGCGTCGAACCATGTACGTCCCCGCAGAGGACATGTTGATGGTACCCTAATGGAGTAGAGACGCTGTGCAAACATTTGCTCCACTAATCCTCATGGAGACTGACTTACAAGAATTGCCAACATATACATTTTAGTAAACCCTTTACCATTGCGGACCAACGCCTGAAAAGGTTGCACAGGATGACAGACATGTTATGGACAGTGTTGACTATTAAGGGAACCTACACCAGACTAAACTTTTCACTAAAGAAGGTTGCAAATGCCCTTACAGCTGAATTGTGCCAAACATTGCCCTTTCTTTGGATACCAAAATTAAGCGGACTTAGTCTGTGCTGCAGACTGCTAGTTGTCACCCCTCACAGTGTGCGCATGTACGGGTCCTCCCTCCCCCATGATGTCACCTCACAGGCTGTGACCTCTGTGAAGGAGGAGAGGGAAAGGAAAGATTATAAAGGAGTGCACAAAGGAGCAATACTGCAGCACAGACAAGTCACATTTAGTTTTTTTTAAATGCATCAAAAAAAACCAAAGCCCCACCCTAGGACTACACAAGGATTTTTCAATTAGCCAAAAAAACCATTCGAAATTGCTCCTAGTGTTGTGACGGTCTTTATTTGATAGAAATAGTCTATGTATAGCTCGGGGCAGGAAAACAGTATGGCAAATGCTCCAACAAGACACTATGGCAATGTTTTTTACCGTGGACGGGGCTTTTTTATTTTATTGCAAAAATATTCACAGATAGTTCTATATATTTATCATATTGTAGTATGATTTCTTAATTAGTATTCCCCCATGAGGTCATTTAAGACCCATGGGG
The DNA here is from genome assembly GCA_019512145.1 of Engystomops pustulosus. Taxonomy (NCBI): domain Eukaryota; kingdom Metazoa; phylum Chordata; class Amphibia; order Anura; family Leptodactylidae; genus Engystomops; species Engystomops pustulosus. The sequence goes on from CM033641.1 coordinate 169,787,090, forward strand.
GGACCTTTTCAAGTTTTTTTTTCATTTTAGTGTTTTCTATTAGCATCTATAGAGCCCAGTTACAGGAGAAAAGAACCCCTGGTTCTGTAGCAGAGCTGTAGGGGTCTTACCCCGCTCGACCTGCACCCCAACCTGACAGTGTTTGGAGATCTATATACTATTTCCCCCCATAGCCACTTTTACCGCAAGGTACTATTTAGGTTAGAAAAGCAAGAAAGTGCGCGTGTTAGCGAATGGGTGTTTCCATAGAGAATGCATGCGATAGGTATAAAGAGCACTGCTATTTCTATGTGTTTAACGCATCGGCGTTCGGTGTTAACCAATCACATGCATTTCTATGGAAAAACATGTGATGGGCAAACATGTGCCCACACGTGCGTTTTAACCAAATCAAAGGCAAACGACTTGGTTAGCAAACTAATGGTATGGCATAAGGGAATCCTCTGTGTGCTGTGACGCGCATGTGTATATATTATATATTATATAGTTAATATATATATTATATATATTATATATATATAATGTGTATAGGTGTGTATATGTATATATTGTGGTATAGGTATACTATTTGTGTGTGTGACGTATATATGTGTGTATGTATGTATATGTGGGTGTGTGATGTGTATATGTAATCTATATAATATGGTGTGTGTATGTATGTGTGTATCTATGCTGTGTGTATATCTGGGCTGAATATTATATATATGTGTGGCGTGGTGTGCGCGTGTGGTGTGTGTGTGTGTGGGATAATAATAAATTATATATATATATATATACATATATATATCATATGTGTGTGTGAGCATGTATATGTTTTGTTTGTTTTTTTTGTATAGTGTCTGTTGTGTGTGTTGCGTGTCTGTAAGGTTATAAGAGCCTAAGAGTAAGGGATAGAGGACTAACACGCCAATGAATAGTAAGTATTCGTCTAACACACTTGAATTACTCATGGTTGGAGATGACCGTCACTTGTGATGAAAACATTATCGCGCCATCCTTGATGCGGAATTTTCCCTGGGGAAATTGGTTAGTCGTGATATACATGAAATTAAAGCGCCATAGATCCTTTGCAGTATATAAACGTCTCTTCAAAGCGATAATGCTAAAGCGTTTTGCATGTTATTTTTTACACTACACTACGGGAGAGGGCGCTGAGTCAAACATGGCGGGCCCCTAATCAACTTCTTCTGTTGCTAAGTACACGACGTTTACGCGCTCTCCTGTAAGGCAGTGTAAGAGGCTGAGACAAGATGGCGGCGCCGCCACCTGGCTGCAGGTAACAGAGAGGATATTATGTATGTTTAGGTATGACCGGGATAACGTCTAAAGGAAGGGGCGGGGCATGGGTAAGAGGTGGCACCACAAAGCCTGTACTCTATAGTTATGGACAGGCTGGGCGCCCTTGCCTGGAGTTACTATGGCTGGTGCCCTGGCAATGATAAGCTTGGCCACAGAATGATGGAAATCATAGACTGTATGGCTCAGAATAGAGAAGTGGTTCACCCAGACGGACCCACTGTCTCGAGATGCTCTGTGTTACCAGCATACCGTGGGCACCTATGCCACATCAATGACTCCTTGTAAACCCAGATTATCAGGGCAGCACTTGAGCCTCTGTCCCGGATTGCCCAAATGATTGATGTGGAAGAGGGGGCTTTTTCCTTCTTCTTTTCCAAAGTGTCAGTTCTAGTAAAACAGTAGTCACAATGTCTATGGCTGCTTATATGTTACTTGGCATCTCTTTGTCTGTTTTAATGGCCAATTTGAAACAAGTGTGCTGCAGATCATGCGCCTTATAAAAGAACCAGTAACAGTAAAGTGTCATTACCTGCAGCCGCTTTTCCACAACTTCATAGTCATGTCGACCAGAAAGAGCACAGAATTGGTATAACGCATAAATTATAGAATAGCTTTAGGGCACTGGTAACCCACACCCCTTGCTATGGGTGGAGTCGCCATGGTCTCTTGTTAGCGCAGTGTGTGTCCCTTAATTCAAGGCCAAGAGACGGCAATTGTGGACCTGTTGAGATCCCAGACCAAAACACTTCTTCCTCTGAACTGTAATGATCATTGTAAGATCTGAGATTTTGACTGACCATGTCATGTCTCTCTCCTGTATCTATGCATCTATCTTATATGGGGATAATATCAACGCAATGTTGCCGTATCTATATCTTGCATGTGTTATACAGCCCTGGATCGGCAAAACAGCCTAAAAGGTCAATGAGCATGAGTCACTTGATGTAAGCACCATGTCAGTTCTAATGTATTAGATTTCTCGGTTCTATGTAAGCTGATTTCATCCTGTCGTGTATCACTTGTGTGGCTGAATACGCTGCCGGGATAGTGGCACAGCCTTAGCATCGGCCCTCCTTAGCTTGCACCAATCCCAGCAGCAAGGCTATTAATAATCAGTTATAGTTTGTGACAGTAATTGAATTTAGTGTCTTACTGAAGGTGGGATTCAAAAATAGTATTTATGTATCTGTCCATGATTAGAGGGATAGTTCTTTATCATTTTAAAGGTAACAAAGAAAGTATTGAATAACCACACCAAGTTTTACACTTTAATGAACAAATTTTTTTTTGGAAAATTTTGGTATGAAGAGTTTGAAGGAACGTGAGGAGAGGGAGGGAGCCACCTCCCCCCTGAAGGTACATTCATCCCGTGGTCTCGCATTACTGTGGGATCATAGGGTCAACAGCCGCTCCGGCGATACCACTGTTAGAGCAGGGTCATATGCTGTCCTTAAGTACAGTCGGGGGCACTGCTCTTTACTGTCAAAGAGGGCTGAAGACAAACCGGTCCGCCTAGCCTACACGGCCCTCCTATGACCGACGAGCGAAATCTGTATGGGTGCTCACTAATAACATGATGGCAAATTAATATGTTAACACCAGGTTAGACAAGTGTATGTAAGCATTGGCAAAAACAAATGTTGGCACTGTAAATACAGGAACTTCATCCCAGATTATTTGTCAAATTGAGACTGCAATAACGTCAGACTACCTTCCCGCCATAGACTAGCAGCTACACCAGGTCATGCTTGATTGTGATTTACACGTTTGTCCGGTTTCCTATGAGATGGGAGGGGTGTTGAACGAGTTTTTCGGATGCCCCTACGCACCTGGAGACCATTTTGGGGTTGGTATCCCCTATTGTTGAAAATTTAGGAACTTCGTTTTCACCGTATAGCCTAATAATCATGATATCTTTATTCTATGGGTAGATACGATTACGGGGATACCAGACTTGAATATTTTTTCTTATGTTTTACTAAATTTGCCAAATAAAACCCTAATGTGGGGAAAAATCTATCATTTTTGCATCGCCGTCTTCCAAGTGGCATAGCATTTTTACACCAGGGTTGCCATAGCAATGATCGGCGCCTCCCAAAAACAGCATGGGGTGGGGGGGGCGATCGTAGTAGAAAGACCCCGCAAAGGGAAGTTAAATGCCGCGGGTTAAACACCACGATTGGAGCCCACTCCGACCGCGGTTGTTACCCGGAGATGTCAGCGGTAGATTATCGGTGACATCCTGCGACCCCCAGGACCCCGCAGGACCCAGCGCCGTAGAGCTACAGCATGGACCGCTAAGGGGTTAAAGAATGTACTAAAATATAAATTTGGTATTCCTGTGATTGTACCAACCCAAGAAAAAAGGGGATGAGTCATCCAGATGAGTCCAAAAAGTTTATAAAACCTAATGTGGGGAAAAAGGGAATTGGAAAAAAGTCTAGATGTTTTGCATCGACCGTCTTCCAAGTGGCATAGCATTTTTTACACCAGGTGTTGCCCACATAGCACCCCATGTGTCATGCCGACCACCCTTCCAACTAAGTAAACTAGTCACATAGGTTGGTAGGGGGAGCCCAGGCGTGGCGATCGTAGTGAGAAAGATACCCGCAAAGAGCGATAGTTATAATGACCGCTTGGGTTAGTAAAACACCTACGATAAATGAGGGAGCCCACTCCTGACCCCGCGGACGCGTCATGGTTTACCGGACTGGATGTCCAGCCACGTGTTCGTACTTTGGGTTGACATCTGCGACCCCCTACACAAGAAACCCCCGAAGGACGCCAGGCGCCGGAGCCCTTAGAGCCTACAGCATGTGACCGGCTTAAGGCAGTAAATAGAATGTACCTAAAATATTAAATTTAGTTGTATCCTGTGTACTGTACCAACCCCGAAGAACAAAAAGGCGGGTGCTGATCGAGTCATCAGAGAAGACGGGATAAAGTTCTAGTGTAAAAGAGCTGGGGAGGGGGGGCGCAGTAAGGGAGGAATCCTTTGTAGGCAAAAAGGGTTAGTACAGGGTAAGATGGGTAAAAAACTTAAATATGAACCCCCCATCCCCGTCCGCCTCCCACTGCTTCCCTTGAAACAAAGTGTTGGTCCTTGCAGGCTGGCCTCTTTGTCACCAATAGTTTGGGGAATCACACTGACCTTATACGGAGCAGATTCTGCTGTATTGATAATTATGTCAGTACCTAGTCAGCGGGTCAAGGATTGGGCCGCGCAAGGGCCCTGACTGTTGAATATTACAGCTCATACAAGTGTGTCAGCAATCCTTTCTACATAATTACTAGATATCAGGTATCTTGGGAACTAGTTAGCAGGATGAGTTCCCTTCTATTGCTCTGCTCTTCAATTTTCACGAGTTTTCAGCACCTACAGTACGAATAGCCTTTGTGTACATGTATACTCGAGATAGGAGCAACACTAAATGTAGGAGGATTTTAGCATAGGTAGAAGGGTCCTTCTCAGTATTAAAATTGTTGGGGTGGGTTTGGTGTGTCATGGGCTCCCCTCAGAAGGCGTTTGGCCGCGTCGTTGCCGCTAAACCGCCCCGACCTTCTCCTAGTATTTAATCCCATACTACGAGTACAGTATATCCAAGTGACTTGCTGCCACAACTATTTCTGTAATTCGCTTACCACCCGCCCCTGCTATCCATTATCTGCAGATGTCATGCTCGCATATTAATCTTAAAAATTACATTTTGGAATAATAACTGCAGCTGGTTTGGCCATTCCATGTCTGGTCATTCCATGATAAGGATGCACATTTAGGTATGATATATTCTGCTGACAAAAGAACAAACAACTAAAATTAAAAGCAGACAGATTGCAAGACCGTCTTGTCATAGATGTATATGCAAATATTCCTGGAACATTTATAAGAGGAAAACAATTGTCAAATGTTTATTCCACCATATGTGATATGTGAGCTCCGAGAAACCATAATAAATTCAATCAAAATCTCTGTTTAAGATGTATTATGCCTGGTACATATGTGTTGTTTTAACTGTTATTTTCATCATCATCATCATTATTATTATTATTATTATTATTTTACAGAGCACCATCAATTCCACGGTGCTGTACAATCAGTAAGGGGTTCACATACACTGCTTTAAGACAAAAAACAAATGCAAGTACAAAATGCAAAGCTACAGTGATTCGCAGCGGGATACATCAAGAGGCTTCCGCCAGGGCCTGACGTAGAAAGAAACGCAACTGGCGACTTTTCACATATGAAAAGTCACCGGCAGCAGCGAGTGCGCCGGCGCAGGGACAGTAATGCCCCGCACCGGCCCACTCCCGGCCGGCTGCGCCCTTCGCTCGGCACACCCCTTCACGCCCCACTCGCGTGGAGGTGGCGGATTGGGGCAAATAGTCGCAAGTGCTAGCAATAAGCTAGCATTTGCGATTATTTGAGGGCCTACACCAGTGGCGCAGAGGTCCTGATAAGTATGCCGCATGAGGTGAGGGAGCAGAGCAGTTTTAAAAAAAGTTAAAAAAAAATTATAATAAAAAACTTAAAAATCCAAATCACTCTCCCTTTCCCTAGAACAGATATAAATATAAATAAACAGTAAAAATCATACACACATTAGGTATCGCCGCATCAGAAAATGCCCGATCGATCAAAATATAATAACGGTTTTTCACTGCGTTTAACTTTGTAACGGAAAATAGCGCTGAAAATTGCACTTTTTTGCCAAAAGGTTATATAGTCCTAAAAATTATAACAATGAAAAACGTCATCAAAATTTGCAATAAATGACAGCACCCACAGCTCCGTACACCAAAGTATAAAAAAGTTATTAGCGCCAGAAGATGGCAAAATCCCAAAAAATTCTTTTGTACAGGAGGTTTTAATTTTTGTAAATATATGAAAACATTCTAAAACCTATACAAATTTGGTATCCCCGAAATCGTACCGACCCAAAGAATAAAGTAGACATGTCATTTGGGGCATACAGTGAAATCCGTAAAATCCAAGCCCACAAGAATATGGCACGAATGTGTTTTTTCACCAATTTCACTGCATTTGGAATTTTTTTGCTGCTTCCCAGTACACGGCATGCAATATTAAATACCACCATTTTGAAGTGTAATTTGTTACGCAGAAAATAAGCCATAACACAGCTCTGTACATGGAAAAGTAAAAAAAAAGTTATAGATTTTTGAAGGTGGGGAGTTAAAAATGAAAACACAAAAATTAAAAAGGGCATCGGCGGGAAGGGGTTAAATTGAATTTGCTGTGCAATAGGTAACAAGTAGAGAGACTGGCAGAGAGGAGAGGCAGAGGAGAATCGAGGAGACAGATGGATTAGCCAGGCAGCAGAGTTTAGGATGGATTGGAGAGGCTTTGGAGAGTTAGTTGGGAGACCACAGAGAAGAATGTTGCAGTAGTCCAAGCGAAAGAAGATAAGGGCATGGACTAGTAATTTTGTAGACTCTGGATTGAGTAAGGGTCGGATGCGAGGGATGTTCTTGAGATGAAGGCGGCAGGTTGTAGTAAGGCCTGAATGTGAAGCTTAAAGAGGACCTGTCACTATTACCCCAGCCACCAAATGTCATCGGCACTATGGAAGCTGCTACTAAAGTTAGCACTCCCATGCTTTGAACAAACGCCGCAGTGTTAGAAGGATAGCGTGACCGGAAACGTCGGTAACGCTAACTACACTGCCCGGGGTACAATGTAATCGTCATCCCACTGTATTCATGAGGGGACGGTCAGAGGCCTTGCCTTGTCCACCAGACCGCCCCGCTCGCTCCAGGCTGGTGGTGACTGGTGGAAGTACTCCCCTAACCATTGCCCAACCCCCACCCCTCATGAATACGTGGACAGCTTTGAATTACACTGTACTACCCCGCCGCAGTGTTTAGTTCTTTTCCGGTACGCTATCCTTCTAACACGGCGGCATTTGTTCCAAGCACTAGAGCGCCACTTTAGTAAGCTCATCCTGTCCGAAATTTTGGGTTCCAGGTCCTCTTTAAAGGGGTTTTCCCATGAACCTAAGTTAGCCCTTTCCACAGGATAGGGCCTAACTTGGTTTATAGGTGGGGTACAACCATATGATGAGACCCTCACCAGATCCAAAAACGAGGGGTCCGTTGGGGTCCCAGTACCTTCCTCGGCACACCTTGGTCTCTTCCGTCAAGCAGGGGTCCTTCACACCGTGCTGGCATACCGCCCGTGTGCTGGGTAGAAGGGACCCCCTCCCCCTCCATCAAAGATACGCGCCACGGCCCGCACACACCCGAAAGTAGAGCATGCTCTATCTTTTTTTGCTGTGTGCCCGGATCGTGCCACACAGTGGCACAACCCCCTAGGACTACACATAGGATTTTTCAAATCCAAAAAAGACCATTCAATTGCCTAGTGTGTTGAAGTCATTTTGATATAATATATATGTATATGCTCGGGCAGGAAAACTATGCAATGCTCCAACAGGAAAACTATGCAATTTTTTTTTTACAGTGGACTGGGGATTTTTTAATTTTATTGAAAAATATTCACATTATTTCATATATTAATCATATTTTATGTATGTTTTGTACTTCAATATTCCCCCATTGACATTTTTTCTATTAGCATCTATAAGAGCCCCAGTTACAGGAGGAAGAACCCCTTGTTTCGTGCAGCGCTGACGGGGTCTAACCCCTCGACTGCATCCACCTGACAGTGTTTGGAGATCTTATGGATTATTTCAACCCCATTAGCCACTTTTACCGCAATGTACTATTTTAGGTTTAGAAAAGCAAGAAAACCCCCCATGGAAAGTGGTTGTGCTTATCGAATGTGTGTTTCCATAGAAATGCATGCGATCGGTAAAGAGCACCTGCTATTTTGTATTGTTTAAATGCATCGGGTTCTTGCATAACAATCACATGCATTTCTATGGACCATGTGATCGGCCAACATTGCGTTTTCTAAACCAAATCAAGGCAACGCCGTGGTTTAGCAAACGATGGTCTGCCATAAGGGAATACTCTGTGTGTGTGAGCGCATGTATGTAATTATATATATATATATATATATATATATATATATAAAATGTGTATATGTGTGTGTGTGTATGTGTTTATGTCTGTTATGTGTATATATATAGTTTTATATGTGATATTATGTGTATGTAGGTGTATATAGTGTATGTGTATATATATATATGTGTTGTTTGTATTATGTATATATGTGTGTGTATGTATATATATATATATTACTATTGTGTAAGTATAATGTGTGTGTGTGTATATATATTATATATATATATATATTATATATATATATAGGTGTGTGTGTGTGTGTGTGTGTGTGTATATGTGTCCTGTGTTTGTGTGCGTGTCTTAAGGTACTAAGACCTAAGAGTAAGGGACTAAGACTAACACCAATGATTTAGTAAGTCTTCGTCTACACACTGAATTACTCTATGGTGGAATGACGTCCCTTTGTGAAACATATCGCGCCATCTTTGATGCGGGCCTGGACACTGTGTGATATACATGAAATAAAGCGCACTAGATAATTTGCAGTAAACCGTCTCTTCAAGAGCGATATGCTAACGCGTTTTGCAATGTTTTACACTACTAATATCGGGAAAGGCAGAGTCAACATGCGGCCTAAGCAACTTCTTCTGTTGCTAGTACGACGTTCACGCCCGCTCTTCCTGTAAGCAGTGTAAGCGGCTGAGCAAGATGCGGCGCCGCCACCGCTGCATGTAACAAGGAGGATATTATGTGGTGATGTACCAGGATTAACGTCTATAGGAAGGGGGGGCAGTGGGTAGCGTCCCACACATCAGCCTGTACCTATATATTCTACGACAGGCTGTGCGCCCTTGCCTGGCAGTTACATGGCTGGTGCCATGCAATGATAAGCTGTGGCCACAGTGATGGAAATCCTAGATTATGCCTCTCAGAATAGAATTGAGTTCACCACAGACGACCCACTGTCTCTAGAGGCTCTATTGTGTACAGCCATAGTGGGCACATATGCCACATCATGACTCCCTTAAACCCAGTTATCAGGGCAGCACACTGACCCTCTGTCCCGATTGCCAAATGATTGATGGGTGAACAGAGGGGGCTTTTTCCTTCCTTCTTGCCCATACATGTCAGTTCCTATAAACGTATTCACATGTCATGGCTGGCTTTCATTGTTACTTGGCATCTCTTTGTCTGTTTTAATGGCCAATTTTCTGCTGATCATGGTCTTTTTAAAAGAACCAGTAACAGTAAAGTGCATTACTGGCGCTGTTTCCACAACTTCCATAGCAGTGACAGAAAGAGCACAGAATTGGTAAACAGTAATTTATAGAATAGCTTTAGGGGCACTGGAACCCACACCCCTTGCTATGGGTGGAGTCGCCATGTCTCTTGTTTACCGCAGTGTGTCCTCTCAATTCAAGGCCAGAGACGAGCAATTGTGGACCTCTTGAATCCAGACCAAACACTTCTTCCTCTGAACTGTAATGATCAGTTGTAAGATCTGAGAGATTTGTGGACTGACCATGTCATGTCTCTCTCCTTAGTCTATGCATCTACTTATATGGGATTAATATCAACGCAATGTCCGGTATTCTATATCTGCTGTGTTATACAGCCCTGGATACGGCAAACAGCCTAAAAGGTCATGAGATGAGTCACTTGATGTAAGCACCAGTCATTCTAATGTCATTAAGATTTCTCTGTCTATTTACATCCTGTTGTGTACACTTGTGTGGCTAAGTGCGCTGCTGAAGGGCACAGCCTTAGCATCCCCTCCATTAGTGCACCAATCCAGCAGCAAGGGCTATTAATAATCCAGTTATAGTTTGTGACAGTAATTGACATTTAGTCTTCACTGAAGGTTGATTCTAAAAATAGTATTATGTATCTGTCCATGATTTAGAGGGATAGTTCTTATCATTTTAAAGGTAACAAGAAAGTATGAATAACCCACATTTACCTTTAATGAACAATTTTTTTTGAAATTTTGGATGAAGTAGTTTGAAGGAAACCGGAGGAGAGGGGTGAGCCCACTCCCCCCTCGAAGGTACATCTTATCCCGTGGTCCCAGCATTTACTGTGGGATCATAGGGGTCAACAGCGCTCCGATACCAGACTGTTAGAGCAGGGTCCTAGCTGTCTTAAGTACAGTCGGGGGCACTGCTCTTTACTGCAAAGAGGAAGCAAACCGGTCCGCCTAGCCTACGGCCCTCCTATTGACCGACAGGAAATCTGTATGGGTGCTCACTAATAAATGATGGCAAATTAATATGTTAACTACAGTTAGAAATGTATAGTAAGCATTGGCAAAAACAAATGTTGGCACTACGTAAATATCAGGAACTTCTCCCCAGATTATTTGTCAAATTGAGGATCTGCAATAACGTCAGCTACCTTTCCCGCCATAGACTAGCACTACACCAGGTCACTTTTGATGGATTTACACAGTTTGTCCGGTTTCCTATGGAGATGGGAGGGTGAAGAGTCTTTCGGCTTGCACCTGGCCGTTGTGCTATGCCTGAACGGCGGGGTAAGCACGCAGCCCATCTGCAAGGGGCCAGACTGTATTAGCGAAGGTAAAAACATTTTTTTTTCTGTTTGTTCATTTTAATGTGTCACTTTGCTTCCTTTTTGCTCCATCCCAACACAGGCTGGAGATAAACTGGGATGCCTCCTACCAATGACTTGGTTCTTGGGATAATATCAAATCCTGGCTCTCCATGGGGAGGCATGTGTGAATGAATAAGTAACCTTTTTCCCCCCTTCTGTCAGAATATTTGTAAGGCCTGATGTTTATAGATTTTCAGAAATATTTTAATTTATTGGACTGTAATGAAGAGCATAAAATTTTACAGAAAGTTATCCAAAAATGTAAATGTTACCATGCAGGTTTTTTATTGCTGCCACATCACTAAAGTTCCACTGCGGGTTTCTATTGGAGCATACGTGGGAGAATCTACGTAAGGCACCCATGCACATGCCATGTATATGGCGGCTGTGAGCTAGCCATAAGACGGTGGTTAGTCTTACTGCCACAATTGGTAACTATTAAACCAAGGACAATCTGTGTGATGCATGTAGTCCAGCTATGGTAGGTTTTTGATACTCGCACCACATTATCCCTTACATGCTGATTTTTTTGCCCTCTTTATCCGCGTTTTCAGTTGTTCTGTGTTTCCTCATCCTTTCAGTCATCTTTTTGATTTCGTTAAAAGATCTACCATCAAACTCCATCATAATAACTAGAAACACTTACTTCAAGATCCAGTTAACTGTGACTGTGATAATATTCTTATATTGTTATCCATGGCCTCCTTACTTCTAATATCAATATCACCAGACTCCCTCCATGGTGTAGCGTTGGCATGAGCAGAACCGTCTACGCTCAAACCGCTCTCTCCCCTGCCTGTGATTTCTATAGCATTAGGTGAGTGGTAGACCTGCTCTGCACATCTCGTAACACGAAAAAATAATCACTTAGGACTCTGGAACGCCCCACAGTAGCCCCTCCAGTCTGGTAGCACATATTTAAACAGTTTATTTATGGTTACTTAGATGGAGATTTGATGGTAGATGTTCCTTTAAGTAAACCCTTCATCGTGAAACCAGATAAGTACAACATCACTAAAATGGCTTTTTTATCCATCTGTGACATCTCAAATGAAAATACCTATTTTTCACGATTAAGATCCATTTTCTTAACAAGTTATCTCATCACTATTTTTGTGTACTCATAGGCTTCCAATAAGAACAAGTTGCTATGGTGTTGGCAATCACAGACAGGTAAGAGGAACCCTTTGTCAACAATCAATCTTTCAACAACAAACTCCCGGGAAGGTTAAGAAAACATGTTTTTAGCTAAAATTTGAAATTGGATCTGTTCTGTGAATATCTGAAAACCCAGGTGCATCATTAGGCCTACCATCCAAGTTTAGAAATGACACTGGTCATCAGGAACCACGGAGGCCGCCACTCCGAACTTGGGCCTGCTAACCGGTGGACTAGCTTAAGTCACTGACAGCCCTCAAATGTGGCTGCTTTCAATTTGGTCAACGATGATTGTCTTATCTGATGAAATTATGGTGTTCTTTCAATTTCACGTTTGTGGTTACAAGGTTTCTTTTACAAACACTGAATATTACAAACATTCCTATGGATCTATCAACTTTTTCAAAATTACATAACTTCCGTGCTGTCATATACATGTAAATCATTTAGCAGTTATAATTTATTGTATCTTCGTACAGCACTAGCCCTTGCAAGGCCCAACGTTAACAGGATTTCCGTGACCTTTTATGCGAACGCAACATATCTAGTGCCCGCAAAGCTGCACTTCAGGTATGTTCCATGTTTAACACCGTTCATGATTGCCGTACGGCTTTATAGTCCCTATTTGTACCTTTATAGGCGTTTTTAAACTCGTGACCTTGTCAACTTTTAAACATATACTTCTGAACCAGTCACCATGAAACACAACTTTCTAGGTGAAACAAAACCCTGTATTTAAAAAAAAATTAGACATGTTGCATTACAGAACGTGATTCTCTCTTTCTGTTTCACATAGAAGCACATCCTGATACTATATTAACGGGGATATTTTCCTTTAATATGACATGCGAATGTGTTCTAGGTTGGCCCAAGGGTTAGAAATGACCCTTTGAATGAGCCCCCTCCAAGCCTGAAAGGCTGTAGGAAAGCAGACGGAGCACTCATGTACGCTTTGCAAAGTACATGCACCCTCGCCTGCTGTCTTAAACATAGAAATATTCATGGATTGACAACGACAATGTATAAAAATAGTTTGGTAAACGTTTCTACAAGATGTAGTTGAAAATGTAATGGAAAAAAATACGCACTATTCATTAAAAAATCTTATAATAATTAATTTATTCGTATCAGTCTAATGTCTCACCTTTCATGAAAAACAAGAAGAAATTATCTGATACTGTAAAGTGGTCCAAAACATATTGCCACATTTATAGAAATAAGGGGGGGGGGCGAACAGAATCTGCAAAATAGACCTGCTGACATTTAGGCACCAGTGACAACTCGTCCGAAGGGGTTAAAAAATATCAAGCCAGATAACAGGGATCCTATTTGACTCATAATGATATTTGTTATCCATATCCTCCTCTCTTTAATATCAACTTTAAATTCCTGCTAAGGAGGGCCTCCAGTCTGTAGATTTACAGGCTGATACAACGTGTGGCAGCACTATCCCCCTATCACTGTGTGCGGGATCAGCTGGGCAGATGAAGGGGGAAGTGTCTGAGGGACAGTGGGGAGGGGTGGAGAGCGAGCTGTGAGTTACAGATATGGAGTCTCTTGAGCACACAGTTCACGGTTTTGCCGATGTAAGTTCGTCCAACGTCAGTAATTTTGTTTCCATTTTAATTATTATAAATATTTTTATTTTCTAACAATAATATGCTTTCTTTTTGCAGCATGCGCCATGCAACATCAACCTGGGATATCATTACCCAAAATCGCTTTTGGAAATTTGCTTCTTCAGTTATTCCACCCGTCTGGAGGCTGAATACATCGCCCACTTTCATTTACAAAGGCTCTAAGCTGTCTTTTTTGAAGCGCCCTTGATCTCCTATTATAACTTATGGATATATCATTTTTTACTTTTATGCTATTTTTTAATACAGAACGGCCCCGTTACAAGTCCTGATTTAAAAATTTGTCACCGACCTCAAAATAATCAAAACTGTAACTTAAATACAGACACAATGCAATTAATCATTTGCTGACCGTGAATAAAATGAACTTGTGTATTTTAATGTTTAGTTAGTTGCGTTTTATCAAGTGTTTAACTACTACCACTCTTAAACCCTTCCGCTCTGCGATGGATATATCCAAACCGCAGAGCTATGAAGGGTGTAATGAAGAGGGCTCATGGGCTGAGCCCTTCTATAACAGTGTGGCTTTGATGCATATTGCATCAAGGATCCATGCTATCGACCCGCTGGTTGGGATTTGCATCAATCGCGGGTTGTAACCATCTCTCCTGACGCTGGGGACTTGGGCGCCGCCATGTTTTCCCTCCGATCACCGCTCCCTCGGACGTCATTCAAGTGGGGCAGCGATCGGTTGCTGTAGACAAGCTCGGGGCTCGTCAGAACCTGAGGATCGCATGGTTTTCAGAGATTTGTTACAATGATCCAGTGGTCCTTGTAAGATTATCTGCAACAAATGCCATATTCTGCAATAACAGTAGTATTGCCGTATATGGTAAGGAATGATTGCACAATGCTAAGGGTTAATTACCCTGGAGACATCTAAGGAAACAGTAAAAAAATTAATATAAAATTTTCAAAGCACTCACCCTCCTTCCCTAGAAAACTGATATTAAAACCAACATAAACAGTTAAAATCACACACAATCATGCCGATCTATCAAAATTAAAACCGGTTATTGACTGACGGTGGACTCCAAACGCAATTGGCGCACCAATGTCTGAAATGCGCACTTTTACACCTTTTTTTAAAACCAAAAAGATATAACAAAAATGTAATTACAAAGTGATCAAAATGTCGCCAGCTCCTAAAAATGGTAGTTTAGCAATGAAATTGCTCATGTTTTGCAAAAAAAATTCCACATACACAGATCCGTACCCAAAGTATGAAAAAGTTATTAGCGTCAAGAAGTGGCCAAACCAAATGTTTTCTTTTTGTTCGTACACATGTCGTTTTATTTTTGAATAAATGTATGTTAAATCCACAATAAAACCCTTACTAAATTTGATCACCCCGCCATGTACCGAACCAAAGAATAACGAGTAGAAGGTGTTCATTTGGAGCGCAGGTGCAGTCGTAAAACACTGAGCCAAAGAACGTGAGCACATGCATTTTTAAAGATTTTTTTTCCACATTTGGAATTTTCGCTTCTTTCCCGTACACTGCATGGAAATAATAAATAAACATCATGAAAGTAAAACTGTTACGTCACAAAATAAGCCCTCACACGCTCTGTACACGGAGAAAAAGGAAAAAGTTATGGATTTTGAAGGTGGGAGAGACGAGAAATTAGTGAAAAACCCTGTGTCCTTAAGGCTGGCCTAACATACATAGATTACATGCCTAAAGCACAGCAAGTCCAGTACCAGCATGGCCTTCCAACTTGGATTTGACTTAATATGGTTAATTTACACACAAAATACTCCCATGATCCCCACACACCAATGACATCATCATATGTGTGGTCAGTATCCATAATTCCACAAATGCATCCTAGCCATCTCAGGATGGCCCTTTCCCTACTCCTATATAGATATACAATCTTACAAGTAAGGATCAGATATTAAGGAGGCCTTGACAGACAGCTACTGTGGATATATATGACCCGTCTACTATTGTAGTCTAAAACCCACACTACTTCACATCACCGCACCCGCCTTGATAGTGCCACAATACTGCTAAAAGGAACCTAGGAGTAACCCTCCCAATCAGAAGGGAAACGAAAGGACACTATGCCAGCACAATTGATGTAACAATATAAGAATGAACCTCTTATCTAATGCTAGCAGAGTGTGATACAAAACAAACCATGGAGACAAACAAGTGTGTTGCCCTTCAGTGGCGATATATCACAGATTACAGTAAGTGGTGGTGGGACACGAAGACAGAAAGGGCGGTCTCACGGCACAGGCCGTGGAACTGGGTGTATATCTATGTTGGGGTCGGTGAGCTGGTGGCCAAAGTGGAATGTTTACTCTAATAAGGACTGTCCTATATCTGTCTACTGGTGTACATAGCGGACAGGTGTCCTTGGGATAATGAGTATAATATACCAGGGGAAACCTCTAGTGGGCTGCCAGTTTCTACCCTCATTGCTTGTGATTACGCTCCACCCCGGGACCCCCCGGGTTCAGCTCTGCCTCCCCTCAGACAAAGGTGCCCAGAGCCAAAACGCGTCGCCGGGGAGGCGGGTCTTCCGCGGCGGTGGAGCGTAATCAGGATGGTAAGATGCACGCCCTGTACCTTTCTTTCCCTTCTGAATTGGAGGGTCTTCCTTGGTTTCTATATAGATATATTACTAGTATTATTTGTTGCTATGAAAAACACACTCACGTTGATCCTATATTTTGCCATATCAAGGGTATCATCATTCGTGTCTGTATTACAGTATTTTTGGACTATAAGGCCAACCATCAATAAATGTCCTAAGTACGGTCATATATAAGGCGGCACTGAACTATAAAGCGGCACCTTTGATTTCTGAGACAAATAAAGGATTTTTTTGTGTGCCTTATGTCCGTAAAATACGGTAGTTCTTGTTCTAGTCTTTCCTATGGTTGGCATGTCAAAGCTGCCTCTGGGGAAAGACAGAGAATTTAGGAAGATTGATTTTGAACCACACAAGATTTTGGTAACATTATCCTCTGTATTAGGTTATCCAGTAACAATAAATGTGTATACTGGAATATAATTACATCTGTGAAAGCAGCAGACCCAGTTACTTCTAATGGATAAAATCCCTTCACTAAAGGGCCACCCTCTTCTGAGACTCTTCATTTCATGTTAGCATATCTCCCTGCCAGTGTAGTATCTTTTACCTTCTAGTGGTTAGGAGTGCCATTAAAAAACCCAAAAGGACCCTTGCCTTTAAATAGCATTATCCCTCTAGAAAACGGAACACTCTCCGGAGCCGACTACCAGGAAGGTTTGAAGTATGAGAAACATATTGTTAGACAGTCTTTCTTATTTTGTTTGGGCTTACAGGTAAGCTATTTATGTTTTTCTATATTTACAATCAATTCTGCAAACTAAATCAAATAATGTTGTTGTTATTTGCATTAGTTGCATTATTTAACATTTGCAACTTCTGTCTTTTAGTGTATTTACACTTTGTCAAGTGTGTTACTTTCATCTATCGCATTGATATCTCCATATATCTGTATATTGTCACAACTTAATGTTTTATGACTGTTGGTTTGCTATCTACTGAAATACAATAGAGGCCCCGCGCTCTTAAGCAACAAAAAATGTTAAAACCTTCCAATGTCACTGGGGACCAAAATTTTGTTGTCTGGATCTACAATTATAAAATATATCGTTCATCTACATAACACCATAATTCAACTTAGAACAAACCCTCGGACCCCTACTTGTGACGAACCTGTGGTCACTAAACTGCCCTGTGAAGTTCTCATTCATCTGAAAGCAAGCACACGCCTGAAACGGTTGTACTCAAAGCACCTTGAAAGGTTAAAGTGGGCACATTTTCTGTACACCAAAGCTACACATCACAAGCATCCACAGTTTTAAGATCAGTCAGCTTCCTTCTTTGGTGATCATCTCGTTGTGGTTTTTCTGTGTTGTATATAATCTAAATCCAAAACCACCGGCACTAGGAGCTGCTTACTAAAGTAAGCAACTCCTAGTGCTTGAACAAACGCCGCAGTGTTAGAAGGATAGCGTTACCGGAAACCTCTGGTAATGCTATCTAACACTGCGACGGGGTACAATGTAATCGTCATCCCATGTATTCATGAGGGGACGGTCAGAGGCGCTGCCTATTCCCCAGACCGCCCCGCTCGCTCCATAGGCTGGTGGTGACTGTGGAAGTCACTGCCCCTAACCACACCCCAACCCCGCCCCCTCATGAATACGTTGGACAGCTTTGAGATTACACTGTACCCCGCCGCAGTGTTAGTTAGTTTCCGGTAACGCTATCCTTCGCTATCCTAACACTTTAGTAAGCAGCTCCTAGTGCCGACATTTTGTGTGGCAGGTCCTCTTTAAAGGGGTTTTCCCATGAACATAAGTTAGGCCGTTTCCACAGGATAGGTGCTCTAAAGTTTAAAAAGTGTTAAAACTGCAATACCGCGGTTTATAACAGTAACGAAAGTAAGTACCGGCACCAGCTCACCCTGAGCTGGTGCTCGGTACTTACAGCTTACCCCGGCCATTCTAAATGGTAGGTTTCCTTTAATGCATATAATAGCACATGTGTATGTGAGAGGGTGTTTGTACAAACTACTTAAAAGTATTTAAAACTTTCCAATTTTATATATATATTGTAAGGGTACAATTCCAAAATTTTGTACAATTTTTTTTTTCTATATAAGGTTTCTGATGTAGTCACTCCATCAAGCCAAATGATTACATTCAAGCTACCACTAGGGGGAGCTTGCTGAAAAGAGATTGATGGATGCAAGGTTTTTCTGGATTAGAATATTGATGACCTCACCCTGCAATCAACTGTTACAGAGGTTGGAGAACTTTGTCCCCTTATTGTTTGCGGATATGCCCTCTACAAAGTAGCAACTAGCAAGTACTAGCTCAGCCTTAACTTGGTTTTAGGTGGGGTACAGTCCATTGATGAGACCCTCACAGATCACAAAACGAGGGGTCCCGTTGGGGTCCCAGTACCTTCCTCGGCCACCTTGGTCTGCTTTCGCGTCAAGCAGGGGTCCTTCACATCGCGTGCTGGCATACCGCCCGTGTGCTGGTAGAGAAGGGACCCCCTCCCCTCCATAAGACATAGCGCCGAACGGTCCCGCACACACTCCGAAAGATATGAGCATGCTCTATCTTTTTTATGCGGTGTGCGCCGGATCGTGCCACACAGGTGGCAACCACCCCTAGGACTACACATAGGATTTTTCAAATCCAAAAAGACCATTCTAAATGTTCCTGATGTTGTGACGTCATTTTGATATATAATATCATGTTATATGCTCGGGCAGGAAAACTATGCAATGCTCCAACAGGAAACTATGGCAATGTTTTTTTTTACAGTGGACGGGGATTTTTTAATTTTATTGAAAAATATTCACATGTATTTCTATATATTTAATCATATTTTATGTATGTTTTTTACTTAATATGTCCCCCATGACATTTTTTCTATTAGCATCTATAAGAGCCCCAGTTACAGGAGGAAAGAACCCCTTGTTCTGTAGCAGAGCTGTACTGGGTCTAACCCGCTCGACCTGCACCACCTGACAGTGTTTTGGAGATCTTTGGTTATTTCAACCCCATTGCCACTTTTACCGCAAGGTACTATTTTAGGTTTAGAAGCAATCAAACCACCCCATGGAAAGTGTTTGCTTATCGTGTGTGTTCCATAGAAATGCCATGCGATCGGTAAGAGCACCTTGCTATTTGTCATTGTTTAAATGCATCGGTTCTCTTGCATAAAATCACATGCATTTCTATGGAAAACATGTGATCGGCCAAAATTGCGTTTTCTAACCCAATCAAGGCAACGCCTTGTGTTTAGCAAACTGATGTTCTGCAATAGGCGAATACTCTGTGTGTGTGAGCGCATGTATGTAATTAATATATATATATATATTATTATATATAATATAAAATGTGTATATTGTGTGGTGATGTGATATATGTTGTTGTATGTGCATATATATATATATGTGTATGTATGTCATATATATGTGTGTTATGTTGTGTATATAGTGTATGTGTATAATATATATGTGTGTATGTTATATGTGATAATTGTGGTGTAGTATATAATTATATATATATGTGTATGTATCTTTATGTGTGTGTGTAGATATATATTATATATATATATATATGTATATGTACTGGTGTGTGTGTGTGTGTGTGTGTGTGTATATGTGTCCTGTGTGTGGTGTGCGTGTCTGTAAGGTACTAAGCCTAAGAGTAAGGGACTAAGAGACTAACAGCCAATGATATAGTAAGTCTTCGTCACACACTGTGAATTACTCTATGTGTGAGATGACGTCACTTTGTGAAACATATCGCGCCATCTTTGATGCGGGAATGGACACTGTGTGATATACTGAAATAAAGCGCACTATATATTGCAGTATAAACGTCTCTTCAAGGCGATAATGCAAAGCGTTTTGCAATGTTGTTACACTACTAATATCGGGAGAGGCAAGAGGTCAACATGGCGGCCTAAGCAACTTCTTCTGTTGCTAGTACGACGTTCACGCGCTCTTCCTGTAAGGCAGTGTAAGAGGGCTGAGCAAGATGGCGGCGCCGCCACCGCTGCATGTAACAGCGAGGATATTATGTGGTGATGTGACCAGGATTAACGTCTATAAAAGGAGGGGCGCAGTGGGTAGCGTCCCACTCATCAGCCTGTACTCTATATATTCTACAGGCTGTGCGCCCTTGCCTGGCAGTTACATGGCTGGTGCCATGCAATGATAAGCTGTGGCCACAGATGATGGAAATCCTAGATGTATGCCTCTCAAATAGAAGTGAGTTCACCAACAACGACCCATGTCTCTAGAGGCTCTAGGTGTCCACGCCTAGTGGCACATATGCCACATCATGACTCCCTTGTAAACCCAGATTATCAGGGCAGCACACCTGAGCCTCTGTCCCGGATGCCAAATGATTGATGTGGTGACAGAGGGGGCCTTTTTCCTTCCTTCTTCCCATAACTGTCAGTTTCCTAGTAAACATTATTCCCATGTCATGGCTGGCTTCCATTGTTACTTGCCATCTCTTTGTCTGTTTTAATGGCCAATTGTCTGCTATCATGGTCTTTTTAAAAAGAACCAGTAACAGTAAAGTGCATTACTGGCAGCTGTTTCCACAACTTCCATAGCATTGACAGAAAGCCCAGAATTGGTAAACAAGTAAATTATAGAATACTTAGGGGCACTGTACCCACACCCCTTGCTATGGTGGAGTCGCCATGTCTCTTGTTTAAGCGCAGTGTGTCCTCTCAATTCAAGGGCCAGAGACGAGCAATTGGTGGACCTTGAATCCAGACCAAACACTTCTTCCTCTGAACTGTAATGATCAGTTTAAGATCTGAGATTTGTGGACTGACCATGGTCATGTCTCTCTCCTTAGTCTATGCATTCTACTTATATGGGATTAATATCAACGGCAATGTACCTGTATTCTATATCTGCGTGTTATACAGCCCTGGTATACGGCAAACAGCCTAAAAGGTCATTAGATGAGTCACTTGATGTAAGCACCAGGTCAGTCAAAATGTCATTAAGATTTCTCTGTCTATTTACATCCTGTTGTGTACACTTGTTGGCTAGAAGTGCGCTGCTGAGAGTGCACAGCCTTAGCATCCCTCCATTAGTGCACCAATCCAGCAGCAAGGGCTTAATAATCCAGTTATAGTTTGTGACAGTAATTGACATTTAGTCTTCACTGAAGGTTGGGATTCTAAAAATATATTAATGTATCTGTCCATATTAGAGGGATAGTTCTTATCATTTTATAATAACAAAGAAAGTATGAATAACCCACATTTAACCTTTAATGAACAATTTTTTTTGAAATTATTTGGATGAAGTAGTTTGAGGGAACCGGGAGGAGAGGTAGGGAGCCCACTCCCCCCTCGAAGGTACATCTATCCCGTGGTCCAGCATTTACTGTGGATCATAGGGGTCACGCGCTCCTATCCAGACTGTTAGAAGCAGGTCCTAGCTGTCTTAAGATACAGTCGGGGGCACTGCTCTTAACTGCAAAGAGGCAGACAACCGGTCCGCCTAGCCTACGGCCCCTCCTAGTGACCGCAGAGCAATCTGTATGGGTGCTCACTAATAAATGATGGCAAATTAATATGTTACTACAGGTTAGAAAGGTATAGTAAGCATTGGCAAAAACAAATGTTGGCACTTGTAAATATCAGGAACTCTCCCCAGATTATTTGTCAAATTGAGGACTGCAATACTCAGCTACCTTTCCCGCCATGACTAGCACTACACCAGGTCATGCTTTTGATGGATTTAACAGTTTGTCCGGTTTCCTATGGAGATGGAGGGGTGAAGAGTCTTTCGGCTTGCACCTGGCCGTTGTGCTATGCCGATACCTGGGTAAGCACGCAGCCATCTGCAAGGGGCCAGACGGTATTAGCTGAAGGTAAAAACCTTTTTCTGTTTGTTACATTTTAATTGTCACTTTGCTTCCTTTTTGCTCCATCCCAACACAGGCTGGAGTACAACTGGGATGCCTCCTACCAATGACTTGGTTCTTGGGATAATACAAGATCCTGGCTCTCCATGGGAGGCATGTGTGAATGAATAAGGGTAACCTTTTTCCCCCCTTCTGCAGAATATTGGTAAGGCCTGATGTTTATAGATTTTCAGAAATATTTTAATTTATTGGACTGGATAGAAGAGCATAAAATTTACAGAAAGTTATCCAAAAATGTAAATGTTACCATGCAGGTTTATTGTATTGCTGCCACATCACTAAAGTCCCCTGCGTTTCTATTGGAGCATACGTGGGAGAATCTACAGTAAGGCACCCATGCCATGCCATGTATATGGCGGCTGTGAGCTAGCCAAAGACGGTGGTTATGCTTACTGCCACCATTGGTAACTATTAAACCAAGGACAATCTGTGTGAGCATGTAGTCCAGCTATGGTAGGTTTTTGATACTCGCACCATTCTCCCTTACATGCTGATTTTTTTTTGCCCTCTTTATCCTGTTTTCAGTTGTTCTGTGTTTCCTCATCCTTTCAGTCATCTTTTTGATTTCTTAAAAGAATCTACCATCAAATCCATCATATAACTAGAAACACTTACTCATAGATCCAGTTAACTGTGACTGTGATAATATTCTTATATTGTTATCCATGGCCTCCTTACTTCTAATACAATATCACCCAGACTTCCCTCTCCTGGTGTAGGCTGTGCATTGAGCCCCCCTCATGAATACGTTGGACAGCTTTGAGATTACACTGTACCCCGCCGCAGTGTTAGTTAGTTTCCGGTAACGCTATCCTTCTAACACGGCGGCATTTGTTCAAGCACTAGGAGCTGCTCACTTTAGTAAGCATCTCCTAGTGCCGAAATTTTGGGTTACAGGTCCTCTTTAAAGGGGTTTTCCCATGAACCTAAGTTAGGCCCTTTCCACAGGATAGGGCCTAACTTGTTGATAGGTGGGGGACACAGTGATGAGACCCGCACAGATCACAAAAACGAGGGGTCCGTTGGGGTCCCATGTACCTTCCTCGGACACCTTGTCGCTCCGTCAGAGCAGGGGTCCATTCACACGCGTGCTGGCATACCGCCGTGTGCTGGAGAGAAGGTGACCCCCTCCTCCCTCCATAAAGAATAGCGCCGCACGGCCGCACACACGCCGAAAGATAGAGCATGCTCTATCTTTTTGCGGTGTGCGGCCCGGATCGGTGCCACACATGTGGCACCCAACCCCTAGGACTACACATAGGATTTTTCAAATCCAAAAAAGACCATTCTAAATTGCCTAGTGTGTGACGGTCATTTTGATATATAATATCTATGTATATGCTCGGGCAGGAAAACTATGGCAATGCTCCAACAGGAAACTATGGCAATGTTTTTGTAAGGGACGGGATTTTTTAATTGTATTGAAAAATATTCAGCTGATTTCATATAGTTGATTCATATTATGTATGTTTTTACTTAGTATGTCCCATGAGAGTCTATTAAAGAACCATGGGGGAACTTTCACAGTATTGTTTTTTTCATTTTAGTTTCTTTAGTAGATCTATAAGAGCCCCAGTTACAGGAGGAAAGAACCCCTTGTTTGTGCAGCTGTACTGGGTCTCCCGCTCGACTGCACCACCTGACAGTGTTTGGAGATCTATATGTTATTTCAACCCCATTAGCCACTTTTAGCGCAATGTACTATTTTAGGTTTGAAAGCACCCCTGAAAGTGGTCTGTATCGAATGTGTGTTTCCATAGAAATGCATGCGATCGGTAAGAGCACCGCCTATTTGTATTGTTTAAATGCATCGGGTTCTTGCTTAACAATCACATGCATTCTATGGACACTGTGATCGGCCAACATTGCCATGCGTGTGTTTCAAACCCAAATCAAGGCAACGCCTTGTGTTAGCAAACTGATGGTCTGCAATAAGGGAATTCTTGTGTGTGTGAGGCGTGATGTATATATATATATTATATATTTATATATATAATGTTATATGTTATATTATATTATTGTGATATGTGTGATATGGGTCTGTGGTTTATGTGATATATTGTGTGTGTATTATGTATATATGTGTTGTGTGTATGTATATTGATGTGTGATATGTGTGTGTGAATATATATATAGTTATGTGTGTGTGTATGTTGTGTGTATATATGTGTGTAATATCGGGTTATGTATATAATTATATATATATGGTGTAGCTTTGTGTGTGTGTGGGGTGGGTGTGTGTGGGGTATATATATATATATATATATATATATATATATATAATGTGTGTGTGTGTGTGTGTGTGTGTGTATATGTGTCTGTGTGTGTGTGCGTGTCTGTAAGGTACTAAGAGCCTAAGAGTAAGGGACTAAGAGACTAACAGCCAATGATATAGTAAGTCTTCGTCTACACACTGAATTACTCTATGGTTGGAGATGACGTCACTTTGTGAAACATATCGCGCCATCTTTGATGCGGGATGGGACACTGTGTGATATACATGAAATAAAGCGCACTAGATAATTGCAGTATAAACGTCTCTTCAAGGCGATAATGCTAAAGCGTTTTGCAATGTTATTTACACTACTAATATCGGGAAGAGGGCAAGAGTCAAACATGGCGGCCTAAGCAACTTCTTCTGTTGCCTAGTAACGACGTTTACGCCCGCTCTTCCTGTAAGGCAGTGTAAGCGGCTGAGCAAGATGGCGGCGCCGCCACCGGCTGCAGGTAACAGAGGAGGATATTATGTGGTGATGTGACCAGGATTAACGTCTATAAGGAAGGGGCGGGCAGTGGGTAGCGTGGCACACAATAGCCTGTACTCATATATTCTGACAGGCTGTGCGCCCTTGCCTGGAGTTACTATGGCTGGTGCCATGCAATGATAAGCTGTGGCCACAGATGATGGAAATCCTAGATGTATGGCTCTCAGAATAGAAGTGAGTTCACCACAGACGACCCACTGTCTCTAGAGGCTCTGTGTGTACCAGCCATAGTGGGCACCTATGCCACATCAATGACTCCTTGTAAACCCAGATTATCAGGGCAGCACTTGAGCCTCTGTCCCGGATTGCCAAATGATTGATGTGGAAAGAGGGGGCTTTTTCCTTCTTCTTCCCATAAGTGTCAGTTCCTAGTAAAACAGTATTCACATGTCTATGGCTGCTTATCATTGTTACTTGGCATCTCTTTGTCTGTTTTAATGGCCAATTGTCTGCAGATCATGGTCCTTTATAAAAGAACCAGTAACAGTAAAGTGCATTACTGGCAGCTGTTTCCACAACTTCCATAGCAGTGAACAGAAAGAGCCACAGAAATTGGTATACAAGTAATAATTATAGAATAGCTTAGGGGCACTGGTACCCACACCCCTTGCTGTGGTGGAGGTCGCCATGTCTCTTGTGTAAGCGCAGTGTGTCCTCTCAATTCTAGGGCCAGAGACGAGCAATTGTGGAACCTGTGAATCCCAGACCAAACACTTCTTCCTCTGAACTGTAATGATCAGTGTAAGATCTGAGATTTGTGGACTGACCATGGTCATGTCTCTCTCCTTAGTCTATGCATTCTACTTATATGGGATTAATATCAACAGCAATGTATTGTATTCTATATCTGCAGTGTTATACAGCCCTGTATACGGCAAACAGCCTAAAAGGTCAATGAGATGAGTCACTTGATGTAAGCACCATGTCAGTCTAATGTCATTAAGATTTCTCTGTCTATTTACATCCTGTTGTGTAGCACTTGTGTGGCTAGAAGTGCGCTGCTGAGAGTGCACAGCCTTAGCATCGAGCCTCCATTAGTGCACCAATCCAGCAGCAAGGGCTATTAATAATCCAGTTAATAGTTTGTGACAGTAATTGACATTTAGTGTCTTCACTGAAGGTTGGGATTCTAAAAATAAGTATTTATGTATCTGTCCATGATGTAGAGGGATAGTTCTTAGTCATTTTAAAGGTAACAAAGAAAGTATGAATAACCACACAAGTTTACCTTTAATGAACACATTTTTTTTGGAAAATATTTGGATGAAGTAGTTTGAAGGGAACCGGGAGGAGAGGGAGGGAGCCCACTCCCCCCTCTGAAGGTACATCTATCCCGTGGTCACAGCATTTACTGTGGGATCATAGGGGTCAACAGCCGCTCCGATCCAGACTGTTAGAGCAGGGTCCTAGCTGTCTTAAGACAGTCGGGGGCACTGCTCTTTACTGCAAAGAGGGAGAAACCGGTCCGCCTAGCCTACGGCCCTCCTAGTGACCGACAGAGAAATCTGTATGGGTGCTCACTAATAAATGATGGCAAATTAATAATGTTAACTACAGGTTAGAAAGGTATAGTAAGCATTGGCAAAAACAAATGTTGGCACTGTAAATATCACGAACTTCTCCCAGATTATTTGTCAAATTGAGGACTGCAATAACGTCAGCTACCTTTCGCCGCCATAGACTAGCACTACACCAGGTCATCTTTTGATGGATTTACAGGTTTGTCCGGTTTCCTATGGAGATGGGAGGGGTGAAGAGTCTTCGGCTGCACCTGGCCGTGTGCTATGCCCAGATACGGCCTGGGTAAGCACGCAGCCATCTGCAAGGGGCCAGACTGTATTAGCTGAAGGTAAAAACATTTTTTCTTTTGTTACATTTTAATTGTCACTTTGCTTCACTTTTTGCTCCCATCCCAACACAGCTGGAGATAAACTGGGATGCCTCCTTACCAACGACTTGGTTCTGTTAATAGCAAGATCTGGCTCTCCATGGGAGGCATGTGTGATGAATAAGTGTAACCTTTTTCCCCCCTTCTGCAGAATATTTGTAAGGCCTGATGTTTATAGATTTTCAGAAATATTTTAATTTATTGGACTGGTATAGAAGAGCATAAAATATTTACAGAAAGTTATCCAAAAATGTAAATGTTACCATGCAGGTTATTGTATTGCTGCCACATCACTAAAGTTCCACTGCGGGTTTCTATTGGAGCATACGTGGGAGAATCTACAGTTAGGCACCATGCACATGTCCATGTATATGGCGGCTGTGAGCTAGCCATAAAGCCGGTGGTTAGCTTACTGCCACCATTGGTAACTATTATAACCAAGGACAATCTGTGTGAAGCATGTAGTCCAGCTATGGTAGGTTTTTGATACTCGCACCATTATCCCCTTACATGCTGATTTTTTTTTGCCCTCTTATCCCTGTTTTCAGTTGTTCTGTGTTTCCTCATCCTTTCAGTCATCTTTTTGATTTCAGTTAAAAGAAATCTACCATCAAAATCCATCATAATAAACTAGAAACACTTACTCATAGATCCAGTTACTGTGACTGTGATAATATTCTTATATTTGTTATCCATGGCCTCCTTACTTCTAATATCAATATCACCAGATCCCCTCCATGGTGTAGGCTGTTGCATTGAGCAGAACATGTCTCGCTCAACACCCCGCTCTCTCCCTCTGCCTGTGTATTCTATTAGCATTAGGTGAGGGGAGACCTGCTCTGCACATCGTAACAACGAGAAAAATCACTGAGGGACTCTGGAAACGCCCCACAGAGCCCCTCCAGGTCTGTAGCATAATTTTAAAAGTTTATTTATGGTTAATTATGATGGATTTTGATGGTAGATGTTCTTTAAGTAACCCTTTCATCTGAAACCAGATAAGTACACATAATAAATGGCTTTTTTATCCATCTGTGCATTCAAATGAAATACCTATTTTCCAGTTAAGATCATTTCTATAACAAGTTACTCATCCATATTTTTGTGTACCATAGGCTTTCCAAATAAGAACAGAGTTGCTATTTTGGCAGAACTAGACAAGGAGAAGAGGAAACTGCTCTTGCAAAATCAATCTTCAACCAACAATCCCGGGGCAAGGTAAGAAAACAATGTTTTGAGACAAAATTTTGAATTTAGACTGTTGTGATATCTGAAAAAGGTGCATCATTAGGCCTCCAATGCAAAGTTTAGAAATGACACTGGTCATAGGAACTCGGGAGGCCGCCACCCCGAACATTGGGCTGCTAACCTGTGGACTAGCTTTAAGTCACTGACAGCCCTTAAAATGGGTCTGCTTTCAATTGGTCAAGATGATTGTCTGATCTGATGAATTATGGTTTCTTTCACATTTCACGTTTGTGTTACAAGGTTTCTTTTACAAACACTGAATATTACAAACATTTCCTATGGATCTACAACTTTGTCAAAAGTTAATAACTTCCGTGCTGTCATATATAATGTAAAATCATTTAGCAGTTTATATTTATTGTATCTTCTTACAGCATAGCCCTTGCAAGGCCAAACGTTAACAAGGATTTCCGTGACCATGCTGAACAGCAACATATAGCTGCCCAGCAAAAAGCTGCACTTCAGGTATGTTCCATGTTTAACCCGTTCATGATTGCCGTACGGCTTTATAAGTCCTATTTGTACCTATATGCGTTTTTAAACTCGTGACCTTGTCAAACTTTTAAACAGTCATATCTTCTGAACCAGATCACCATGAAACACACTTTTCTAGGTGAAACAAACCCTGTATTTAAAAAAAAATTAGAATTTTGCATACAGAACTTGATTCTCTATTTCTGTTTCACATAGAAGCACAATCCTGATACTATATTAAAGGGGATATTTTCTTTAATATGACATGAGAATTGTGTTTCTAGGTGCCAGGGTTCAGGAGATATGACCCTTTGAAGTGAGCCCCCTCCAGCCTGAAAGCTGTAGGTAGAAAGCAGACGGAGCTACTCATGTCGCTTTGCAAAAGTACATGCACCCTCTGCCTCTGTCTCTAAACATAGAAAATATTCATGGATTGACACTGTACATATGTATAAAATATTTTGGTAAACGTTTATACAATGTTAGTTAGAAAATGTAATGGAAAAAATAGCACTAATTCTATTAAAAAATCTTATTAATTAATTTATTCGTATCAGTTAAATGTCTCACATTTCATGAAAAAAAGAAGTAAAATTTATCATGATATGTAAAGTGGTCCGAAAAATATTGCCATTTAAATAAGAGCAGAACAGAACTGCAAAAATAGACCTGGACATTTAGGCACCAGTGACACTCAGTCACGAAGGGGTTAAAACATAATCAAGCAAGATAAACCAGGGGATCCAGTGACTCTTATAATTGTATATTTGTTATCCATATCCTCCTCTCTTCTAATATCAACTTTTAAAATTCTGCTAATGGAGGGCCTCCATTCTGTAGATTTACAGGCTGATACACTGTGTAGGAGCACTATCCCCCTATCACTGTGTGGGATTACAGCTGGCAGAGGAAGGGGGAAGTGCTGAGGGAGCAGTGGGGAGGGGGAGATGTCTGTGAAGTTACAGAATGGAGGGTCTCTTGGAGCCAACAGTTCACGGTTTGCCGATGTAGTCAGTTCCAACGATCAGTAATTTTGTTTTCCATTTTATTATTATTTAATATTTTATTTTCTAACAATAATATGCTCTTTTTGCAGCATGCGCATGCACACTCAACTGGATACTTCATTACCCAAGACTCTGCTTTTGGAAATTTGATTCTTCCAGTTATTCCACGTCTGGAGGCTGAATAACATCGCCCACTTTCATTTCCAAAGGCTTAAGCTGCTTTTGTTTGAGCTGCCCTTGATCTCTATATAACTTATGTATATATCATTTTTTACTTTTATGCTATTTTTTATACAGAACTGCTCCCTTACAAGTCATGATTTAAAAATTTGTCACCGACCTAAAATAAGCAAAACTGTAAACTTAAGACTAATAGCACAATGCAATTAATCAATTTGCTGACATGAATAAAATGAACTTGTGTATTTTTAATGTTTTAGTTAGTTGCTTTTATCTGTTTACTCCTTAACCCCTTCACGCTCTGCGATGGATATATCCACCGCAGAGCTATGAAGGGTGTATGAAGAGGGCTCATGGGCTGAGCCCTCTTCATACAGAGGTGGACTTTGCTGCATATTGCATCAAAGACCCATCGCTATCACCCTTGGTTGGTGCTTGCATCAATCGCGGGTGTTAACCTCTTCTCTGCCGCTGGGGACTTGGGCGCCGCCATGTTTCTTCAGATCACCGCTCCCTCGGACGTCATCAAGGGGGCAGCGATCGGTTGCTGTGACAGCCTCGGGTCTTCGTCAGAACCGAGGCTGCATGGTTTCAGGAGATTTGTTACAATGATCCAGTGGCTCCTTGTAATGATTCATATGCAAAAATGCCATATACTGCAATACAGTAGTATTGCAGTATATGGTAGGAATGATCTGACAATCTAGGGTTAATGTACCCTGGAGGATCTAAGAAATAGAAAAAAAAATATTAAAATTTCAAATCACCCCCCTTTCCCTAGAACTGATATAAAACAAAATAAACAGTAAAAATCACACACAAATGCCCGATCTATCAAAATTTAAAACCGGTTATTGCTGACGGTGACCTCCAAAACGGCAAATGGCGCACAAATGTCTGAAATGCGACTTTTACACCTTTTTACATGACATAAAAAATGTAATACAAAGTGATCAAAATGTCGCACAGTCCTAAAAATGGTAGCAATGAAAACTTCGGCTCATTTTGCAAAAAATTACACATCACACAGCTCCGTACCCCAAAGTATGAAAAAGTTATTAGCGTCAGAAGATGGCAAAAAATGTTTTCTTTTTCGTACACATTCGTTTTATTTTTGAAAATGTATTAAAATACAATAAACCCTTTATAAATTTGATATCACCGCCATCGTACCGAACCAAAGAATAAAGTAGAGGTGTTATTTGGAGCGCAGAGTGCAAGTCGTAAAAACTGAGCCCACAAGAACGTTACGCACATGCATTTTTAAAGATTTTTTTTCCACATTTGGAATTTTCCTGCTTCCCAGTACACTGCATGGAATAATAAATAACATCATGGGAAAGTAAAACTTGTTACGCACAAAATAAGCCCTCACACAGCTCTGTACACGGAAAAATGAAAAAGTTATGGATTTTTGAAGGTGGAGAGCGAGAAATTAGTGAAAAACCCTGTGTCCTTAAGGGGCTAACAGATACATAGATACATTGCTAAAGCACAGCAAGTCAAGTACCACGCATGGCCTTCCAACTTGATTTTGCACTTTAATATGGTTAATTTACACACAAAATATCCCCATGATCCCCACAACCAAAAGCATCATCAATATGTGTGTCAGTACCATCATTCCACAAATGCATCCTAGCCATCAAGGATGGCCCTTTCCCTACTCTATATAGATATACAATCTTACAAGTAGGATCAGATATTAAGGGAGGCCTTGACAGACAGCTACATGTGGTATATATGACCCGTCTTACTATTGTAGTTAAAACCCCTACTTCACATCACCGCACTTGGATAGTGCCACAATAAATGCTAAATAGAAACCAAGGATACCCTCCAATCAAGAAGGGAAAGAAAGGACACTAATGCAATGCACAATTGGATCTAAAATATAAGAATAACCTTTATTAATGCTACAGAGTGTGATACAATAAAAAACCATGGAGACAACAAGTGTGGCCTCTCAGTGGAGGATATCCACAAGATACAGTATAGGGTGGTGGGACACGAAGACAGAAAAGGGCGGTCTAGCACCGGGCAAGGTGGAACTGGTGTATTTCTATGTGGGGTATGGTGAGCTGGTGGCCAAAGGGAATGTTTCCTATAAGGACTGTCCTATATCTGTACTGGTGTACATAGCGGACAGGTGGCCTCTGGGATATGAGTATAATATACCAGGGAACCTTTGAGTTGGGCTGCCAGTTCTTACCTATTGCTTGTGATTACGCTCCACCGCCCGGGAAAGACCGCCCCCCAGACAAAGGCTCAGCCAGAGCCAAAACGCGCGCCGGGGAGGCGGTCTTCCCGGGCGGTGGAGCGTAATCAGGAGGTAAGAACTGGCAGCCCTGTCCTTTCTTTCCCTTCTTGATTGGAGGGTATCCTTGGTTTCTATATAGATATATACTAGTATTATTTGTTGCCATGAAAAACCCATCACATTGTCTATATTTTGCCTCATAGTAGGGTATCATCATTCTGTCTGTATTACAGTATTTTTCGGACTATAAGGCGCACCATCAATAAATGTCTGTAAGTACGGTTCATATATAAGGCGCACTGAACTATAAAGCGCACCTTTGATTTCTGAGAAAATCAAAGGATTTTTTGTGTGCCTTATAGTCCGAAAAATACGGTAGTCTTTCTAGTCTTTCCTATGGTTGGCATTGTCAAGCTGCCTCTTGGAAAGACAGAATTTAGGAAGATTGATTTGTAACCACACAAAGATTTGATAACATTATTTACTCTGTATTAGGTTATCAGTAACAATAAATGTGTATACTGGAATATATATTACATCTGTGAAAAGCGAGCAGACCCAAGTCTACTCTCTAATGGATAAAATCCCTTAATGAATAGGCCACCCTCTTCTGAGACTCTTCATTTCATGTTAGCATTATCCCCTGCCAGTGTAGGTATCTTGTACACTTCTAAGTGGTTAAGTGCCATTAAACCCAAGAAGGACCCTTGCCTTATAAATAGCATTATCCCTCTAAAAACGAGAACACTCTCCGGAGCCCGACACCAGGAAGGTTATGAAGATGAGAACACTATTCGTTATGACAGTCTTTCTTATTTTAGTTTGGCTTACAGGTAAGCTTATTTATGTTTTTTCTATATTCTACAATCAATTCTGCAAACTAAATCAAATTAATGTATTTTGTTATTTGCATTAGTTGCATCTATTAAACATTTGCAAATTCTGTCTTTTAATGTATTTACATTTGTAAGTGCTGTTACTTTCTATCTAAAGCATTGATATCATCCATATATCTGTATATTGTCACAATTATACTGTTTTTATGACTTTGTTTGCATCCTGTAAATATAATACAGGCGGTCCCCTACTTAAGCAAAAAAAATGTTTAAACTCCAATTGTCACTGGGGCCAAAAATTTTTTTGTCTGGATCTACAATTATAAAATATACAGGTTCGACTTACATACAAATTCAACTTAAGAACAAACCTCCGGACCCTATCTTGTACGTAACCTGGGTACTGCCTGTAGAGTTCTCATTCACTGAAAGCAAGCACACCTTGATAACGGATTGGTACTCAAAGCAGACCTTGAAAGGTTAAAGGGCACATTTTCTGTACCAAAATCCACATCAAAAGCATCCACAGTTTTTAAGATCAGTCAGCTTCTTATTTCGGTGA
Organism: Engystomops pustulosus; assembly: GCA_019512145.1. Classification (NCBI taxonomy): domain Eukaryota; kingdom Metazoa; phylum Chordata; class Amphibia; order Anura; family Leptodactylidae; genus Engystomops; species Engystomops pustulosus. The sequence goes on from CM033641.1 coordinate 169,820,486, forward strand.
TCATCTCGTTGTGGTTTTCTGTGTGTATATAATCTAAACCACCATTTTTTACAGTTTTTTTTTTTTAATTTGCTGTGTTGCCTTTTTTATGGGAAAATCTTTACATACCCCCTAGTAATGAATAAAATCACCGTTGGTGGCAGTCTACCATCTGGCCAGATAAATCTGTAGACAGTGATAGGTAGCATCTCTGGAGAGCTAATTACATTCTAGGAATGAGGCTGGAGCACTGGGGTTGTTCTCATGCTGCTGTGTTACTAGAGCTATGTGCATAGCTACCTACACAAATCATCCCCTCTGCTTTAAAGGAAACCTACCACTTAGAATGGTAGGGGTAAGCTGTAAGTACCGAGCACCAGCTCAGGGTGAGCTGGTGCCGGTACTTACTTTCGTTAGTGTTATAAACCGCGGTATCGCGGTTTTAACACTTTTTAAACTTTAGAGCAGAAGAGGTTTCGGCGCTGCGTGCTGTTACTAACCATTTTCTTCACAATCATTCAAACAGTTTTCTTGTCTGAAAATACTATACTACATCTTTTAATAAAGTTTTCAATGATATATAGAGACCCAAAGATCAGCTTTACTTGTTGTATACTTAAAGAGGACCTGTCACCTAAATATTGTGGCTTATTTAGTAAGGGTCCTGCAGCCTCATTGCCATTGAGTTTTCTGATGTTTTCGGGGATCGTGCCGCTGGGACAGGTATTTAGAAGGCGATTGTGTCACACGCGATCTGATTGTGTCGCAATCGCGCCCGCTTTCATACCACACAAATCAGGGAGTCGGATGATTCAGACAAAAAGGAAAGGATTTAAAGGAAACCTACCATTTAGAATGGTAGGGGTAAGCTGTAAGTACCGAGCAGTACTTACTTTCGTTAGTGTTATAAACCGCGGTATCGCGGTTTTAACACTTGTTAAACTTTAGAGCAGAAGAGGCTTCGGCCCTGCATAGGAAATAGCGGAGATGTTGCGCGCGCACGGTCGCGCGCATCGCCGAAGCCCCTTCTGCTCTAAAGTTTAAAAAAAGTGTTAAAACCGCGATACCGCGGTTTATAACAGTAACGAAAGTAAGTACCGGCACCAGCTCACCCTGAGCTGGTGCTCGGTACTTACAGCTTACCCCTACCATTCTAAATGGTAGGTTTCCTTTAACTTCAAAATTGTGTTGCAAGCCAAGCACTTACATGCACCGGGAGGAAGATGGTGAACTCCGGCGGACCTGAGCGGGGGAGAGACGCAGGATATCGGACGCACAATCTTAGTGAATCGCGCCAGACTGCCTGATCGTCGAACACTCTGGACCTGGTGAACTCAAGTGGCCGGGTAAGTAAATGTGCCCAAATGTCTCTAGGAGCTGCTTACTGAAGTAAACAGTTCCCTAGAACTCCTGCTGTAATAGCAATGATAGCAAAATCTGTAGCTTTATCGAAACATACCGATAAAGCCAGCTAACACTGCACTACATAGCCCTCAGAATGCTGGACCAAGCTTACAGTGGTCCGGCATATTCATGAAGGGGTTGTCCAAGGCACTCCCCTCTCCTAAGCTTCTCCCCCAGACCGCCCCTCCCATGTCCATAGGCCGGCGGTGACTGCCAGGCTTCATGCAACAGTCACAGAATCCTCGGACCGCCTCCATATGTATACGCTGGACCACTGCAAGCTTCCGGTGGAATATGCAGGCAGGAGAGGGAGCAGGGATGAAAGTTAAAGGGAAACTATCAAGGTGATTTAAAACACATATGTCCTTATGGACTGGTGGTTTAGTATCTCAAATAGCCCTGCATTCTTCTCTTCATGCCCCCAACAACAAAACTAAATTTCTCTCTCCAGAGTCCAGAGCTCTTGCTGCCTGGGCTGTATTGAAGCCGATGTAGTACAAAGTACAGTGAAGACGAGGTGTACTATGTTGGCTTTAGCGAATGACTGCACAAATACCGGGAGCACCAGAGATGAGTCTGATGCTTCTTAACTCTTTTCTAGTTAAGTATAATGTTTTTTTTATAGTGACAGGTATGGGGTCATTGCACAATACCGACGGTCTGTATGTGATCTTTGTATTTGTACTTACCTTCTTTGTATAGTATGTGGCTTTCCCTTCATCTATTGTTTATCTTATTGGTGATTTCTATATGTACTTTAGTACTCTTTGCATTTACTATGAGTTGTCATATTGGGGCATGATAGGGAGCCCTGTGCTGCTATATATTACAGTTTACATTGGGTATTGTGCAATCTTTTCTGTGTGTTCCCCTATTTATGTTTGTCATTTATTAATTATTTATACAATAATAAAATTAAATTGATTTTTAACCACTTGGTTATTCATTTACATTTATTATTTTTTCTTGTTTTTGTATGTGTAGTGTAATTTGGGGAGTTTGAAGTTGGTGGCCCACTGACCTCACCCCCACCTTCTTTTTGGTGTTCATTATAGTGACAGGTATGTAACAAAATCAAAGTGACAGGTTTTCTTTAAAAACTCCCACTAGTCGTGATGAAATTCAATAAATTTTGCTGATACAAAACATACCGCATAAAAAACATACCGCTCCCTATGTACAAGAATATTACTACTATAATAATGCCCCCTATGTAGAAGAATATAAATACTATAAAACTGCCCCCTATGTACAAGAATATAACTTCTATAATACTGCTTCCTATGTACAAGAATCTAATTACTATAATACTGTCCCCTATTTACAAGAATATAACTACTACAATACTGCTCCCAATGTACAAGAATATAACTACTATAATACTACTCCCTATGTACAAGAATCTAATTACTATAATACTGCCCCTATGTACAAGAAAATAACTACTATAATACTGCTCCATATGTACAAGAATAACTAATATAATACTGCTCCATATGTACAAGAATATAACTAATATAATACTGCCTCCTGTGTACAAGAATATAACTACTATAATACTGCCCCTATGTACAAGAATATAGCTACTATAACACTTCCCCCTATGTACAAGAAGATAACTACTATAATACTGCCCCTATGTACAAGAATAGAACTACAATAATACTGCCCCCTATGTACAAGAATATAACTACTATACTACTGCCGCCTATGTACAAGAATATAACTACTATAATACTGCCTCCTATGTACAAGAATATAACTACTATAATACTGCTCCATATGTACAAGAATAACTACTATAATACTGCTCCATATGTACATGAATATAACTAATATAATACTGCCTCCTGTGTACAAGAATATTACTACTATAATACTGCCCCTTATGTACAAGAATATAACTACTATAATACTGCCCCTTTGTACAAGAATATAACTACTATAATACTTCCCCCTATGTACAAGAAGATAACTACTATAACACTGCCCCTATGTACAAGAATAGAACTACGATAATACTGCCCCCTATGTACAAGAATATAACTGCTATATGATTAAGGTATGATTAAGGACTAAACATGCCATAGTCCGAAACGCGTTACCTTGCTATTTTCCTTTTTGTCTCGTGTTTTTTGTTGCTTTTTGTGATTCATGTATATTTTTTAAAGAAAGAAGAATATTAAAGTTTTCTACAATGTCTTAACAGCGATTCCTCAGCTATATGCCTTCTCAAGTGCTGGATCTCCCGCCCTTCTATACCTTGTTTGCAACATAACTGCTATAATACTTCCCCCTATGTACAAGAATATAACTACTATAATACTACCCCCTATGTACAAGAATATAACGATTTCAATACCGCTCTATATGTATAAGAATATAACTACTATAATACTGCCTCCTATGTACAAGAGTTTAACTACTTTAATACTGCCCCTATGTACAAGAATATAACTACTATAATACTGCTCCCTATGTACAATAATATAACTACTATAAAATTTCTCCCCCCCCTGGTGCTCGGTACTTACAGCTTACCCCTACCATTCTAAATGGTAGGTTTCCTTTAAGTAAAATCTACCAGTATTTTGTGAATACCAGAGCAGTCATCTATAAGGGGCATCTCAATGCAGCCAACTCACAAAACAGGCAAGGCATTTAAGGGGTTAATGTACCTTCTCTTTCTGTGTTGCAAATGATTCTCCATGGAAGCCTTAGACAAATTGTATATATTTAAAGAGAACTTGTCAGATGGATTTGGGACACTAAACAAACCTTATGGACCTATTGTTTAGTGCCCCAAATAGGGCTATACAGGCAGTCCCGGGTTACATACAAGATAGGGTCTGTAGGTTTGTTCTTAAGTTGAGTTTGTATGTAAGTCGGAACTGTATATTTTATCATTGTAAACCCAGCCAGAACTTTTTTGGTCTCTGTGACAATTGGATTTTAAAAATGTTGGGTTGTCATAAGAGCCAGGATTAACAATAAATCTTCATTACAGACACCTGTGATAACTGTTACAGCTGATCATTGTAGCCTAGGACTAAAGTACAATAAATTACCAATATCCAGTGGTCCGTTTGTAACTATGGGTCATATGTAAGTCGAGTGTTTTTAAGTAGGGGACCGCCTGTATAAGCTCTGCCCATGAGCACAATTACAAACATAACAAAAGTCTGGAGCTCCCATTGCCCCCTCTCACAATGATTCAATGAGGCTGGGATAACATCTGTCTTCATTGCACATGTGCCTTACCTGTTTATCTGCAGTGTTTTCATATAAAGTTTTATTTTATTATATCCTAATCAGTGCCACTTGCCATTTATCCAATAATTGCAAAGTGTGTCTAACGCTTTTTCATATAGATGAATTGTTGGAAAATAATGACACCTTTAACATTGGAGAAAGAAGTGCGGATAGTTGTTCAGAGTAAATCCAAGGACTGTGAGAATAATCTGGTGCTCACTCAGTTGCTGAGTCTACTGATCTGTAGTTCACATGAACAGTATCTCAATTTTTAAAGGAATTTATAGAACGATAGTAGTCTGATTTCTCATGTTTTACATGTATGACATATCCACAGAATACTATTAAACTTGATAAACAGCAAAGATCAGTTTGTCAAGGGAAATAGTATCACAGTTTATGATGCTATGCTTGCCGCACTAACGTGCAGAGTGGGCCAGATAATTGAAGACGGTCTTCAATAATCTGATGCGCTGAGTGCTCTAAGTTAAAAGGGCGTGCACCACAATTCTGTCAGACCTGGAATGCCCCTTTGGGTGCACATTATTGTGTCACAGCTGACACAGTGCAGCTGAAACCAGAAACATGGAGCTAACACTTCATAAATACCTGTGCAAAGAATGCTTGAAAACTAGCGCAACAAGTATAATAAATCTGGGCCATTGAAACTAAACCTTTTTTCCCCCTATGTAAAAAGTGTATAATACTGGTTGTTGCAAATTTATAAAGTGAGATAAAAATATTGTTTATTTCTCCGTTATACTAGCCACACAGTTTTCAGAAAGTAATCATATTTTGTCAGTTCTGACCATTATTCCAGTTGCAATGATATCCACTACTAATCCTATAGACATCTGACACTTTGTATTGTTTCTCTCTGAACCTACATATAAACCTGTACGTTAAAGGAAATCTACCATCAGTCTTCCACCTTCTAAATCAGTAGCGCATGTTATTTTTCCTCTTGGCACAATTAATCTGTATATGACTTTTATTATCCATTTTTGTATTCTCCTCTTTGTGTTCTCCTCAGAAAAATATTTTTAAAAATATTTAAATGAGCACAAGTGCTCCGGAGGCACCACTAGAGCCCCTCTGGGGTCTGTCTGCAGGGGCTATTACATGCCCCTCCTTGATCTGCTGATACCACTATTCATTTTGTTCAAAGTTTTGCGCCTGCACACTGGCTCTATAGTTCCAGCAGCTTTGGCAATTACCTCAAGAGTAGGCAAAAGAAAGAGTGATGTCAGAATGTGGGAGGTCTGAGCTAATCAAGTTTGTGATGCCCCTGGGAGCACTTCTAGATCATTTTCATACTACTTAAAGTTCTTTTTTCCAAAAAGGAGCCCCATAAAAATGGATACAAAAATGGCCACATCCGGACTCTATGAGCTCAGAGAAAAAAAAAAGAGCCTAAGACGCTGGTGTGTAAGGTAGAAATATTATGGTAGACTTTCGTTAAACTGCTCACAATCGATTAGTTCTTTTTTTTTTCCCCCTTTGTTACGGTGCCGGCAATGCAATTCAACTGGCAGCCAAGGAGCCCCTGCATCATATTTCTGTATGATGCATGAAGTGCTGTCCTCTGCAATGAATGCAGTCAATGGCATTAAACACACATATGGGTCCACTTCCACTTGCTGCACATGTGCCTTGCAGCCAACCTTGGCAAATTTGAGTATATATCAGTATTAATAGAATTATCAATCAATGGATTTACAATTTTCTTCTGTTTTTATTAAGACTTATTTTAAAAATTCTATTTTATGTCCATGATTATGTGAGCTAAGTCAGTTTTCTGATTTTGTTAGTGTCTCAGTTTCGTCACACGTTTTTGATGTGCCTTTAAGACGTGTGAACAAAAATATGAATGTGATGTTTATTTTCTATAGTAATGTACCTGAAAGAAACATTCCACTTACATTTATTTTAGAACCTGGAAAAACATAAGACAAGCAGAGTTTGATTGTTTGTCAAGAATTATGCACAGAAATAAAGAGGGCGGGGAGGGAGAGCAATTCTCTTATTGCAAGTAGGGATAGAATATATACCACTGTTACAGTTCAAAAGACCAAATAACAAGCACAATTTACCTGCATTAATTTGAAGTCGCTTAGCCAAAAGCTCTTTGAATCAAATCTACTCTGCCATTAATATAAACCCAATAGAAAAATTTGTGTGTAATGGCCCATATATATAAACCAGAATATTTTGGCGCTATATAAATAAAGGAATTAATATCATTATTATCATCATTATTATTATTATTATTAATAAAGTGCCGGTGCTTTTAAAGAGGACCTGTCACCAGATTTTGACAGCCGCCCGTCCCTATTCGCAGCACTGTGTAAGCGGGCCAGATGGTTGTCAGGTCCGTCCGGAAGCTGAATCCAGCACTGCTCCGGCGCCCATGTTTGTTTACACGGCTCATGGACCGGAGCGACAGCAGAATAGGAAATGAGGAGGGCGTCGGAAGGTAAGTACATCTTTATTTTTTAGAGCAGCCCACTCCCGTCCACCTTTTGTTTTTTTCATAAGTCTTGGACCCCATTTTTAATTATATACAGTCCACCTTTCAATAAAAATATAAAGCCCCTCTTTCAATATATACAGCCCCCCTTCTTCATTATATACAGCCCCTCTTTCAATATATACAGACCCCCTTTTCAATATATACAGCACTCCTTTCAATTTATACACCCCCCCTTACAATATATACAGCCCCCTTTTTCATTATAAACAGCCCCTTTTCAATATATACAGCCCCCTTTTTTATTATATACAGCCTTCTTTTTGTAAAACAATAAAGCAAATACTCACCTCAACTTCCGTCCAGCTCCCCCGCAAATCGCTTCCTCTTCATCTTCCTGGCTCTTCGGCTGCCTTGTGTGACATCATCGCACGCTGCCTGAGTCCTCCAGAGCGGCACAGAGTGGCACCCGAATCGTCCACATTACGCCCCAAATTTGCCATCTGCCCCAGGCCTCGGGCATCTGCCGCCTGAGGTGAGATGGCATATGCGGCCCTGACGGATACGATTTGTGTGACAGGAGCCTTATCATCAACGTGTGAGCAGACCTCACACACCAATGACACATGGGCTGCAAACAATGGAACATGGGCCTGATATTGCACATGAAACCTAAAAAATATTTCAAAATGTTGGTTTAAAAATGATTAACTATTATATCTAGAAACTACAAGAGACTCCACGTTTCCATTAATTACATGGACACATCTCTCACGCGATGAAAGTGGACCCGACGTTTCAAACAAAAAAGTTTTGAGCTCCCAAGACCAAGCCCATTCTGACCTCATCTATGTTTTGGGAAATACACCTTTGTATTTGTCACCAGACAAATAGCCCACTTGAGGGCTTTAGAATGTAAATCTTTACCTCTTGCTTTAAATGTTCCACCCCTAATGCAGACTTATATCATTGTCTCTGGGACTGCCTATCAATATAGACCCAAACTGAGCTTGTTTGGTTAGGCCAAACGGATAAATATAACTCCACGACTGGATGTACATGCCTCTCACACTTAGTCTCAAAGAGCAAAGAAATGCACAAAACGGCTCACCAAAAATATTTATCATAAACCAAATTCATAAATTTTATTCAAAGACAGACCAAAAACAAGGACAAACATTTAAAAACATTTAAAAAATAACGTACAAATGTACAGGAGGTTTTAATTTTTGTAAATGTATGAAAACATTATAAAACCTATACAAATTTGGTATCCCCGTGATCGTATTGACCCAATGAATGAAATAGACCTGTCATTTGGGGCGCACAGTGAAAGCTGTAAAAACCAAGCCCACAAGAAATGACGCAAATGTTGTTTTTTCATCATTTTCACTGCATTTAGAATTTTTTTCCCGCTTCCCAGTACACGGCATGGAATATTTAATACCATCACTACGAACTGCAATTTGTTACGCAGAAAATAAGCCATCACATAGCTCTGTACACGGAAAAATAAAAAAGTTATAGATTTTTGAAGGTGGGGAGTGAAAAATAAAAACGCAAAAACGAAAAAGGGCCTGGTTCTTAAGGGGTTAAAGTTCTTTTTTTCCAAAAAGGAGCCCCATAAAAATGGATACAAAAATGGACACATCCGGACTCTATGAGCTCAGAGAAAAAAAAAAGAGCCTAAGACGCTGGTGTGTAAGGTAGAAATATTATGAAAAACAAGGACAAACATTTAAAAACATTTAAAAAATAACGTACAAAAAATACAAGAGCGGGAACCCAGGTGTGGGTCAACCGCACACCACCACTGTCTAGTCACTTGATAATGCCTCTTGACCTCCTTCAGTGTGAACCAAGGCAATAAAGTAGGAGTAAAAATCACGTAAAAATATATCAAAAATAGCCTTTGGTCACAGCCCTATAAGAGCACTCACTGATCAACACTTCTTATTGCACTGGGCCCAATTATAATCATAATTATATATATATATATATATATATATATATATATTTTATATATAATCTCACACATAGTGGCCAGCACTCAGCAGACAAGGAGATTTTACACGACCTTGCGGATCCATGACCAAACCCCCTCCCCCCCCCCCCTCCCCCCCCCCCACCCCACATCTTCTCATAGCTTTTTGAACAAACTGACCATCATTTTCAAAATTGACTGGATTGACATCACCCTCTGGAACTTGGTACCCAGTTCTTTTTTGACACTTGGGAGAGCTTCATTGCTAACATCCATCAAATATCACACAGGAAAACAGAGACTTTTTTTTACTACCTGGTAGCAGAAACAACTCCTCCTGGGTCTCCAACTCTTGACATTCTGATGGTGGTATCCTTTCACCCGGCACACTTCCTTTCTTGGCTTCTTGATCTTTCCTAGCTGAAATGCTGTAATGTTCATATTTGTTTCTCCCAGTGCCTCCTTCATTCTTGTTTGCATATACCACTTCCTTACCTGTTTTCTCCCCCTTTCCCAGCCCTGAATGCACATAATATCTGTAATTTGTTATCCCATTGCTGTACCACTCACAGTTATATCTGTCAATCTCTTGAATAGGTCACTGTTTAGGTATTTTTAAAAATATTTATTTAAAGAACCCTGTTCTTTGCTAATCATGTGGCGCCAATATCTAATTCGAAAAAATTCAGTACATTGTAACTGTGAAATTGATTCTATCGCACTTTTCAAAGCATGAATCAAACTGGTCTATCATTATTTATGTTGTGTATACTCTTATAATTTCAGATGGAAGTGAAGGAGTTAGTGCCAGAAAAAAATCAGATCCCAGAAGAGGTATACATTCCAACTGTTTCTATGAAAGAGCATTGAGTTTGTTAAAGATATGACTGATTTATGCTTGATATACATTAAAATTATTGACTAGTTCTGTCAATAATATATATATATATAATATAAAATATACATAATTTTCGTCTTTATTGTTGTATACTCACATTTGTGTATAAAAAACTGATATATATAATCAGCCCCCCCCCCAGCGGCGTCCATTCCCACATTGATACATAGCATTGTATTCACATTTTTTTTTTTGACAAAAACATTTTCAAGCCATGATAAGCTAGACTCTTTTGACAGGATCCTACTCTACAGCATGTGTCCACTCAGTATATAGATAGCCTCTGCACTTGCTCACTCAGTATATAAATAGCGCCTGCACATGCCCACTCAGTATATAGATAGCCCCCTCAGTCTGTAGTCAGCCTCCCAGTCCATCGTCAGCCCTCCAGTCCACATTCAGCCCTCCAGTTCACATTCAGCCCCCCAGTCCACAGTCACAAACCACCCCCAGTTCACAGCAGATGCCCCCTTTTAATGAAATGTCCACCACAGCCGTGCCCTCTAGAAGAAAAAAAATATATACTTACCTTCAGCTTCTTCTCCCTGGCCACGTGGCTCTGTCTTCTACTCCTCCCGCTTGGGTGCATTACTATGACGCAGCGGTGTCGGGGCTGTGTGACGTCATAGTGTAAGACGTTTAATGACATGTCCACCCCAGATGCCCCCCTTTAATGAAATGTTCACCACAGATACCCCCCTTTAATGAAATGTCCACCCCAGATTGTCCCATCACTATGATGCAGCAGTGTTGGGGCCACATGACAGCATAGTCTTAAGAGCCTGCCCGGCACCGCCGCATCATATTGGTGTACCCAGGCTGTAAGAGGAGAAGACGGAGGCGCAGGGCCGGGGAGAGGAAGCACTAGAGGTGAGAATAGATTATTTTAGACTGATGGGGTCTGGGGTACTGTGAGCCCCTTGGGCCCCCTTTTTGATTGGAAAACTGGGGGGCGCTTGAACATAGTCCCACTAGACCCCCCATGATGATGGCCCTGTCTGGACATGCCACTAAAGAAGCAGTGGAGGCGAAACCCTGTCTGCAAAATTGACATAGGTATGGAGGTTAAAGAGGAGGATATATGTCAAACACTGCTGCACTGATCTTCACTGTGCCAGTTTTGCGGGGCATAAACTGTCTTTTGAAATGAATGCCCAGCACAATGAGAGAGAGAGTGCCGGCACTATAGTACTTCATACAATGCTGATGTATATGGCGCATTAATTGGCACACAATCCTCTAATAAACGCGTAAGAGCTGATGTGCCGAAACTGAAAGCAAAAGTGTTGGCACCTCAGCAATTTTATCTGTACTGTGACTTACAACTGGGTCTGGTTAGGTATGAGACCAATATAAATATGAAGATGTCATTTGGTACACTTTACAGGTACCAGCACCTGTTCAGTCCTCATCTCGAGCCACCATGTTTTATTTTATTTTGTTCCATTCATGTCTGATATTTTAGTATAATTAAATAAAAGTGAAGTTGTACTTATCAATCTTCATACCCATTCCACATACAGATATAATTTTGGACACAAATACTTTATACTTTATGTTACTCACATAAAAATTGGGCAAGTTTAGTTTTTGGGCTGTGACATTTACAAATGAGGAAAACTTCAAGAAGTATGAATACTTTTGCAACCCACTGTGTATTTGAGGTGCCTTGAGCAGAAGTGAATAGGACAGTAGAGCTGGATATGGAATGTTTTGCTCTGTTTGTGCAGTGCATGCAGTATCACAAGAAAAAAAAATAAATTCCTTTCAGTGAATGATTCATTTTATTAATGTATTTCATCTCATTTAATGTCTAATCTATTATGTTGTATAGTTCTTTATTCTGTATTTTTAGCATTTTTCTCCAAGAGATCATTTCCTCCAAGATATAAAGAAAACAGTCAATATAGTAAGTATATATGTATAAAAAGGTAAAATGTTTCCCATGCAAATGATAATGTGCAACAAGAGGTTTTATTTTTTAATCTTTGCATTTAAGTGTTTAAGACCACATATGGATCTTGAAGGTGAAAAGTGACATAAGATTGCTTCTCATATGAAATAAGAGATGTGCTGCTTTGAGTTTCATGTCACAGCAATTTATTTCCATAACAGGTGTACATATTAAATAACGGGTGATTAACAAATTGCAAATAAGGTAATAAGGTACCGTACGCATAGAATACAAAAATAAAGTTGTAGGATTTTTTTTGATAATTTTTTAAAACAATGGCTTCAAGCCTGTGTCAGAATCAGTGATAGTGGATCTGTACCACCGCGGATGATGACATAAGCTGACACCTGGGACCGGAGTCTAAGTGGTACCCTATTTTCAACAGAGCCCACCGCAAAGCCGGTTGGACTTGTTGCAGCGTGGTACCACCAGGTCGTTCCACAGGAGCGACTTTGTCCGTGGTGGCGGCCAAGGTGAAGTACAGAATTATAAGGCAAACTATTGGTCGGGGACAGGCAGGAGGTTGAGACAGGCAGCACAGGATCGGAGTCGGGGATGTAGTGGTAGGTCCGGCAGCACGGGATCAGAGTCAATAACAGAACCGGGGTCACAATGTGAATTCGGAAACAATCGCAGGGAAAAGCTTTCTCAGAGGCACTAGGCACAAAGATCCGTCGGGGAATGCTGGGAGAGGCCAGCTTTTATACATATCCAGGAAATGGCCAGCGGTGGGCATCAGCAGTGCGCTGTCCCTTTAAATCTACGAGCACCGGCGAGCGCGCCCTAGGAGGTGGGGATGCATGTGCTGGAAAGCCAGGACCAGAGCATGGAGAGGTGAGTGAACCCAGGGGGAGCGGGCAGCACAGAGTGGGGCACAGATGTGCCTACGACCCGGGACATGGTTCGCAGGAGCACCCGTGACAGCCTGCAATCTTTACTGTGGCTACTAGGGCTTTTCTATATAGCAGTTACCTGATTTACAATAGTTTTTTTTTTCTTTTATTAAAATTAATTAAGGCTCTGCTGGCTGAAGAATATATTTCCCAAATGAGCGTTTAAAACGTTAAACAAGGACATAAACTAGTGGAAGGAGAGCGATGTTTAATTTTGAAGCAGCAGATAAAGGTACATTGTATGTGCTACGCACAATTGTATTACTACACTTATCAATATTCATTGTTTCTTTTTACCTATTGTAGTCTGTGCCATTGATTTATGTTTGCCAGGGATGAAGAGGTGCACAAAGACCAGCTATTTGCAACACAGCTATCAATTGCAAGGTATAAAATGTGTTAGAAATGGTTTGTTGGCATAGTGTCTAAGTTCTTTTCACAGCCACAAGTGTCATTTTTCTGGTCTACAATGTCAATCCAAACATTACTGTCTTTACATTCTGAATTAGTCTTAAAATAAGCTATTTAGGATGGGTACACCTCCCTAAATACAGTACCTGGTGAGATGAGGAATCAGTTGGCAGAAATGGAGTCGCCTCGTGTGTGTCACGTCAGTTAGTTGCAGGACAGATGCTTTGCTTTCTCCCGAAAGTCTTGGGACTCTTAGTCTGCCCTGTAATTTAAACAAAGTTTTCTGTACCATATATTAAGTCCTACTTTTATATTGTATCATCTTGCTGGAGTGAATAACTGAGGGTTTGTGGATGCATAAGCCTTTCCATTTACTTGTATGGAAGTTACAAAAATAGCTGAGGTTGCCCATTCTCAAAAAAGATGCAGATTTTTGCCTCTAGTATTTCAATAGGGGTATTTCTATCTCTGTGCTGGTTAAATAGGTAAATGTGGGTACGACCACTGGGACAGACATTTATATTGATAAGCAAGCAAATTAGGAAAGGGTTGCTTATGCACCAGTCTCTCCATTTACTTGTAAAGGATTTCCCAAAATCGCTGATCAGCTATTCACATTTGGCCTCAAAGATCCTCTTTTTTTAAGAAATTCCCTACCCCTGGGACCTGTATCTATCAGGAATTTATGCCATATCCTGTGGACATAAACAGAGATGGCAATAACATTTTAATAACAGTGCCATATTGTTGGCAAAAACTTAGAAATGTAGTGTCCGAATCTTAGCACCATATGGCTGCCAAATAAATGAAAAGTTTGCATGCTATAACGGGCTTCACCTTTAAAATTTTACAATAATTGCAAAACGGAGAGTTAACCTCTTAACGACTTGTGATGAATTTCACTGGCTGAGCCCTCTCCATAACATACTGGTGGGTTAGATTGTGAGCCTCATGGGGACAGGGAATGAATTGGCAAGCTCTGTGCAGCGCTGCGTAATCTGTGTGCGCTATATAAATAAAGTAATTATTATTATTAGTGTTTACTGCATATTTCAGCAAACACCGAGTGGTAACACCCGCAATAACTGCTGGCAAAGCTGCTGGTGGCGGTTAAAAGCTAGTGGCATGTGGGCACCACCATTTTGTCTTCGATCGTCGCTCTTCATAAACATTTTAGGTATTACCACATCTTAAAATGTCCAATCTAGCAAAATGTAATAACGGTTATTCCCTGTGTTTAACCACATAACGGAACATAGCACCCAAAGTCTTTTTTGCCATTTTACAACATATAAAAAAATTTAATACAAAGTGATCAAAAGACCATGCAGTCCTCGAAATGGTAGCATTGAAAATATCATCTCATCCTGCAAAAAATTACACCACACGCAGCTCCCTACACAAAGTATAAAAAAGTTATGAAGAAGATGGAGAAATGGCTGTTTTTTTTTTTGCACAGGAGGTTTTAAATTTTGTAAATGTATGAAAACTTTATAAAACCTATACAAATGTGGTATCCCTGTGATCGTACTGACCCAAAGAATAAAGGAGACATGTCATTTGGGGCGCACAGTGAAAACTGTAAAATTTTTTCACCAATGTCACTGCATTTAAATTTTTTTCCCACTTCCCCAGTGCACAGCATGGAATATTAAATACCGTCACTATGAATTGCAATTTGTTATGCAGAAAGCTCACACAGCTCTTTACATGGAAAAATACAAAAGTTATAGATTTTTGAAGGTGGGGAGTGAAAAATGAAAACTCAAAAACGAAAAAGGGCTGCGGCGTTGAGAGGTTAAAATATCTCTGGCACAGTTCCTTTGATTCATATTCCTGCTGCTTCTTAAATGATTCTGTATCTTTGTAGCCTGATACACTCCCCACTACTAAAGGATGGATCAGTCGACCAAAAGGAGAATTGTTTCAGAGTGCATTGTGAACTGAATAATCACAATGGGGATAATTTACTAAGGGTCAGTGGAACGCACTTTCTCTTGGATTTTGGAAATTTTCGGGACTTGCGCCACTGTGACAGCTATTAAGAAGGGGATTGTGCTGCACGTGATCGGATTTTTGCGGAGTGGTGCTGGCTTTTATGCAACAGAAATCGGGAGCGGGCCGTCGGCCAATCCAACTGATTCGGACTAAGCGTGGAATTTAATATTCAAATTGTGTTGCAACCAATGCACTTACATACACCGGGAAGAAGAAGGTGAACTTCGGTGGACCTGGGCAGGGAACGACAGATGCGGGAAATCGGGTGCACAATCTTTGTGAATCGCGGCACAGTGCATTGTCGTCGGACAACGCACTCCAGGTGAACTCCGTTGGCCAGGTAAGTAAATATGCCCCAGTGTGTACATATAGCGTGCACTGTTTGAATTCAAGGCATGAGGTGAAGAAGCAGGCACTATTCTTGAAAACAAAGCCCGTTTAGTAATCCAGAATCACCACTTTAAATGCCAATACTTTCTTTTCAACAAAAATTAGGAGGCCACAACTCAAAAAATTAAAAAAGACTAAATCCTACAAAGGCAAACTCCTTGACATGAAATATTCTTATGGATGCTCTGATAAACCCAAACTTGAGGGCGCTGTTAGCATATTAATATATCACCTCCCATAGTGTCTTATTGGTGAGGTCCAATTATTCATTAATCATTATGGCACTGTCGTATAGAAGTACAGTAGCTGTATATCTTCAGTGGTGCCATAGAGTTAATTGGAGAGGCAATGCATCCGCATGATCCCAATTTCTTCAGAGGGTTGTAATGTATAAAGTCCTCATTCTTGTCTATAGCAGTCGGATCCATTCTGATCTTATATTTGTAAGCTATAATTTAGCACAGATTTTAACAAATTACATTACTTTTCTAAAGTAAAGTGATGGAGTTATCTTAGTGGGTCTTTTCTATTTTACATAGGGAAATAGGGAAATTCATTTATGGTAAATCTCTTTTTATTAAAATACAACTAAAGACTGGTTCAGCAATATTGCAAAGGAAATTCATTTTATACTTGTAAATTATTGTATACATTTAATAAATTATTATTATTATTATTACAATGTCAGCCAGGTACTATGCAGAATGACATTCATTTCATGTTATATTTTTATTTTGCAGATGAACTGGAAAGAAAAAACCTAGAAATACAATGTGTTTTTCTCTTTGCTGATTGTGCAGCCAAGTGTATTAACATTTTGTGAGGCTTTTGAAAGAAGCTGATTTCTTCTCAACAAGATTTCAGTCTACCGCAAATAAAGAAACAAATGTGCTCTCTAACATCACAAAAAACAAATGTTTTTTAATTTTTTTGTTCTTTCAAAAACATTCCTCTGTGTCTAGATATTGATGGTACATATCTGTTTTAGTGTTCTTTTGATTCCCTGTCTTCATGAAAAAGCTGTTTCTAATGCCAGTTTTCATGAGGTACAATGAGAAATCACTCGTCGGTGATGCCCAACAGAATTTAGGCAAAAGCAGTGTCTAAGGTGGACATTCTGAGAGGGAATCAATAGAACACCAGGGGGTGCCATAGCGTATAACAGCAACCGATTTCAATGACGCAGCTGACAAAATTATTTTTTTGTGTCATCTTAAAAAATTCAAATGAATTTGTGGGACAACCACTTTAAGTTCAGTAAATTCTCATACTATAAATTCTTTGTTATTGCTGTAATCCATGCTGTACTCTATTTGCTGTACAAAAAAAGATCTATTTATTTATTTTTATAATACTGTGAACAATGACTATATTTCTGTTGAATAACTGGGCCAGGATGTAAATTCCCTACCTGAACATGTATGTTTCTTTATCTTTTGCAAATGTCGTAATCAGGGCCAGATCCAGATATCAGTAGGCCCCTGGGCGACGGAGCCTCAGTGGGCCCCTTTGCAGTGAACTCACATGGCGACATTAACAATTCAGAAAATAAAACAGTCTACTGTTCCCTAAAATATTCCCCAATTTATCAGACCACACAGCCCCCTCACAGTTATTTTATATAAAGCCCCCCTCACCTTTGGATTCATTAGATACAGCTCCCCCATGGATTCCTTATGTACAGCCTTATGCCCCTCAGCAGCCCTGGGCTCCAGCACTTGCCCAGGTATGCCCCGTGCTGGTGCCCGGCCTTGGTTGTAATTGTAGCGGTAATTGAGCCCGACAAAACACAAAAACGATAGTGGTCACTGAGGACCAGTTGGCTCATAATACATGTCTGTTCGACTAAATTACAATTTTAAAATATTTTTTTCTTCTTAGTGGGATTTAAATTCTTTTTCTTCTGGAAACGTATGGATTAAATTATCAACTGCATGTTACTATTCCATTTTAATATTGTGTGTCAATCAATAATTTAATACTGTGAAAGGATTAAAAAAAAGAATAACAAATGTCAACATTTTTACATGAGGTGCTCCTGAACTGTTCATGTCAAATAAAAATATTTATTAAAGCAGTACAATAGTGTCTTCTGTTAACTCATTTCTGTCCTGTTAAAGCTGGTTTATAAAACCACTTACCTGGCACTTCTTATAATCTCTATTGTGGATAGATTTAACCCCTTACCGACATGTGACGTAATAGTACGTCACATGTCGGGTCCCAATACATGGAGAGGGCTCGCGGGCCGAGCCCTCTCCATAGCCGGTAAATCTTTGCTGCATATTGCCGGCACCGATCGCGGGTGTTTTACCGCTGATTGCCGCCGGCAAAGGCGACGCCATCTTTCCGTGGATCGTCGCTCCCCATGACGTCATTGGGGAGCGGCGATCCATCGCCATGGTAGCTTCGGGTCTCACGAAGACCCGAAGCTACTTCGGGTTAACCCATTCATTACCATTTGCTGTCAGCTTCTCAGTCTATTTTATGCATTCCCATTGTTGTTTACTAAATAAAGATTTTCCCTTTTATGTTGTTGCATTGAAGCCTTGTCCTTTCCTCTTGTTTTTATTTATTTGGTATTTTGTAATGTATGAGCAGTAAAATCCCCATATACTGCCATACTGTAGTATGGCAGTATATGATAGGATCGATCAGACAACCTAGGGTTAAAGTACCCTAGGGAGTCTGAAAAATAGTTAGCACATTGTAATGAATGAGGAAGAAAATCCCCATATACTGCCATATTGTAGTATGGCAGTATATGATAGGATCGATCAGACAACCTAGGGTTAAAGTACCCTAGGGAGTCTGAAAAATAGTATAAATAAAAATAAAAAAAAGTTAAAAAAAAAAAACCCTTAGTAAATGAACCCCAATGGGTTAAAAAGGAAAATGCATTTTACAATGTTTAGTGTAATTCCTCCTGAGTATGCCAGTACCCATTTTGTCACTGTACCCTGCTGTATGGGCACAGTTTTTGGAGGACAAATAAGGCTGAAAAACGTTTCATGTGTCAGGATGCATTTGGAGAGCCCTAGTGGTACCAAAACAGAGGGGAACTAGTGACACCATTTTGGAAATTACACCCCTTGGAGAGTTTAGCAAGGTGTAATATGTGTATTTGCCCCGTAATGGTGGTTAATTCAATTAGGCCCCAAAAAGGAAAAAGGTGAAAAAGTCACTTTACCCCTCATTTTTGTAAGGCAAAACCTATAAAAATTAAAACCAACATGTGAGCCTAGTTTGCAAACTACATTCCTCAAGGAAATAATCAAGGGGTATAGGGAGCAATGTGACCTAACAGTTGTTAACCCCTTCCCGACATGTGACGTAATAGTATGTCACATGTCGGGTCCCGGTACATGGAGAGGGCTCGTGGGCCGAGCCCTCTCCATAGCCGGTAAGTATTTGCTGCATATTTACCGCTGATCGCGTGGATCTCCGCTCCCCGTGACGTCATCGGGGAGCGGCGATCCGTCGTCATGGCAGCTTCTGGTCTCACGAAGACCCGAAGCTACTTCGGGTTAACCCATTCATTACAATGTGCTGTCAGCACATTCCTAAAAATTATAACATTGTAAACGTAATCAAAATCCGCAAAAAATTACACCACCCTCAGCTCCGTACACCAAAGTATGAAAAAGTTATTAACACCAGAAGATGGCAAAATCACCCAAAAAAATTTTGTACAGGAGGTTTTAATTTTTTTAAATGTATGAAAACATTATAAAATCTATACAAATTTGGTATCCCCGTAATCGCACCAACCCAAAGAATAAAGTAGACGCGTCATTTGGGGTGCACAGTGAAATCTGTAAAATCCAAGCCGACAAGAATACGGCACAAATGTTTTTTTTTACCAATTTCACTGCATTTGGAATTTTTTTCCCCGCCTCCCAGTACACGGCATGGAATATTAAATACCACCATTTTGAAGTGTAATTTGTTACGCAGAAAATAAGTCGTCGCACAGCTCTGTACATGGAAAAATAAAAATGGAGTGAAAAATGAAAACGCCAAATCGAAAAAGGGCCGCGGCGGGAAGGGGGACATCTACCATCAGATTAGCTGATGGTAGATTATTACAACTCACCTCCCCATCCCATCCCCAGGTACACTGATCTTCTTTTATTATATCTTTCAATGGACACATTTAGGAGAAATTTAACTTTATAAAATATGCAAATGAGCAAAACATGCTCTGCAGAGCACCTCTGTGCATCGCCACTGTATAATTCATTCATGCCCCTGGCACTACTTGGTCCACCTACATAGTGTACAGAGAGCTGGGGATTTAACTAGGTCTCTCCTCAAAACTTGCGAATGCCCAAGAACAACATTGACAGGGATGCGCCGTGTGATGAGCAAGATTTGCAGAGAGAGTGATGTCATGGTGATGTCACTGTTTTTTTTTTTTTTTTGCAGCCATAGCTTGGGAGGGGCAACATTTTCATCTTATATCTAAAGTAACATATTTGAAATTTTCCATTGGGGCTGAGTGTGACCATTCTATACTGTATACTATGTAGGTGGACCAAGTAGCGCCGGGGGCATAAATAAATCATATAGCGGCAGAGCACAGTGGTCCTCTGCTGAGCTCATTTTGGTTATTTGCATATTTTATAAAGTTAAATTTCTCCTAAATGCGGCCATTGCAAGATGGATCAGAAGAGGATCGGTGCACACGGTAGCATGCCAGGGAGGTGAATTGTAATCATCTACCATCAACTTATCTGATGGTAGATGTCCTTTAATAAAAAATTATAGTATATATATATATATATATATATATATATAATGGAAAAAACATCATAGCAGGTGACGGTTGGATTGCAGTCCCAAAGAGAAATCTAGAAATCCAAAGTATCACAGCAGAAAGCACTCTAATTTATGTGTGGAAACAAAGTAGCTTTATTCACCTATGCAGCTACGTTTCAGCTGATCCATATAAACTTCACCAAGCCAGGCCTAATTGAATTACTGAAAAAAATACCTTTTGCTGATATTCTAAGTTATTGAGAAAAACAAAATTAAAAAATCAAGGTGCCTTTATTGCCATGAGTCCAATCATGTCCCAGTCCTTAGGAGCAGGAACGTGGCTCCCCAGAAGATGGCAAAATCCCCCCAAAAAATTTTGTACAGGAGGTTTTAATTTTTTTAAATGTATGAAAATATTATAAAACCTGTACAAATTTGGTATCCCCGTAATCGTACCGAAGTAGACATGTCATTTGGGGTGCACAGTGAAATCCGTAAAATCCAAGCCCACAAGAATACGGCACAAATGCGTTTTTTTACCAATTTCACTGCATTTGGAATTTTTTTCCCACTTCCCGGTACACGGCATGAAATATTAAATACCACCATTTTGAAGTGTAATTTGTTACGCAGAAAATAAGCCATCACACAGCTCAGTACATGGAAAAATAAAAAAGTTAGATTTTTGGATGTGGGGAGTGAAAAATGAAAACGCCAAATCGAAAAAGGGCCGCGGCGGGAAGGGGGACATCTACCATCAGATTAGCTGATGGTAGATTATTACAACTCACCTCCCCATCCCATCCCCAGGTACACTGATCTTCTTTTATTATATCTTTCAATGGACACATTTAGGAGAAATTTAACTTTATAAAATATGCAAATGAGCAAAACATGCTCTGCAGAGCACCTCTGTGCATCGCCACTGTATAATTCATTCATGCCCCTGGCACTACTTGGTCCACCTACATAGTGTACAGAGAGCTGGGGATTTAACTAGGTCTCTCCTCAAAACTTGCGAATGCCCAAGAACAACATTGACAGGGATGCGCCGTGTGATGAGCAAGATTTGCAGAGAGAGTGATGTCATGGTGATGTCACTGTTTTTTTTTTTTTTTTGCAGCCATAGCTTGGGAGGGGCAACATTTTCATCTTATATCTAAAGTAACATATTTGAAATTTTCCATTGGGGCTGAGTGTGACCATTCTATACTGTATACTATGTAGGTGGACCAAGTAGCGCCGGGGGCATAAATAAATCATATAGCGGCAGAGCACAGTGGTCCTCTGCTGAGCTCATTTTGGTTATTTGCATATTTTATAAAGTTAAATTTCTCCTAAATGCGGCCATTGCAAGATGGATCAGAAGAGGATCGGTGCACACGGTAGCATGCCAGGGAGGTGAATTGTAATCATCTACCATCAACTTATCTGATGGTAGATGTCCTTTAATAAAAAATTATAGTATATATATATATATATATATATATATATAATGGAAAAAACATCATAGCAGGTGACGGTTGGATTGCAGTCCCAAAGAGAAATCTAGAAATCCAAAGTATCACAGCAGAAAGCACTCTAATTTATGTGTGGAAACAAAGTAGCTTTATTCACCTATGCAGCTACGTTTCAGCTGATCCATATAAACTTCACCAAGCCAGGCCTAATTGAATTACTGAAAAAAATACCTTTTGCTGATATTCTAAGTTATTGAGAAAAACAAAATTAAAAAATCAAGGTGCCTTTATTGCCATGAGTCCAATCATGTCCCAGTCCTTAGGAGCAGGAACGTGGCTGGACACATGAACAAAATTTTACCCTCTTACAGAAAGACCAATTGTCCACATGTAAATTATGTTAAGTTTTGTGGCAATAAAATTATTTTAAGGGTGGCAAAGTTGTTCTGCCCTGCGGACTCCGACTAATGAAGATTTTGGTAAGATACTTCCTTATCATTCTCAAGCAGCACAAATGCAAATGGGAATATTGGCTCCAGGGCTAACATTGGACACTGAGTCAATGGCCCACATTTATTAAGCAATCTATGCTAAAAATCTGGCGTAGATTGCACAACTGTATTTATAAATTTTCTGTAATAGTATTGTGTCTGTGCTAGTATTGTGGTTGCACTATGCATACCACAACACAATACTTTGTACAGAAAGGGGCGTTCCGGTGTACATTCGCGGCGGCCGCCACATTTATGTTGGAAGTCTGAAAAAGAAAAAACTGGTGCACCCAGTTTATGTACTTTGGGCGCGTGCAGTGTACATCACATTTATGAAGCATGTGGCGCATGCTGCATAGTACATGCAGTTTGCCTCACTAATAATAAATGTGGGCCAATGAGTGTAGAAAAAAACTCAGCTTGTTCATAACCATAGGGTCAATGTAATGCAGAATGAAAACCTGTAACCTTGATTTCTCTTTACAAAGAACCCCAAGAACGCTTTAAGCGTCATATAGAAAACCTTTCGACTTTGCATACAAACCCTTTTATGAGGGTTGACCTTCTTGAATGCAGACTTGATCTATCATCTTTAAATCTTCTAATCTTCTGATGTGAAACAATAGTTTAAACTGAATTATGGAGACCTTCTTTGTTTAGAGAAAAGACTTGTAATTATATCAGGTTTATGGTAAAGATCCTGGGCTTTTCCAGGCTAAAGAGACTGCTTAATCTGTAAGGATAACAAACTTTTGTCAAACAGCTACACTAGGGATCTAGAGAAGAGTTGATGACTCTGATGTCTTCTTTAGGACTTCCTTGCGGACTGTATCATCTGGCAATAAGACAACTTATTATAGGTTCCAGCTGTAGGAGCAGGCTCCTTTTACGGCACTTACCTGACTTTATGTTCACGAATCAGGTAGCATAGCGAATCCTGCAGAGAAGAACCATGTTTCTAAATATGATAAAAATGCCATTTAAACCATCCTTTACTAATATGATTCCCTTCAGAGGACTCTAAGGTGGACTTAACCAAAATACAAAGTCATGGCTAACTTTTCACTATCTGATAGGGGATCTAACATTTAAATATATGGTTGGGACCTGATCCTCAAACAAAGATAAGTAAGATATGGTTGTTTGTATATCACCATCCTTAGAGGTATACATAAGGAGCAGATCCTGGATATGTAAGGTTTCTGTAGATCACACAATGTACTCTACCCAGTCTTCTGGTTTTCATCCAGCTAGTGAACATCTAAAAGTAATAAACATAAAAGTTATTACAGGCAGTCCCCGGGTTAAGTACAAGATAGGGTCCATAGGTTTGTTCTTAAGTTGAATTTGTATGTAAGTCGAAACTGTATATTTTATAATTGTACTTCAAGACAATTTTTTTTTTTTTTTCCCCAGTGACAATTGAAGTTTAAATTTTTTTTTTGCTGTGATGGGACCAAGGATTATCAATAAAGCTTCATTACAGACACTTTACAGTTGATTATTGCAATCTAGGACTATAGTAAAGCATCTAGAGAGCTTCACCGGAGGTCATAGAGGGCAGAGGGGTCCGTCTTTAACTAGGGTTTGTCTCTAAGTCAGGTGCCCTTAAGTAGGGGACCGCCTGTACTTGTTCACACAAGTGCAGAAATAAACGCCTATAGGTGACACAGGAGAAACACTAGAAGTGTATATATCATACAACAGATAACACTAGCACCAAATATATTACGTAGGAGATAATAGCAGCACTATAAGATATGCCATAGTTAATATGTACGCAATTCCTCAGACCAAGGAAACATAAAACTATGGAACACAACTAACACTAGTAGTGTCTGAAATACTGAGCTGTGCTAATTTACTAGAGTAAAGGTAAAGAGTAAAGGTAACTACTGTAACTATGAATAGACATGTATAGATCAACAGTTATGTACTGGATGACATCTGAGGGACGAGGCTGCTTCAGATCCGTGAGGATTAGATCCCCCAATTGCATGGACTTTCTGAGAGTAGACTTAGAAGTGTTAGACATTCATAGAATATGGGTAACAGGGCAGTGTAGTGGCATCAGCTATAATTCGGTTTTGTAGGTAGTAGTTTCTGTGAAGGTGTAAATAGGTTGGGTAGCCCTGTTTAATGCATGTTGCAAGATGACTAGAATTGCCTCAATTGGCAATTGCAAACAGAGAACAGAGGCACCGATTATTTTCTTGTATAAATAGATGTCCAATAACACTATATACACCTAAGAGTTATTTATTTGTATTAATAAAAAATTCATACTCCTCCTTGGCGAAAAAAAATTCTCAAAATTGGTAAGAGGAGTATTATTACCCTTCTTGCAGTATGTTAGTGCGACCTCTAAATAGAAGTATTTTACACTTATTTCATAAATTTAATATATTTTAAAACACAGAATAAAAAAGTAAATGAGATAATTGAAAAAGAACACTGTTCAAAATTAGAGAACACTTTCAGATACCTGCAAATTATTGGTGTTAATCTGGCACCTGGTGCTAATTTCTGATAAAACCTAATTGGCTGTCTGGTTGTTTAGATGAAGGACAAGGGGGTGACCCTATCAGCCATAGAAAGAGATGTTGGTCATTTCAAGTCTGTTATTTCTAGAATTTGCATCTTTACAACCATAAACACATTCCACTTCCCCAAGAAGGCTGGTTGCCATCGAAAGACAAATGCAAGTGCGGACAGGATAAAGTGGAGAATCTCCATGGGTATTGGTTTTAACATTGCAGCTGTAATTGCTCG
The DNA here is from genome assembly GCA_019512145.1 of Engystomops pustulosus. Lineage (NCBI taxonomy): Eukaryota > Metazoa > Chordata > Amphibia > Anura > Leptodactylidae > Engystomops > Engystomops pustulosus. The sequence continues at coordinate 169,845,603 of CM033641.1, forward strand.
CCAGTTGAGCATTGAACAAAACAGAGAATTCTTAACACATCTCTTTAACACATTAAAACAGACACACAGGAGTGTGGACCTTAGCTCTCCTAAATACCTGAAGAGACGAACAAAATACAAGGATTGTGTCGTCTGCTAAGCCTTATATACAAATAGGTTTTCCAGGATGGAACAAAGAAATCCACACCTCTTTTTCTACCTTGTAAGGTAGCCCCTTATTTAGTCAAAAGCCTTATTCAGGCAGTCCAATGATGATTGATTGATTTGATTGGTTATTGATTACTGACATATCTCTTACAATACCATCTTAGGGCCTTAAACCAATTTTATTTGTGCAGCCTGAAGACAGATTTACATCACACACTAATTCTCTTGTTTTCTTTGTTCAAGTTTTCTTATAAAAATGTAAATGGTGTTTATTCTCTATTCTATTATGAAAGAGAATAAAGGGCACCTACAACTGATGGTAAATGGAAGCCCTACTTTTTACCATCTGTTCCCATTGATTTGCATGTACACAAGTCGCCGTTCTTTATACTTTACTTATTTACACTAGCGAAAAACAGCTCTGTAGATATTTGACAATGCAAATAATGAATGAGAGAGCATTTTTAATGACTTGAATCAAACATCTTAGATATTTCTTCCACAGTCATCTCACAATCGTTGGTAGAAATTTGGGCCCATTCCTCCTGACAGAACTGGTGTAACTGAGCCATGTTTGGAGGCCGCCTCACTTGCATATACCTATTCAACTTTGACCATAACAGGATTCAACAGGATTTCAACAGGATTGAAATCAGGGCTTTGTGATGGACACTCCAAAACACTGACTTTGTTATCCTAAAGCCACTTGGTCACCAGATTGACAATATCTGGAGAACCCATTGGCACCCAAGCTGTAACTTCCTGTCTAACATGATGTTGAATGATGTTGCTTCAGTATTGCCCCATTTAGTTTTTTCCTCATGATGTCATCTATGTAATGAATCTCTAGACCGCACTCACAACCTGTTGGACAAACCCCTAGTGGGAAGTGAGCTCTGGTAGTACCGTGTGCCCCTCGGTAAATGTAAAAGAGCTGGATAAAAATGTGTACCATGTACTACTTACTGTTTTTACTCGAACTTGTGTTCATTGCATAAAATAGCACATCACTAACAATTATTCTGCATATCATAAAATCAACCATGAAATTAAACATAAAATTGAACATAAAATCATATTGTTATATATAATATAATGTCAGTGGAACATCACCATAGATAGTATTGGCTAAGTAATATAAGATCTTGCTATGTATTGTTATAATATTGGAGTCAAATGGCACCTTTGGCAGATTGCCTGGTTACAACCTGCAGCGTTACTATTGCTATATATCGCAGTGTGTGAACAGTAGATACCACAGTACATAAACAGTTGGTGTCACCAAATAAAACCAAAATAGATAAAACTGTGCATCCACAAAACAAAAAATAGTCACTGAAAACTGTTTATGTACTGTGCTATCTAGTGTTCACACACTGCGATATATAACACTAATACCACAAATGATTTTATGTTCAATTTTATGTTTAATTTTATGGTTCATTTTATGATATGCAGAATCATTGTTAGTGATGTGCTATTTTATGCAATAAACACATGTTGAGTTAAAAGAGTAAGTAGTGCATGGTACACATTTTTATGATGTCATCTATATTGTGAAGTGCATGAGGCCCTGCTGCAGCAAAATAACCACACAAGATGATGCTGCCATCCCCTGTGTTTCACAGTTGGGATGGTATTCTTAGATTTGCAAGCTTCGTTTTTTTTTAATCCAATGTTGTCAATGAACATGATTTGTAAAGCACTATGGAATTTGATGGCGCTACATAAATACAGATTATTATTATTAAAAAGGACAGGTTAAAAATTGAAGTGTGTAAAAGCCCATTTAAAAGAATGGGTTAGTAAGGCATCAGTGAAAAATCACTGAATCCAAAAAGAGAAAACCAATCTATATGTGTCCATAAGACAAAATGGGTTAATTGAGAAATCATTGATATGAAGAAAATCACTTCTCGCCCTTTTGGCTAAGATCAAGTGTAGTACCTGGTATGAAGAAAAACGCCATAGATTTTATGGTTAAAAAAATTGAACAACTCTTCTAGAGTTTAAAAGAGCAGAAGTATCATTAAAGGTTGGCAAACAGAGGCCATTAAAAAACATGCAAGTCAATAACATTTTTAACATATCCTTTATTTATTTATTTCCAAGAACAATGTAGATAAAAACTCATTTTAACACCTTCGCGACTGAGGACGAACTATAGTGTCCTTGTGCTGCGAAGGGTGTATGGAGAGAGCTCACGAGCTGAGCTCTCTCCATAAACAGCGGGTGACCACTGTGTAATATTCTGATATACTGCAATACAGTAGTATTGCAGTATATAGTATTAGTAATCGGACCCTGCAGGGTTAAATTACCCTGGAGGATCTGAAATAATGGTAAAAAATTTTTTTAAAAAAATGAAAAAATAGTAAAAAAATTAAAAGTTTAAATCACCCCCCTTTCCTTAGATCACATATAAAAGCAAATAAACAGTAAGAATCAGAAACATGTTTGGTATAATCGCATCCCAAAATGTCCAATCTATCAAAATATAATAACGTTTTTTCCTGGCGTTTAACCCCGTAACGGAAAATGGCGCCCAAAGTCGAAAGTGACACTTTTTTGCCAATTTGAAAAATAGTAGCATTAAAAACGTCACATATTCTTCAATAAAGGGCATTTACAGCTTCTGTTGCTGTATACTTTTCAGTTATCCATTCCATAAATACTGGATCTGAATCTGTCATTTCACCACGATTTAGCCCAAAGCAAAGTGACAACACAAATTTTATTATCTTGAATTGTCTTTTTTTTATTTTAAAACCTTCAGCAGTTCGTGCAGATCCAGTGTACAATACATATAAAACAGATTCTCTTCTAGACATGAGACAAAAGACAGATAACAGTTCACATCATAATATTATCAGGATATTTACACAAAACTAAGGCACTTCTTTGCAACTTTTAAGTTTATGTCCAACACATAAATGTCTTCTGGACTTTCCAGTGAGAGTAAAGCTATAATGTCTACTTAGAGAAGACGTCTGGATATTAGGTCAGTGTATCACAGTGGGTTAACAAAAATAACTGAATAACTGAAAAATCAAATCTTCTAAGAAAAAAAATGTATAATTAAACCTAAAAAGTTATAAGAACTACTACTCACACCAGCATAGTTATTTTGTGCTCCTACCTATATGGCAATGCAATGTTTAATATTAATACAAAGCTAATTCCTGCAGATGTTCTAAAGAAAACAAATTCCGATTTGGAAAGTTACATATCTGGTTCCATTGGGTCTCCAAATAATTAAATAATAAATAGGGGGCATTTCCAAATAAATGTCAGGTAAAATATATGGTGGTCTCACTCAGTTATTTAAAGGGAATGTATAGTGTGAATTTTTATACCATGTTCTCTTGTCAGAAAAAAACGTTTAGTACCGTGTTATTTGCCAGTTGAAGAAATTCCCGGATGTGATATTCCTGCTGTGTGTTGGGGATCTGTATTTTGTCTGTGATAAAAATCAGAAAACAGGTTTTGCAGCTCCTGACATTGCTTTTTTTATGTTTGATGGGTGTGGGAACATGGTCTTTAGGTGGGAAATTTTCATGTTCCACTTCTAATGTGGTCTACCTGATTGTGTGCACAAAATGTCCTGTGGGGGGGTCTTTATGTTGGAGAGACAGGACAAAAACGTAAAGCCTGGATAAGGTCTCATCGCCACACAATTAAAGAGAAGCAGAAACATCTACCTGTGGCAAAACACTTTTGCAGTCCTGGCTATAACACCCTGGATATGATGGTTCTAATATTAAAGGGCAATTTCCAGTCACGAAATGAGAACCGTATTTGGGAATATAAGTTTATTACCCTCTTTGACACCCTTCACACAGGACTCAATTTATCAAAGGGATTCATGACCCACTACAACAGTGATGGCAAACCTTTTAGACTCCAAATGCTCAAACTACAACCAAACCCAGGTATATTTTTGCAAAGTGCCAATTTAAAGGAAACCTACCACTTTAAAATGACCCTTCTGACCCACAAATACCTTAAGCTAGCTCAGGATGAGCTGATGCCGGACCATATTTTCAATTAAACCAGAAACCGCTGTATTTGTACAAAAATGATTTTCTTGTGGTAGTAAAATCTCCCTTCGGCGCTTCTGTAAGCGTCATACGGCGCGCACCCCGGACCCTGCTCCGCGATCACGCTCTCGTCAGCGCCGCTCCCGTCACTAATTTTGCTGTGCCCGAGAGCCGGTGACGTCATCATGACGTAGTATCGCGAGGCTTCGGAGAGAAGACCGTGGGGGTGAGCGAACATTAAAAAAAACACTATGCTCGCCGTTCTCACCAACGAAAAGGGGGGTTCCCTCCACTGCCACTACGAGGCTTCGGGACTTCGCCCATGCGCAATGGGATCCGGCCGTGACGCGCCAGGAGGAGGTGGTGCGCATGCGCTAGTGTGCCCGAGAGCTCGGTGACGTCACCGGCTCTCGGGCACAGCAAAATTAGTGACGGGAGCGGCGCTGACGAGAGCGTGATCGCGGAGCAGGGTCCGGGGTGCGCGCCGTATGACGCTTACAGAAGCACCGAAGGGAGATTTTACTACCACAAGAAAATCATTTTTGTACAAATACAGCGGTTTCTGGTTTAATTGAAAATATGGTCCGGCATCAGCTCATCCTGAGCTAGCTTAAGGTATTTGTGGGTCAGAAGGGTCATTTTAAAGTGGTAGGTTTCCTTTAAGCAGTAACTTATTACTCCCTGCTCTGTCACAGGTTTAAATTGTATAGGCCTCTGAGGACACCAATACAGTAAAAAGAAGTTTGTATTATCATTGTAGCTTCCTTCCAGGGTGCTGGGATGCCTGTGACAGCAGGAGGCGTTGAGTCCTGTCTGGCGAACCCTCTCTGGGGTGATGGCATAGAGAGGGCTCTGAGTGCCACCTCAGGCACCCGTGCCATAGGTTCGTCACCACTACACTACAACCTCTAAGAAATATTATCCTGAGATAGTGGGGTCATCAGAGACTCCAGAGTCTATAACTTGGAGGCTATAAACCACCACACTGCCCAAGTCATCTCATTAAGGAGCTGTTGTCTCAACTTTGTTATTGCGATTGTCCTTTTGTTTGCATTACTTCTCTGTCCATGGTGTGTATAACTTCTGTGTCACTTCAGAAAGCCTGTTATACCATGCCTGATGAAGAGACCATAGCTGTCCCGAAAGCTTGCTTGTATAATCTTATATTTAAGTTATAATAGTCATTAAAATGTATCACAATCTCAACATGGTTACTTTATTTGACTTATCAAAAGCAACAGAAATTTATCTCATCGGAAAACACACCAAGAAAGATCTGTTGGAATTGGATTAAACTTTTTAAGATTCCAATGGTATCTTGCAGAACATTTGCCCACTGCTGCTGTGGAAGGTGGTGTGCGAGAAGGCACCATTAACGCTTACTTAGCAGTAAATTTTGCAATGAAAATGAAGTTTTGCAAACTGGTGGAAAAATCCCTTGACGTGTGAGTGCAACTTGGTCCACATTTATCAAACTGTCTGCACCATGTGCAAGTGGCTGCGTCAGTGTGTTGCGGCTGCACTATGTCCACCATAAAACTGTGCAACTGAAGGGGCTTTCCGATGCAGGATTCATTCACCAGGTCTTTTTCTTTTTAATTTTATTTTTAATTACATTATTAACAATTATTAACAATGTCACATATTGCTGAGCTGTCAGTGACCTCTGTGTCAATACAGACTCAACCCCTTTATGACTGTGGGTCATTGGTGCCTGAATGTCCAGGTCAACACTTGCAGTTCTGTTCTTCTTCTTCTTTAAAGATCTACCATCAAAATCTACCATGATAAAACAAGGACACTTGCTCATAAGTGTGACTGTGGTAATCTTATATTTGATATCCATTGCCTTCATCCTTCTAAAATAAACTTTTAAAATAATGCTAATAGGCCTGAGGGGCTTTGGTGTAAGTTTCCAGAGCCCCTCATTGATGTCTTTTCACTGGTTGTTACAGTGAGCAGGGCAGGTTTCTCCTCCCTGTAACTTTAATAGTGTATATCTGATTCTGTGTCACCTACAAATATAATGCTGATATTATATTAAAGGGGAGATATGACTATTTGACATTGTCATGATGTTTATATACGTTCTATCTGCATGGGACATGTGCAAATTGGACATATATAGCCATATTGTACTTGTGAAATTGTTAATCTTATAAGCAACGGCTTATTAGGCCATTACACCAGCAGCTGGGTAACATGTTGCTCTATCGTAAGATCTGAATTAATTGAAAAAGTAGATATTGGTGGCTGGCTTTCAATGGCAGCAGACATAATGGTTTCTGTGTTATCATTGTCCTCACAGGCACAAGTTAAATAAATGTGGCACCTGTTCTCAGAACGGTAGACATCGACACTGAGTAAGTGTTCAGTTTGTCAATGAGTTAAGTGGGAGTGTGAAAATAATTTCCCATAAATGTAGCCATGTTGTGATTTAGAAACAAAATTGTTGTCCTTGGATATGACCGACGCTGCTGGAGGGATTGCACAAAGAAACAAATTGTTCTTGCATATGAAATGGCCGGTAGTTGCTGCATGTCCCACAGCCGAGCTGACTTCTGAATCCAGGGGTCGGGTGCCTCAATAGCACTTATGTGGTCACTGCTACAAGAGTGTGGCAGTGGTGGTTTCCAAGGACAATTATCTTGTTTATAAGAGACAACATGGCTACATTCATAAGAAATTATCTTCACACAGGAACATTATTTTTAATAACTAACAATTGAAGAAATGTTTATATATGGCAGCTAAATTAAATTTTAACTGCCAAGATGGGAATACCCTTTTAGGTGCCAATTGGCAAACTTCCCTAAGGGTACTTAAAAAACAGTGTTAAAAAATGAAAACATTGAAATAAAGATTTTAAAATAAAATAAACCTTTATTAAATAATTTGTTTTAGAACATAATTTTTAAAAAAACACACTACACATAATGGGTTTTGAAGCATCTGTGAAGTACCCTATAAAATTTTAAAATAATGTAACCTACACGCTGAATTCCGTAAAAAATAAGACCAAAATGTCTTATATCTTGCTAATCCATAAAAATATACAACTCAAAATGTCATATGAATTTCAATATGACCCTGAAAACTTTATTTTGCTAAAAAAAAGAAAAAAAGGCTGTCACATAGCTACACTGATGGAAATTTACAGCTATTAGAAATTTACAGCTATTAGAATGTGGTAATGTTAAAATAAAATAGTGGGGTTTTTTTGTGCAAAGGAAGTGAAACATAAAAAAAAACTATATATATTTATCAACATAGTTGTACATACCCGCGGGGTACATTTTAAATGTTTTTTTTTCCCCATAGGAGGAAGGGCACACGAAGCATTAAAGGGCCTCGCTGCTCACTGGGCATGTTAGAATTGCAAGGCGTACCTTGTAAGCGCCAGGTTTGCTTGTGCGGTGAGTCTGTCGTAGGTGGGAGGTGGAATAGAGGAAGATTTTGGGAGGGGGTTTAGGGTGAATATGAATGAGTGGGAGGACAAGTGGAGCAAAGATTTAAACTAGTAGGAGCCCATTACAATATAAAAAAAAGACACAACCCATGGGACTTGGATCTGCAAGCTGGCAGGGAGCCAGATAAATTTTACAATGGGGTATTACTAAAACTAGGTAATTTATAGATAAATTAAAAACATATGGGATAAGCACTTTTCAGTCTCTATTGGAACCTGTCACCATAAAAATTAGTCATATGGTGACAGGTTTACTCTAAGGAGTGAGCTCAAACAGGACAGCAAATGTAATTTCTTTTTTTGATCCATACTTATGTACAATGTATTTCCTACATAGAAAGGAAGCAGGGTTGAGACATCTAGGGTGCCACCTCTGCACTGGTCTGGGCAGGGGACGGAGGGTGGGGGGCGCAAGTGACGTAGTGAGAACAAAAATGCTTACATGCAGTTCTGAATTATACTGGCATCCCCTGTTGAGGTTGCAGCGCTGCTTGTTTCAATGTATAGGAGCAGAGAAATAAACAGATTATTTGAACATTCGGTCTGCCATGTCACAGACAAGTCTTCAGCACAGAGAGTCTGACAGCCTTGGTAGAAGGCCAGACAAAGCTGTAACCTGATGTGCTTGGCCCCTGCTCTGTGAGTTCCTCTCCCCCCTTCAACGAATAGGCTTGTTGCAGCCAGGACAGATAGCACTCACTGCACAGCACACACCATGTCTAATAGAGCTGCTATGTGCCGTTCACATAGGGATGACTGCTGTTTCAACGTTTCAAGATAAAGCACAGGGGCGTAACTACAGCGGTAGCATTAATAGCAGCTGCTATAGGGCCCACAGTGTCAGGGGGCCCATCATTCAACCTGACACACTAAAGAGTGGAGGATGTTGCCTTTATGTACATATTATGCTGCACATTGTACAGCATAATATGTATATAACATATGCTGATGTGTATGTGTATACAGTGTTTGCTGTGTATATATGTTGTACGTTTGTATATGGCACAGTATGTGTGTGTACACGCTCTATGTTTGCGTATCAGTGTATAAATGTGTAATTCTATTTGGCATGTGTGAGCATACAAATATGCATAGTTTTATATTAAAGTTGGAAGGGGGTCCCCATTCAGGAGCCTGCTATGGGGCCCTGCCTCTCCTAGTTACCCCCCTGATGAAGTTGACCATAATGCTAAAAAATTACAGTAAGTAAGAATATATATGTGTGTGTATGTCTGTACTATTCATATGTGCGTATCTGTATTATATGTGTATCACTATAATATACATAAATATGTATATGACTGAGGTATATATAATATATATACTATACATATTAAAGTATGTATATATCTGTGTACATGTCTGTTTTATACATATAGTATATATGTGTGTATGTAAAGCAGAACACATAGTGGTGTCCGTTAGTCTATTCGGTTATCGAATACCTTCTTTTCCTATTGGCTTGCATGTATGGTAGTTTACCTTCCATTATGGTTCCATTGGGCCAAAATAGTGTTGCAATCCATGTTATTTTGTCATTGTAAATAATAGAAAAGTTGAAGTAACCAGCACTAATGGTGATGTGAACTTTACTTGCTGATATTCCTGTTAACAGTAACAATCTCCACAGAATGGATCTTTTAGAAAGAAGCCGTATGGACAAGTTATTTGAACTGACAAGGAGGGAACAGAGAGCAAATTTACTTTTCTTTTTATATGTTTTTATTAACACATGAGGTTGTCTTGAATTGATTGTAAGACAAATATATATATATAAAATTTGAGGTGTGGGGGGGGGGGCGCATTTTGCTTAATTTGTTTCACCTGCCTAGTACCCAGACCCGCCCCTGAAAGGGAGTTTCTCTTTTCTCTGAGTTTAAAGTATAACTAAACTGTCAACAAAATTTTATAAATCAATACACCATATGATAATAGTATACGTTGTGATATGCTTTGATATGCTTTGTTAACGTACATCTATTAACAGATCAAGGATTGTAAACCAAGCACACAGACATACTGGAGTTTGCCCCTCTGGCAGGACCTGCTGTTCTTTTAGCTTCTTGTGCCCTGATTTTTACAGAAAAAAAGGCCTGAGGGGCCCCAGCCTCCATAGGAGTTAATATAGCTGGGAGCCCCACAGGCTCATTTGCATAATTTGTAAAGCCCTTTTTTTGTAAAAACAATGGCATAAGAAATTAAAAGAAGAGTAGATCCTACCAGTATGTCAGTGTGCTTGGTTTACAATCCTTGATCTGATGAGCAGTGTCCTTTAAAGAAACATGTTCCTGGGTCCTTTTTCCCTTTCTTCCTTACTTGAGTAGTCTGTTTAAATCAGAATTCTGTCCCCATACGCCACAGACAGCCTCTGGATAGTGTAACCAAATCAGAGAGTGAGCTCAGAAAGCTTTCAGATTAGGCTTACACTGCTCACTACAGGAGGAGGAGCAGGAAAATTGCTACTACCGGTATCACCTACTGTATTAATGCCTGAAATAAAAAAAAACAAATATTTGCTTCAAAATGTTTAGTTACTCTTTAATTTCGATTCTAGGGAATCACTGTCTACGTAGAGCATTCTGCCACCTTTTCTGACATGGATGACACACAGATAGAGGATGAGGCTGGCTTAACTATTACACATCTAGCCTCCATCAAATGCCTCACTGACATGACAGCACAAAAAAAATGCAGGGAAGGGGAGCCTTTGGTACAACATGTGCTAAATTTGGGTATCAAAAGAACAATTTTTATCTAACCAGAAAACCCCTAAAATGAATGTGCTCATAAGTGCCTAACCCTGCCATTTTACTTTGCTGTAGTATCCAAGAAAATATTACTAAGATGGGATTTGTAGGCCCAGGAATAGTGAACATGTATAAATATGGACATGACTACGTACATAAATAAATTGCGAACACCAAGTCTTATGTATTGGAGTCAAACTTATGGATTACAATTTAAAAATAAGATAATATTCTTTGGGTTCCAGTAAAAGGCATGTTAAATGTGCTGTCATTTTATTGAACATACAGTTGTGATTTCTATTGCCACATATTCTCACAGTGGAGTGGTAGGCATGGCCTCGTTCCCTGGTAATAATAATCTTTATTTATGTAGCGCCATCATATTCCCTAGCACTTTCATATGGATATCACATTTAGGCAGTTGTAAATGTGATCCATGGCCTGTAAGTGATGACCGAGCCGGTATGTCCGCCAGACAATGCCCTTTGGGCATCTCCTCAAATGATATGAGCAGGTTTTTTTTATTAGTGGTAACATGAATGTTTGTAAAATTACAAATATTTTACTAAAACTTTACCTCCGAGAAAGTTGTGCTATTGTGATGCAGTTTCCATCTCCTTATTTTGTGGTCTTATTGTAGTTGCTAAAAGGCACTATTTGTAACCTACCGTGTGGGTAATGAACTCTACCAATGACATGGAATCAGCCTTCATCTAATCTAAACTAAAATATAGTTTACACAAAAAACAACTTGTATGACAAAGTGTAGGCCAGGATTCCAGGTCAATGACACCACTTTAACAAGTCCTTTAGGATATCCCGCTGGTCAGCATTGTGCAAGTAATTCATTTAAAGAACTGTGGAATTTCTCAATAGTTGTTGACTGGACCAAATTTTCGAAATGTCTGTGTAAATGAAACAAAGGTATAATTGTCACATTGCTCTAACTTCACTCGTTTTGCCAGCTTTGGGACAACACCACGTAGAGATCTTAGCCCCATTCTCTGTTCCTCATACCAGACCTTTTCCATTCCACTGACCTCTTTCCGTGCAGTCAGGTAAAATGGTGTGTTTGGTCCCATCTGAGATGGTGGACGATAGGTGTACATGTACTTATAAAGGAGACAGTATGGGCAGCGTCTGTGTCCTTTTGAATGTTCATGGTAAATCTGGCCATAGCACATCTTATTGGGGTTTGCTTGTTTGTCCCTTTTAATGCTGTCCGTTCTAGCAAAGAAAGGTTGATTATTTCCATCCTTCAGCAATTCTATGTCTCCAAACATTAGATCTGCATGCTCCTGCAAGGTTCTCATGTTTAGAAACTGACTGTTGTATTTTACCACTGAGGACAACAATGGCACAGGCCCATCATCGCCTAGACACCCTATTCTCCACATTTCCTCCTCATCCGCTAGAGTAAAGTAAACAATATTGCGTGACCGGGAGCCCGACATTCCAGCTTTGTTGAGCATTCTCAGTTTTTCCTTCAGTTTCTGTGAGGAGGAATTGAAGACACTGCTGGTGATAGAGAAACCGACTCCAGCATTTTTCAGAATGCGGTCTAAGCCTCTGCGTATTGCATGAAGAGATGTAGCCAAAAAATCCGATCCATCTGTTTTTTTCACTGTCACGTAAAAATCTTCCAGAAGCTCATTTAGCTTAACTGCAGGGACCTTAAACATGAAGTAAGAACACATGTGTTAGTTATAAAAGATGATAATTATTATTAAACCTTGCCGCCTACTATCATACTAAAGCTGGGACAAAATACCAGGGTTGGAGTTTTAGTAAGGTAGCCAATACTAGGATGTAGGGATCCATGGACGCTATTGACAATGACTAATCAAACTGCAGTGACATGGGTTGTACAGACAGCAATGGATCATACACATGTAGAAAGCTATGGGCAACGGTGCACAACCTGGCAATGAGACCCTCATTATCGACCACCTCTTTCGTGGCACTCAAGTCCAATTTTTTCTGGTGGCTTATTTAGTCATTTTTACACTTTAATAGAGAGTAGGCATCATAGTTTTTTCCCCTTTTTATTTAGAAAGGGAATGATATGGTTTTATAAAAGCTTATAAAACCTCTTCCAGAGTGCTCTGTGCCCTACCAGAGCTCTGACCTAAACCCAATTGAGCATCTAGAAAGACTTGAAAATGGCTTCCACCAACCAACCATCCAACCTGAGGGAACTTGTGAGGATCGGCAAGGAAGAAAGGAAGATGATCCCCAAATCCAGGTGTGGAAACCTTGTTGCGTCATGGCTCATGGCTGTACTAGCTCAAAAGGTGCTTCTACTCAATACTGAGCAAATGGTCTAAATACTTAGGGCCATGTGATATTTAAGTTTTTCTTGTTTAAAAAAAAAATAGCAAAAATATCTACATTTCTGTTTTTTTACTGAGCAAAAAAAAAACCTTTTTTGATAGGCTGCAATGAAACAAAGAGTAAAAAATCTAAAAGGCTCTAAATACTTTCCCTACCCACTGTATATGCATGTCTATTGTAAGGACAGGTGCTCCACTATTTTAATATACAGTGAAGGGGGAAGTGCCATTCTACAACCATATGGCAAATGGACATAACAGTTTGAGTATACCTACTGAGCTCCATCCTCATGACTAATGGTGATCAGACTCCCAGTTATAATAGATGTATTCCCTTTTCTGTGGATAGCTGATGAATGTTTTATGGTATTTAGACATTGAAAAATTACATAAATATGGTATAATCTTAATTATTATATCTTTGTGATTGTATCAACCCAAACATTACAAAGGAATGTGCAATATGGACTGTGAAAAAAATAAGAACAAAACCCATAAGAAAATAGCATACCGTATATACACGAGTATAAGCCGAGGCCCCCAATTCTACTACAAAAAACTGGGAAAACCTATTGACTCAAATATAAGTTGAGGGTGGGAAATGCATTGGTTACAGCCCCCCACCCCCAAGTATATAGCCAGCAGCCCCCCTTTAGTATATAGCCAGGGGCCGCCACCCTGTAGTATGTAGCCTGCCAGCCCCATGTAGTATGTAGCCTGCCAGCCCCATGTAGTATGTAGCCTGCCAGCCCCCTGTAGTATGTAGCCTGCCAGCCCCCTGTAGTATGTAGCCTGCCAGCCCCCTGTAGTATGTAGCCTGCCAGCCCCCTGTAGTATGTAGCCTGCCAGCCCCCTGTAGTATGTAGCCTGCCAGCCCCTGCCCCAGTATATAGCTAGCAGTCCCTGTGCCCCAGTATATAGCCAGCAGTCCCTGTGCCCCAGTATATAGCCGCCCCGTTCCTTTATGCATCTGCCCCCCCGCCACCCATTATACAGACAGTTGATTAAAATAAAAATCAAACTCACCTTTCCGGCGCACCCGCATGTCTTCTGTGCTATCCGTCAGTCAGCGGCAGGTCCGTGCAGCGCACAGCTCTGACGTCGACGACCGCGGCTGACATCAGAGTGGGTGCTGTCAGAGCCTGTGATGTCGCACGGACCTACCGCTGACTGACGGATCGCATAGAATACCTGCGGGGCACCGGAAAGGTGAGTTTTGATTTTTTTAAAAATTGACACGAGTATTAGCCAAATTTGCGTTTTTCAGCTTATACTCGAGGATATATACGGCAATTGTCTTGTTTGACATTTTTTCTAGCTATCCAGTACATTTCAAAGAACATTACATGGAGCCAGCCAGATCAATTTGTCCTGCTGATTAGAAATCTACACCTATACAGGTCTGTAAATGGTAAACAATTATTATGGATTTTCAAATGCAGGGAGTCAATAATAAAATAAGTTGTATAGTGTAACCTGCCACTTTTCAGTGTTCATACTGTGAAAGATAAACCTAGCTGCCAAGTGTCCTAGAATTGAGGAAACAAATTTCTTTAGAATTGGACAATGACAATAGGAACTCCTTATTAGGTCAACTGGCCATTAGCAAGTTTGTTCTGATTAAAAAACTAATTGGACTGGCAAGATTTCCCAGGCCCAACCTTATATCACAGAACTCAGCATGTAGGTTCAGTCCAGTGATACCGTATGAGGTTCGGTCCAGGAAATCCCATCAGCACAAAATAGGTCCAGTGATATGAGGTTCCAAGAAATCCTGCCAGCTCACAGTCAGATTTTCTTGGTCTAAACTCGCAACTGGCCTTGTACATAGCTGATCCCCAACTCCTAACACCCCAGATAACCAGCTTTGATAGGGACACGGAACGGACAGTAAAACATTCACAGTCACTGTGTAAACTTACCTTGGTGAAGTCCATACAGTCTTTAAGCCCCTTGGTCATACACCAGTACCTCCAGACATTTAAAGCATACAGTGTAGCTTTGGTTGTGTTTGAGCTCACAGCGCTGATACAGAGATCTTTCAGGTCATCATGAAAATGAAACATGGGGAACCTGTTCAGCTTGGTTGAGTATGCTGCAAATGATAGACAAACATCCATGTATCATACAGGTATAACAACAGTATGCATGTTTTATTAGCCATGGCAGTGTACATATCAGAATAAGAGTATATAATTTGAAGTTTGAAATAGGAATCTTTTGTGTTCTATGAAACCATAAGAAACAATTTAATTACTGTTTTCATCTATTTTATTTATAAAGTAAATTAAGCACTGTTGTAATTTCTTGGAAATGGGTAAAGGAAATGCCATCTCATTAAAAATACTTTTGTCTAACAAGCAGAAGAGAACTGTTAATATGTTTTTGCACCCTATATTGAAATTTCTGTAATCCAAAGTGGTCTGC
This sequence comes from Engystomops pustulosus, assembly GCA_019512145.1. Lineage (NCBI taxonomy): Eukaryota > Metazoa > Chordata > Amphibia > Anura > Leptodactylidae > Engystomops > Engystomops pustulosus. The sequence continues at coordinate 169,860,766 of CM033641.1, forward strand.
AGTTTCTATTTAATCCCAATTTATAAATATAATCACACCTGTAGTCATTTCTGTGGTTTCTGTGAATAGAAAAGAATTGCCATCACTTTTTTATTTAGAATAAAAATTGAGTAAAATTAATCTGTATACTGGGTTAAGAAAAAAAATGAAAGACAATTCCAGTTTAAAATAATGACATAACCAAACTATAAAACTTGGGTAATTCCGTAGTTGTATTAGATTGATGAATAAAGGGGATGTTTCCCCTTTATTCACAGTGAAAGCAAAGTCCCTACAGAAGATGTGGAAATGTGTTTTTTTTTTTTTTTTTTTAAATTTCACCGCATGTGGAATTTTTACCCAGCTTCCCAGTACATTGCACAGAATATTAAATGGTACCACTAGGAAGGAAAATTCATACCAGAAGATAATAATCTGAGATGTAGCACTGTAAACTAAAAAAGTAATGGCTTTTGAAGGTGGGAAGTTAAAAAAATGCAAGACTAGAATTACTGTGGTAATCTCTGTATATATTTGTTATCCAGGCCTCTGTCCCTCCAAAAACAGCTTTTACAATTATGCTAATGAGCCTGAAGGGCTCCTGTGGGTGTTACCAAAGCCCTCCCCCATGCTGCCACTACAACTGCTCCTCTGCTCTCCCAGCACTTCCCCCTCCCACTGTGTGAGATTACATCAGGCAGAAGGGTAGATAAAGCCAGAGGAAGGAAGGGCTCTGGTAACACCCCCAGTTGCCCTTTAGACTCATTATCATATATTAAAAGTTTAGAAGAAAGGAGGCCATGGATAACAAATATAAGAAGATTACCACAGTGCCTGGATCTATGAGTGTCCCTGGTTTATCATGATTTTGATGGTATTATGTAATACATATATATTGCACTGTTAGGATGGTAGAGTTCTAGACCATCGGGCTATACTCTATTGAGTGTATAATGAAGCTGATGCAGCTGTGGGGAGATGTAGTTGGTTCAGTGGGGAGGTCCTTTATCAAGATAAAATTTAGATAACAAAAAAGCATAAGAATGCTAAAAATATTTCTGGATCTATAGCTACGTCTGTAAATGCATTTCTAGAACACATGATATGTATAATGAAGGTGCATATCAAAGAAGAATAATTCAGAAGACAGTGCTCTATTCTTAGATTATCTGTCATCTGGTGTCTTAGCCTGAATAAAAGCTGTAAGACATGTATTTTTTTACAAGCTAAAGTGACTTTTTTATAGGAACTATTATTTATGCAAATGGTTTTCAATGCTTATAAGAGAGATTTATGAGATTACGAATAGAGAATCAACTAGGATTTGATGTTTTCATTTTAGTATTTTTTCAAACATATGTTTATAGAATTGAAAATCATTACTTTTTAATACACATGTATTTACATTTTTGTGTAAATTTATCACAGAAGTCAAATGGTTGTATTTTGTGGGAGGCACAAGACACAACTAAATAGGTGTAGTGGTGGAAATCATATCATGGAAAGGTGAATACCTATGTAATAACATCCACGGATCCCCCACCATTCTGCTCTAACAATATCTGGAAAGTATCATCAAAGTAAATATTATTCAGGGGGTTCAGTCTTAAGTAAATGCACTGTTGGGCTCTGTTCATGGTGGCCGTAGCTAACTAAATGTTATTTATAACAGCAAACATACCATATTTATATCGGCTGCTACAATATTTTTGTGTTAATAAATAATGTAAGCTTAACAGTAGGGAAACTAGCAGACATGCAGGTCTGTGGGCATGGCTGTAAGCGGAAGGTCTTCAGTTTATCAGTTCTTGGTGTCCATTGTTCTATTCCATAGCAGACACTACTAGCAGTGGTATGAACTTCGAAATTTTAGTAAGTCTTACTGAGCAATAATTAATATAATTCATCTTCTCTGGAAAACTCATTTAAAGGGATTTTTTTAATCTTAAAAAGCCAGTTGGGTCCAACGACCTAATGTCCGAGAATTTACCACCCTGGAATGTTTTTTGCTTTTTTCTGTTATGATCATCTTCCTCGCATGTCTTATTAATTTTCAATAAACCAAGTTTAAAACTTGAACGCAATTCAATTAAAGTGGTATTCCCATCTCACACATGTATGTGATATTGATGCACGTCTCACCCCTGAAAATCAGCATGTATGGCGCACCCAGGTACAGTGAAAATTTATTAAGTAACAGACAAGCATCATTATTTGAATATAAAAACTGTATGCACTATTAGATTACACAGTACTTGAATTTACAACCCAAAATGTTTAATCCAGTGCCATATTGCTGCCATTAAAAGATTTATAGTAACTCACTTCCAAACAAACATCTATGAACGCTCTTAATATAGTCTAGGCTCCTATACCATTTACCTATATAAAATCTCCTCCAAAGTCATGTGAAAATGAGCAGAAAACAGTCATCTTGCTAGAGCCAAGTCAGGCTGAGGGGGGATATCACTTTTAGACGCCCATATCTTGGGCTCTACAGCTGCTGGTTTTGAGATTGTAATAAGAAAATAATTTCATTGTGTAAACGTAAGGCTTATGCTTCTGTTAGCTACAGAACCAGAGATATAGGCAAGTAAATTCATAGTTGGTAATCCAATTCCATACATCTTTAACTCCTTGTATCTCCCGTTGTGTAGCTCACAGCATCACAGGCCTGATATGATTTTAAAGATCCAATTCTCATCTTTAATCTGATACCATGGTTCTAAGTAGTATAAAACCCAATAGATAGACATCAGAAATGGCACTACTCCTTCTGGGTCATCTCTGGCAATGATGACACAGGCTGAGAAGCTGGAGCACTGCCATAAATATAGACACCTATATTTTTGGTATCATAGGAGCTAGAACCATGGTACGGAAGACAAATTAAAGACGAGAATCTTATTTCCTGTGGTGAAGTGAGCTTTAGAAATGGGGATACAGGTAAATGAAAAAGGTAGGAATTGGATCTTTATCTACATTTTGCATTCCCTACTACCTGCCTATCTCTAGTTCTGTAGATCACATACCCACAAGCCTGATGCAGCTCGAAAGATTAAATTTTCTTCTTTAATTTGATAAAAGATGACATAAAAATATCAAAGATTTCATACCCAAACAGAGTTTTATGCTAAGTGGCAACGAGTACATGTGACATTTCTATACCTAAAAGATTTACAGTTGTATGTCTTCCAATCATGAACTGAACCCCTATAAACACACCCTCTAAATCACATTTTAAACAGCGTCGAAGACATGATCTTTATTAAATTGGTCTATCTGTAACTTTCAACTGCAGATCAAGCTGAAAGACAATTTGATTTTCATTCACCTGACAGAAGATATGGCTAATGCATTCAAAACTATAATACAGTAAGTGCAACTTCTGGATCTAAACTCAATTCTACGCCCTCTAGGAGTGGGTGTAGATTTGAGCTGTAATTTAATCCATTTTCTGGTGTAAATTACTCTGACCATGCCGTGCCCATAAGCCATACCCCTGATACACCTATTTTTTCAGAAAAGTCCCATGAAATTACAGGATATTCTCCAGGATATCTTCTTCTCTAGACAAACATTCCTGTCATAAGTTTTTGAAGCGCGCACAAGTCAATTTACAATATTTAGGTTTGTATGTGTGAACAAGGTTTTGTAAAAGCCAAACAGTAAATGTTCAACAAACCTGTACATTTTTAATAATGATAATAATAATATGACTCTCACCTATAAGTAAAAAACAACCAATGTTTTAGGACAGGGTTTTAGGAGAAATAAATCTAAACACAACCGATGGGTGTGATATTGTACATTTTTTTTAATAAATTATAGCTTTCTCACCATGTTGCATCAAGATTGTAAATACTGCAATAACTTTAATAAATTAAAATTAAATTTCAAGAGAAAACCATTCAACAATAATGGACACTTGTCACAGAATCGACTTGATATCACACAAAAATATGCAGATTTTTCATCTGTATTTTAGAGGTCAAAAACATAACATTTCAGTAGTTTTACATGCCTCAGTGACCACTATTTTGAAGTGACGTACATATATGTGTTGGTGGCCCACTTTAGGCTCACAACAGTGCAGATGAGTTGAGGAACAGTCTTCACGCCATAAACACCATTGCATATTGCTATAAATGATAACTTGTCTTGATGCTACACTTGTACAAATCCTAGGGTTAAAATCCTACATTTGTCCAAAAAATAAAAGAATATTAATTAAAAAAGTTAAAATGCAACTATCTCAATGTTTTCAGTCCATGAAAGGCATAACAGAGAGAGCTCTAGTTGCTTATTTTATCAAGTGCAGAAGACATAAAGGCCGCTATATAAACTTCTAGGTCTCACTGGTCAGGCAGGCATTCAGGAACTGGGAGGCTGGCCGCAACATGGGCCTACTTCTGGGATTATTTTAGGGATTAAAATATTAAAATGATAGCACCCTTTCTTGACAATGTAGCCTGTTGCTTGGCTCATCAGTCAAGGCATTAGTATTACTTGATTTTAAAAGAGTCCTTCAAGGTAAATTTTCAGAGCTACAACATGCATCTGATAGACCACTAAAGTATAAATATTATTGTAGGTGCAATACGTAAACTAGCTCTATTAACAGACTTGTAATGAGAAAAAAAACAACAAAATATATTATCATTTCTTTTGTTTCTAAGGTGACTAACAGTAGAAGAGGGCCAGACTCAAACATTCAATCACAGTTTAAATTTTAGTACTAAGTCTAAAATCCTAACTAGGCCTTCTAGCGATCGTTATCCAGCTACACATCAAGCCGTGTCTGAGGAAGAGTCATAAGAGGCTGAAACAATAAAGTTTCCCGGTCCCGAGTGAGTTGCCATAGACTGAGCAGCTTGCTGGCTCAAATTGTTACAGATCAGGACTAGTTGATTACTTTGGGCTTCCGATAGAGTGCTACAGCTTTGATACACACTAAAGTTGGTTTTTCTTCCAGGTATGTTACCTTTCTCACACATGGTTTTCACCATTTTGGCCAGTTTGTTTTTACCAAGAGCCTGACAGTTGTACCAGTGAAGAGCAGCTAGGTTAACTACAGGCTTGATGGATAGATAGAAAGGAGCGTCTTCATAGCGCATTGCTGGAGGTCGTCTTTGTGCATATTCTTTGTAGTCTTGAACAGGACATGTTTGTGGAGAGTGTGGTGTGGCATATACTCTACATTCTGTCCCTGCTCTCTTGACCTTAGCATCAGGGCTTTCCTGGCCCATCCACTCAAGAAATTCCAATCCAGTCTCCAATATTCGAAGCCTGACATCTCCCCATTTAAGTGTAGAACCATGAAAACCTGTACAATGTCCAAAAGCTTTTGTGTTGTTCAACCAGACAAGATTAAGCAGACCTTCAGGATTGTAGCGACTCAAAAGACCTCTCTTTCGAAGGATAAGTTCATCAGCAAATGTGAGCTTCATAGACTTATGGGGTTTGTTTCCTTTCCCTTTGCACCGTAGTTCAATTTGCTTTTGTTTTAGAGCTTCCTGTGACCTTTTAAATTCCTTGTCTCTTGTAATGCTATACCCATACCTGTGCTCCTTCAGATATCGTTCCAGGCCACACTGATAATTGGCTAAGCTGTTTGGCTCATATTCAGACCCATCTTTTTGCCTAGCATCTACAAAGAAAGAAGCCAGGTAGTCATCTAGTTCTTTGCAAGGGATTATGTAGATTTCTCTTGTCTCCATGGGGTATTTAGAGATGATGAACTCTCTAAAGTTTCGCAAAGCAGTTTGTGTGCTACGAATTGTTTTCTCATTCTGTTCTCGGTTGAACTCGGCTGTGACATCATCTTCGTCTAAAGAGACTATAACGGGAGAATAGGAAGAAGAGGAAAGCAAAAAAAGGAATGGAAAAAATATTGATACAAGGAAATAAAAAAGGAATAAAACACATAAATGGCGAAAAATGAAGGTATGAAGTAAATAAAAGAAGGGAAGGAGAGGGAAGAGAGAAAAGAAAACATGGTTGTAAATTTCTGTCTCTGTTTTTTTAAAAAAAGCTAAATAAATTGCATTTTAGAACATTTTTACATACCTGTTAAGACAGCCAACTTCAGTAGTTTCACAAATGATGTAGCAGAGCATAACAAAAAAGATTTCAGTAATAGTTCTTCGTGTCACTGGGCACTCACAGTGCATGTAGATTGGCAGGAAAAAATGTGATATTGGAGATAATCCACATTTTGAGAAAAAAAAATTGTGAGATAAAAAAGTTTTTGCTTTTACATTTTATCCCACTGCTTCATGCGTGTCAAATGAACTGCTAAGCGCATTTGTATGTGCTCCATTTGTGAAACCAGAGGTTGTACTGGTTCCATTTCATTAATTTCAGCTTTTAAAATCTCTCACGTTCATAATGAATATTAAGCAAAATGCTAAAGCCAGCCACATGCAGCTTACACAGAAGCAGAACCACCACACCATCTGAAAGTTTTTGCATAAAATACAGTAGTAGAACAGTCGGATGAAATCTAAAGCAAATAGTGTATGCTTAAATACTGTTGTGCATGATATAACAGGTTGTGTCTATGAGAACAAATGCAGATAGAAGGTGTGGGACACAGCATCAATTACTAATATATACAACTTAAATGAAGCCAACATTTTATTACATTGACTCCTCTAGGAAAGTCACCCTGTAGTGTCATTATATTATTACCATACCCATCTTATGGTTAAGAATTAATAATTCAAGATGACAATTAATACATTTACACCTACAACTCACAGGATTAGGTGACAAGGAGCAGGGCAGATATCACTTGGTTTATAGACACATTTATTATTTCAAGGTAGGACCTAAGAAATCTACATAGTTCCTAAAATGACTGCTCAAAAGTGAAGTAAGAATGAAGATAAAAGATAATAAAGAGAACACAAAAAATTTTTTTTTGTAATTTTATTTTAGTGAATAGATTTTATCTATTAAACCAACATTAACACGGACTGTTTTGTACTGTATTAAGTTTTTACACTAGAGTTAGGTTACATTCACACCATGTCTTGTATACACATCTGTATATGGTTATCATATACGCTAGGCAAGCTCCTGGAGTATACGCTAAGAATTTACAGAAACATATACTGACAGACATAAGTATCCTTTTACCTCCATCTGCAAAGTATAAGTTGTATACTGTGGAAAACACAGGATGGAAAGATGCAACAAGCTACATATATCCAACCTTCTCCTTTTGATATGTTCAGTGGATGCCATTGGAGACAACATATTGCATCCCTCCCCAAATCTCTCCTCATCATATGCTCAAAAAGGTCCCCAGTCATGTAACTGTCTATATAAGGACAGTTACATTACTGGGACAATCACCCACTACATTGGTAGCAGGGGGAGGTGTAGGACCAGGACACATTGTATATGCATTCAGTGGGATGCATCTTAGCACTCCACTATAAGGATATATTGGGAAACCTCAAAAAATATCCTTACAACAGACTGCAAAAATGTTGTTGCGCTCACCCCTCCTCCTCTCCAGCATACGTACCGAGCATATGTTTGTGTGCATGTAGCCTTAGTGTCATAGGGATTGTTAGAATATCTTACATTTAAAGATTTTTTCAGATGCTTAGAATTTATAGAGGGGTTCTTTCTGATTCATCCTAATTGAGCTACAACCTCCTGCACATAATGTCAAGTACCTGGCACATGTATACATTAGACCAAAGCCCCATTGATTTCCATATATCTGGATCCACTTACACCTGCAGCTGTGAAGCTGACATCTACTTTCCTCAGTAATAATAGGAGGGTCATGGAGGGTCCAAGAAACACTGTTTAGTTTAGGACTCTCCCTTCCTGTAAAATTCTATTTTTTTAGTTACTATATAATAAATCTTATACTGCATATTACTATTCACTGTGTTTTCAGTATGACATGCATGACTGGCTTGTGGCCTACGGAAAAAAAGAACAATGCAAATTATCTAGACGCTGTGCTAACTGAAGATCTAATGTGAAAATACAAATATTAGGAATGATTATACAAACAGTATACTGCACAAACCTATGCCGGCTTTAATGAAAGCCTTGAGACATAAAAGTCATGCACTGACAAGCGAGATTAATTACATCTCTTAGTTTTGCAACATGCTGAAAGAGAAGAAGCTTTGCTTTTATTGTTATTGAAACAAAACTGTGAATCCTTGCATTAGGAATAAGCACAAATTACGAAAATGAATGAATAATTCAGAGCTGTATTATTACTTGTAGACCTATTCTTTTCAGATGACTAATATTATGTGCTACACAAATGAGACCTGCTTGCTGCAAATCTGTCAAGGACACCAGATAATTAGGTTACTGGGTGGAACACATCTAGACTGTGTAACCTTATCTGCACCGTCTTACATATACCACAGAGCACTCATTACATTAAGTGATTATTTGTTCATCATTAGGTAACCAGTTATTGGGTTCAAATGCCTTTTTAATGTCTACTTAGATTGCCCATCTGTAAAATTGACAGCTTACATAATAAAGATGAAACTTTCTAGTCAAAGCCATATGTCTAGAGGTCTCAAAAAAGATGAGAATAGGTATTACTACAGTTTCTTCAATAGTAAAAAAGCTCCAGTTTAAAAGAATGAATAGGTGGCCTTAGATTGATTTTCTGTACTGTCCAGCCCTATGTGGATTATCTAAACCCTTCTATATCCATATAATATTATGATTGCCCGATTAACACATCCTGAAGCTACCGATTTGGCAAGCTCTGTGCAGCGCTGTGTAATCTGTGTGCACTAAAAATAAAGGAATTATTATTACGCCTTTCTTTGTATATGTCCCTGATTTGACTGTATTGTTTCCTGCATTGTGGCTTTGTATGGAGCCAAATGTAACTAATAAAAAGTGTATTTAAACAGCTTATCACCTTTTATCAAGAAATACACATTGGGGCACATGTATCAAAAGTCTGGCTATTGGACATTTCTGCTAGTCAGATGTATCTTTGAAGTTTTTCCTTACTGATACATGCGACTGCACTGTTGTACCAATTACTTATGTTCCGGATTTGGCTGCATTGTTAGACCATCTACTAATGTTCTTAATATGACATCATTGTACGGTTATACCTACTTCTATGTGACCATTCCAGTATAGCTACCACCAATATTCCGGATTTGACTGTACTGCTATACCCATTACCTTTGTCCCTGGTTTGGCCTTCTGCTAATGTTCTCGATTTGACTGTATTGTAATTACTAGTGGATCATAATATAGGCGGTTTGGGTGGTAGCCCGGGGGCCTTAGCCTTCTAGGGGACCCATGGCCACCTAAACCACCCTACAAATTTTATACTCAGAAAGACCTTCACCCATAAAATCCTTGCATGTCTGTTCCTGCTCTCAGGAACAGACATTTCAGGACCTTTGAAGGCCCTCCAAAAGGTCCTGAAAGAACAGATTAAAAGCAGGCAGGAGGGACGCATCTTCCATTCCCCAAGAAGCCCGATTCTAGTACCATATGAAGGAAGTGATTCCAGACTTGAAGGGTCTATAATACGCAGCCCAGGGCCCATCCCAGTTTTAATCCACCCCTGATTGTTATACCTACTATTAATATTCCTAATTTGACAGAAACATTACAAACCCACAAAATACATATGAGGAATTGTTGAAACCAGGCCTAGTGCCTGCCAGGTTCAAGTCTAATTTGAGAAAAACAATGCAGTTTTGGTGATGTAGCAAAGTAATGTTATCATAGTGGACTAAGCTACATAAAGATAGCAAACTTGACAGACAATGCAAGAGTGACCAACTGGAAAACAACTTACAGGCCATTCAAAATCAGGTCAGAAAAGAAAAGTTATAAAATGATCGGGGTAACTGTCCATACTAGCTTTGTCACCAATAGAAAGCTATGCTAAGCGTTTCAAGAGGCACATACAGGCTTACTCGAAAATACATGTGGCACCCATTAAAATATTGAGGGGGCCAGTCATGCAGCCCTTGACATGCTATTGAATGAAATAAACAAGGGAACATAGTCACTAATGGAACATTAAAGAGTAGTATGATGAATAAAAGACACTCGATAGAGAATAACCAGTGTATGCCTATTACTTACAGCACTACAGAAAATTGAGAGGGTTAGTAATGCGGATTCAGACGTCAGCAATGAAGCAGGATTGTTTACACGGAGAACATGTTATTTCTTACCTGCCTTTTTTTGTGACAGCAGCACTTTAACTTTGCTAGAGTAAAGCTATCTACTGTGCCTGACAAGGCCCTGACACAATAATAAAAGCCAGGCACTTGCATCTTCACACAGGAGGCTATATATCAAACTGTATACTAGCTGAGCTGGCAAATCCATGAAGCTTTCACACCCAGGTCTGAAGAACCAATTATTACACAGTATATTTTAGCGCAGGAATCAGCTATCTTTCTAAAAACTAAAATGCACCATTACATATCAAACTTATCAAATGGCGCATAAAATATGCAAGTTTAGCGTTTGTATAGCACTGGAAGACTGGATTTGTAATATTAAAAAATCCAATTTATTAGTGTATATGAACACAATATAAAAGTACACAAAAACCAAAAAAATATATTTAAAAATCTTATGGGTATTAGAACAACGTATTTCACACTCAGACCGAGTGCTTCATCGGTCCGAGCGCGAAACGCGTTGTTCTAATACCCATAAGATTTTTAAATATATTTTTTGTTTTTTATGTAGTTTTATATTGTGTTCATATACACTAATAAATTGGATTTTTTAATATTACAAATTCAGTCTTCCAGCGCTATACAAATACTCAACATGCTTATTTTATGCTCCATTTGATAAGTTGAAATATTGGAATCGGGTTTCAAAGAAGGAGAAGGACCGACCTCAAGAGCGTGCCTGCAGGAAGACGCATTCGAAAAAAAAACACAAGCGATTCCCAGAGTTGTGCCTGTCAGCACAACTCTGCCAGGTTAGTAGTTCTACTACGACTTTCAACTAACAAAGGATACTGCACTATAGGAGCGCCCCTTCCCTCTTCACTATTTTTCAGACATTACATATGAAGACCTCAGATATCTCTTAGCTATTAAAGGTATACAAATCTAATATAAAGATGATCGTACAAGCTGCAGTCCTATCCCAAAGCGTATAAGATTACAAATGTGTGCCTATAAGAATACAAATGTATGTGTGTGTATAAGATTACAAATGTTAATAATATAATAATAATTCTTGATTTATATAATGCCTACAGTTTGTGCAGTGCTGCACAAAGCATGTCATTGGTCATGCATCATAAATGTATGTGTGTGTAGAAGAGTACAAATGCATGTGTGTATAAATGTATATAGGTGTATGAGTTTAGAAATTAATGTATGTGTATAAATGTATGTGTGTGAACAAGTGTACAGATGTGTGTATAAATTTATGTATGCCAAAGTATATGAGAGTACGTACTGTATGTGTTTATAAAAATGTGTGTATGAGTGTATAAATGAAGGTACATGTATATGAGTGTATACATGTGTGTATATGAATGTGTAAATATGTGAGTGTACGAATGTATAAATGTATATAATATATGGAGTATATGGCGGTTGTGCGCCAGCGTATGATAGCCCCGCCGCTGCATATTCGCAGCGGGATACATCAAGAGGCTTCCGCCTCCTGATGTATCGGGGCAGCCGGCTGCACAGCGTTTAACCTACGCCAGGCAGGGCCTGGTGTAGAAAAAAAACGCAGCTGGCGACTTTTCACATATGAAAAGTCGCCGGCAGCAGCAAGTGCGCCGGCGCGGGGACATTAACTGGCGTGAAGGTGGCGGATCGGCCCAAATAATCGCAAGTGCTAGCATCTGCAATTAGGCGCAGAGGTCCTGACAAATATGCCCCTATGAGTGAATAAATGTGTGCATGTGCATATAAATGTGTGTATGAGTATATAAATGAGTTAGAGTATAGGAGTATATGCATATGAGGTGTATATGGGTATATGAGAATCTACATGTGTATATATGTGTACAAATGGATGTATATGATTGTATAAATGTATGTTCCTATATATATGAGTGTATAAGTTTCTACAAGAGTATAAATATTTGAATATGAATGTTAGAACAGAACGTAATATTTGGTACAGAATAAATTACATTGGTCAGACATTTCCTGTATTTCTTGACCAAGTTTGCAGACACTGCAGCAGGGATTTTGGCCCTATCCTCTGTACAGATCTTCTCCAGGTCTTTTAGGTTTCAATCAATACCTATTCCTAGACTCTACACTGAAAACAAACAACATATGATAATAGACCACCAATTCATTATTCACAAATGTAAACTTTATTCAGACACAAAAAATGACATATGTACAATCACTATGACATAAAAACATATCCATAAAAACAATCCATGATAAACACTGTAATACATCACAGGTCCAAATAAAGTAATTGCCTAATGTATATCTCACTAAAGTAGCCAAACCTGATAATATAAAGTGCTAGTGCAAAAAAATACATAATACCGTGTTTCTTACCCCCACTATAATGTCCGGGGTATGTGTAATTGATAAACACAAGAAGAATTTTACAAAGTGCTTAGTGCATAAATAATAATAAATACACAGTATTAACAAAAATAATAAATATTAGGCATACTAAAGGGTAACTTCAAAGTGGAAGATCCGGATGTTTAGTCCCTTATATATGCATTACACAATTCATAAATATATCAGCATTGATATATTGACATTGAACATGTTGATATATTTATGAACACGTGCTATGGTGAACTTCTCTGGATGAACAGTATATAAGATTTCTGCACTCATTCTATATATAATATGTTGCCTGCAGAGACGTCACTATGTACAAATTGATCAGCTCGTACTGCTTTTTAACATGCTGCCTACAATTAGACACCATGTATAATGTGATATGTTTGGTTTATGTGTTTTAACTGCATGACTATATAGATGCCTCAATGACTGGCTAATAAAGACGACTTATCTCGTCTTCTGTCTTCAAGCAGTTAAAGGAAATCTACCACCAGAACTTACATTCTGGTATGTCCCCGTTTTTTTTAGGTCTTTAAATATTATGAAAATGAGCCTAAGGCCGGCGCCACACAGGGCGCTTTGTCTGCGCTTGCAAACGCAGACAAAGTCGCGCCCACCGGGGCGGGCCTCGGCTCAAGCGCATCGGCGTTTCTATGGAAACGCCTGCGATCGGGAACGAGCCGCCGGTGTTTCGCGTTAATTTAACGCGAAACACCGGCGGCTCGTTCCCGATCGCAGGCGTTTCCATAGAAACGCCGATGCGCTCGAGCCGAGGCCCGCCCCGGTGGGCGCGACTTTGTCTGCGTTTGCAAGCGCAGACAAAGCGCCCTGTGTGGCGCCGGCCTAAGGGGCTCTAAGCTCCATAGATGTTAATTGAGCCAGGTGTCTTTTTTATAAAAACACAGGCATAAGAAACTAAAAGAAGAGCAAATGCTTCCAGAGGGGACACACACCACAACGTAAGTGTGAGTAGTTTACAATCCTTGATCCTGGTGGTAGATTTCCTATAAATAAATGTATATAAATTTAACAAATGTGTCATGAAATAATTAAACCAATTATTTTTACAACTTATAAATATTTAATAGATCATAGAAAATATACAATCACACAGTTCTATAAATACTATTGTCCTTTGCTACAGACATTGTGCTCAGGGCTGCCAGTTTAATTAGGCCACTGTCCTGCAGATTGAGAATGCTGCAAATGAAAGAATATGCCTGGTTTGCAAGCTGTACTAGAGAAAGATATTACTGCCATATTATTTCCCCAAATACTGTATATACTCCAGTATAAGCAGAGTTTTTCTGCACAATTTTTGTGCTGAAAAGCCCCACTGGGCTCATACTCGAGCATATAAAAAAACAAAACAACAAAAACAAAACAAAAAACCCACATAGTACTCACCGCTAGTGTCACACCCGCAGTGTCCTCTTCTCCCGCATCTTTAGCGTCCATGCAGGCGGGCAGAGGGCACTTTAGCTCTGTTCAACACGACACTATGAGAGGCGTTACGCCATCAAGCGGCAACACGCCACATCATAGTGCATGCATGCTGAGTGCCTCTGCCTGCATTGCATGGACTCCGGGAGATGCAGGGGAAAGACAAGCCGGGGGGAGCAAAGGAGCCAGGGGAAAGAGAATACAGTCGGTGAGCACGGATTTGAGTACCAAGTTTTTATTTTATAAAGAAAGGGGACTGCTTCATCTTTGCTGTAAAGTTAGGCACGGAAGGTAATTTTTTTTGGAAAGGGGGGGCTCTGCTGGAGATTTCCAAGTATATAGGTATATTTATGAAACAAAATAAATAAATAGTATATTTGATAATTAGGATTCTGACCACAACAGGATCAGAAGATCCCTAGGGGCAGATCCTTAGTTGTGAGGGTAGAAGAGTGCTGCATGAAAATGACCTTTCCCATCAAAACTGCAGCTAGAAGAGAAAAAAAAAAAAAAAAAACAAAAAAAAAACTTTCTATCAGTGTCACTCATTCTAGCAATGCAACGAATTTTTCAATTGGGATACAAACCCGATACTGATGTCAACAGAGCTTATTACTGCCTCTGCGGTAAAAAGCCAAAATGCCTTTTTGCCATTTAAACAAATATGTAATACAAAAGCAAAAGAAGTGTCTAGCTCTAGCTATCCAAATACATGTTATAACGTATTGCATTATGTAAGCATCTATTTTTCATTGCTCCTCTTCCAAAGAGTTAGTATGTTCTTTCAGTGTTTGAGGGGGTTTCCTCGGTCCTCTCACACTCCAAAACATACAAGGTAGGTTCAATAGATTGTAAGCCCATGGGAACACAGCAGCACATCCCCTTCAGAAGCTTAAAAGGGGTAAAAAGTTATAGGAGCCGGAAGATGCAATAAAATCTGTAAAACAAGGCTGGGGCATCCTTTTTATGTAAAATAACATGTTGGTGTAAAATATTTTTTTGTTAATATAACAAGCAAAGGGAAAAGACGACAGGGACAAAAACTAAAGTAAGGCCATGTAAAACTCATTGCAATCTTCCAACTCATTGAGAAGATAGATTACAATTTCCTATATGTACATTGCTTAGAGACCCACTTACAGAGCGAGCTGGGGAGGGGCAAACCTACTAGCTAAGCAGCACTGCCGGAGTTACAGGATAACCTGTCAGAGTCATCTATTGGTAGAAGGATGGTAATCGCCATCACAGGCCCTGTTAATTACAATGATCTTTGCCACAATCTCCTCAAAGCTGTAACCCTATAATACATCCTGGATAGGACATGTGGGTTTGCTATAACTATAGAACACAAGTGTCAAATGTACCAAAGAGGATTCATATTGAAGGGCCCCGGAAAGTACTTTCGGAAAAAAGGTAAAAAAGTGAAGCAAAAGATACTCCAAAAATGATATCCTGACTCTGGATGGTTTTTCTCCTATCCACCTGCCCACAGCCAATCTAGCTTTTTGTTACCTTAAATGCTGGCCCCAGCAGCCTACCCTTGATCCCCTCTATAGCGCCCACTAAATTTTGAGACAAAACTTTAAAAAGCACACACGGATTCTGCTGTCTCCCACTGGGCTCAGTCATCTGCCACTTGATTTTCGTCCCCATGTAGGAGTCTGAAGTCTAACCCAACCCATAAACTATATGACATTCCTGCTCAGAACATGGGATTCTGGAGATATTGAATAGGAAAGGAATCATTAAAAACCTATCAAAACCTATGCTTTCCTGCCTCATCTTGCAAGGAGGTAGGGTACATAAAGTATCCTTTGGTTAGGTATAATCCAAGATACAATTAGCAAATTGGGAGAAGATAAAGAACACTTTACCCTGCATTATAAATCCAGTAAGAGACCTCATGGTACCCTTTAAACCAGGGTGTTTTTGGCTTAGTCAGAATTTTTTTTACCAAGATGGGAGAAGGGGAACATGACATATAGACATGTTAAACCTAAAATGGCTGCAAGGTCCTAAATAAAAGCACGGCGTTAGAGAGGTGCAGTTTGAAGAGATGGGATACTGGAACTCCATTTTCACTATGCTCAAACTCTTGAACCAAAGTATTATAATATTTAAGTCGCCCATAAATCGGTGGTAATCTAAATCCATGGGTTAAGGGAGCCGAATTGTAAACCTCATCTGAAGGATGAGGTTACAAACAAAAAGAAGAATAAAATGCCAGGAGTATGATGATCCTATCAGTCCAAACCCTTTGAAATTAGGGTTCTTCTACAGTACCACCGTTAGATGCTCGCATCATACAATATAAAACAAGAGTCACAAAGGCCATTTCCATAAGGATTTGATTATCATACCTCTGGCCGTTAGGGATGAATACAATGCCAATGAATAACCAATAACGTTGGAACCAAGACCTATCTGCTGCAGACATACACAGAACCAAAGGTCTCAGCGACACAAACAAATTTGCCAAAAATATGTAAAAATTCTAGCAAGGGAAAACACCAAGTATATGTTTAAATGCAAAATGTTGTATCGCCTTAGGCTGCATTCACATGCGCCCTATGGGGGACACATATATACGGCCGGTATGCCTGATTTTATTTAATTTACGGTGATAACCCCTTATCATTGACCGTAACTTTCTTTGTGCCAAAAGGTATATGGTATAGAAGATATTTGAATTATTGAAAATGCTAAAGTAACCCCAGTGCGCTGACAACATTTTAGCTGCAGCTATGGCTAGGAAATCCCATAGGTCAGTGATGGAGGGTCTGGGAAGTGTCAAAAAAACTTGACTGTTGCATGTCATTTTCTGTCTGGAATTAGCTTTGTGGACTTTCTGTATGGAATTCAATAGAATCTCTTACTAAAATAATGTAATCTGTGATTGTTTACTAAAAATTAGAAATCTGCATTATCATCAGACCTGTGATGATGTAGAAGCATGGATCAGTCAATGATTCTGACATCATCGCAGGTCCTGTAGGACACCCGGCATAGGTGAGAGCAGTACGGAGATCCTCTATGGGAGATCGGGTGCAGCTTTATGTCAGGGCACCACCCGATCTCCTTACAGCGGTCAAGAGGGTCTAGCAGTGCTGGATCCTACTGACCTCCGGACTATAAGACGCTGGCTCTTTTTAGCAAGATTTTTTCTTGCCTAAAAGCGGTCTTATAGTCCAAAAAAAATACGGTAAGGACACTCGACTACAAAAGGGCCTCCCAGCCCACTGTGACCTCTGCTAAAGCTCTCTAGATGCTTTACTTTAGTCTCGGGCTGCAATGATCAGCTGAAGTGTTTTTGATATTCTTGTCCCATTTATACCAAAAAAAAAAAGTTAAAATCAATTGTCAATGGGCCCCCAGGACGATTAACAAATCTCCCCGTTAGGGAGGGACAAACAGATGGAGAACATTACGACAAAGGTCAGATCTCCAGTAGATGCAATATCAAGTCTAAATGCTTAACAAAAGAAGAGTGACTGCTCCATGTGGCTTCGAAATTTTTGTCTGGAGCTGCAGTTATAAAATATATAGTTCCTACTTGGCATACAAATCAACTTAGTTTCTATAGGTTTGTACTTATCTTGAAAGCAACCATGGTATTCCCTGTAGTGTATGGTATGCACAGGGTACTTTGAGAGCCAAGACACAACCCGCTCCATAGATACTAGATTTAGGACTAAAGAAATTTGATGATTGTCATCAAGATTTAGTATCTACCCATGAGAAATTAACAGATACTATTCCGCCAGAGTCCGCATGCTCAATGTAGATAACAGTCAGACCGCAAACAGCGGCCCACAGGACCGTTGTTTTACGGCTGAAAAAGCTACATGTGGTAGAGGGTCATAGGGTACCCATAGAGGTGTATACGATCTTACTGTGTTGTGGTGTTATTATACAGTTGAATGTGCCAGATACAACAATCTTAAACACTGGAGGTGAGATGAATGAGTGTATTACGCTCTTTGTACTATGTTTTGCCAATTGCTCCTAACAGACTCACCCATGATTGCCTAAACCATATGCCCTCACTCCATATTTTATTTTCACAGCACAACCAGTAATAAGGCATTAATAATTTTACAGAGCATTATTCACTTCATATTTTATATCTTCTATGGAGTACTTAATACAGTACCTAAGGTATAGCACATAGTAATATTATAGCAGTAGTGATCACTAACAGGGCCGCCGATAGGGCAGATAAAATGGTACTGCCTATGGGGCCCGGACCTAAGACACTAGGGGGGGGGCCCGCAGGGGCCGCATCTGCCATGAGCAGAGAGGATCATTCATTGGCGCATTGGAGCGCTAGCGCCGGGCCCCCGGATCCGGATTTATTGGAATCAGGGCCCCCGTCTGGGCTCCATAGCGCGATTCTCATGCTCCTGCTGGGGCCCCGGCAGGCCCCGACCCTCTCACGGTAGACGGGCAGGGACCTCGTCCGTACGGACCGGAAGCTACTGCCCGTCAATGTATAGTGCTCGATGCGGCGGAAAAACGGCCGCTCGAAGCACTATTACGGAGCGATGTGCGCCGGGGTTGTCTTCCGGCCACATCGCTCCAGGAATTAGGATGCGCGGCCGAGCGATGACGTCATCACGCGGCCGCGCACCCTTTCCTGCCTGGCGCGGGCTGAAGAAAAGAAGAGAGTGGGAGCCTGAGGTGGAGTACGTGTTTTTTTTTTTTTTAAATCAAATGCAGTAAAACATGGTGGGGGGCTTATTAAAATATGGGGGCAGACACATTATTATATCATGGTGGGGGAGGAGGCAGCATATTAAATAATTCAGTGTGGAGGGGCAGCACATCCATTTAATTCCTGTGGGTGGGCGGCGCAGCACATCATTTATTCCATTGGGGGGGGCGCAGAGCACATCATTTTTCATTGGGGGGGGGGCAGCATATCATTTATTCTATTGTGGGGGGGGGAGCATATATTATCCATTGTGGGGGGCCGGCAGCATATCATTTAATCCTTGTGGGGGGGCAGACACATTATCCACTGGGGGGAGCACACATCATTTATTCAATTGGGGGGGGCAGCACATCTTATTCAATTGTGGGGGGGGGCAGCATATCATTTAATCCATGTGTGGGGGGGGCAGCATATCATTTAATCCATTGTGGGGGGGGGGGGGGCAGCATATCATTTAATCCATTGTGGGGGGGGCATATCATTTAATTCATTGTGGGGGGCGACAGCTATATTTTAATCCATGTGGGGGGGGGCCAGATATCATTTAATCATGTGGGGGGGGGCAGCATATCATTAATTCATGGGGGGGGGGGCGGCAGAATTCATTTAATTCATTGTGGGGGCATGCATATCATTTAATTCATTGGGGGGGGCAGCATATCATTTTTAATACATTGTGGGGGGGGCATATATTTAATCCAGTGGGGGGGGGGGCAGCAGATATTATTTAATCCATTGTGGGGGGGGCAGCATATCATTATTCATTGTGGGGGGGCACATCATTTAATCCATTGGTGGGGTGCAGACATATTATTTAATACATTGGGGGGGGAAGATATATTTAATCCATTGTGGGGGGGCGGCATAATCATTAATTCATTGTGGGGGGCGCCGATATTATTAATTGTGGGGGGGCAGCATATCATTTATTACATTTTGTGGGGGGGCCAGAATTCATTTAATCCATGTGGGGGGGGGGACGGCATATCATTAATCCATTGTGGGGGGCGGCATATCATTTAATTTATTGTGGGGGGCGGCATATCATTTCATTCCTTGTGGGGATGGGGGGGCGGCATATCATTTTATCATTGTGGGGGGGCAAGCATATCATTTCATTCCTTGTGGGGGCAGCATATCAAATAAATCATTGTGGGGGGGGGGCAGCATATCAATAATGAGGGGATGGGATGTGTTCTATGTGGGGTAGCGTGCGGTCACTTGTGTTGTGAGGGTTATTAGGTAGGAGCGCAGGGTTGTTATCCAGGAGGACTTTATACTGTAAGGCCTGTGGTATTTTTAGGGACGCCGGGTGGAGATGCTGCACGGAGCGGAAGATATCCAGCTGTGAATTCCACCTGTGATACGTCATGGATTGGAGAACCCGGAATAAAGTCCTCCTGATGGAGAGATGTCATCTATAAGGTACTAGATGCCACTAATGACTCCCAGATCTGTAGTCAGTACACAGTGTCAGGGCGCTGTCTGTAGGGATGTTAATTGTTAGTAAAGTTTTCAGCATTTCTGAACAGGTAGCGGAATTTGATAAAAGATTTGCAAATCTGAAAGTAAGAAGACTGATTGCTCCGTGGAATCTGAATTTGCGGTTACTTTGCAAGATCTAGCTGAGGGGCTTCAGGCCAGAGTTAGTTTGTAGACATGGTCTTGCTGACCGGTCACAAGGACTGCACCCTAAGCAGTTATAAATGCAAGGAATTCCCAGTGCTTGGAGTGGCAGTGCACGTAAAGACAAACGGATGTCATTACGTTCACTGCAGCTCCAGTGCTCAGAGCTCCCTGCATCATATATGGGTTTATGATGTGAAGAAGTGCGAGTCCTTGTGATGCAGTCAGCACAAGGACATGTTGCACCAACTGTACACTTTTTGGAAGCTGCTGGGACCAATGTTGTTGCAAAGAGGTCAAAGTGATTTGAGTTGGTTTAATTTTTTGTTACACCTATGGTGAAGTTTAAATATATTTATAAACATTTGTTGCATTACTTTATCCATTGAATGCTGATGCTTATTATTGGCATTCTTGGTGACTACACACTATAGATGCAGGCATCTAATAAAGTTATTTTATAGTGTGGTACATGAGTATTTTGTCTTTATCATATATCCCTTGTTAAAGGGAATCGACGCAACCAGGTGCACAGTATAGTACCGGAAGGTATCATGTATGCACGATGACCCTGATCAAGCAACTGTAAGTCCATCAAAATGGCCCCTATGGGTACACTAATGCTTTTAAAAGAGTATGTTAATTACCAGCTTAGGAGCAGTGGGGATGCTCCAGTGACACCTGGCTCCATTATGTCAAAGCGGCCAGTCATGCGGACTGCGGTGATCCCGAAATCCCGATACCTGGCCTGCTCAGCAGCCTCATGTGGAAATCAGTGTGCAGGTGCAGGGACTTTAGGTTACCTTGGGGCATTGCAATGAACGCTCCTTCTTTTCCTCCACATGGTTCTGAGGAAATAGAAGTCCTGCCCTTATCAGTGATTCACAGAGGTTGTGAGAGGCACAGTTAACCAGGAACTTCAGATACCTCAGGGATGGTGGAGGGTGAGATAAAGAGCCCTTAGTCATGGAGCACCACCCACTGGTTAATAAAAACAATGCTCTTAATTTAAAACATTCAAAAGATAGTGGCGGCCTAGCAATGCATCTTATAATGTTTATTTGTTATATGTTGCTGTTAAACATTTTATATGTTTTATGTTCACACAGCTTAGTCTTTTGATGCCCATATTGTGCACTATAATAAATATACTTGACAAAAAGATTGACTCCTATTGGCAATCTACCAGAAAGAGTGGCCTTGTGTAGCAACAGGCCTCACTCAAACCCTGTTTGTGAATGGTCACTGCGGGGGGCAGGAGGCTTGTTCGGTTTTGGGGTGTGTTGGGGCCCAGACTATTTTGCTGTATGGGGCCCCCGAATTCCTGATGGCTGCCCTGATCACTACCTTAAAGTCACTTTAAAGTACTAGATGACTATATATTTTATATACAGATAATTCTAAAAAAGAGTGTCCGTTCTTTACAGTTAAAGAAAAAAAAAAATCAACATGTCTCATAGCTTCAGGACCTAAAGGAAAAAATCATGTTAACGCATCTTTGCCTAGAGATTGTATCACTTACAGCAGCTACTGTTCAAAAGCAAATGTGTAGAGAATCCTGGAAACATGATAATACGCAGAGTACAGTACAGTCTATCTCTCTTAAACGGGACCTGAAATGTCCTTCTATATACAGCACACAAATAAAAAGAAAAGCTGATCATTATTATAATTGTAATCGAATCAAATTTTTAATTTCAACAGAATTTCTTATGAAATTGGTATCCATAGAAACAGCTAAGTCAATGAGCTAGATGGGACAGGTAGGCAATGAACACTCACTCAAGCTGGAATGTGTCATTATTTGTGGTTTTGAGTCATTTGAAGCAGAAAAACCAAATCTATCACTGGAAATTGTTTTGTTGTCTATGATTATGGGGGCTGCCACTTAGCAAGTATCCGTCTATTAAAAGGCCAAATGGCCAGAGAAAGAACCAAAGGAAATGAACTTAACAATATCAACATTTATAAAAATGTGTTTTAGCATGGTTAAAAAAAAAAGATACTTTCTGGGGAACCTTCCCCTTAAGACTAAATATCCTAGAGTTTAATCAGACTTATGAATATCAGATTTAATGAAAAACTATATGCACTTTTATATTTTGTTTTTAAGAAAAAAAAAAAAATTTATTTTTCTGATAAAAACATAAAGAAAGCTACATACATTTTTTGTGGATTTTTGCATCAATACAACTTATGAATAGTGTCCAATAGTGTCATTTATTCATTACACAATAAGACATCACATGAAATATGTTTTAGTTTATGGTCATACATTGGCTACACAAGCAAATTGGCGAGTAAAGATATGCCATGGTAATCATCATGTTGTACAGTATTTGTACGCCTGATGTGATTTTATCAAAAATGTTTTGTGAGTTATTGCAGGTTCCTAAATGTTGAATGTGATGACCATTTCACATAAGAAATGAAAATATGAAGGTATACAGAGGTTTTACGTGGCTTATAGGGGTTCCATGTACCGAGTACGGTAGCTATATGCTTCTGTATACACTAATCATGCAAGCTGCAGCTTTATTTTGAAGAAACAAAAGAAAAGGATTCACACTATATCTATTACATTCAGAGTCCCCTTAATTGTTTCATTAAAACTGAAAGGTTTAGGAATGAAGGTCATGAAAAATCCCAATATCAAAGTTGCCAAGAAGTTCATAAATTTGCCATAGCTTTGTGTGCATCACTATTGTGTCCGGATGAGAGTTGCCAATGAGCCCACATCATATAATGTCAGAGTCTTTTTAGGACAGATTCCCCTACACTAAACCAATATTTAAGAAATCTACAATCAAAATAAATTAGGGTAACCAAGGATACTTCTTCATAGATCCAGGCACTGTGACTGTGGCAATTCATTTTAAAAATGATGTTAATGAGTCAGAAGGCCTTTGGGGGTGTTACCAAAACCCCTCTTTGCTTAGCTTCACAGGGGCTGTTACACTGTGTATGAGCACTTCACCCTCCAATTGTCTAAGATTATAGCAGGATACTGGGAGCAGAAATGTTTGGAGGGGCAGGGGTGAAACACTAACTGTTGTGAAGCTGCAGAACGAAGGAGCTCTGGTAACGCATAATTGTAAAGTTGATCTATGTCTGGATCTATGAGTAGGTGTCCCTGGTTTATCAATGCTTGATTTCCTTTAATGCTTATCTCGGTGAACAATTTCATATATGTAAGCTACCCCTATAATTTAGCGCCTTCTTAGCTCTACAGTGAAAAATTTATTTTGTGCTTCTTCTGAGTAGGCATACTTATCTCATCCTTGTTTATGGGAAACATCAAAATAGGTATAAAAATCAGATGTTATGCCAAGGATATGACCAATGATGGATTACAGCAAGTAGTTCAACACAGTACACAGCACATGAAACATAGATGGTAAACCAAATAACTATGTTTAAGTAAATAACAGGTGCAGTTACACAGATACATTATTATTATCACTGTCAGCCTGATCAATGCAGGCACAGCGATTTAGTTACAGGATTGGTTTTCATTCTCATGTCTCCTGCAGCTCTGAGGTAATGTGATCATCACACTGTTCCTTGGGACTACAATGAAATATATGCAATAACCGGGAAGCAATATTTCTATCCATGAAAGCGAGAAAAAAAAAATCTAAAAATATATTATATATATAAAAAGAAAAGCTGCAAAATCATTGTGAATTACCAACATTGAAGTTAGAAAACACAGAGATGTTTAGCAAACAAGGATTATGTTACATCTGGTAAGTAAATAGGTGGTTCCTCAAGAACAGGTTTTGGTTCTTTCAAAAAACATATTATGTTATTTCCATAAATCTAACCCCAAGGGGAGCTTAGCAGTGTTATGTGTATTGTGTATCCTCAATATAGCTGCATAGTCACTACCCTCCACTATGGGCATATTCTATGATTCATACAACAGCATTGGTTAATAGTCAGATCCAGCACCTGTCTCAGTAGAGGGTCGGATTATATTCTTTCCAGCCCCAAATGGACTACAGAAATAAATATCGGCCCACTAATGTGCAGAGGTGCCAAATTATTAAAGACCGTAAATCTGGCGACCTGTACACGCAAAATGTGTTAAAACTCAATTATGCAGGGCTTCTGAAACATAAATGTGGCAGCTAGTGCGAATACAAATTTTGTGTCGCAGCAGACACAGTGCAGAACTTGTATGTATAATGACCCCATCATTTGTGAAGCGTCCAGAAAATCAGGGTGCTATACAAATAAGGATTTATTATTATTAGTTTTAGATATCCCATTAATTGCTGTTCAGAATCTAGTTATTCCATGGACAGTCTGCAAAAAACCCTTGTAGTCTGCTCATAGTCATGGGTCATTGTGTTCCTATACAGATTTGCACAACTCTACTATGTTGATATATCTCAACTCCTCCAAAGTTATAGTAAAAAGAGCGAGTCCCATTTTTTCTGGACTTGTCACTTTTAGGGCTAGGTGCTGTCATTTTAATGGCCATATCTTGGGCTCTATAGTAGCTGGAAACTTGGTTTTATCACATTTTTGTCATATGTGCTTACAGGGGTTGTCAAACTTTTAGCAATATATGCTATTGTTTGTGTAATGAAAAGTTCATAATTTTCCAATATACCTGTGTATCAATCCTCATGGTTTTCTAGATTTCTGCTTGCTGTACTTCTATAGGAAGCTTTTATGGTACTTCAGTGATAAAAAATCTGCCCATGGTTTTGGGATGAGCAGCAGGTGCACGAGGTACACGAAACCTGTGTGTCTATTCCAAGCCATGGGCAGGTTTCTATCACATGGAAGTAAACATAGAACCTTGTTATGGAAGGACAGCAAACAGAGATCTAGAAAAACTGTAAGCAATTGGCACGGAAGTATATTGGAAAATTGTATACTTTTCCCTACACAAACTGCATAAATTATTTGCTGAAAGTGGATGAACCCTTTAAAGAGTCTCATGTGGTAAGCAAAGCCTGAGTTGTGCCTGCTCCTGTTGGGTGGGAGAAAAAAATGAGCGCTTACCACAATGATGTTTTTATATATTCCTGGTTGATTTTCAAAATGCCTAACCATTTGATAGAAACATATAGCATCTCCCCATCTATAATATGGTGCTTCAGAAATGATCACATATGAAATCCCCATATAATACAGATTGATGATAAAACATGATTTTTACTCAAAATACTAAACTAAATAATTAAAAATTTGAGATTGGAGCAATTGGTAAGTTTTTACTACTTTTTAAACGATATTTATGTCATTTATTAATCATCACGAAGGACAGCTGCTACATAATGACAGATAGAAAGGAATTGACAATAGGCTTGTTATTCACAAAACTTGACGTACAGTACTTATGTTGGCCTTTATTCAGGAGGTTCTGTCTCGACCCTGGATTGTCCAGAATGATTGGATATCAAAATAGAATGTTAATTATTCTACAAATGTCCTCTGTGGTGAGCAGATAAGATCAAATGGATCATACAGTGAAAGTACGGTGAATGTGTAGAGTGTAGAGAAGTATGTGAAAGGTTTCTTACTTTAGGGTTTTTAAATCGGCATATAAATAGACCATATACAAAGTACATTTAACATGTTTGATCATGAGTAAGATAGTTTCCATATGGAACATGTCATTTATAAAAGAGAAAAAACTAATGTGTTGGCATCCACCAACAAACTACATATCAGTGACATTATGCTTATCAAACTTACCTTTATACTTACTTGTTACCCATCGTACTTCATCATTAGATAGATTTTACTTAGCATGAAGCATTTACTTATTGTATGGCACTAGTGCTTTGCTATCTTTGGATGACACTCATGTATACAATGTGTAGGCTGTGCTGCACTATTTTCTAGATACAGGTTGGACATGTAGCATCAAATTAGGTTGAGTTGGGGATGATATTCATAGTATTTACATTATGCATGTTGGAATGTGTTGATTTTAAAGATTTTTTAAAGCATATTGAATAAAATGTTGTATTAATTTTGATGGTAGTTTGCCTGCCCATTTTTTACACACCTGCTATTGGATTTATGGGTATTGTCTAACTACAATATTTCACAGCTGGCACTCAGCGAATATAGTACACAAATACAATTTATATACACTTTACTATAGATATAATACACGTTTTATATAGTTCTCGAATAACTTTTCAAAAGACCATTTTCTTATTAAACTTTGATTTCTTCTTTTTTGGTATTATGTTTTAGTTGAATTGAGTACTCCCCTCACATTACAGCAAAAGGGCTCCAGAATTGTGTATTTAAGAGACACAGCGCTGGCTAATGTGTTCCCTTATTTTCCTGTTGGCCAACAGATAGTGTATAGTGCGTATGGTTGGTAGACTTTGAAGCTGTTTCAATTCACAGCAAACGGCTCCTAGCATGAATTGCACCCATCTAATAATGTATTTAAGGATAGTACACACTAAAAATGCCATGAATTAGGGCAAAAAGTAATTGTCAAGACTTGCAATATTATTGTGAACTGGATTTCTATGAATGTTTTAAGGAATTTCAGGCTATTTCTATGTTAAGCCTGTAGTCAGTGGATTTATAGAGCATTAGTCAAACCTGCCCACATGCATTTATTTCACATGCATCCAGTAACATACCTGGTATAGATTGTGCAGCTCCTCACAGTTATATGGGGATGGTACTTGTTGTTGTTGACTGAGCTAACTTCAGGTTCAGCACTAACAGATGGGAGAGTGCCATGTCACAGGTAATGCTGGTTTGAGATAAGGTGGAAGCGATTCTTCAGAACCTCTTTCTTTTCCTGCCCTGGCAACTGAAGTGCTGATAAAGGAATGCTGATGGGCTGACTGGGGTTTCCTGTGGAAGTACTGACAGGCATCTGCATTCCCATTTGTGGACTCCAAGTGGAATATTAGATTGAACTTTGTTTGTGAAGGCAAAGGTGGTCTCACAGGTTCTGGAGTGGGGGTTATGTAACACCCATGTGGAAGGTGTAATAGGTGTAAATCTAAGTCATTGCTTAAAGATGGAGGCAAAATGCTAGGAGGTTGGTTGGTCCCAATGGAGTTGTGGAAGGAGTCTGATTCTTCGGCTGGTCATCTGTGTTATGAAAGTGAAGGTCCATCAATGCCACAGTAAGTTCTGCATTAGCAACAATGTAGTAATCTCAGGATTTCCTGTTTGATCTTTTTCACAATTACATCACTACTGTATCATCAGCAATGTTGAGGGACCCGGAAAGAGTGGAATGAGACAGCCACTGGGCCTTTTGCGAGAAACATTAGGAGATTGCTCAGCTCTATGCTCAAAGTCACTGTTTCATCCGTTACAGATGATTCACACCATATCAAACAATGTGGTTTCATTCATATTCTCTATACAGGCTCATCCAGCTCTGATGGTCACTACAGTAGAAAAATCACAGAGTCTCTGGTTCTATTGCAATCAAGCTTAGACTTTCCTGGTCTTCCAGGATACCTGTCTATTGGGCTTGTTGGAGTCTCTGATGGCACCTATCATACTTGGACTGTCTGAATTGAAGCTTCTATTGTCCTGGAAGCATACTCCTCTGAGGACCTGCCCTACATGTTGTAGTGAGTGGCCAGTGGTATGCATGCCCAGCACTGCATCCCACATAGCAGTAAGGTGCCATTGGAGCCCTCAGAGAGTAAGTGCTTTAGGTTTGGAATAAGGCTAAAATGGTCCCATGCCTGTGGGCCAACTTACTAACTGGAGAGGTTTTCTGAAGATGTATGAAGACAGTCTTCCATTGTTTCTGATCAGGAGGAGTCTTCCTACAAATGTTAATAAAGAAAAATAAAATAAATAATATTTACTCTCATATAGAATTCACACAGAAATAAGCAGTTTTCTTAAATGTAGGTGCACAACTTTTTAGACCAAAAGCCATTTTTAAATCCGGTAAGTCTGGAGTACAACATTTCACCTCTTCTTGATGAGAACGGCGTAAAAACAATTAGTCAGGACAGGACCTACAGTAACTGTTAAATTAGGTTACATCACGTGTCACTTCCATTTTGTATACCTGCTCATCGTTAAAAGGGTTGTCCACTTTCAGCAAATAATTGATATGGTTTGTTGAGAAAAGTTATCCAATTTTCCAATATACTTTCCGCATCAATCTCCTGGTTTTCTAGATCTCTGCTTGCTTTGCTTCTATAGATAGTTATACTTCAGTTTTATCCAGTGGATAGAAATCTGTCCATGTGATGGATGGACATGCAGGTGCAGGAGCCATTATGATCACACAACTCCTATTACCTCAGTGATAAAACTGGCTCATGGACCTGCGTGTCTATCACATCACATGGAAGATTATATCCACTGGAAGTAATAGAGAAGTTGTCTATAGAAGTCCAGCAAGCAGAGATGTAGAAAACCATGAGAAATTGATACAAAAGTATATTGAAAAATTGTAAGTTTTCATTACGCAAATAATATAAATTATCTACTGAAAGTGGCCAATCCCTTTAACCCTTCAATGTGTTAAACGTAACAGCAATTTATAAACACTATGTGGGAGACTATCATGCCACGGCATATGATAATGATAACAGGTCCCATTTTTTTTCACTTATGAGGACCAAGAAAGCAATAGAAGTCAATGGGTTGGCAAAAAAAATGATGAAACATACGTTTTTTTTATTCACTGATGAGGCCGAAAAACCAGAGTGTGATGTTTTCCTTAGACACACTTTCATTGTCTAAGATTATAATGTCTGGCTTCACCATGGTGGCGATTGAGGTGATAAATCTGGTGCACCTTTAGGTAAGATGCCTTTATGAGCTTCACCACACTTACATTTTAAGCATGCAGATCCTCCTTTGTTTTAATTATTTTGCTTATAACAGAGCAGAACAGAATCCCCAATGCAGATGTCACAGAGCACTAGTGGTTTTACTTTGGTAAACACTTAAGTATTACACAATTTCAGCCATGATGCCATGGGCTTTACCCTGGAAAGGGAACCTCAAGAACTGAGCATTCTTGTGTCTACAGATTTAAAGCGAAACGGACACCAGGTATTATTTTAGCTGGTGACAGCTTCCAATAGTCTATGTATGCTGATTTAAAAATGCTTGTCAGCATTCTAAATTATTTCAGTTATTGTGCCTTTGCCTCGTTTCCTCTATCCACACTATCCACGCTCCTCCTCGTCATGTGCATTGAGCAGGCTAAGGACAAAGGTTGATGTTGTGGAGTAGAGGAAGCATGAGAAGACTAAAGACACGGCACATAGCTGCCCCCTCCCTTGGACTACAACAAGCTGTTGGACAGGTAACTGCGAAAAAATAGTTTTAGAAAGTACTGAAATATTCAGAATGTTGACAAGGCATTTTTAAAATCAGCATAGCATAAGCTATTGAACCGTCTACAGCTAAAAAACATCCTAGTTACGTTCTACTTTAATATACTTTTACATTGCTGTATCTAAACTTATGCTCATTTAAAATCCAAACACTTCATTATTTTCCAATATTTTTGTATATTTGTGACGATTTCTGTTTCACAACTGTCAACATTTTGCTTGTAGTTAGCATTGTTGCAAGTATTATGTACAATACTTCTGTATTTATTTGAGCCAAGAAGATTGATCTGAAAATTCTGTTCAAAATGTAAGTTTGTGGTTGAGACTGTGTCTGCTTTCCAAGCAATGTGTATTCTCGCACAGGATATGAAGGGTAATCAGACACAGCCTGACATCTCCATGTTCGCTTATGTGGATTATGCCCCCTGCCGGCGCTCTGCTGACCTTTGCAGTAGGCCAAATAAACAAATCAGCAGTGTTTAGATTTCAGGCCGCTTTGCGCAACTAATTTAATGCAGATACGACTGGTGTAAATAATATGTGTTCGGGATAACTTGCCTGCCTTTCTTTTGCAGTCTCATGCGAACAAAGCCTTTTCTTAAAATACTGAATTGTAGAAATATGGGAAACTAACCCCACAAATACATGGTATTAGCCAGCTTTTTAAGATATCTAGGAAACTTAATGGGGTGAATCATCAACCTTCCTCAGTATTGTTAGATTTTACAGCTTGTAAATATAAACATTTTTTTGCACTGCTAGGTTTGCTTCTTTTTTACTCTTATTTAAAGGACATCTACCACAAGATGAAGGATTGTAAACCAAGCATACTTTACATGTAGGTTCGTGCCCCCTATTGCAGGATAGCTCTTCTTCTAGTTCTTTTATGCCCTTGGTTGTAGGCAAAAAAGGTTTTAAAAAGTATGCAAATGAGCTAAAAAATAGCAGATCCTGCCAGTGGTGTTATTTGCTTGTTTACAATCCTTCATCCTGGTAATGTCCTTAATAGAGGGATAAAGATAACATAGCAGTGAGAAAACTGCATAAGTATACTAGAACTTTACTACAGCATGATAAAAATCTTAGTTTTTAACCATACAGTCTGCAAATAAGACATACAGGCTCCTAATCCATTGTAGCACACTTGACTATAAAGTTACGTTTCAGTCCAACTCTATAAAACACTGGTCCCCACCGTTTACTTTATTTGCCAAAAAAAAAAAAAATTGTCTTGTGTACACTAAAGTGTCAAAGGATTTTATGGAAAAGTAGAGAAAACTGGGTGTCACATAATCTTAATGTAGGGGATGTCAGCTGAGAGCCTATGCACTAAATTTTTGCCAGAAGGAGATCACAGATAAAAGTATACAAAATTATGAACAATGACAAGAACTTTATACAGTCAGGATGGGGCAATACAATCCCAAACATAAAAAAACAATTGAAAGTAATAAGAAAAAGAGGGCACAGGTCTCCATGGTTGAGAGGGGTAAAGCTGATCCTAGCAGTGTACAGACAGCTTCGTCCTGCTGAGTACAGGTAAGGGAAGATGATGGTCATAAAGCTACTGAGGATTGGGAGTTAATATAGTCCAATAAGGCTGCCACATTTTAGAGATGGATGTCTTATTTCTCATGCAATTTTTCTTGTATATCAGTTTTCCAATGACTCTGGTCTAATCTAAACGGGTGACAGTCGATTAGGAGGTTTTCAGTTAGCAGCAAGATGAATGGGCTGCGAAGCATATATATCGTACAGACGGTCCCTACTTAAGTAGCACCCGACTTACAGATACTCCTAGTTACCATGGACCTCTGGATGTGGGCAATTTACTGTACTTTAGCCTCATGCTACAGCCTTATCAATAGTATCTGCAATTGAGCTTTATTGTTAATCTGGTTTTATGACAACCCACATTTTTAAAATCCAATGTCACAGAGACCAAAAAAAACAAAAAAAATTTGTCTGGGTTACAATATAACTATTCAGTTCCGACTTGCATACAAATTCACTTAAGAACAAATCTACGAACCTATCTTGTACGTAACTGGGGACTTGCCTGTTATTAATGTATAGATTTGGTTGCGGCTACTGGTAGCAGCAAACAGAAGGTTGTGACTGCAATATGCAACCAAAATGGATGCAATTTTGGCAATCACAAGTCCAATGTATATGACTAACTAAGCCAAGATCTCCACAACCTCTAAAGCAGAGGGGGAATGGATATGTGGAATAGCACTATAGAATCTAAATAAGGACCAAATACATCCGTGCATATCTTGAGGTCTCAGCGGATGACTGCCTTCGGCAACACTGTGGCAACAATCCAAACCAACGCTGCACAGAAGTTGGATGCCTAGATCATTCCCTAAGTGCAGCAGGAATGAAGGTGTATCCCCTGGGGTTGATTGAAGGTAGCATAGATAAAGAGATCAGGTTAGGAACATATGATGTGTTGGACCATTGGTTAGCCTCTAGACAGAGGGATCTACCAAAATGTAATGGTTGGATGAAAAACTCTCTGCTTTCAGGCATGCTATCAGGTTGAACCCGCAGCGTGATAGGCTTACAACTGTCCAAAAGATCTCAGCTGATTCCATCCTTGTCCCTCCACCACAAAAGAATGAGGGCTATAGGCCTCAAGGGAACTCTGAAACTGGTCACCTTATATTGGGTGCTTCCCACTTGGCTCTCAATATTCAGTCAGCATGATAGCCTAGAACTTTGTCTTTGCTCAGATAGCACTGTCCACCTCTTCCAGTGTGCCAAACCTTCGGCTGTATGGATTAAGCAGGCAGAGGGATAGAGGAATATTAGCAGATTTTTAAAAGTTTGACTTTAGAAGGGAAGGTAAGCCTTGTTATCAAAATATAGGAAGATAGCTACCACAGCCCTGATTCAGTTACTGGTTCCATGATTGATCAGGTTATTTACGTTACTGCCTACTTAATGTTGGGGAAAAGTCCCCCCGACTAACAGCAACGCCACATCAGAGTCAAGTTATTGCATGCTGGGAGTTCTAGCCACTAGACTGCTGTGAAGCTCTCATTGGGTATATGATATTACATGGTCCCACGTCCACCCGTTATTGTCTGCCCTATCACTTAAGGTGTACTATGATAGCTATATGGTACACTCCTGGTCCATTAGCCAAAATTTGCCGAGCTATATTCATCTCTTCAATTCAACTGGATCTAAAAGGATGAAAGCTGGATTAATAATTCCTGCTTCTCAGAAATTCCTTTAAAAGTAGTTTCGACTTACTACGGAATCACTCTTTGAACAATCGCCTATCTGTGTTCAACCCGTAGGCAACCCTTTAGAAGAGGGCCTGGTTATCTATTGTTAATGGTAGATTTGCAATATGACACGTTGGTAGTGTGCTCGCTATGTGGGGTAAATTAGTCCACTCTCGGTCCACTAGACGCACAGTAGACATTGAGCATTTAGCTTACCATTGGAACTTTATGGCTACTTCATGGCAGAGTTATTGTCTTGTGTTGCTAGCATGATGACTATCGAAGAATATGTTTGTAAAGCCCCCACCATATTGTTCTCCCAACTCAGCGCACGGTGTAGATACTCAGAGAAGGCATGGCATAGATCTTTTTAATCTGGGCTGCAATCCTTTGCAGTAGACTGTGTATAGCGCAACTGCAATGGTCATACCGTGTGGTTGTCTGAAAGGGTAGGCACACGCTAAGTCTGGGTTATAATAAATTTTTGCTTCTGCCTTCGTGAAACCGTCCTTTGCCGATACCGATGTAAAGTCTTTGTATGATGTGGTGATCTAGGCAGACTCTGGAGTTGTACGATTTTATTGGGTCTACACAGCGTCGGGCGCAAGACCCTTACAAGTGAGATGATGCCCAATGTAATGGCATGACTCGCAATTCAAAATGGGGGATACGTGATTGCTATTGGTACGGTCATACATGGTTGGCACTAGGACACGGACTATACTGGATACTGGTGGGGGATTGATGCTGTGGAATTTGTGCGGACTGTGCGATTGGCAGTGGGGCATATTGGTATATGCGACATCTAGTTACTATTCACTTAAGCTTACCTCCTCCAGGCTAGATGCACTACTGGAAAGTGTTCTCTGTTGCTTTAACTGTAAGCTAGAATTTTGATGACAATTATTAGCCATTAATTATACAGTGGACTGGTTATGTGTACCACACTGCTATAGTGCATCAGGTGACTAAACGTGTACGTGGCGACATTATTTACTTTGCTCCTGCAGGCGCACATTCGACTTCAATTGGTGCACACTATGGTTATGCGCATGGCGTCTAGTTACTTAACTAAGTCAACAGAAGGTGACTATCTGCTAGCACTGTAGTGGCATGAAGGAAGATGCTAAAGCTAATTTGGAGTATCATGTTAACAAAAATATTCAGCCATTAAACCTTCTATAGACATGGAATGACAACGGAGGGCTCGGGAATATGGCGCCATATTGTCCTGGGCCAGACATCCAAGTGCACCACTTGGTGGCCTGAAGCACTAGAAGTAAGAGAGGGTCTCGTGGAGGTAGAAGTTGAGAGTCTTATTGTAAGGGCGGGGGGGTTGTTCATACTGCTGGGGAGGGCTGTGGCTACTGGGGGTAACTTTGATGGGGACATGGCTTACTGGAGAACTGGCTATGCGAGGGGTCAGTCTGATTACTGCAGGCTATTAGGACCTGATGTTGCAGGGGGCGGGGGGCCCGAGAGGCAGAAGAGCCCCCCAGACAGCAGTATACAGGTAAAAACCATGAAATGGTAAGGTGCAGTAAAAATCCAAAATAAAGGGAATACCAAGGAAGTCTTGGGGAAAAATGAAAAGAAAATAGTATGGGGAGAAAAAAATAGGAAGTTGTGTTAAAAAAAAACAAAAAAAAAAAAAACCTTCCCAGTGACGTCTAGATATCCAGAAACCAAAGGCCTTTTGAATCGGGGGTTAGAGATGGTGAATTTCTATAAAATATGAATATTATGACCGAATATAATTAACTATTTAGTAATAATATATGCAAAGAGACATGTGTCATTTAAGCAACAAACAACTCCTCTTTATTTACATAGTCCAAAAATACATTAATATTACACCAGGATAAAAAAGTTAAACACAAGTAAAATGGAGTAGAAAGCTTATCTCATTCATTCTGAAAACAATCTGATGGGAAACGTGGAACCTAATATGCACAACAGAAGTTCTGCGGTTTATCACTGAACCCCTTACGCAACTTGTCAAAGCGAGTAGTATGTTAAGAGCCAATCATATACGATGACACCAAGAATGACCCCCAACGTCCCTGCAATAAAGTAAACCTAAAATGATAGGATGACCCGAAAGACAGGGTGGTCAGATTATTTACTCAAACAAAGCTGGACTAGAGCAGAGCGATGGGGACCATCCCCTTGTTGGGCCCCTACACGAGGTATCAAGGCACTAACAGGAATTGCTTATCAATATTCCAAACAGCTAGTTACTATATATGCTGTGATATATCTGGTTAGTATGCGTGTGTTATGGTTTGCTGAAGAGTTTAGAGCAAAAGTCTATAAGCAACAAAACCGACCAAATACAAATGACCCCACAGGACAGAATTTCCGCAATAGCACTAACAAGGGGAATGGTAATCCCCATATAGTTGCTCGATTTAAAGACCTGCACACAAGCGATAGGTTATGGGTCTTAGGAACTCCGCATACAGATGGTTATAAGCTCGGCTTGGTTCATTTTCCCGCTAACCCTTCGGCGCTCCGGGCCTCAGTATCCAGGATTTTCAAAACTTTTTCTTCACAAACGAAATATTCCTGGGCTTCGCATTACAACTCCAGTACATATAGTCCGGAGCGCTGCTTATAGACTGAGGGCAGTGGTAGATTTCTTTAAAGCCTATACTGTGTTATAAAGTCAAATGAGAAAACCCTATATAGCTTGGTCTACCGACAGCTTGCATTTTACAAAATTGTAACTTGGTTTACAAGCAAAATTTCATAATATAAGAATAAGTGAACCCCTCCCAACCTACTATGGACTGTACCTCCCTATCTCACAAAATTGTATCACACAATGTTGAAGAAGTAGAAGAAACAAAAGGGCTGATAGTTGTTACTACACAGACTAAATATTGTTTGGGTGTGGAATGATTGATCTGCATGTTCAATGATTTCTATGAAGAAAATTTGGATTCGAGCACAATTCTGCTTGTAGTCCCCAAGGTTTTGGTAATTGTGAAGCTACATGCCCTAAGTCTCAGCGATGGGAAAATCTCTTTGATAGAGCAGCAATTAGATCACATGTATCTCTCCAGGACAAATTATGCTTGTATCCAGGGTCCACTATACGGAAACAAAATGTCAGCACCCACAAGACCTGACCCCTGTGGGAAGCCACTGTGGGGTGGTATACCGTGGGTTTGTTTTTCCTAGCCCCAGATCTCTTTCCCTCCTCTTGACTTTTTTGACGATGGGTAATATAGTTCAAATTGGCTCAATTGTAGATAATCCTCACTGTGTGTTGTATGTGTATTTCACTTTGATTATCGATTGGCAGTAGATGACTCTGAACTTCCGCAAATTTTCTTGGACGATCCCTTGTTGTAGGACATATGGTTAGAAACCATATACTTTATCTAGGCTTTTGCCAGGGGGAGTGGGTGGGTTCGATAGCCAACATATGCAGCTGATTGGATTCGTGTCTTCTTACATGTTTTTATTTTGTGTTTCTTGTGTGATGATATGATGTGTCAATAAAGTGTGATGGCTTGTCTTACCATGCATCTACCCGGACATCAGCATTTGGGGTGTGCTGTGTCCACCCCTAGTTTGTAGCGGACAACAAGGCAGACACAGTAACGCAAGAGACGCCAAGCGGATGGTGGATACATGGAAAATGAATGAAAACATGGTGGAAGGATGCAACTGGATCATGACTGGAAGTTTAACTGACATATTGTTCTCAACCAGACAAACCCTGAAGACTGCTGATTGACTTGTCTCTACAATATGCAAATGAGTGCCGCAATTGGGTTGTATATATTCATTAGGAAATAGTTAGGGCACCAAAGTGACCGGAGGAATTAAGACAATAGGGGGGAGAACGATGTATGGGAGGTGACAATGATAATGGCGTGTAACATAGATCAGTCTGTCGAAGAGATAAGTGGGAAACCAGAGAAATGGTGCACAGAGAGATTAAAAGATGCAACTTGAGAATTGGGCATATTATCAGGACCTCTGTGCCACGTCAGTGGATAGGAGCCTACAATAATCACGATGTACACTTATTGCTAGGCACTTGCAATCATTTAAACCCTCTCCGCCACTTCACGCCGATGTGAAGATTGTCAGCCGGCCAAAGTGTGGCCGCATTGGGTGGTACTGTTGCGTACTTTGCTGCAGTCGGCAACTTTTCACATGAGACTAATTATTTACTCCTCACCCCCACATGATAAATCAAATCAATTAGCGGTGTCATCCCCCAGCCCTTGTTTCGTTGTTGGGGCTGGCATTGGCCGCTCATGGGGTAGCGGCTGTGGCTGTGTGTCACCCCGTGCGCTGTGGTAGAGGGCCCTAGGGGTCGGTTCAGCCCGGTCCGCTGTGGAGGGCGCCTGGTGCAAAAAACAGGGACTGTAAACATTTTTTCTCTGTATAAATAGACGTTCTATAACTATCTTATTTATATCGCACCATTATTCCAATGCCGATTACATCATAGGGGATAGTTACAAATAAAATAAGACATTACAGAGTGCAACATCATATATGAACAGTAGTCTAGTACACTATTTATACACAATTAGTATTATAGATTTGTATTACTGAAAATTTACATCTCTCACTCGGCTGAAATGTACTACTCAAAATGGAAAAATGTTAGTTCGACCTCTGGCGCATTCTATATTAGGCCCATCTTGTTCCCCACCGCCTTTTAAAAAGTGGCTGCCTGGAGCAGACCCGAACAGGGTACAAATTAGCTTGCCCAAGTTTTGCGCCTTCAGAAACTGGGATATCAGGCCCCATTCTATTTGAGGGTTATTTGGTTTACTTATTATATGTGGCATTCAACTTTAAGGAAGGGACTTTGATCGGGTATCACACTTTCTTTAATACTTTTTGAGTTTTCAACCTCTAGGAGTTCTGATTGTTCATACACTTTCATTGCAGTACAGATTTGTCTACATTGTGATAAACCGCCTATCTATTTATTGGATGGAAGTGGATGTTTTTTTTACTGCAGCGCTTTGGGGGAGGGGAGGGGGGGTGGTCATGAAAAAAAAGTTTACTTTTCTTATAACAATATATTACAGTAGCGTGTGCTATAACTTCTATAAAGCAGAGATCAGTGTGCTTAAAAAAGCTTTACAAAACAGTAGCAATGGAAGAATCGTGAGCAGTGAGATGATAAGGATAGATTCTGAGGGCTTCAGTAGTAACACTACTTCATAGCGCCGCGTAGACAGCCCCGTGTATGCGAGCCATTGTCTTCAAATTGCCCTGAAAACTTATGTTTAGATGTATTTTCAAAATACGCCCAGCACATTTGGACTACATTTTAAAGGAGTCAACCCGTCTACAAGTTTCCCCACATGGATCTGATTAATTATTTGTGATTGCTGACACAACGTCACCATAAAAATGAACAATTTCTCCATAAAATAACAACAACCATTGCCAGACTTTAAAGGAAGTCTGGTCAGATGCGTTATGGCTACTAAGTAAATAACAGTGCGGAAGTAGAGGGCTTAAATGGGTGTCCATGAAAACACATGACTTCTCAAAATCTGACTTAATAAATAACAACAGCATTACTTACTCATCTAATTTAGCACTTCCTACCGATACTCTACTTACCTGTGCTATTCACTTCTGCCACAATTGTCATATCTTATTTTGAGAACATTTTGCCAGCTACAAACGTGAATAAACCAAGCAAACACCTCATGTGCCACGTATAACCAGGGCACCAGGACGTTTTAGTCCCCGGGGCTAGATGCTTAGGCTACGGGGACGTTCTATACTTCTATTCTGGCACGGCTCACACGGGCCGTCACCAAAGCAATCGCTGTCAGCGTCTAGTACATCTGACCTGCCGCTGAACACCCGCGATCGGAGCGGCTCCGATCGCGGGTGTTAACCCCTTACCACGCGCGGTCAAACCATGGCCGCGGCGTGTAAGGGTGTTTGCGCTGGGATCGGATCCCACGTGGCCGCGTACGGGGCGATCCGATCCACTTTGGAAGCTCCGAGGATGCAGTTGCCCCGACTGCCCTGGTCTCAGGAAGTCTCCTTCGGGTCTGATGTAAACTGTTCTGAGCATGCGCAAGCTTTGCTCAGCAGGTTTACATGCTCTAACAAAAATAGATTGTTAGAGCAGGGTATGAATAACCAGTGATGGAGCTATCACTGGTTCAAGTTCAAGTATGTATTAAAAATATGCAAAAACCTTAACACACCAGGATAGATAAGAAAAAATAAATAATACAAACTATAGCCCTAAAATGTGCACTGTTCCATAAAAACACTTAAAATAGATAAAAACACAAAAAACACATAAAAACCGGATATTGTATGCAGCCCGTCCGTAACAATCTGTTAGATAAACAAAAATCGTAATCTGGCCCGACGGCCACGCGTAGAAAAAAAAACGCCAAAACGTTCGAAAAAAACATAGATTTTTAATACTCCCTATAAAAAAAATGCTCTAAAAGTAATTTAAAAATGTTAATGCACTCCAAAATAAGCAACTAAAAAGAACAATCGTTCTCGCACACAATAAGCCCCTAACTAGCATTTGTCAGCCAAAAATAAAAAGTTAGGCATATGAAAGGTGATGATGCTAAATGACAAGATTTTCTCACAAATGGGTTTTTTTCGGATCAATTGAAAAAACTACAACAAACCCCCACTACTTTGGAACTCCCTGCGTCTGATAACATCTGCATCAAAAACGATAATCGTTATTAATCCGCCAAAGTTAACCCGAGGGAAAAAACAAAAAGACAAAACAAGCGATCAGAAAAAAAGACAGTTTCATGTAATACCATTACAAAATGTCTGAAAAAGGGATTATAAATGTTAATGCACTCACAATACGACCACTAAAAGAACAATCCTTCTCGCCAAAAAATTAAGCCCTTAAACAGATTTGTGAGGCGCGAACAAATAAAAATATGGATTATGAGAGGTGATGCTCCAGTACATACATTTGTGCCAAATACTTTTATGCATAAAATGGGAAAAAAATACAAAATCTATGATCATGAGGTCCTTTGAATATCGGTGGCGTTCCCCATAGAATAACAATAATTTACTATTTTTATGGTATGTCAACCCAAAAAAAAACCCATAAACTCTCTGAAAAGTGATGATTTATTCCTCCTCATTCCCCCACCAAAGGTTCAATAAAACCATCTCACCAATAGGCCTAGAGTCCCCCAACTACGTACCCGAAACAGGCATTTCAATGGCAACAGAACTAAGCCCTAGAGGTCCATCCAAATTAAAAGGAACAAAATTATAGCCTGTCAAATGTGACATAGCAAATCTGATTGGACGGGCTGCCTCTTCCTCTGACCGGGTGGCCCTACCGCGTTACCTACCATCATAGAGTATCACGTGTACTCGGGAGAGATGAGGTACAATTTGTGCGAGCTTATTATTTAATACATTGTAAATGTTTAATTTTACAATCATGGGGTTTGGAAGAGACCTCATGGTACCCTTTAAACCAGGGTGTTTTTGGCTTAGTCAGAAATTTTTTACCAAGATGGGAGAAGGGGAACATGACATATAGACATGTAAACCTAAAATGGCTGCAAGGTCCTAAAATAAGAAGCAGGTACTGAGATGGGTGCAGTTTGAAAGAGATGGGATAACTGGAACTCCATTTTCACTATGCTCAAACTCTTGAACCATAAGTAATTATAATATTTAAAGTCGCCCATAAATCAGTGGTAATCTAAATCCATGGGTAAGGGAGCAGAATCTGTAAACCTCATCTGAAGAGGTGAGGTTCCAAACAAAAAGAAGAATAAAATGCCAGAGTATGATGATCCTATCAGTCCAAATCTCTTGAAATTAGGGTTCTTCTACAGTACCACCGTTAGATGCTCCATCACTGCAGCTCCAAGTGCTCAGAGCTCCCTGCATCATATATGGGTTATGATGTGAGAAGTGCAGTCCTTGTGATGCAGTCAGCACAAGGACCATGTTGCACCAACTGTACACTTTTTTGGAGCTGCTGGGACCAACTGTTTGTTGCAATAGAGGCTCAAAGTGATTTGAGTTGGTTTAATTTTTTGTTTACACCTATGGTGAAGTTTACATATATTTATAAACATTGTTGCATTTACTTTATCCATTGAATGCTGATGCTTATTTATTGGCATTCTTGTGACTACACACTTATAGATGCATGCATCTAATAAAGTTATTTTTATAGTGTGGTACATGAGTATTTTGTCTTTATATATATCCCTTGTTTAAAGGGAATCGAGCACCAGGTGCACAGCATAGTACCTGAAGGTATCATGCTATGCACCTGATGACCCTGACTTCAGCACTGTAAGTTCCATCAAAATGGCCTCTATGGTTATCCTTTAATGCTTTTATAAAGAATTATGTTAATTACCAGCTTAGGAGCAGTGGGAGTGCTCCAGTGCACCTAAGGGCTCCTTATGTCACCCAGCGGCCAGTCCTGCGGACTGCGGTGATCCGAAATCCCGATACCTGTGCCTGCTCAGCAGCCTCTGTGAATCAGTGTGCAGGTGCAGGGACTTTAGGTTTCCTTGGGGCATGCAATGAACGCTCCTTCTTTTCCTTCCCATTGGTTCTGAGGAAATATGAAGTCCTGACCCTTATGCAGTGATTCACAGAGGTTGCTGAGCAGGCACAGGTACCAGGACTTCAGATTACCTCAGGACTGGTGGCAGGGTGACGTAAAGAGCCCTTAGGTGCACTGGAGCACCCCCACTGGTAATTAACACAATTCTTTATTAAAACATTAAAAGATAGTGGCGGCCCTAGCAATTGCACTTTATAATGTTATATTTGTTATATGTTGTCTGTTAAACACTTTTATATGTTTACTGTTCACCATGCTTTAGTTTTTGATGCCATATTTGCACTATAATAAATATACTTGACCAAAAGTATGACTCCTATTGGCAATCTACCAGAAGAGTGTGCCTTGTCGTAGCAACAGGCCTCAAACCCTGTTTGTGAAAGGTCACTGCGGGGGGCAGGAGGCTTGTTCGGTTTTGGGGTGTGTTGGGGCCCAGACACTTTTGCTGTATGGGGCCCCGAATTTCCTGATGGCTGCCCTGATCACTACCTAAAGTCACTTTACAGTACTAGATGACTATATATTTTATATACAGATAATTCTCAAAAAAGTGTCCGTCTTTACATTCTAAGAAAAAAAAAAATCAACATGTCTATAGCTTCAGGACCTAAAGGAAAATATCATGTTAACAGCATCTCTTGCCTAGAGATTGTATCACTTACAGCAGCTACTGTTCAAAAGCAAATGTGTAGAAATCCTGGAAACATGATAATACGCAGAGTACAGTACAGTCTATCTTCTCTTAAACGGGACCTGAAATGTCCTTCTATTATACAGCACACAATAAAAAGAAAAGCTATTTATTATAATAGAAAAGCTCATTATTATAATTGTAATCGAATCAAATTTTTAATTTTCAACAGAATTCTCTTATGAAATTGGTATCCATAGAAACAGCTAAGTCAATGAGCTAGATGGGACAGGTAGGCAATGACCTACTCAACTCAAGCTGGAATGTGTCACTTATTTGTGGTTTTGAGTCATTTGAAGCAGAAAACCAAATCTATCACTGGAAATAGTTTTGTTGTCTATGATTATGGGGGCTGCCATCTTAGCAAGTATCAGTCTATTAAAAGGCCAAATGGCCAGAGAAAGAACCAAAGGAAATGCAACTTTAACAAATATCAACAATTTATAAAAATGTGTTTTTAGCATGGTTAAAAAAAAAATAGATTACTTTCTGGGGAAACCTCCCCTTTAAGACTAAAATATCCTAGAGTTTAATCAGACTTATGAATATCAGATTTAATGAAAACTATATGCACTTTTATATTTTGTTTTTTAAGAAAATAAAAAAAAATATTTATTTTTCTGATAAAAACATAAAGAAAGCTACATACATTTTTTTGTGGATTTTTGCATCAATTACAACTTATGAATAAGTGTCCAATAGTGTCATTTATTCATTACACAATAAGACATACACATGAAAATAATGTTTAGTTTATGGTCATACATTGGCTACACAAAGCAAATTGGCGAGTAAAGATGGCAATGGTTAACTCATCATGTTGTACAGTATTTGTACGCCTGATGTGATTTTTATCAAAATGTTTTTGTGAGTTATTGCAGGTTCCTAAACTGTTGAATGTGATGACCATTTCACATCAGGAAATGAAATACTGAAGGTATACAGAAGGTTTTACATGGCTTATAGGGGTTCCATGTACCGGAGTACGGTAGCTATTATGCTTCTGTTATACACTAATAATGCAAGCTGCAGCTTTATTTTTAGAAACAAAAGAAAAGGATTCACACTATATCTATTACATTCAGAGTCCCCTTTAATTTGTTTCATTAAAACTGAAAAGGTTTAGGAATGAAGGTCATGAAAAATCCCAGTATCAAAGTTGCCAAGAAAGTTCATAAATTTGCCATAGCTTTTTGTGCATCACTATTGTGTCCGGATGAGAGTTGCCAATGAGCCCACATCATACTAATGTCAGAGTTCTTTTTAGGGACAGATTCCCCTACACTAAACCAAATATTTAAAGGAAATCTACAATCAAAATAAATTAGGGGTAAACCAAGGATACTTCTTCATAGATC
Source organism: Engystomops pustulosus (assembly GCA_019512145.1). Lineage (NCBI taxonomy): Eukaryota > Metazoa > Chordata > Amphibia > Anura > Leptodactylidae > Engystomops > Engystomops pustulosus. The sequence goes on from CM033641.1 coordinate 169,904,304, forward strand.
CAGGCACTGTGACTGTGGCAATTCATTTTAAAAATGATGTTAATGAGTCAGAAGGCCTTCTGGGGGTGTTACCAAAACCCCTCTTTGCATTAGCTTCACAGGCTGTTACACTGTGTATGAGCACTTCCACCCTCCAATTGTCTAAGATTATAGCAGGATACGGGAGCAGAAATGTTTGGAGGGAGCAGGGTGAAACACTAACTGTCTGTGAAGCTGCAGAACGAAGGAGCTCTGGTAACGCATAATTGTAAAAGTTGATCTATGTCTGGATCTATGAGTAGGTGTCCCTGGTTTATCAATGCTTGATTTCCTTTAATGCTTATCTCGGTGAACAATTTCATATATGATAAGCTAACCCCTATAATTTAGCGCCTTCTAGCTCTACAGTGAAATAAATTTATTTTGTGCTTCTTCTGAGTAGGCATACTTCATCTCATCTTTGTTTATGGGACAACATCAAAATAGGTATAAAAATCAGATGTTATGGCCAAGGATATGACCAATGATGGATACAGCAAGTAGTTCAAACCACAGTACACAGCACATGAAACATAGATGGTAAACCAATAACTATGTTACAGTAATAACAGGTGCAGTCACACAGATACATTATTTATTATCACCTGTCAGCCTGATTCAATGCAGGCACAGCGATTTAGTTACAGGATTGGTTTTCTATCTCATGTCTCCTGCAAGCTCTGAGTAATGTATCATCACACTGTTCCTTTGGGACTACAATGAAATAATATGCAATAACCGGGACAAGCAATTATTCTCTATTCCATGAAAGCTAGAAAAAAAAAAAATCTAAAAAATATATTATATATATAAAAAGAAAAGCTGCAAATCCATTGTGAATTACCAACATTGAAGTTGAAGAAAACACAAGAGATGTTTAGCAAACAAGGGATTATGTTACATCTGGTAAGTAAATATGGTGGTTCCTCAAGAACAGGTTTTGGTTCTTTCAAAAAACATATTATGGTATATTCCATAAATCTAACCACCAGGTGGCAGCTTAGCAGTGTTAATGTGTATTGTGTATCCTCAATATAGCTGCATATGTCACTACCTCCACTATGGGCATATCTATGATTAGATACAACAGCATTGGTTAATAGTCAGAATCCAGCACCTGTCTCAGTAGAGGGTTCGGATTCTATTCTTTCCAGTCCCCAAATGGACTACAGAAAATAAATATTCTGGCCCACTAATGTGCAGAGTGTGCCAAATTATTAAAGACCGTAAATCTGGCGCACCCTGTACACGCCAAATGTGTTAAAACTCAATTATGTCAGGGCTTCTGAAACATAAATGTGGCAGCTAGTGCGAATACACACATTTTGTGTCGCAGCAGACACAGTGCAGAACTTTGTATGTATAATGACCCCATCATTTGTGAAGCGCTCCAGAAAATCAGGGTGCTATACAAATAAGGATTTATTATTATTAGTTAGATATCCCATTAATTGCTGTTCAGATCTAGTTATTCCATGATAACAGTCTGCAAACAAACCCTGTGTAGTCTGATCCTATAGTCATGGGTCATTGTGTTCCTACTACAGATTTTACCCTTATATGTGAATCTCACTCCTCCAAAGTTATAGTAAAAAGAGCAGAGTCCCATTTTTTCTGAGACTTGTCACTTTTAGAGGCTAGAGTGCTGTCATTTTAAATGGCCATATCTTGGGCTCTATAGTAGCTGGAAACTTGGTTTTATCACATTTTTGTCATAATGTGCTTACAGGGGTTGTCAACTTTTAGCAAATAATTGCTATTGTTTGTGTAATGAAAAGTTCTATAATTTTCCAATATACCTTGTGTATCAATGCCTCATGGTTTTCTAGATTTCTGCTTGCTGTACTTCTATAGGAAGCTTTTATGGTTACTTTCAGTGGATAAAAATCTGCCCATGGTTTTGGGATGAGCAGCAGGTGCACGAGGTACACGATAACCTGTGTGTCTATTCCAAGCCCATGGACAGGTTTCTATCCACTGGAAGTAAACATAGAACCTTGTTATAGAAGGACAGCAAACAGAGATCTAGAAAACTGTAAGTAATTGGCACAGGAAGTATATTGGAAAATTGTATAACTTTTCCCTACACAAACTGCATAAATTATTTGCTGAAAGTGGACGACCCCTTTAAAGTAGTCTCCATGTGGTAAGCAAAGCCTTGAGTTGTGCCCTGCTCCCTGTTGGGTGGGAGAAACCAATGAGCGCTTCCAACACTGATGTTTTTATTATGATTCCTGGTTGATTTTCAAAATGCTTAACCATTTGATAGAAAACTATATAGCATCTCCCCATCTATAATATGGTGCTCTCAGATATGATCACATATGCAAATCCCCATCAATAACAGATTGATGATAACACATGATTTTTACTCAAAATACATAAACTACATAATTAACAAATTTGAGATTGGGAGCAGTCTGGTAAGTTTTACTACTTTTTAAACGATATTTATGTCATTTATTAATCATCACGAAGGACAGCTGCTACATAATGACTAGATAGAAAAGGAATTGACAATATGCTTGTTATTCACAAACTTGACGTACAGTACTTATGTATGGCCTTTATTCAGGAGGTTCCTGTCATCTGACCCTGGATTGTCCAGAATGATTGGAATATCAAAATAGAAATGTTAATTATTCTACAAATGTCCTCTGTGGTTGAGCAGATCAAGATCAAATGGATCATACAGTGAAAGTACGGTGAAGTGTAGTAGTGTAGAGAAGTATGGTGAAAGGTTTCTTATCTTTAGGGTTTTTTAAATCGGCATATAAATAGACCATATAACAAAGTCACATTAAACATGATTTGATCATGAGTAAGATAGTTCCATATGGAACATGTCATTTTATAAAAAGAGAAAAACTACTGTGTTGCATCCACCAACAAACTACATATCAGTGACTATATGCTTTATCAAACTTTACCTTTATTACTTACTTGTTACCCATCCGTACTTCATCATTAGATAGATTTATACTTTAGCATGAAGCATTTACTTATTGTATGGCACTAGTGCTTTGCTATCTTTGGATGACACTCATAGTATACAATGTGTAGGCTGTGCTGCACTATTTTTCTAGATACAGGTTGGACATGTAGCATCAAATTAGGTTGTAGTTGGGGGATTGATTATTCATAGCATTTTACATTATGCATTGTTGGAATGATGTTGTATTTTAAAGATTTTTTAAAGCATATTGAATAAAATGTTGTATTAATTTCTGAATTTGGTATTGTTTGCCTGCCCATTTTTTACACACCTGCTATAGGATTTATTAGGTATTGTCTAACTACAATATTTCCACAGCTGGCACTCAGCAGAAATATAGTACTACAAATACAATATTATATACACTTTACTATAGCATATACTACACTTTTATATAGTTCTCGAATAACTTTTCAAAAGCCACTTTTCTTAAAACTTTGATTTATTCTTTTATTGTTTGGTATTTTATGTTTTAGTTGAAAATTGAGTACTCCCCTCACATTACAGCAAGACAGGTTGCTCCAGAATTGTGTATTTTAAGAGACACAGCCGCTGGCTAATGTGTTTCCCTTATTTTCCTGTTTGGCCAACAGATAGTGTATAGTGCGTATGGTTGGTAGACTTTGAAGCTAGTTTCAATTCACAGCAAACGGCTCCTTTATGCATGAATTTGCACCCCAATCTAATAATGTATTCTAAGGATAAGTCACCACTAATAAAATGCCATGAATTAGGGCAAAAAAGTAAGTTGTCAAGACTTGCAATATTATTGTGAACATAGGATTTCTATGAATGTTTTAAGGAATTTCAGGCTATTTCTATGTTTTAAGCCTGTAGTCAGTGGATTTATAGAGCATTAGTCACACTCTGCCCACATGCATTTATTTCACATGCATCCAGTAACATACCTGGTATAGATTGTGCAGATCCCTCACAGTTAATATTGGGGATGGTACTTGTCTGTTGTTGACTTGAGCTAACTTCAGGTTCAGCACTAACAGATGGTGAGAGTGCCATGTCACAGGGTAATGCTGGTTTGAGTACAGGTGGAAGCGATTCTTCAGAAACCTCTTTCTTTTCCTGCCCTGGCAACTGAAGTGCTGATAAAGGAATGCTGATGGGCTGACTGGGGTTTCCTGTGGAAGTACTGACAGGCATCTGCATTCCCATTTGTGGACTCACAAGTGGAATATTAGATTGAACTTTGCTTTGTGAAGGCAAAGGTGGTCTCACAGGTTTCTGGAGTGGGGGTCTATGTAACACCAATGGGGAAGGTGTAATAGGTTGTAAATCTAAGTCATTGCTTAAAGATGGAGGCAAAATGCTAGGAGGTTTGGTTGGTCCCATAAATGGAGTTGTGGAAGGAGTCTGATTCTTCGGCTTGGTCATCTGTGTTAATGAAAGTGAAGGTCCATCAATGCCACCAGTAAGTTCTGCATTAGCAACAATGTAGTAATCTTCAGGATTCTCCTGTTTGATCTTTTTCACAATTACATCACTACTGTTATCATCAGCAATGTGTGACTGGGACCCGGAAAGAGTGGAATTGAGACAGCCACTGGGCCTTTTGCGAGAAACATTAGGAGATTGCTCAGCTCTATGCTCAAAGTCACTGTCTTCATCAGTTACAGATGATTCACACACCATATCAAACAATGTGGTTTCATCTTCATATTCTTCTACAGGCTCATCCAGCTCTGATGGCTCACTACAGTAGGAAAAATCACAAGAGTCTCTGGTTCTATTGCAATCAAGCTTAGACTTTCCTGGTCTTCCAGGATACCTGTCTATTGGGCTTGTTGGAGTCTCTGATGGCACACCTATCATACTTGGACTGTCTGAATTGAAGCTTCTATTGTCCTGGAAGCATACTCTCTCCTGAGGACCTGCCCTACATGTTGTAGTGAGTGGCCAGTGGTATGCATGCCCAGCACTGCATCCCCACATAGCAGTAAGAGTGCCATGGGAGCCCTCAGAGAGTAAGTGCTTTAGGTTTGGAATAAGGCTACAAATGGTCCCATGACTGTGGGCCCAACTTACTAACTTGGAGAGGTTTTCTGAAGATGTATGAAGACAGTCTTCCATTGTTTCTGATCAGGAGGAGTCTTCCTACAAATGTTAAATAAAGAAAAATAAAATAAATTAATATTTTACTTCTCATATAGAATTCACACAGAAAATAAGCAGTTTTCTTAAATGTAGGTGCACAACTTTTTAGACCAAAAGCCATTTTTAAATTACCGGTAAGTCTGGAGCTACACATTTCGCCTTCTTCTTGATGAGAACGGCGTAAAATACAATTAGTCATGGACAGGACCTACAGTAACTGTTAAATTAGAGTCTACATCCACGTGTCAATTCCATTTTGTATCCACTGCTCATCGTTAAAGGGGTTGTCCACTTTCAGCAAATAATTGATATGGTTTGTGTGAGAAAAGTTATCCAATTTTCCAATATACTTTCCGCATCAATTCCTCCTGGTTTTCTAGATCTCTGCTTGCTTTGCTTCTATAGATAGTTTACTTCAGTTTACTTCCAGTGGATAGAAATCTGTCCATGTGATGTGATGGACATGCAGGTGCAGGAGCCATTATGATCACACAACTCCTATTACTCTCAGTGATAAAACTGGCTCATGGACCTGCGTGTCTATCACATCACATGGACAGATTATATCCACTGGAAGTAAATAGAGAAGTTGTCTATAGAAGTCCAGCAAGCAGAGATGTAGAAAACCATGAGAAATTGATACAAAAAGTATATTGAAAAATTGTATAAGTTTTCATTACGCAAATAATATAAATTATCTACTGAAAGTGGCCAACCCCTTTAACCCTTCAATGTGTTAAAAGTAACAGCAATTTATAACACTATGTGGGAGACTTATCATGCCACGGCATATGATAATGATAAAACAGGTCCCATTTTTTTTCACTTATGAGGACCAAGAAAGGCAATAGAAGTCAATGGGTTGGCAAAAAAAACTGATGAAACATACGTTTTTTTTATTCACTGATGAGGCCGAAAAACCAGGTGTGATGTTTTCCCTTAGACACACTTTCATTGTCTAAGATTATAATGTCTGTGCTTCACCATGGTGGCCGATTTGAGGTGATAAATCTGGTGCACCTTTAGGCTAAGATGCCTTTATGAGCCTTCACCACACTTTCACATTTTAAGCATGCAGATCCTCCTTTGTTTTAATTATTTTGCTTCTATAACAGAGCAGAACAGAATCCCCAATGCAGATGTCAACAGAGCACTAGTTGGTTTACTTCTGGATAAACACTTAAATATTAACACAATTTCAGCCATGTATGCCATGGGCTTTACCCTGGAAAGGGGAACCTCAAGAACTGAGCATTCTTGTGTCTACAGATTTTAAAGCGAAACGGACACCAGGAATATTATTTTAGCTGGTGACAGCTTCCAATAGTCTATGCTATGCTGATTTTAAAAATGCCTTTGTCAGCATTCTAAATGATTTCAGTAATTGTGCCTTTGCCTCAGTTTCCTCTCTTCCACACTCATCCAGCTCCCTCCTCGTCATGTGCATTGAGCAGGCTAAGGACAAAGGGTGATGGTGTGGAGTAGAGGAAAGCATGAGAAGACTAAAGACACAGGCACATAGCTGCCCCCTCCCTTGGACTCACAACACGCTGTTGGCAGGTAATGCGAAATAAAGTTTTAGAAAGTACTGAAATAATTCAGAATGTTGACAAAGGCATTTTTAAAATCAGCATAGCATAAGCTATTGGAACCGGTCTACAGCTAAAAATAACATTCCTAGTTACGGTTCACTTTAAATATACTTTTTTATTTGCTGTATCTGAAACTTATGCTCATTTAAAATCCATAACACTTTCATTTATTTTCCAATCTTTTTGTATATTTGTGAGATTTCTGTTTCACAACTTCAACATTTTTGCTTTGTATTTAGCATTGTTGAGAGTATTATGTACATACTTCTGTATTTATTTGCAAGCCAAGAAGATCTGATCTGAAAATTCTGTTCAAAATGTAAGTTTGTGGTTGAGACTGTGTCTGCTTTCCAAGCAATGTGTATTCCGCACAGGATATGAAGGGTAATCAGACACAGCCTGACATCTCCATGTTTCGCTTATGTGGATTATGCCCCACTGCCGCGCTCTGCTGACCTTTGCAAGTAGGCCAAATAAACAATATCAGCAGTGTTTAGATTTCAGGCCGCTTTGCCTAGCAACTAATTTAATGCAAGAATACGCTGGTGTAAATAATATGTGTTCGGGATAACTTGCCTGCCTTTTCTTTTGCAGTCTCATGCGAGCAAAAGTCTTTTGTTTAAAAATACTGAATTGTAGAAATATGGGAAACTAACCACATACATTACATGGTATTAGCCAGCTTTTAAGATATCTAGGAAACTTAATGGGGTGAATTCATCAACCTTCCTCAAGTATGTTGGTATTATACGCTTTGTAAAATATAAAATTTTTTGCACATGCTAGGTTTGCTTCTTTTTACTCTTTATTTAAAGGACATCTACCACCAAGATGAAGGATTGTAAACCAAGCATACTTACATGTAGGTCTGTGCCCCCTATTGCAGGATATGCTCTTCTTCTAGCTTTTTTATGCCCTTGGTTGTGGGCAAAAAAGGTTTTAAAAAGTATGCAAATGAGCCTAAAAAACTAGCAGATCCTGCCAGTGTGTAAATTTGCTTGGTTTACAATCCTTCATCCTGGTAAATGTCCTTTAATAGTGGATAAAGATAAACATAGCAGTGAGAAAAACTGGCATAAGTTATACTAGAAATTTACTACAGCATGATAAAAATCTTAGTTTTTAACCATACAGTCTGCCAAATAAGACCATACAGGCTCCTAATCCATGTAGCACACTTGACTATCAATGGGTTAAGTTTCAGTCCACCGTATAAAACACTGGTCCCCACCGTTTACTTTATTTGCCAAAAAAAAAAAAATAATGTCTTCTTGTGTACACTAAAGTGTCAAAGGATTTTATTGGAAAAGTAGAGAAAACTGGGTGTCACAATAATCTTAAATGTAGGGGATGTCAGCTGAGAGCCTATGCACTAAAATTTTTGCCAGAAGGAGATCACAAGATAAAATAAGTATACAAAATTATGAACAATGACAAGAACTTTATAGAGTCAGGATGGGGCAAATACATCCCAAACATAATAAAAACAAATTGAAAGTAATAAGAAAAAGAGGGCACAGGTCTCCAGGGGTGAGAGGGGTAAAGCTGATCCTAGCAGTGTACAGACAGCTTCGTCCTGCTTGAGTACAGGTAAGGGAAGTGATGGTCATAAAGCTACTGAGGAGCTTGGGAGTTTAATATAGTCCAAATAAGGCTGCCACATTTTAAGAGATGGATGTATCTTATTTCTCATGGCAGATATTTTCTTGTATATCATGTTTCTGGTGACTCTGGTCTAAACCTGGGTGACAGTACGATTAGGAGGTTTTCAGTTAGCAGCAAGATGAAATGGGCTGCCAAGCATATATATCGTACAGACGGTCCCCTACTTAAGAGCACCCGACTTACAGATAACTCCTAGTTACCAATGGACCTCTGGATGTTGGCAATTTACTGTACTTTAGCCTCATGCTACAGCCTTATCAATAGTATCTGCAATTGAGCTTTATTGTTAATCCTGGTTCTTATGACAACCCAACATTTTTAAAATCCAATTGTCACAGAGACCAAAAAAAAATAAAAAAATTTGTCTGGGGTTAAAATATAAACTATTCAGTTCCGACTTGCATACAAATTCCACTTAAGAACAAATCTACGGAACCTATCTTGTACGTAACCTGGGGACTGCCTGTATTAATGTATAGATTTGGTTGCGGCTACTTGGTAGCAGCAAAACAGAAGGTTGTGACTGCAATATGCAACCAAAATGGGCAAATCACAAGTCCAACGTATATGACTAACTAAGCCAAGATCTCCACAACCTCTAAAGCAGAGGGGGAATAATGTGGAATAGCATCTATAAATCTAAATAAGGACCAAATACATCCTGTGCAATATCTTGAGAGGTCTCAGCCTGATGACTGCCTTCGGCAACACTGTGGCAACAATCCAAACCAACGCTGCACAGGAAGTTGGATGCCTAGATCATTCCCCAAGTGCAGCATGGAAGGAAGTGTGTATCCCCTGGGGGTTGATTGAAGGTAGCATAGATAAAAGAGATCAGGTTAGGAACATATGCTGTGTTGGAACATTGGTTAGCCTCACGACAGAGGGATCTACCAAAATGTAATGGTTGGATGAGGAAAAATCTCTTGCTTTCAGGCATGCTTATCATTGAACCCGGCAGCTGTGATAGGCTTACAACTGTCCAAAAAGTCTCAGCTGATTCCATCCCTTGTCCCTCCACCACAGAAAAGAATGAGGCTATAGGCCATAAGGGAACTCTGAAAACTGGTTAACCTTATATTGGTGCTTCCTCACTTGGGCTCTCAATATATCAGTCAGCATGGATAAGCCTAGCAATTGGTTCTTTGCTAAGTAGCACTGTCCCCCTTTCAGTGTGCCAAAACCTTCTGCTGCTGTGAGATTACAGCAGGCAGAGGGATAGAGGAATTATTAGCATGATTTTAAAAGTTGACTTTAGAAGGAAGGAGGCCTTGTATCACAAATATAGGAAGATTACCACAGCCACCATGTCTGGATCTATAAGCAAGTATCCTTGGTTTATCCATGATTGATTTCAATGGTAGATTTCAATTAATAGACTTGGTTACTGCCCTTGTTGGGTGTAATTAAATTGTCCCACCCTCTAGAGTCCACATTCTAGAGTCAACATTGGGCATTTTTAGCTTTTTACAAATTGTGAATACTTTATTGCTTTCTGCTTCATGGATTCATAAGTATATTGCTGCTGGGTAGTTGCTAGCAGAGTGATTAGAACACTATTGAGAAGATATATGATATGTAACAAGCCCCACTTCCACCCGTTATTTTTGTTTTCTGCCCCTCGCGTCACTTTAGGTGTTACTCAGAGATAGGCATCAGTGGGCAAACATCCTGGCCTGCCAATCTCTGCCAGAGACTATAGCTATCATCTCTGCCAAGTCAAACCTGGTCTGAAAAGGGAGGTGATAGTAAGCGTGGTGTTTTAAATAAATTCCCTCCTACTAATAACTTTTTTTTATGTTTGTTAGGAGCTCTCCTTTATTGGTTGACAAAGTGACTGGATTCAAAGTAGGCTACCCTTTTGGGGGCACTGTGACTATTGGCTACTGTTATGGTGGACTGTGGCTATTGACTACTGTTGGGGGTGTTGTGACTTCTGGCTACTGTGGAGGCAATGTAGCTATTGGTACTAGGACCACAGTGACTATTAGCTACTTCCTGGCAGGCACTATGGCTTTTTGGCAACTGTAGGATTTTGTGACTATTGCCCAAAACAGGGCACTGATTATTGGTGGCATTGACACTGTTGGCTACTAGTTGACACAGTGACTAAAACTGGGATACTGTGTGGGGCATTATTACTGTTGGCAACAGCTTGAGGGGACTGTGGCGATTGGCTAATGTGGGGTCACATATTGGTTATGCTGGCGTCTCAGGTTATTTAACTATATGTTCAACTTTGAAGTTGCCCTCAAAGGCTTGATTGTAATGGCAATAATGTTAAAGTGCTACTACTAAACAGTTTGCTTAACTGTTAAGGAGTAGATACATTTATACAGAAATAAAATTATATTCAGCCCATTTAACCTCTTACTGACATGTGATGGATATGTACAACACACATCAGCTGCAGGGTCGAATAACAGTGTCCGACCACCTTTCCTTGCTCCTCCAGTGCAGCACCAGTATACATCTTCCAATGTGCACCCACTGTATGCGCTGGCTCTGAAGCCACTTAAGTAAGAAGAGGGCTGCTGGTGCTGCACTGTGGGAGTGAGGAAAGGTGAGACAATGTTCTTCTTTTGCCTCAAAGTGGAACTGGGATGGGGGGGGGGGGGGGATTGGCGTCGGGGGGGTTTTGAATCCGGGGGGGGGGGCTGTGGCTACTGGGGGTACTTTGATGGGGACATTGGCTACTGGAGCACTGGCTGCTAGGGGTCAGTCTGATTACTGCAGGCTATTAGGGACACTGTGATTGCCAGGGGGCGGAGGGGGCCCGAGAGGCAGAGAGCCCCCAGACATACAGTATACAAGGTAAAAAACCATGAATGGTAAGGTGCAGTAAAAATCCAAAATAAGGGAATACCAAGAATGTCATTGGGAAAAATGAAAAGAAAATAGTATGGGGAGAAAAAAATAGGACAGTTGTGTAAAAAAAACAAAAAAAAAAAACCTTCCCAGTGACGATAGATATCCAGAAACCAAAGGCCTGAATCGGGGGTTAGAGATGGTGAATTTCTGTAAAATATTGAATATTATGACACGAATAATAATTAATATTAGTAATAAATATATGCAAAGAGACATGTGTCATTTAGCAAAAATAACTCCTCTTTATTTACATAGTCCAAAAATACATAATATGTACACCAGATAAAAAAAGTTTAAACACAATTAAAAATGGAGTAGAAAAGCTTCTCATTCTCTGAAAACAATCATGAGGGGAACCGTGGAACCTAATAATGCACAAACAGAAGTTCTGCCTGTGTGTGTATATGCTGAATGAGTTACGGCACTGGCAAGCAGAGTATTTAAGAAGCAATATATGTGACCCATATAATGATCCATACAAACAAATAGTCCCTGACACATAAAGATAAAACAATATATGACCCAAAACCAGGGTGATCAGATATTTGTACCTACAAAACAAAGAGGACACTGAGAGGACAGAGGCGGGCACATGTATCCCCACATATAGTTGCTTCCTCAGAGGTTTATAATGCACACACTGCTGACAAACACAATCTATACTGGTATATAAGGGTTTATGGGTACTTAAAGGAAATCTACCACTGCTATACAGTGGTTATAAGCAAAGCTCACGGCTGGGGTGCTGTTTTCCCGCTACCCTTCGGCGCTCCGGGGCCTCAGTATCCAGGGATTTCAAAAGTCTTTTTCTTCACAAACAGAATATTCCTGGGCTTCAGCATTACAACTCCAGTACTATATAAGTGAGCGCTGCTTATAACTGTAGAGCAGTGGTAGATTTCCTTTAAAGCCTATACTGTGTATAAAGGCAAATAGGAAAACCCTATATAGCTTGGTCTACAAGACAAGCTTGCATTTTACAAAAATTGTAACTTGGTTTACAAGCAAAATTTCATAATATAAGAATAAAGTGAACCCTCCCCAACCTCTACTGTACTGTACCTCCCTCTCTCACAAAATTGTATCACACAATGTTGAAGAAGTAGAAGAAATAAAGGGTATAGATATTTTACTACACATGACTAAATATTTTTGGGGTGTGGAATGATTTATCTGCATTTCAATGATTTCCTATGGAAAAATTTGGATTACGAGCACAAATTCTGCTTGTAGTCCAAGGTATTTGGTAATTGTGAAGCTAATTGCCTAAGTCTCAGCGATGGGGAAATCTGCTTTGATATACAAGCAATTTAGATCACATGTATCTTCCAGGAACAAATTATGCTTGTAATCCAAGGTTCCACTATACAGAGAAACAAAACGTCCAGGACACAAAGCCTGACCCCTGGGGAAGCCACTGTGGGTGGTGATACACGTGGGTCTTCTAGCCCCAGATCTCTTTCCCCTCCTCTTTGACTTTTTTGACGCTGGTAATATATGTCATCATATTGGCTCAATTGTAGCTATTCCTCACTAGTGTGTGTATTGTATATTCACTTTGATTATGATTGGCATAGATGACTATGAGGGCACTGAGCCCTGTGTTGTAGGATATGGTTATACACATATACTATTATCTAGGCTTTTTGCCAGGGGGGAGTGGGTGGGTTCAGATTAGCCAACACTATGACATGTTTCGCTCTACTGGATTGGTATTGCTTGTGATTTCATTCACAATTTTTAAATGTTTTTATTTTTGTGTTCTTGTTGTGATGATATGATGTGTCAATAAAGTGTGATGGCTGGTCTACCCATGCATCTACCCGGACATCAGCATTTGGGTTGTGCTGGTCCCACCCCTTAGTTTGTGAGCAGGACACAAGGCAGACACATGTAACGCAAGGACACTCCCAAGGATGGATGGAGACATGAAATGAATGAAAACATGGTGGAAGGAGTGCAACTGGACATGCTGGAATTTACTGACATATTTGTTCTCAACCAGAACAAACCCTGAAGACTGACTGACTTGGGCACTTGTCTGCTACAATATGCAAATAGAGTTGCGCAATTGGGTTTGTATATATTCATTAGGAAATAAGTAGGGGGCACCAAAGTGACCTGGGAGAATTAAGAACAATAGGGGGAGAAACAGAGATATGGGAGGTATGAAATGATAAGTGGGAGGTAACATAGATCAGTCTTCGAGAGATAAGTGGAAAACAAAGAACTGGTGCACAGAGAGATAAAAAGATGCAACATAGAGAAATTGGGGCATATTTATCAGGACCTCTGTGCCACGTCAGTGGCATAGGAGCCCTCAAATAATCACAGATGCTAACTTATTGCTAGCACTTGCAATCATTTAACCCTCTCCGCCACCTTCACGCCGAGTGAAGATTGCAGCCGGCCAGGAGTGGGCCGGCATGGGTGGTACTGTTGCGTACTTGCTGCAGTCGGCAACTTTTCACATGAGACACATTTATTTCCTCAATCCCCCAATGATAAATCAAATAAATTTAGCGGTGTCATCCCCAGCCCGCTCTGTTCGGGTTTGGGGCTGGCATTGGCCCGCTCTATGGGGGTAGCCTGTGGCTGGTGTCAACCCCGGGCCGCTGTGTAGAGGGCACTAGGGGTCGGCTTCAGCCCCGGGCCGCTGTGTGGAGGGCGCCTTGGGCAAAAACAGGGACTGTAACAATTTTTTCTTGTATAAATAGACGTCTATAATAATAATCTTTATTTATATCGCACCATCATATTCCAATGCGCTTTACAAATCATAGGGGATAGTTACAAATAAAATAAGACATTACAGAGTGCAAACATTCATATGAACATTAGTCTAGTAACACTTATACAATTAGTAGTTATAGATTTGTATTACTGAAAATTACATACTCCTCCTCGGCTGAAATTACTCCTCAAAAATGGAAAAATGTTAGTGCGACCTCTGGCCATGACAGGTTCTCTTTAAATCTAGGCCCATCTTGTTCCCCACCGCCTTTTTAAAAAGTGGCATGCCTGGAGCAAGACCCGAACAGTGGTACATTAAATAGCTTGCCCAAGTTTTGCGCTTCAGAAACCTGGTATACAGGGCCCCATTGTATTTATGGGTTATTTGGTTTACTTATTAATATGTGCATTCAATGGTAAGGGAAGGGATTTGATTTTTACAATTTCTTTTAATTACTTTTTTGAGGTTTCAACTCTAGGAGGTCTGATTGTTCATACAATTTACTGCAGTACAGATTTGTATAATATTGTGAATAAACCGCTATTCTATTTTATTGGATTGGAGTGGATTTTTTTTACTGCAGCTTTGGGGGAGGGGAGGGGGTCATGAAAAAAAAAAGTATTAGCTTTTCTATAACAATATAATTTACAGTAGGTGGTGCATAATTCTATAAAGAGAGATCAGTGTGCTAAAAGGCTTTACAAACAGTAGCAATGGCAGAATGTGAGCAGTGAAAGATGATAGAGATAGATGCTGAGGGCTTCAGTAAACACTAATCATGCAGAGCCGCAGTATGACAGCCACCAGTGTAATGCGAGCCATTTGTCTTTCAAAATTGCCCTAAAAAACTTATTGTTTAGATGTATTTTCAAAGAACAGCCCAGCACATTTGGACTACATTTTAAAGGAGTCAACCCGTCTACAGTTTCCACACCATGGATCTGATTAATTCATTTGTTCTGCTGACAACACTAGTCAACCATAAAAAATGAACAATTTCTACATAAAATAGACAAAACCATTGCCATGACATTTAAAGGAAGTCTGTCAGATGCTTATGGCTACTAAGTAAATAACAGTGCCGAGTAGAGGGTCTTAAATGGGTTGTCCAAATCAAACACATGACTTCTAAAATCTGACTTAATAAATAACAACAGCTTACACTTACTCACTAATTTAGCACTCCCGATCGATACTACTTACCTGTGCTATGTACTTCTGCCACAATTGTCATATCTGTATTTTTGAAACAATTTTGCACCTAAAACGTTGAATAACCAATGCAAACACCTCATGTGCGCACCAGGACGTTATAGTACGTCCCCGGGGCCTAGATGAATTAGCGAACGGCGGACGTTTCAAAATTCCTGCTTTCTGGCACCGGCTCACGACACGGATAGCGGTACCCAAGCAATCGCGGCATGTCAGCTGTCCTATCACAGCTGACAGCCTCGCGACTTAAGCCCCGACGGATGCCGTCTCCGAGTCGCGGGTCGTTAACCCTACACGCGCGGTCCAAAGCATGCCGCAGGCGTGTAAGGGTTGTATTGCGCTGTGGATCGGATCCCCCGTGCCCTTACCGGGGATCCGGACCACTTCGGGGCAGCTCCAGAGGACTGCCAGTGCCCGACGAGCTGCCCGGATCTCCATGGCGTACCCTTCCGGGTCTGCACTTGTAAAAACGTCGGAGCAGGCCGCCAGCTTGCTCAACAGTTTACACTGTCTCTACAAATAAAATATTATGGGTAGAGCAGGTAAAGTGAACTTAAACACGTGATAAGAGCATCACTGTTCAAGTTCAAGATATGTATAAGATAAAATATGCAAAAACACTTAACAATACACATCTATAAATAATACAAAATAAATCACATCAAAATATAAGCCCTAAAATGTCACTTCACAGGTAAAACACTATAAAGTATAAAAACAAAAACACAACCAAAAACCCGCATATTTGGTATTGCCATGGGCGTCCTAAACAATCTGTTATAATAAAACAGATCGTACTGGACCCGCACGGTACCGCCGTAGAAAAAAAACACGCAAAAAATGTTCCGAAAAACATAATTTTTAATTAATACCCAATAAAAAAAAGATGATCTAAAAAGTAATTTAAAAAATGTTATGCACCCAAACTAGCCCACTAAAAGAACAACTCTTCCGCAAAAAATACGCCCCTAACTAGATTTGTCAGCCGAAAAATAAAAAAGTTCATGCATATGAAAAGATGATGATGCTAAAATGAACCAAGATCTCAAATTGGTTTTGGGTTTTTATTCAGTACAATTGAATAAAATACACAAAACCCCCACCATATTGGTATCCCTGCGTCTGTAACAATCTGCATAATAAAAACAGAAATCGTTATTAGATCGCAAAGGTTACCCCGTAAAAAACAAAACAAAAAAAAGCTCAGAAAAAAGATCCATTTTTCAATTAATACAGCCTATAAAATGCTCTAAAAAAGGGATTTAAAAATATGTTATGCACTCTAAAATAAGACCACTAAAAGAACAATCTTCTCGCAAAAAATAAGCGCCTAAACAGATTGGTAGGCGAAAAAATAAAAAAGTTATGCGTAGATGAAAGACGGTGATGCTAAAAGTAAACAACATTTTGCAAATTACTTTTATGCACAAAAATGGGAAAAAAATAAAAAATCTATATAAATGAGGTCTTTTTGTAATCGTGGGACACCATAGAATAAAATAATTATTTAACTATTTTTTATGTATGGTAAACAGCCAAAAAAAAACCCCATAAAATCTTCCTGAAACAGTGATGATTTTCATTTCCTCCACTCAACAAGAGTTAATAAAAAAAATCTCACCAATTAGCTATATCCCCAAAAACGTACCAGAAAAGTGCATCTCATGTGGCAAAAGAAATAAGCCCCTATAGGTCCACAATTAAAAAAAAAAGAAAAAATTATAGCCTGTACAATGTGACATAGCAAATTGATCTGGATGGCGCCTCCTTCCCTTCTCTGCCCCGGCCGTGCGCCCATACAGCAGATTACCACCACATATAGAGTATCCGTGTACTCGGGAGAGATTGGGGTACAAACTTGTGGATGCCTTATTCATTAATCCATGTAAAACGTTTAAATCACCCAAAATGCGTGCATTGTGGAAAAATATATTACAATTGGAGACTGCACCTCCATTTGTGTTTAACCCCTATAAAACACGTAACGGCGTTAACAAAACATCAAAGTGGCTTTCATACGTTGAGGTGTGGAGTTCCACAATGGGGTATTTTCGAGTCCCCCTATTATTTAGGCCTCTCAGTGTCAATTAGAAGTTGAGCAGGTCCACTAAATACAGGTTTTGTATGATTTACAAAAAATTTGAAAAATGATACCTAAATTCGAGCCTCATAAACATTCAGTTAAAATAGTGGAATTAAAAAAACCAGCCAACATAAAGCAGACATTGTGGAAATGTAAGTATGATGTTATTTGGGAGCTATGACTATCTGCATCAAAGTAGAGAATTAGACAGTTTGAAAATAAAGAATTTTTCCAAATTAGTTTTTTTTCTAACTAAACACAAAAGATTTCATCCAAATTTTTAAACTAATTTGAAGTCACTGTGTTCACGAGAAAAACAGTCGCATAATCCTCCTGGATATCTCATAAGCGTTCCAAACATAACCACTTATAGTGACACAGGTCAGATTTGAAGAATGGGGCCGCGTCCTTAAGGCCAAAATAGGCTGTGTCCCCTAGGGGTTAAGCAGTCTAAACCCCTATGATAAATGATATACAAAAGACAACATCTAAAGATCTCCTAAGACTCTAAAAAACTGGAGTAAGACCCTGCCAGTCTAAACACAGTGCCTTGTTAGTTTATATCAGAAATTAGTTTATATCAGAAATATAGATATTAGTATACTCACACATAAATACACTCATGTGCATATACACATACATACAGTGCCTTATGCAACATACTCACATACCGTGTATACAGACACCATATACACATCACAGATACTGCATATATACCTCACAGTATATGTTATATACATATTATACTGGACATGTGCAGTATAATATAGATATAATGGTGCACATCCTTCATTCTTCATTGTGTCAGGTCGGATGACGGGGCCCCAAGACACTGCGGGCCCCATAGGGGCTGCTACCACTGTACTTACGCCCCTGATTGTTCCTATCTACATAATTAGAAGGCCTCAAGTTTTGAATGATTACTATTGCATTGTGCTAACATGACCGATAATAAATACACACATATAACACTACCGAGCAGTCCCGCTGTGTTACATAACAGATAGGGTCTGGAGGTTTGTTCTTAAGTTATTTGTATGTAGCATCGAAACTGTATAGTTTTAAATGGAAGTTCTAGACAATTTTTTTTCAAAATTTTTGTTGTAATTGACCAAGAATTATGCAATAAAGCTTCATTACAGAACTTACAAAGAAGTCCCCGGAGAGTCCACGTGAGACGCTGGTGAGTGGTTAATACGAGTTCAGGTAGCCTGTCCGCGGCTTTTTCGTTGGTGTGCAAGTCACTGTTGGGAATGCCGGGAGAAGGACGAGGGTACAGAGGGTCGTTAAATCGTGGAGTAGAGGTGTCTGTGCTGGACGTGCTTAAGTGCTCGGTAACCGTAGGAGGGCTTCTTACCTGTGATTGACTAAAGTCCGAAGTAAGGATGTCCCGGCGATCATTGCAGTCTGGGACTAATATTAAGCAATCCAGAGAGCTTCATCACCAGAGGTCACATGGGGGCGAGGGGTCCGTCTGTAACTATGGGTTGTCTGTAAGTCGGGTGTCCTTAAGTAGGGGACCGCCTGTACATTGTTGCACCTTTACTTGACCAGCTCCAGTTTGCCTATAAGTCAATCCTGGGGGGTCGAGGAAGCACTTATTCGTTTGCTACATAAGAGCGCATGTACATTTGGATGAGCCAGGTGGAATGGGGAAAACAACCTTTTTGTAGCAGTGCTTTTAAAAGGATTTAAAAAACACTGTTGTGTGAAAACTTCAATGTTTGTGATGCATTCTTCGTAGTCACAAGTTATTGTTTATTTTTATGTAGGTTATTATGCAGCAGTTTGGAGAAAATAACGTAAAAGTCTCCGATGAAAAAAGTTTAATAAAATAACAAAGGAGAGCTTGTTAGTTTGTTAGTTCCATGCCGAAGGACTAGGAATCAGTATTAGAAAAGAACATAATGGATACATTTGGGTAGATTTTAGGAAGATAGCAATGGCTTTATGCAGATACAGGGGCTTATTTACTCAGGGTCCCGTGGCCGCATTTCCGTGGGGTTTTCCCGACTCTCCTGGGATCGGATTGAGTCGCAATCACGCCGGCTTTCATGCAACGCAAATCAGGGGGCGGGCCCTCGGACAATCCAATGGATTCGGACAAACAGCAGGATTTAACATTTAAATTGTGTCACAAGCCAAGCACTTACATACACCGGGAAGAAGAAGGTGAATTCCGGTGGACTTGATCGGGGAAGCAACAGATGCAGGATATTGGGCACACGCTGGTAGTGAATCGCAGCAGCTGTGCATTCTCGTCGGGGAACTCACCTCGGGGATCACGCAGGGACTGGTAGGTAAATCTGCCCCACAGTGTTAGGCCAGGGTGTAACTAGTGAAAACTAACCCATATGTTGTCCTTATATCAAACAGAAATAAAATCATACTAAAGATAACATAAAAGTCTTAAGGATTACCAAAGGAAAAAAGGCACAACAAAAAAAATAAAATAATAATTATATATATATATATATATATATATATATAAATTTTTAATTTTTTTTTTTTTTTTTTAATAGGGGTTTGCCCATGAAAGAAAATTCTCAAAATTTCCATCCCCTAGTCATGTTTACACAATAAAGATAATTTTTAATGTCTTTACAATTTTAATTACTTTTATTGCATTTTTAGCAATCACTATCACTCAGTGTAATGAGTCAGTATAATGGTCAGTGTAAAATCCCAGGGTGTGGGCGGGTACTCTCTAACCAGACACATTATGATTCCTCCAGTCCTGTGTGCTGACAATGTGGTTAGATTATTAGGGTACAGGCTTATATGCACTTTCATTTACCTTCGGAGTTGAGAGATGATGACAAATGCATATTACAAATAACATTCTCAGCTCTTCTATTACAGGCATAACATACACAACTCTACTATATCTCACCTATAACACATACTGTCAGATCTGCTGTGGTTCCCCCTTCCCCGGATAAAGATCTTATCTGTCTGTAGCTTTACTGTCCTCACAAGCTGCCGGCAGGAAGTCAGAGTGAGTCTGTGTGAGCTCGTCCTGGAATTTAATGGTGAGGGCTAGAGGCAGAGAGCAGCTGAGCACAGTGTCAGATAGAAGAGCAAGATGTATGCTGACTAGAGATGAGCGAGCACTAAAATGCTCGAGTGCTCGTTATTCTAGACAAACTTTTTCCAATGCTCGAGTGCTCGTCTCGAATAACAAACCCTATCGAAGTCAATGGGAGACTCAAGCATTTTTCAAGGGGACCAAGGCTCTGCACAGGGAAGCTTGGTCAAACACCTGGGAACCTCAGAATGGCGATGACAGAGTGACCAAATGAGGCTAGATAGCACCTAAAACACCAAATTGACCCTGACACTATAGGGGACGGCATGCGGGGCAGCGGCAGGTTTTTTAAATTTCTTTATGAACGAAACACGCAGAAGAAATCAGAAAGCAAACCGAAATGCGGATTGCTGAATGTCCCGGTACTAATGTGAACAAAAAAACGTATTAGATTGTGCCACACGTGACGTACAGTACGCTTCACCGGCAGAGAGAATGTGGATTGGGATTTCTGGAGACTAGCTTGCTAAACAGTAGCAGGCAGACTAAGCTAGATGAAATTGCATTTGCACCACTGACAGCACACAAAAGGATTTTGTGCTGGGACTTTCACTTTTGAAAATAAATAAATAAATAAATCAGCAGACTCTGCCTAATTCAATCAAACCCCCAATAAATTGTCCCACTTAGCTGTTTGAAATGGATATGTGTGTCACTAAGAGCCAAAAATAAAGTTCGCAAGTCTCCCTTCAAATTCGTCACAATATGGTACTAGCTGCACTACTAGTGCCAGCAAGCCCAGCCACGAGCAAATAAAAAAATAAAAATAAATAAATAACGCTATTGTAGCCCTAACAAGGGCTATTGGGTTCTTGTAGACTCACTCCTGCCTAACACTAATCTAATAGAACACCCTAACGCTTTCCCTGAGCAGCAGCAGCTCTCTCCCTAACGGCATCCAGACAGAGTATGATCCGAGCACCGCGGGCAGCGGCTTGTGTATTCCAGGGTCACCTGATCAGGCCAGCCAACCACTGCTATCGACATGTAAGTGGACCACGTGATGCTGGGTGTAGTACAGAGTCTACTGGCTTGTGATTGGCTCTGTTTCTGGCCGCCAAAATGCTAATGTTGGAACGAGCATCAAGCTCGAACGAGTATGTTCGCTCATCTCTAATGCCGACTGTAAACTCAGAAGATACAGGGTGGATTCCAGGGGCAACCAAAATTGTGTACACCTGGACTGATAGAGACAGATTGGAATTATATCTGTGAAATGCTGCATTTTTGTTAATACCAGTGAATTAGAGAATGTGTTATCTTGTTATCCGAGTACATTTAAGAAACCTGTCTTTGTGGGTATACCTCTTTAATGGAATGAAAAAGCATGAATTAACCCATTTAAGACCCAGACCATTTGAGTCGTAAATGACCCCTTTTGAAATGACACATAGGAAGGGGGAAATTCATTTAGACTGACAGGGCCGGATTATAGGGAAGGCAACATAACAAACATGGCAGCAGAGGAGGGGGAGGGTGAGGGTGGAAACTAGAAGCATTCTTCCATCTGACTGGAATTACATAGGTGTCTTTTTCTCAGGATTCTTTAAAAAGGTCAGTTTCTAAATTCTTTCCGCAAAACACATATAACCGTACTGTCAACTTAAAGAGAACCTGTCAGTAGGATTTGGGACAGCAACCCAACTCCAGGTCCTGTTAAACGTCCTGAATTGCCCTGTTACATGTTTGTCTGTATACAGTGCATACAGTAAGTACTTGTTTGGTGTACTCACTGCTCCAGGGTTCTCCCCTTCTGGTAATATGCACTGGATTCAGCGTCCACCTCCCCACTTACCTTCCCCCGCCTAAATCAAGGTAGTGACACTATTTGGGCGACAGTTTAGACTTGAGAAGGTAGTGTTGCCCACTCCAGTGTAGTCTGACCCAGACTTCAAGACTTACTTGTTGTGTACACCAATATAGCCCTTCCATTATTTAGAACGAATTTATAAACTGAGCCTTGTGAGGATGCAACTTTTTGACATAACTGCTACTTTTATGCACCTTTTTTCAAAAAGTAACAAAACCCTACATAGAAGAACACTGCTGCTACATTTATTAACATGACAAAGGCACAAAGATATATCTAAATGCTAGTGGAGCAACAGAGACTAAATAGATAGCTGCCTAATGATACATGTCCCTCTCACTCAGGTCTTTATCTAAAACCCCTCATTATTTTAGTCCACATTATAAACACTTCTGTATGGTCCAGTATTTCACCAGAGGAGAGTAGATGCAGCAAACACATACATACAGCTTATGGAGACACTGCTAATGCAGATGCCGGGGGCCTTCACTAGCCTTAATCAGGCCCT
This sequence comes from Engystomops pustulosus, assembly GCA_019512145.1. NCBI lineage: Eukaryota > Metazoa > Chordata > Amphibia > Anura > Leptodactylidae > Engystomops > Engystomops pustulosus. The sequence goes on from CM033641.1 coordinate 169,926,989, forward strand.
GAAGACCTATTGAACCACTGAATAAAATCTCCCTCAGGTCTAACCTAAAAACCTTAAAAGCAATTCAAACACAACACATGAACGCAGCATTATTATTATTGGCTTTCCCATAATGCTTTGCAGGTGTCTTTAGCCAATATTTGGCTTATCAATTAAAGGACATCTATCACCAGATCATGAATTGTAAACCAAGCACACTTACATGCTGGTGTATGCCCCCTCTAGCAGGATCTGCTCTTCTTTTAGCTTCTTATGCCCTGCTGGTCACGTGACTTACGCGACCGACGTCAGGTCGCGGTCAGTCCCGTGACATGGGGCCGCGCGGTACAGGAGCTACAGAAGACGGGCGGTCATCGCGTCGACGGGCGGACTGGAGGTAAGTATTGGGCAGAAATACGGGGCGCGCGGCGGCAGCTCGAACACGCGGGGCAGCAGTTAGTTCGGCAGCAACTTTCCCCCGCGGGCCACTCAACCTGTGTCGCGGCACACTAGTGTGCCGCGGCACCAGGTTGCAAATCACTGCTTTAAAGGACATCTATCACCAGATCAAGGCTTGTAAACCAAGCAGACTAACATACTGGTCGGTGCCCCATCTGGCAGGGTCTGCTCTTCTTTTAGCTTCTTATGCCCTTGTTTTTAAGAAAAAAAAGAGCTTTAGGAATTATGCAAATGAACCAGAGGGGTTCCAGGCTCCATCAACCATTAAGCAGCCTGAAACCCCTCAGGCTCATTTGCATAATTTTAAAAGCCTTTAAAAACAAAACAAACAAATTATCTCCATTTGCTTCCAATGGGTCGCTCAGCAACGGCTGTGACTTTCATAGTCCCATGCAAGAGCCGACTGCCTAAGACACAAAAGAGCAGGTCCTATTCCGTATTTCTGTTCTGAGAAGTCATTTTCAATAATTATCGGGGCGTGAGCAGGGCTCACCCTCGGATGACTCCTGGGAGTGAAACAAATGTCCATGGAACCCTTATTTGTGTCCTGTATACCTGCACACGTTATGTGCAGATAGCCTTAACCTCGCTCAAAGGATTGGTCTGCTGTTTATCTGCAAATAATTAAGGAAATTATTTATGAATTAGTCCTACTGCAAATGACGAGTTTCACAGGATACAAAGTTCCTGTGGACCATTATTTGTGGCCTGTGTGTCCACGACAATTAAAGACTGCCAATGCTGCAAAAACGGACAAGAACAAGACCTGTTGGATACGTGGAATCCACAGCCGATTGTCTGGGCCCAAAAATGGAAATAGATAGCACACAACCAAAATTCATTTTGTGTGCATGAAGCCTCATGTCAAGTTTGTTACACAAGTCTGAATCTCAGTGTAGACATTTACACAAGTACACGTCTGAATGTGCACACACTGCAAAAAAATATGGACAGACATAAATAAGGGGATTTTAGACAGAACAGAGGTCTTATTGTTTCTTTTAAAATAAAGAAAGGAACATCAAAAGAGGCAGCAAGCAAGACATGCTTCACCATGCAGATCAAGTCCAACCCTTGCCCAAGTGTCCTCTTTTTTTGAATGTTTAGAGCTATGTGGAAATGTTCAATTATAGTTCTTTTCAGCCTTGAATACAATACAGATCTGCCTTCCATTGTTTTCAAAGGGAATCAGTGAAGGGTGCTTTTTATTGACATTTTTTTATTTAAACAATGCTCTGAAACAAGAAGTCCTGCCATATCTTGCCACCATTTCATCACCGAAAACAACATTAAAACCTCAACTGGTGGCCACACACTTTTAGCCTCATTAAATGGGTTTACTCAGTACACTGTCCTTTGGTAGAGCCCACCTTCACACATGGCATTTTTTTTTTTTTTTTTAAGAAAGTTTTATTGGGTCAACCGTTAAAGAATATACATGATTACATATAGTCGCGGGTTTACAGTAGTATCAGTATTAATACAAAACATGGAATTCTTATGTTTTGACCATTGTTCTTATTCACAGTTAGATCTCAAACTTATAACATAAAAAAGGCGAGAACTAGCGCCCTTACGGCTATACGTCTGTCTGGTTCATTGCACAACAGCGTTTCCCTTGAACAGTTTAAAATCAAGACTAGTAGAAATACATAACGTAGTATAACTATTTATAACGTGGGAGACATAGTGATCCAGTGTGTGGCATGAAATAACTCGTTTTTCTAAGGGCAGGATAGGTGTTTTCAAGTAGGGAACCTACTGACAGTAGAAAATAGTTGTGTCTATCTGTAATCGGGCCTAGAGGTCCCTGTCAAGTTCTCGGTGTGGGGTACCAAGTTGTATGACATAGCTTTGCCATAAGACGCCTGATCTCCTCTGTTGTGAGGTAGGTGGTGATAAATTTCCTCCATTTGCGGAAAAAAGAAGATTTCGTAGTTTATTCCCCAGTCTCTCTGTCTCCTAGCCTGTGTACTTCGAGGTATGTCTTTATCTGTGCTAGCACTTCTTGCCCATGAGGGTAATGTGTGTTCCAACCAATGGTTTAGTAGACATCTCTGGCTACCAACAGGGGTGATGTGTATGATTGGCGGTAGGGGACTTCCTGCTCCTCCTCTGCCCCTTCAGGTAGTGGGAGTGGAATAGTAAATCTAGAGCGTGTGATGGGGAGTGTCACTGAGTAGGCTCTAGCAATTTGGTCTCGGATTCGGTACAGTAGGGTTGCAAGTGGGGGCCGCCCACATAGTGTGATAAAGACCTACTAGTGGCTCCGCTTTAGGGCATAGTAGTTATCCTGTACGGGTCGCAATTCCGTTTGCTGGGATGTTGAATGTATAGATGGCGGGCATGCATAAGTTGTAATAGGTTTCACGCCAACGCTCACTTAGAATGTGCCTACGCACCCCAGCCCGACCCCTGCAAGATACGTGTGAGACATGGTTGGCCCGCAACCTTTTTTCCCAGTATGGGAAGTTAAGCGGTGTGTACACTGGTTCTCCTTCCGTCTAGTATGAGATAATATCGATATGGACGAACTTCTCCACCCACTTCCCCAGCAATTCGTCAAATTGTTTGTGGACATTTCACTGCAAAATTTTGTGTTTTTGAGTTGCAAAACGTTCACCATTGAATGTAGGGGAAGTCTTGTCTGTTGCCACGGTATTATATGTTGTTTGTCAGTTCCGTCAGTGTCTTAAGTCTTGGTTCTGTGTCATGTATCAACTGTCGCATCCGATTTTATCCGTTTGCTTTCCACGGTCCATATGTCTACTGTCCCTCCCGCCGGGAGGAACTCCGGGTTGTCCCATAACGTTAGATGTGGACATCTGATACGGCATCCCAAAATTGTTTCAGCAACACCTTCCATGTCGCTATGGTGTTCCCTTAATAATGTCGAACTGTTTTGCCATTTTTTGGGGTTTAGCGTAAGGTAGGTGGCAAGGCTGCTACCAATCCACACCCCTGAAGAAGTCCCTGTTCCAGTTGTATGTTTGAAACTTGTTGGTGCCATGCACCCAGTCAATTAGGTGTCGTAGTATAGAGGCATGATTATAGCGTCGTATATCTGGGAAGTTAAACCCTCCCGCTGGTTTAGTACGGTGGTCCGGGTTTTATGATATCCTTTGCTTCTTGCCCTGCCAAAAATGTGTGTGAACGCTTTTGTTTAAGTCTCTTATATCTGTTGTTTTTAGCAGCAGAGGCAAGGTTTGTAGGGGATAAAGTATGACGTGCAAAACTATATTTTTTTGTATGAGTTGTACCCTTCCTGAAAATGTTTAGTGGAAGAGATTCCCAGCCGCAAAAAGTCCTGCTTTTATTTCTGGAAAAAGTGGGGGCTAATTCAGGTAGGTATATGGGAAGGAGGACGTTTTCCTATATTGGATTCCTAAATATTATTTGACTCTTGTGGCAAAGGCCTATTCCAGCGCTTTTATGGCGGTGTTGTTCCGTAAATAAAAGTGGGTCTAGCGGTAGTAGTTTTAGAGGTCACTTTTAGCCAGATTTATCTTAAACCTGCATTTCTCCAATGTCTTCGATGTGCGCCAGTATCCGTGGCACCGATGGCACCGGGGTCTGTTAGGAAAGATCAGTATGTCATCCGCGAAATAAAGCGGATTTTACACAAGTATTGGCCCACTGTGATTCCCTCGTTAATGATCGGTGAGCGCAAGGCCTTGCTAGCGGCTCAAGCGCCAGGTCAAAAGTTAGGGTGACAGGGGGCATCCCTGTTGTCGCCCTACCTCAGGTTTATTACTCTGGTTTACAGCCGCCATTAGTTATCTAGTCCTCTGGGGTTGGTGTTAGTATAAACCTGAGACAAAGGTTCCGGAGTGGCCATGTAAAGCCGTTACGTCCAAAGTCAAGTCAGCCACCGCAAGGCGGATCCTATTCAAACGCTTTTTCTGCAGGTCTAGAGCCAATAAGGCTACAACATGGAGTTTGAATTGTGAAATTCAATGCAATAAGGCTTGCTAAGATAGTTTTCCAGGTGACAGGTCTTAAACAGTGGATTTAACTTTGCGCATTTTTACTGTCTGCCACAACAACAATCAAAGACAAACATATAAAATCCTCCCTTTCTTTAACAGCCTGTCTACCCTTACTGTATGAGCCCAGCTCCCCCTTTATAACTGGGTTTACAAAAAAGCCCTAGTTCCTACTTAGTACCTAGTCTTTATTAAAAAGCCTAGCTGCTCCTATATTCAACCTACCAGCGCCACTCTTTGACTTAAAAACATACCCTAGGCGGCACCTACACACCAACAAAGGCATAGCAGCCTCCAGATATAAAACCGCTCCAGTCCCTTATAAATAAACAGTAGGCACTCCCTTTACTAATAAAAAAGCCCCTGGCTGCCTCCCTTTACTAAGATAAAAAAGCCCACTAGCATGCCTCCCTTTCTAAATTAAAAAGCCTAGCGCTGCCCTTTACTAATAAAAGCCCCTAGCTTGCCATCCCTTTACAATAAAAAGCCCCTAGCGACCTTCCCTTTACAATTAAAAAGGACCTAGCAGCCTCCATTACATAAAAAGTGCCCTAGCTGCCCTCCCTTATAATTAAAAGCCGCCTGAATCGCTCCATAAAACCCCTGGGCTACTACTAACAGAGGCCCTAGCTGCCGCCTTTACTAATCATATAAGCCCCTAGCTGCCTCCTTTACTAATTAAAAAGGCCTGCTGCCTCCCTTTACTAATAAAAAGCCCCTGGCGGGCCTCCCTTTTAAAGCGAGCCTACAGCCTACTAATAAAAAAGGACCTAGCAGTGCTCTCCCTTTACTAATAAGAAAGAGCACTCCTAGCGGCCTCCCTTTACTATATTAAAAGCCCCTAGCTGCCTACCTTAACTAATAAAGCAAGCCATCGCTGCCTCCCTTTACTAAATAAAAAGGCACCTAAGCAGCCCTCCTCTGTACTATTTTAAAAAAGCCCCTGGCTGCCTCCCGTTTATAATTAAAAAAGCCCACCTGGCGGCCTCCACTTCTACTAAGGCGCCCCTAGCTGTATGTACAATTAAAGCCCTACGCCCTACTAAAAAGCCTACTGCCTCCCCTTTATAATAAAAAGCCACACTGGTCGCCGTCCCTTACTAATTAAAACGGCCCTAGCAGCCCTCCTTTTACTAATAAAAAAGCCCTGGCGGACTGCCTTCTAACGCCCTCAGCTCCCGTACTAATGAACAAAGCCCTAGCGGCCTCCCTTTACAAATCAAGAGCCCCGTAGAGGCCTCCCTTTACTAATCAAGAAGCCCGTCGTAGCTGCCTCCCTTTACTAATAAAAAAGCCCCTGGCTATGCCTCCCTTTCTACATAAAAAGCCCTGGCGGCCTCCCTTTACTAATCACGAGCCCTAGCTGCTCCTTTCCCGTTTACAATTAAAAGGCCCCTAGCTGCCTCCCTTTACTAATAAAAAGGCCCCTCCTAGTGCCTCCCTTTACTAATAATAAAAAGCCACTGGCTGCCCCTTTACTAATTAAAGAAAGGCCCTAGAAGCCTCCCGTGCTAGCTGTAAAAATACGGCTGGCACTTGTCCTTATTTCCTCGTCATGTGCAGTAGCCTATTATATATATACACACACACACACTAACGGCATAGGTATTCTAAATGTTACCAAAACAGAACTGAAAAGCGTTTGGAGTTGGAGGTGGGCTCTTAATATATGGATCTTATATTACCATCCTCTTAAGACTCTACTTGGGGACGATATTGTCACATTTATATGTGGAAGAAAGCAGCAACTAACACAAACTGTATGACTGCTACACACGAAAAAAGTACACAGCATATTATATGTGTGCATACAACTCCGAGCTGTAATTGACATTTTATAGATGAGCGTGTGTCACTGTAACCCTATCCATACCTAGCTAGAATCTTCTCTGGAATTATAAAACATGCATGATATTAAAGCCTAGACTGTACATCTCTCCATAATTCTTCGCTCTGTACTTGATCTTATTGAGATGGCTCTCCTGCATGAGGAGAATAATTAAACAGGTCTTTTTCTTAATAAAGAAAGAAGCTATGCATTCTGCGGCGGCTCTCTGCCCCTTTAATATGACTGCATCATAGAAGATGTTAGACTGAATGAATAAGTATTAGCACCCCAGGACAGACTGACTGTAGAGGAGCCTTTGTTACAGGGAGTCTGAGGAGACAAGTGAGACATAAAGGGATAAATTAATTACAGGCAGATAAAGGAAGATGGGGAATGCTAAGTAGCAGACTTGTCTGCGCTAAGTTCAGGGCTTAGAGCCATACACATGTGGTTTGGGATAAATCACTGTAAATATAATATTATAATATGAATCCTTCCTTAATTATACAATGAGCTGTGGGTCTCTATGTAGGGCAGGGGGAATTGTACACATGCCCTGAGTAGACAGCACATAAACAACTAAAATGAAGGATTAATCCCATTGTAATGACAGCATCTTAGTTCTCAGGAGCTTGCACTCTAAGGTACAGAGGAGGAGCTGCTGTCACATGAGATCCCTCTCAACTCTTACTACAAAGCTCGTCCATTCTCCTAATATAGGTCATGTCACAAGTAGCTGACTATAGAGCCGATCAATAGATCTCCAGACAGGAGAGTATCCTCATATGATGACCTTTCTGCATACAATGGAAGTACTTACCTGCTGGTGGATCCCCATAGGAATGCCAGGCTGTGCTCTATATGGTGTTATTAGATGGCCCTCCCCCTGAATGGCAGATAAGCACTTCTCCCTTCCCTGCGATGTTATAAATGTCCTCTTTTAGGGGGATTCCTCTCCCCCATCCACCGCTGTGTGTGTCTGTAGGGAGGGGTATAATAACCTAGACAGTATCCCCTTTCACCGCAGCTCCTCCCTGCCAGGAGGAGACACGAGGGGGATACGGAGGGAGGAGGGACGGGACACCAGAGCAGCTACCGGAAATCCAATTCACTCTGGTAAATATACCACAGGAAGTATGTAATAATGCATGCAAGGGGAGATATGGAGGAAGCCAGCTTATGTATAAGATTTATTCAGCCTAAACAAGTTTCTGTGTAATATTGCCAAATGGCCAACACACTTAACACGTAGACAGGGTAACATGTGCACTGTGCAGTTACACTAATGACATAGGTCAATATATATATAGGTAACAATATACATGCAAGTACAATTCCACACATGCAATCTCCTGAAATCCTCAGAGACCAAAAATGTAAATCTCAAAAGGCACACACATCAGTAAAACACAGAATATATACATTCAATGCCTATTTTATATTAATATAATATCATATAATATCAATATGCTGCACATGTATCCAAATATTAATGAACTGGTGACATAAGAACACATAGTGACACAGCACATCAGAAGGTGACACCACCTACTGAATACTTGGAATATAACATCGGGCAGGTACCCAGCTTTCCCACATGGCTCTGTGACCTAGCCTTCCTATCGGGCTCTACAGCACATGTACAGGATGTCATCCTCCGAGACAAATCTAAAGAAGACTGTCCACACAGTCACAGTATGCCGTATGTAATGGAAAAAATACACGTCACTTAAAGGGAACCTACCACCACGAATCTACCTATAAAGGTAGATCGGGTGGTAGGTGGATGTATGGGACGTGAGTATAGCCCTTTTTAGAGCTAATCCTCACGTCCCCGCTAGCGTACCATAAACTTTATTGCCCTAATATGTTAATTTAATTAAAAAAGCGGCTACCCGGGCCGTTGGGAGTAGCCGACCCGAGGCTTACGCGGCGCGGCCACTTCCACGCCCCAGTAGCTGCTTTCCCCTCCGCCTCCCTGTGACTTGGTCGCCGCGCGCTCCTGGCGCTCGCGCCCTCGTCGAGAAGCCCGAGTTCTGTGCTGCGCAGTAACTCCGGGCCTCGTTCCCCCTGAGATCCCGCGCATCTTTGTGCCGGAAGTTACTTGACTTCATTGCCATGCGCTAAACTCTCGGCTTTCTCGGACGAGGCCGCGCAGCTGCCAGAGCTGCGCCCGAAGATCACAGGGAGCGGGTGAAAGCGCTAACGTGGTCTGCGGGGAGTAAGCCGCGCCGTGTAGCCCCGTTTCCGGCTACTCCACGCCCCGGTAGCCGCTTAATTAAATTACACTATTAGGCATAATACGTTTATGGTACGCTACGGGGGACGTGAGGATTTAGCTCTAAAAAGGCTATCCTCCACGTCCCATACATCCACCTACCACCCGATCTACCTTAATGGTAAGATTCGTGGGGGGTGGTAGGTGCCCCTTTAATGTTTCAGAGTATATGGTACACAGAGTAGGTTCTACTACAACCATATATATAGAGAAAAGATAACTTGGCCACTCTCCTATAGGTCAAATTGAGGAGAATTTATTTAATCCAGAATAAACAGTCCTAGCAATCCAATAAAATTATTATTTTGCAACTTGTTAAGTTATAAATCAGACTTCCGTCAGGCACGGATTGCAAGTAAAATAGAATGGAGATGAGATGATTGGTATGACCGCTGGAGCGCAGGTGATAAGGGAAAAAGCGGCGCTCCCGCTGTAGAATGAGCGCTGGCCGAGGTCGATTTTATAGACTTCTGAAGCGTGCAAAATATTATTTTTGTTGGATTGCTAGACTGTTTATTCTGGATTAAATAAATTCTCCTCAATTTTTGACCTATAAGGAGTGCCAAGTTATATTTTCTCAGTATGTCAGCTGGGGACATATCTATTTATTGAATGAAATCCATATAATAAATGTCTCCAAATATTAATGCAAGGACTTGTGACATAAGAACACACAGGGGCTTATTTACTAAGGGTCCGTAAGTGAATCGTGGCACAGTGCATTCCAGTCGGACATTCCGGATCGGGGAACGTGCTAGGGACTGGTTAGTAAATATGCCCCATAGTGATGTAGCACATCAGAAGGGGACACCAACTAGTGGATACTTGCTATATAACATCAGAAAGGTATCCTTATTTCCCACACTAACGGACTCTGCATGGCTCTGCGACCCAGCTTTCCTATCGAGCTCTACAGCCCATGTACAGGATGGAATCCTCCGAGATAAATCTAAAGAAGACTGTCCACACAGTCACAGTTTGTCGTCACAGTATGTCAGCTGGGAACATCTCTATATATTAAATGAAATGCAAATAATGAATGTCTCCAAATATTATTGCAAGTGACTCGTGACATAAGATCACATAGTAATATAACTCATCAGAAGGTGACGCCACCTACTGGATGCTTGAAATATAACATCACACAGGTACCCTGCTTTAAGACCGTCCACACAGTCATAGTATGTCGGCTGGGGACATATCTTTATATTGAATGAAATCTATATAATAAATGTCTCTCGTGACATTGGCCCAAATTTACTAAAAACTGTGGAACCTTCACTATGTGCAGTTTACCTGTAAAGTGTGCAGGGTGCACCAGATTCCAGACTTGTGGCACCCGTTCTTCATGAATCTGGTGCTCCCTGCACTGCTCCAGCAGAGTGCACCAACTTTTTTTGGTGGACCATTAAGATTGGGCGTCCACCAAAATGCCCGTTTTAGTACAGAAATTTGTGTTGCATGAAGAATAGTACTGCTGTGACATAAAAGGGTCACAGACACTTCTCAAATACATGTGTAAGCAGTTTACACTGAAAAGAACGTTAAAAGTCCACCAGAAAACTGGCGCAAGCTCCTTGGTAAATGTGGGCGATACTGATGTGGCACATCAGAAGGTGACACAACCTACTGGATACTTGGAATATAACAGACATGTACCCAGCTTTCCTGCACGAATGGACTCTGTGAGTCAGCTTTCCTATTTGGCTTCAATGCACATGTGTAGGTCGGCATCTTTTAAAATCTTAAGGAGACTGTTCTCACAGTCGCACTACTTTAGCTGAGAACACCTCTAAATATTGAATGGCAACTAAATAATGAATGTCTCCATATATTAATACACTTGGGACATCAGTAGACATAGGGGGTCATTTATCTTAGGCTTTTCTCCATCTTTCTCTTACATTTGCTGCATTTTCTTTGCCACATTTACATATTTGTGCCTTTTCACTCACCTAACAAAGTGAGACACTCAAGAATTCAATGTTGCACCTAATGTCTCTTTAAAATCCAGATGTGGGAGTATAATGTGACAATTTGTGCTCAAATTAGGGTAAATTGGAGCAATTTTGGCACAAATAAACCCCTGTCCCGGGTAGGCGTAGACAAAAGTTTAGAAGGAAGCTGCGGAAGAATTTGCTACTTTTATGCAAAAAACAACAGACACACATACCTGATATAACACCCTCTAAGATAAATAAAACTAGTCCTAAACTTAGAAAAAGCAAAATGAGACACGCCCTGACTAAAGATAAATGACTCCTATGGTCTAGCACAGTGGTGGCGAACCTATGGCACGGGTGCCAGAGGTGGCACTCAGAGCCCTTTCTGTGGGCACCCAGGCCATCACCAGAGAGGACTCCAGGTATCTTCTTGCAGTCCCAGACAGCCCAGGACTTGCTGTGCACAGAGCTATTTTAAAGCGACAGTGCTACCTGAGACTACTGGAGGAGTGGGAAGGTGTGGACAGATCTGGATTATCATTGTAGCTCCTGCACCGGCCCTGACAATTCTGCCTGTTTATGGGACCCTGGAGGGAAGTTACAATGATCATCCAAATTTCTTCTATTTTCTGCTTTATTGGTGTCCTCAAGTGGCTGATGTGAATGAAAGCTGTGACAGAGCACAGAGTTACATTTCTGTGTTGGCAGTTTGCGATAAATTAGTGGGTCTTAGTTGTAGTTTGGGCACCCGGTCTCTAAAAGGTTCGCCATCACTGGTCTAGCACATCAGAAGATGATGCCACCTACTGGATACTTGAAATATAACATCAGACAGGTACCCCACTTTCCCACACGGACTCTGCATGGTGCTGCTGACCCAACTTTCCTACTGAGCGCCACTACGCTTGTGTAGGATGGCATCCTCTGAGATAGATCTTAACCCCTTCCCACCATGGTCTATACTATTACGAACTATTGCTGAATCGGGGCGGGTGTATCCAGGTTCACAATTTTATAAACTGCTACTGGAAAATGAAAGCTGGGCTGTGATTGGAAGCTATGGGCAACTAGAACAGTTCTGCTCTCAGACATTTATGATGAATTTCCCCTATGGTGGGTGCTGCATATTGCACCACTGACAACTAACACCGCATGGTTTTTAACCATTTAAATGTTGCCAGCAAAGCTACCAGTGGCATTTAACCCCTCAACTACTTGGCTCTTTTTTGTTTTTTCGTTACCATTTTCCTTCCCCGTCTTCACATTACCTTTTTACATTTTCTGAGAACAGAGCTTTGTGTGCGCTCATTTTCTGTGTAACAAATTGTAGTTTGTAGTAAATATATTTAACATTCCATGCAGTGTAGTGGGAAGTGGGCAAATAAATACACAGTTGAGCCTCATTCTTGTTTTTATGGCTTTCACTGTGCACTCCGAATGACACGTCTCCTTTATTGTTTGGGTCGGTAGGAACACAGGGTTACCAAATGTATGTAGGTTCTATTGTGTTTTACATTTTTAATAATTTAAACCTTCTGTATGAGAAAAAAACTTCTTTGTTTCGCCATATTCTGACACCAATAACTTCGGTATACTGAGCTTATTAAGGTGTCATTTTTGCATGATGAGCTAATGTTTTGTTGTAATTTTGGAAACTTGTACAACATTTTGGTCCCTTTTTTTATTTTTGAGTACTATTTTCTGTTACAGGGTTCACTTCCATGAATAATCATTTTTATATTTTGATAGATCAGGACTTTTGGGATACAGGGATACCTAAGAGATGGACACTGCCGGGATCAACATCAAGAGGAGCGTAGGTAAGTATTTGTAGTGTAATATTTCAGCTAGTGGTAGATTTCCTTTATAATAATGCTGCATAATGCTCCAATCACCCTCCATTTCTTGTGTTACACGTATGGAGCTTCCTTTTGTCATCCTTTCGTTATTTATGATAAAATATTTTTCTACTTTATCCCCTTATTACTGCAGCTTGTTTTCAGCTTATTGACCAGGCACTGTTTTACAAATCTGACATGCATCACTTTGGAGGATAATAATAATTTACCATTATTTTAATTGTTTTTTCATTGACACATTGAACTTTTTGTTAGTTAAAAAAATTAAGTGTTAAATTTTACATTTATTTATGAAAACAAAGTGAACTTGGAGAAAATTTTAAAGAAAAATACTTAATTTAAAATTTCTGCTTTTCACACTCATACCACATGACTTATTAAGTTATTAACATTTATCCTATGTCTGCTTTATGTTGGCTTAACTTTTTTAACTAATTTTTTTATCTTATTAGGTTTTTTGAAGGGTTGTAAGCCGAACATTTTTAATTACATTTCAAAAGCCAGGGGCCAATGCAGTTGTGAAAGTGCTTTATAAGGCCTAAATTTCAGAAATTCCCCAAAATCATTTTTCAAAACTGCAGGGGAGAGGAGGGGATGAGTGCCGCTCACCCATGCCCCTCTCCATAGCGATATATGGTTGCGGTGTCGTATTATGGTGAAAGATAGGACGTGTCCTATCTTTCTCCCGGCTATGGAACGGAACGGTGCGGTGCTGTACTGCTCCCATAGAGCGCCATGAGCGTATGGAATTTTCTGCCTGTGAATATAACCTAATTGCCCGGGTCAGAGGTAGTGGAACCACTGATCGGAGTCGGGGACAAGGCAGAAGGTCAGGACAAGCGGCAGAGAATCAAAGTCAGAAATTGAGGTCACAATGGGAGGCACAAGGCACAAAGATTCGTCAGGGGACAAAGAAAGAGACCAGCTATTTATCAAGGCAGGCTTCCGGCCAGCGCCAATCATAGGCGTGCTGTCCCTTTAAATCTTACAGAGGCGGCACTTGCGCGCCCTAGAAGGCGGGGGCCCACACTTGTCCTGCTTTCTGAGCATGTCTCCCCACTCTCATTACTAACTGCATCCACATGGTGTAGATATTGATGAGTTCTGTAGTTGAAAACAGAGCCATCAGTCGTTCTTCGCTACAGAGAGCAGGAGACAGTGACGCCATCACAGAGCATCTCCTGTTTCAGACAACTGACTATAGTGACGGGTGCAGGAGATGCAGGGTGATGACATCACTGCGCCTTGTCCAGCAGTGCAAAAAAAAAAAGATTAGGGGAAGAGTTTGGGCTGTGGTGACATTTCTTAGTGACGGCTGTAAGGACAATACTGGGGTCTATGAGGTCATTACTGGGGATGCGGGGATATTACTGGGGGCAGTGGGGAACTCTAATTAGTGTAGGTATTATGGCATGGGGGGGGTAGTAATTGTCAGGTCCTTGTACTGTTGGGACTATGTACTTTGTGTAAACCAGAATATATATACTGTGTGTATATAGAGATATATAAAATGGGTTTCATAGCTTTTACAACATGTTTCATTATTTTTGTGTTACTAGTATGTTCAGAAGGACTCTCTGTAGCTCTATAAGGCTATGTTTACTCATTTAGTAATGCATGGCAAACCCCTGTGAGCAGTGCTCGCATATGCATTGCCATAGCATGCGATTGGTAATGAGAACCCTCTAGTTTGCATTGATGAAACTCAAGAGAAACAGCACATGTAAAGGTAGCATTACAGTATTTTGGGTAGCTGCAGGATAACACTGTCAGGCTATCAAGATGTAAGGACAATAAAGAACATAGATGCCTGTGTGGTAAACTCCACAGGGATGAGACATAGTTTGAGGGGGAGACATGTAATGATGGGCCTAATGCAGTAAATATTCCCCTGCAGTCACTGTAAGTAACAAATAGGGATTTCTACTGTGTTGTCTGTAGCTGTATATAAGTGCAAATGTTATTGGCATAACTACATATGAGGTGGCATTACTGAAAGTGCGATACATATGCATTGGGGCCTTCACCACCCTAGCGACGCCCCTGTCCATTGTAATATGTGGTACAATTTAAGGTCTGAACTCAGTAAACACATCAGGCGTGTTTGTCATAGGTTATATTTCTAAGCAAAAACTACAATTAAATAAACAGCATATACTTTTAATAAAAAAAATGGGTTGGAACATTTTGTCCTGCACCACACCTAGTACAATCTTTAAAGCAGGCTATCAATATTATGTATATATACAGTCCAAGCACTGTAGTTTGTCCACGTAGCATACATACTATATATACCAGATTTTTTTTGTCATGTGCAGTGGAAGCTTTGTATGTACAGCTGTATATAAACACATTTGAGGGGCCCAGTATAAAACTCTATTTTGAAGGTGCATACCTAACAGTTGAGACACTTGGTAAGGTCTTACTGTGTAACATAGCTTAAAGGGGTATTCCTATTTCAGCAAATTAATGTTATTGTTTGTATTATAAAAAGTTCTACAATGTTCCAACATACTTTCTGTGTTAAATACTAAAGGTTTTCTAGATCTCTGCTTGCTGTCTTTCTATAGAAAGCTTCTGTGTTTACTAGCAGTGGACAGACATCTGACCATGGTCACACAGGTGCACGGCTCGTTATATCACGCAGCTCTGATTACTCCCCATGATACTGACGAGACGCGCACCTGTGTGACCATGGTCAGATTATGTCTACTGATAGCAAACATACAACCTTTCTATAGAATGACAACAAGCAGAGATCCAGATTCCAACAGTAAGGAATTTATAGACAAAGTATATTGGAAAATTGTATAACGTTTTAATATGCAAACAGTCACATTAACTTGCTGAAATGAGAATACCCCTTTAATGATAAATAGGTTAATTAATACAAACTTGGTGATCTTTCCAAGCAAACAAAGCTTTCACAGTACTGTACATTAATAACAGGCCACACCTAAAGCTGCATGTAATTACATCAGGATAATCATTATACCAAAATAATCAATGTTGACATTTAAGTTTCAGAATTTTATAAAACATTGTATATATATATGGTAATACTTTTTAAAATTTTTTATTGATTAATGAAAGAACCTCATGAAAAAATTATTGATTGGCCATTTCACAATTCATATTGTTTGCTTGACCATATTGTTTTGAGGTATAGAGATGACATTTTTAATCCTAATTATCACAATATATAAATTGTAGTTACAGAAGTTTAAAAAAATATATGTAAATTTAATTTTCACTTAAACTTCTTTAAGCATTTAAATTCGTTATATACATATTCCTTACTGAATATTCCTTATTCAATATAGTAGTTTCAAAAAGGTTTCAAAAATAATTTTAAAACATTTTAAAAACCTAAAAGTTCAAATCACCCCCCTTTCCCTAGAACTGATATAAAATGTAATAAACAGTAAAAATCACAAACACGTTAGATATCGCCACCTCTCAAAATGCCTGATCTATGAAAATATAAAAATGTTTATTGCTGATGGTGAACCCCATAATGGAAATGTCTGAAACACGTCTTTTACAACGTTTTACATCATATAAAAATGTAAAAAAAGCGATCAAAACGTCACACAGTCCTCAAAATGGTGGCAATGAAAACATCAGCCCATTTCACAAAAAATTACAACTCACAGCTCCAGTGCAAGGAAGCATGAAAAAGTATGCAAAAATTTTACTTCTAAAGGTTCAACAACACCATTCTCAGATAGAGTTTTTGAAGCCAAAAGCAGGTGTGGATAATAATGGGTTGAGACATGTAACTGCATCTGAAAAACTGAACGTTTGGTCCGTGAAGTTATTTATTGTTCCATGCCAGGTAAATCCAAAGTTGCGGCACTTTCTCCTGGACTCTGTTTTTACGACTTTCTATAGTTTTTATTGTGTTTTAATACATTTTCAAAAATGAAAACAATGTGTACGAAAAAAAAATTGTTTCACCCTATTCTGATGCTAATAACTTTTTCATATTTCCTTGTACAGAGCTGTGTGTGGTGTCACTTTTTGCAAGATGAGCCTTAGTTTTTTTTTGCTACCAATTAGACTGTGTGACCTTTTGATCACTTTTTATTACATTGTTTATGTGATGTAAAATGGTATAAAAGTGGCATTTCAGACATTTGGGAGCTATTTTCCTTTTTGGGGTTCACCGCTGGGAATAACTGTTATTATATTTTGGGATTCGGCGACACCTAACATGTTTGTGGATTTTCACTGTTTATTTAGTTTTATATCAGTTCTAGGAAAAGGGATTTCAATTTTGAGGTTTCTTAAAAATTTTTTATAATTTTTACTATTTTTTTTTATTTATTTTACAATTTTTTAGCCCAACTAAAATATGTATGGCAATTTACATAGGATAGGACCCGTAGCTGTCATGGCAATCTTTGTTCAGATCACCGCTCCCCGTGACATCATTGGTGAGAAGTGATCTCAACAAAGATAGTGGTGCGACCACCCTTTGTAACTCTGCGCCATACATGTACAGTGCAGAGTGTGAAGGAGTTAAAGAAAACCACATTCAAACCAGCCAAACTTCTTGTAACATGGTAAAACGCATGTGTTTCAGGGATGCTTTTAAAAACTGCATCCGAAAAATGCCACGTATGAATGCACCCACAGAAAGGTCTGGAAACAGGGCTAAAGGAAATGCTTAGAAATGCTAGTTCTATATTTCTAAACCTGAGTGAAGTTGGCCCCCCCACCTTGTTCAAATCAAACAAAATTGGTGTCAAACGTTTGTGCTACGTTTGTGCTACGTTTGTGCTGGTTTGTACAGCTATCGTATTTAAGATTTTAATGAAAGTTTCCAGAGGTCATCAGAGGTCAACCAGCCCCCCCCCCCATATTGCCCAAATCAAACAAAACTGGGACCAAACAACTCTGCTACGTTTGTGCTGGTTTGTGCTGCTCAAATTTTTGTTTGTGCTGCTTTTGTTTTGAATATATGAACAAAAAATTAAAGTTCACAAGTTCAACCAGCCCCCCCACATTAACCGAATCAAACAAAACTGGTGTCAAACGTTAGTGCTACAACTTTAATTTTTTGTTCATATATTCAAAACAAAAGCAGCACAAACATAGCAGAATTGTTCAGTCCCAGTTTTGTTTGATTTGGGCAATGTGGGGGGGCTGGTTGACCCCTGATGACCTCTGGAAACTTTCATTAAAATCTTATAAACGATAGCGGCACAAACGAAAATTCCTGCTGCACAAACCAGCACAAACGTATCACAAACGTTTGACACCAATTTTGTTTGATTTGAACAAGGTGGGGGGGCCAACTTCACTCAGGTTATTTCTAGTCCCCTCGTGGGACAAAATAAAATAGTTAAATAAAAAGTAAAAAACAAAAAGGTTTAAAATATTTAAAAACATCTAACAAATAATAACTGATTCCATTTTATTTTAACAAAACATTTTAATTAAAATTCCCTTACATTTGGTATTGCTCTGTTTGTAACTCTCTATAAATATAATCCATTATTTAACCCATTTAGTAAGCACCTTAGAAATTTAGTAAAAATGATGTTACAAAAAGTAATCAAAAAGTTGCACAAATCCCTGAATGGTGTCACAGAACTCCATCGGTGGAAAAATGAAAATGTTATGATTTTAGGAAGATGTAACATTTCGGACTTAGATAGCACTTTTATCTTTTTGTGAGAAGTGTTGTATCGAGTATCATGCAACCTGGTATCTCCTTCCAGAGTTAAATTATCAAGTGATATAAGTCTGCCACAACTAGGCACTCTAAGCATTGAGACAGATGCTCATGCGCACTGCAAAGAGTCAGAGAAATTGTAAGCCGTAACAGTACATAGGAGACTCACCACCACCTTTTATTAATAATAATAATTATTTATTATATTATTTATATAGCGCACACAGATTGTGCAGCGCTGCATGGAGTTTGCCAAACTGGTCCCTGTCCCCAATGGGGCTCACAATCTAATCAACCTACCAGTATGTTTTGGAGTCTGGGAGGAAACCGGAGGACCCGGAGGAAACCCACGCATATTCACCGGAATACATTAAAGGAAATCCAATGAAATAACATTCAAAAAATAAAAACCATGTACCACGCTCTTCTTGATGTTGAAACCATGCTGGGAGAGGGAAGTGACGTCACGAGAGAGGCATGAATTCATGCCTCTCGCGTGACGGTACCTTGCTCTCCTATGCTTCCAGCATGGGAGAGGTCGATGTGGGGGCATGCATAATTAGCAGCTCAGAGTGCCGGACACCTTGTCCCCACACTCTGTGCTACTAATCATAACTTTCATTTCTATTTGATCCCGGCATGTTAAGACTAGCGACAGATAGCGCTGGGATCAAGGTGAAGAGAAACGGAGATGCATAATGCTTTGATATGCATTATAACCAAACAGGCAACTTGTATATTCTCATTTGCATTCACTGATGTAATTCGCATGTATATGTATGCATGTATATATGAGAAATACCATTCATTCCTTTCACTGTCATGACATCTAGACACGTCCTCTCTGCAAGGGGTATGTGTAACTAGAATGTATATAGTCATATGGGAGTCATCAAAAAGTTAAATATAATTAAAGCTATAAACCATAACAAAATGATATTAATTATTTGCATCTCTATGATCATATGAATCCCAAGAATAAAGGGGATTTGTCACGTGGAAAGCAAAAACAACAAAGCCAGCAAAAAATGTCCCAACTGGTACTTTTTTTATTCCAGCACTTTTCCCCCACTGATAACAAGCCCTAATATGGCTCTGCAAATGGAAAAAATAACAGATGTATAGTTTTTTGAAAATGGGAAGTAAATAACAGAATGGTCCCAAAGTTGTTAATGAAATCTGTTAAAAGTTTACTAATATCACCTGCATTACAAATTTATTTTATACCAAAAAGTTATCTCTTAGTGCTGAGTGAATGAATATTAACAATATTGATGAGAAGCTGTTGCCTTTTTTATGTGATTGAAAAGTTGGTAATGTGCGTTTGGTGCTGCCATTGCAAAACAAATGACATGGGGCACATTTACTAAAACAGTGCACATTGCACTATATGCAGTTTGTCTATGTATAGTGCAGGGGGCGCCAGATTAATGATTACTGTTGTCCTCTGCACAGCTCCAACAATGTGCACCACTTTTTTTTTGGTGCACCCCTAACATAGAGCGTGTGACACAATTCTGTAGAACTTTGCATGTTAAATGTGGCGCAAAGTCCAACTGAGCACCAGAACGCCCATTTCATTGCAGAAATTTTAGTTGCATGATGAAAAGGGCAGCTGCGACTCAAAAAGGTTGCATTCAACACATGTGGCATGCACCCTTTCTAAATACCTGTGCCAGCAGTTTGCAATAGAAAGTATGTGCAAAAACCGACAGACTGGCGCCTTAGTAAATGTGCCCTACCGTTTACTTATGGATCAAGCGCTTTTCACATACCAGATTCACCCATTGAAGTGGATACGGATAAAAACTGCACCCAGGCCCATTCTAACTGTTGCAAAAGAAGCACAACCTCCTCTTTTCAACCTACAATGTCAAGAAGGTGAAAAGTGGCTTTGGCGTTAAGGGGTTAAATTAGACACTACATATTAAATCAGAGAACAGATTACTTTTGTTTGTAGAATCAAGTTACTTTCTGAACATAAAGAGTAAACATTTATATCCACTTCTTTCAAGGAATAAAAATATATGTTGTTGTCCAAAGACTGCAGAAAAAGAAACAAAGAATGAAATGGAAGTAATAACAAGAGGATTCTGATCATTTTAAAAGCGAATGAACACTAGCTAGTAATAAAATGGAAATGCACTGCCGCCTACAGGCTGATATTGATATTACATAAAAAATATGGGATATGTGATACAGCTGGGCTTTCTTATATCATGTTATTTACATACCGTACTTACTTTATACCTACTAAAGAAATGAATCCTCATTTTGTTATGGTGGACACTTATGTATTAAGTGTATGATAAGTTTAGAGTATAGTTACACTACGTTTTATCGATATGTTCTGCGTATACACCAAGAAAACTCCTGGCATATACGCAGAATGGGGCACATTTATCAAAACCAGTGAAAATTGCACTATGTGCAGTTTGCTTGTGTAATGTGTAGGCTGTGCCACATTCAGGATTTCTGGCGCCTGTTCTCCATGAATCTGTTGGACTCTACACGATAAATGTGGTGCACGTTCTGACTGTGCACTGATACGGCCCTTTCAGTAAAGAATTTTGTGTTGCGTTGAGTATTCTGAACACTATATATAACATAATACAAAATGAATACACTTTAGAAATACATTTACAAAGTCCAACAGAAAACTGGCACAGTAGCTTTGATAAATGTGGGCCAATGTGTCCATACACTTAGGCATCCTTTTTGTAGCCGTATACATCGTATTCTTCAAAAAAAAAAAAAAGGGACAGATGAAATTGCATCAATTAACAGCCTCTGCTGAGCCTACAAGATCCCCAGTTATGTCACTGGGAGAATACACCCTTAACCCCTTATCACCGACGCTTGCTTTCAGCTTAATGACCAGACTCGATTTTTCTAATCTGACATGTGTCACAATAATTGGCTATGACTTCTGAACGTTTCCAGAATGTCTGCTTTATGTTAGAATGATATTGGTGAAAATCGCCAAAACTCACATTTTGAGGGACAACTCAGCTTTCACGTGATTTTGAAAAGCCTAAATAATAGTAAAACCCCATAAATTACCCCAATATATAAACTACACCCCTCAATGTATGTAAAACAACTTCTATTAAGTCTATTAAACCTTTAGGTTTTTCACATGGGTTAAAACAAAATGGAAGTGCGATTTAGAAACTTTTACATTTTTGGGGGAAAATACATTCATATAGGCCAAAATGACATTTTCATAATGACTAAAATGATTAAATGATCTGCAACGTTTGATGCCCAATTTCTCCTGAGTTTACCGATACCCCATATTTGGTGGTAAACAGCTGTATGAGCACACAGCCGGGCATAGAATCAAAGCAGTGCCATTCACAGCAGATTTGCGTTGTCACAATGTACAGGCTATAAAATTTTAATTTTTTTGGGTAATGCGAACATATGAGGGCTTCTTATTTGCGAGGTGAGATACAATTTATATATAAATTTGGGGGTCTATAGCTTATTCATGAGGTTTTATTAACCATTTCAAAGGGGATACAAACAAAATTATCCATTTTTATTTTTAATTTTTAGCACTTTTTTTTTCCCTGCTTGCCAGAACGTAAAAATATTTTATCTTTATTCTCTGGTTCACTATGATTACCGTGATACCTCATTTATATAGTTTTTCTTATCTTTGTTCTGTTTTACTGAGCAAAACCAATATTGGAGAAAATCGCACAACTTTTTAGGGGCATAACTTTATTTTTCTGTTGACAGGTCTAGTTGAGTGCTTATTTTTTTGCAAAAAGAGTTGTTCTTTTCTGTCGTATCATATAAAGGGCACATAACTTTTTTTAAATCACTTTTTAGAACATTTTTTGTGAGGGTATTTGAATAAGAAGTGTATATTACGGGAAGTTTTTCACGTTTTTTATTTTACGTCGCTCACAGAGCGGGTTCAATATGGTTTTAGATTTATAGCACAGATAGAAGTGTTTTATATACTTTGTTTTAATTTTATTTATCATAAAATGATTTTTACTTTTTTTTTCCTTTACATTTTCCACTTCTTGGCTTGAACAAGCGTTCATCCGATTGCTTGTTCAAGACTTTACACTGCAATACTCTTGCTGCGCATGCTCAGTTACATACAGCCGGGTCCTTCCAGGAGGCGGAACCCGACGCAGAGAGGAGCCGGCACTCGCCGGACCCCGGGTTGCGGCAGAATGAATCGGATCCCACGGTAAGCACACCGGGGGTTGGATCCACGGGGGACACGCCAT
The DNA here is from genome assembly GCA_019512145.1 of Engystomops pustulosus. NCBI lineage: Eukaryota > Metazoa > Chordata > Amphibia > Anura > Leptodactylidae > Engystomops > Engystomops pustulosus. The sequence continues at coordinate 169,949,257 of CM033641.1, forward strand.
GGTCATGCTTGATCCCGGGTGTTAGTGCAGTGTCGGGGCTGTGATGTAACAGCCCCACACCAGCACTTTCGGTACCCTATGTCCCGAAATCATCTTCTGACGCGCTGCCGTAGAAAGGCGCCACGTCAGATGAAGTACCCTTAATGACCACCGTAGAATCCCGATATGGCTCATTAGCATATTTAAAACTTTTTTTTAGTAAAAGGCGACCATATATAAACTAATACAGGGCCAGATTCTGCATCAAGGTGCAAAGTGGATTTACTCAGTGAGGCTTTATAAGATACAAATCAGATGGTAGATTTCCTTTAACCCTTTGTAACCTTTATACTTATCTCTATTTAGCATCAGTAAGAGGAATTGAAATCCCACCTTAGCTGTGCATCACCTACGAGCCATACGGGGAGACCGACAGCATGGATTGCAGGATGAAAACAGGTTCTGCACTTCAATGACTTCTGAGGGACTACTGGATCAGTTTTTTCTTTGTTTTCTAAAGTAAAATGCAGGCAAGCCCTGGGGCATCCATTAAGTGCCTTGACTGCCATGTAACCACACTCGCACCCTAAAATGTGTTGATGATTGCAGGGTGCCAATACGTTAACATCTTCTTCATTCTATTACCAGGATCTCAACCAATCAGATCCTGATGAGGGGACCAAGACCACTCCTAGCAGTGTCATAAATATACAACAGCACTGGAAACTGTCACACTGGAAGCTGCTGTATATCTACGTGGACCAGTCTTGAAGGGGTTAATTAGTGACTCACATTCCTCTAAGTGTTTAAATTCAAATGACCCAAAACCCAGATCCCATAGCAGAAACAGGTCCTGGCTGTGCAGATGTATAAATGGTCAGCGGGTGTTCCATAAGAGGTCAAAAGGTGTACGTTTTCCTCTACCAATATTAAAATGGATTGGCCACTCTTTTACATTATTTCCCCATGTGCCTTTACTGCGTTATAATCCCTTAATGTTCATCAAGTGATTCAACACTCCTGCTACTTACATTTGTGCTATCTGCAGACTCTCCATGGATAATCTTTTACATGTCTGAGCACTGATGAATAGGAGGGGCTTTAGCAGCAGAGCTATGACGTATCCTGCTCTCCCTCTGTCTGTCAGGGAGAAGGACAGAGAAAGAGAGTAGGGGATGCCATGAGGATGGTCTGGAACAGTGAGAAACAGGAAGTTGTGTATAAATGCAGAGGGCAGCATGGTGAGAACGGGGAAAGGTTGAAGCTCTCACAAGAGGCAAAAGGTACAGATACATATAGAGCCAGATAACAGATAAAAAAAAATTGGCCAACCCTTTAACAATGTTCAAATCCCACAAATATGCCAGGGACTAGACATTTACCCACATATCTCCCATCACAGAATGTGGTGATACATAAAGAAGGTTGAAGAGATAAAAGATTTGGAGATCGGTTTATTTAAACTTTTAATAGTTAGAAAAAGTTATGTTTAATTCTTGATAAATGTACAGTATTTACGATACAAGTCTAGAACATTAGTAAATGTGTCTCCCATATTCATGCCCTAATTGGAAACTTATTTAATACAAAAAGATGATGTACAAATATCTATTTTGGTTAACTTTGGGTAGCTTAATCTTTCCCTTTACAAAGTCCATCCACAAACAACTAAAGTCTGTAGTCAGGTAAATTAATCCTTTTTATAACAGTTTTAAGTCGGCTAGATCACAGCTTGGAGTTCATCCGGACCAGGAGTGATTCCAGTTTCATTGCCATACCCATATTCCCCTTAATCTTGAGCTTTCCGGACATGAATGCCATTGTGGGTTTCATTTTTCCTGTAGAATGGAGATATCAATATTATTTATCATAAAATTACACTAGCATACACTAGTATCACCGCTAATAATAAGCAGACCCTAAAAATAGAAATTTAGGTTTTTTTTTTTACAATTTTAATTTTATAAATTGATCTTTAATGATAGGGAAATAATAGAACATATACTATATAGTAGTGATGGTGAACCTTTTAGAGACTGAGTGCCCAAACTACAACCAAAATCCACTTATTTACTGTGAAGTGCCAACGAGGCATTTTAAGCAGTAACTTAATGTTCTTCCACATCTTTCAATTGCCACCTAATGCCACTAATACAGTTGAAAGAAAGAGGACATATAGCTTCTCTCCAGGGTCTCTCTGTACAGGAAGAATGGTGGGTCTAGCAGGATAACCTCTGTAGATAATGCAGCTCTGTCAACACATTTTCACTTTTCCCGCAGTTCCAAACAGTCAATGAATTGTCGCTTTAAATAGCGCTTATTGCAGCATCTCTTAAGTTGCCTGGGACAGCAGGAAGCTTTGGTGGATTTGGTCCTGTTTGGTGAACTCTGTCCTGCAGTGATGGCCTGAGTGCCCACAGAAAGGGCTCTGAGTGCCACCTCTGGCACCCGTGCCATAGGTTCGCCAACACTGCTATATAGTAAAATATTTATCACTAAGCATCTGTTGATCTGATATATATCCGTATCATTGAAAAGGTCAACAGTTTTCATGTATCCAAGCAAGCAATAGAATGACATATTAAGAAGTAGACCATTGTTTCTCTATACTTTGTGTGCAAGAATATGAGAATGGCATTGAGCTATGGTCATACACTTGCTTTGTGTAGAACATTGTCCTTTTTTCATTATTTCTATCTACATTGCGCACCTCGTACCATAAATACTAAAGACTAACCGGTAAACATCTTCACAAAGTCTTCACTATCCATGCTCATCACCACATCTGCTTTGGTAGGTGCTTCACCCTTTCCAACTCCACCTTTATCATTTTTCAGGTCCATATACCAAGTACCTTCCTCCGAACCTAAATAAAGGAGCAAAAATATGTGTAAGTTACAATATGAAGAGCCAACCAATAAATATGGTGAAAGGTATAAATATTTTAGCTTCCATATGAGAAAACAACTGTGAACATGACATACAAGGACTATCGCTACTATCAGGTAAGTGTAAACAAGGCATATAAATTTCTATCGCTATATCAAGCTACTATATGAGGAACCAACAGGTAAGTGTGAATAGGACCCAAAGGGGCTCTCGCAACTTCACGAACCAGCAGGTAACTGTAAACAATATATACCTGACTCCATACAATATAATTCAAAACCAACGCACCAATCCACAATTGAGAGTGAAAAAAAGTGGATTATTTCATACCGCACGTTTCAGCCTCTATCGAAGCCTTTGTCAAGCAATATCAGAGTGTTCCATACAAGTATACAAAGGAAGTGACCTCAGTATGGTCAATTAAACAATTACATGATATTATTTCATAAATATTTACAGTACAATAAGTGGAAGTGCATCAATTCATATATAGTTCATATATCAATCTATACATGTTCCTAAACATTATATAGTGTACTTGTGCAGCAGTTAAATATACCACAGGTGCATAATAAAGTTACTTTTACATCACCCACGTTCATCCTATGAGGTCCTCTACGAACACACCATACTTGGCATCCCCATGTAGCCATTGCGCATGTCCGGGAGACCAACCGTGTCCATAGTAACTACTGAACACTTTATTGCTGGCGCATGCGTACATCTCACGGACCTGTCAACCGGCCAGGATAACCAAGCAGTGCTACGCTCATAGGCGCTTGCGCTCTCAGCCTTTCGGTCCTTATGCATGACCATTGCAATCAAATAGCATAAAACATTACATTATAAAATGTCTAAAAAGAACATAGTGAGGAATGCAATCGGGCTACATAATAGCCTATGATGTGCTCACTTAGCACTGGCATTTGCCCGCTTTTACAAATATGGGTCTACTAGGCAGAAGACTAAAAGTCTAAACCTCAATTGCCCTTCTGTGTGTTTAGCCTCAACAAAATGACGAGAAACAGGAAGATCCTTCCTTCTTTGTCCAATCGTATACCTATGATGGTTTACATGAGTTTTAAAATCCCACTTCGTAGAGGGGGAGAAAGATCAGCTAAACTGCGACAAAAAGAATTGGAATGGATTTTCAGATTGGATACATCATGTCCTAAGGGTCTTAATGTGGATTTTTCATTGTTAGGGATAACGTAAAATGTTAGATTTTTGAACTAAAAATTGTGTCTTTCTTTTTTTTAGGGCATATGTCACATCCACATAGTAGAACCGGAAGAGAACTAAAAAGATTTTTCCTGTAGAAACTGTGTGTATATATAGATTTGCCTTTTTCCCTGTAGTTAATTGTGTGCTCTCATCGGAACAAAGATCATCACCTTACACAGACACCTTACAGCTGATTATTACAGTAGGGGACGAAGTTTAGCATCCAGAGACCTTCACAAGAGGTCACAGTGGATAGATACATCCGTCTGTAACTAAGGGTTGTCTGTAGATCGGGGGTCCTTAATTTAGGGGACCACCTGTATATATACATACACATTGCTATATATAGAAAAAACAGAAGTACACTGTTAGGGTACATTCACACGCGGTATGCCCGCCGTGCGGGCATACCGCCGTGTGCTGGAGGTGAGGAGGAGGTGACCCCTCCTCCCTCCATAGGAAATAGCGGCACATGGCTGCACATCTGCCGAAAGATAGAGCTTCTGCAACAAAATTAAATCAATGGAGTGTGAGCATGCCAGCAATGACATGCGAGCTGAAATGCAAGCAACCACTTTTGTGGGCAGCATTGCTTGCGATGACGTCATTGGCGAGTGTCAATCCTTCCCAAACTGGCAGTGTGCTTGCAACTCCATTGCTCTAAATGCGGCTAGAGAAAGGTTTGGAAACATGCATCTTCAATCATCCTTCTACTTCCCTCAAGTGAACATGTCCACTCCTCTATCACTCTGCACTGGTTAGTGAGATCCCTTCAATCTACTGCTGCAAAGCCCCAGGAGGATCTGTGGTTAGTAGCACAGGATCGTACTTACATTACATCTTACCTGCAAGCACAAATTGATAAACTCCTTGAATAGACTTCACAGTCTCCTCATTGATGGACTTTCCAATAAGAGCAAAGGTTTCCTCTGCAGGACCCCTAGGGCTTGAGGCCACTGTTTTACCCTCCTTAAAAGCTGCAGATCCACCTTTAATATTTGAGCAAAGAAAGAAAAAAAAGTACATAGGCAAAAAAGTTAATGTAAAATTAATGTATGGAATAGAGAATAAATTATTAAACAATTTCTTTTATGTGGCGTTTGGTCTTTAGTGAATTTGCGACTTTTAAAAACAAAAGTTGCAATCAGTACCAAGCTAATTTGTACGCTTGGTCAGCCGTTGATTAGCGCCAAAATCTGCTACTTTTTTTTGCAACTTTCACACCTGGATTCAGGTGATAACACTGTAGGTGCAAAAAAAGTTGCAAATGAGCACGTGCACCATGAAAAGTCTAAAAAATTTAAGAAAACAGCAAGGCAAAAGTTTAATACATGTCCCCCATAATGTCACCTCACAAAAAAGCCTCAGTTATGTATTTGCCACCAATAGGAATAGCAGGACATATTTATTAGAGGTGTCACAGTATTAAATTGCACCAGGTGTCTGATACGAAATTATAAATGTGACATAGTTTAAAACTTTCTAGTACACTTTTACACATTCTTGTTGTCTTACATCAAGTTGTGGGAATACTTATGGTGTAACTCATGCCCCTTTTGGACAGTCACATGCCTTCTGTCTTAACTTTTGCTTGAGTAGGACCTCGAAGGTTTTTTTTCATAAACATTATTTATTCCCTACTATGAAAATAGACAGGTTACATGTTCCTATGAGTTATTGTCTCAAGGGTTTAGCATAATCCCAGCCTCTTGGAAGATTTAAAGATGTAGGCACATACCATGTTTCTCAATTTGGCTGGTTAACTCATCAGGAGTTTCATCTAAAAAGAAATCTGGAAGCAATGGATGTCCTGAAAAAAAAAATAATAATAATACAGAGTATTTTCAGAGACAAGTACAACTTTACATATAAAATTGATGTGAAAAATTAACTTGTAACCTATCGTTCAAAGCTAGTTATTCTTGTATATTATATCTTCTTAGACCTTAAAAGGAAATCTACCATCAAGTTCAAGCATAATAAAGTAGATACACTCACTTATAGATCCAGGCATGGTGCCTGTAGTAATCTTATCTTTGTTATCCATGACCAGCCTAAAAGCAACTTTTAAAATTATGCTAATGCGTGAAGGGTTCCTGATGTTATTACCAGAGCCCCTCCATGCTGCAGCTTCACAAGCTGTTTGACCATCTCACCCTACCCTCTGCTCCCTCACCACTACACCCCCTCCCTCTGCCTGATGTAATCTCAGTGCAGCACAGACATTTTCATCACACAATGTTAGGGTGAAGGGCTCCTTTCACCCTGTAACAGACTTTAAATCTACAACATGGAGGGCCTCTGATGAAACCCCCAAAATCTCTTCTGGGTCATTAGCATAATTTTAAAAGTTGATTTCAGAAGGAAGATGGCCATTGATAACAAATAACACAGCCACCATGCCTGGATATGAGTAAGGATCCCTGGTTGATCAGTCCTTTAAAAAGCATGTTTCTAGATACTATGGAACTGAAGATAGGGGCATCTGAATTGAAAATCCCCTGAAGCCTCCGTACTTGACTCATATCAGGAGCAGGGGGTCCTCAGAAGTAAGAGGACCACACATCAGGAAGTTATTCTCTATGCTGTGAAAAGATGATAGCTTATTATTAACTCTGAAACAATGCAGAAATTCCACTTCTTATGTGCGGCCTCAGAAGCCCACTAACTATACATGAGAGCAGTCTGGTGCTAATTCTACAGCCAAGTACATACTTTCTTCTAATTCCTCCCAGCAAGAGTTAAAGAGTATCAGTCAGCAAGTATAGAATGCTACTGAATCACCGATCAGTATTGGAATTGATTTTTTTAAATTTCACACACCTATTCAAATAATATGGACCCCAGATGTTTATGTGATTTAGCTGATACTGACCAAAGGGTTGTCAGCCTTTTCATTTCTATGGGGGGTATCTATGTCTGCTGTGCTGAAAATATATAGTTACTGGTTATTAGAGGCTAATTTACACAAACTACTGAGATCCACAAACAAACACAAATTGATCGGGGATACAGCAGAAATCAAACCAGCCCACAAATAGTTAAAATGACAGAAAAATTATAAAGTAGGGGCGCTCGCTAGGCCATGGAAGATGAATGCATTAATGGCTTGGTCATTAAGAGCTGAAATAAGCCATTTAAATAAGGTTAAAACAATACTTTTCTAACAAGACTAACGTTACATCTTCTAGTTGATGTCACACATCAAAGTCTTTGAAATTTTGTGGAACACTAATAAACACTTTAAAAAAAAACACACACACATACATTACTGTGGAAAGAAGTAAAATTCAGTACCTGGAGATACTGCATAGACGTCTAAATCCTTAATCCCCTCAGACTTCAGTAACTCTTCGTCAATTACAAAATTTCCTGTAAAATTCTTTGGCTTGGTCAAGATGGAATAGGCAGCATCAGCCATGATGTCAGTAGTCCTACACTGCTTCTCCACCCCAGATCCTCCCAGCATATCCATAGCAGCTGTGTGTATGGCTGTGAAAAGGAAGGCAAATAAGATGCCAATGTTCTTACATAACATCCCATAGACATGAAGCCATGCAGCTTTATTTTACTCCAATGCTAGAAAGCCAAATGCAAAACAGACAACATATACACAATTTTGCATGCAGAAAGTTTACCAAGTATTTAATTGCCGCAGAATATTTGGAGGTTGATGCATAATTCCTAATACTAATGTACAGTACCCAGAAATCATATGAAAGCCTAGGAACACTTCTGCCCACTGTATTTATCTGCTTAACATTAAATGGGTTTGGAGATGCTTCCCCTTCCAACAATCCCAGGATAAGAATGGAATCCCCAGGAGTAATTACTATTCTAAGGGATTGATGCAACCCTGTATTATATAGTAATATAAGCTTTTGCCACTTGTTTTCCATACACACAAAGATATGATCAGACAGATCTCAAGGGCTGTTACTATAAAGTGGTATTCTCATCTGGGGGCATTCTTATTACCATTCCTTCAACTGCTTGTTTTTAAAAAATGTCTGTATGTAAAGATACTTTCCTATAAATGTAGCTATGTTGTCCCTTACAAACAAAATAGCTGTCCTTGGATATGATCATTCTCGCACTCTGGCAGCAGTGGCCACACATGCATTGTTGAGCCGTGGCCAACAACCTGGATTCAGAAGTCATTACCACAGGAAGGCTGTGGGACATGCAGTAACTCCCAGCCATTTCACATGCAAAAACGTGCAATCACTCCTGCAGTGGTGGTGGTATCCAAGGACAATAATCTTGTTTCTTAGGTACATCTATGAAAAATGTTCTTCACACAGTGAAGAACAATTAAAGAAATGAAATGTCAATGCAGAGAAGAGAATACCCCTTTAAAACCACTTGCAGTTTTACATGGTGTAAAGTGCTGATAAATTCTATTTAATAAATGTAATTTATAGAAAGAAAGGATAAGGCTAAAGTAATATATAAGGTTAGTAATAAATTCAGAAGTGCATAAATAATTCCATATTATGTGATTTAATATATAAAGGACTACTCGTTTCTGAATTGATAGGACCAGATGTAGAGTAACCACTAGTTCTAATACCATTAGGACTTGAAAATTTTATACAACGTCTGCATAACTTCACTAGCATTAGCTGGCCATTATGCTGTATCTTACTCTTCTTATCGGAACAACACGTTAAATTGAGGTATTTCTGGAACAACTAAATGTCTGTATCTAATCTTGGATAACTCTGTTCTTCATAGCTTTCCTTTTCGATCTGTACGGCACTGCAATTCTTTTTACATGACAGAAAGAAGTGTTACATAACAGGCTGTTCTCTATTAAATGCAGAATTTGATGGGCATACTGGAAAGCAGCCTGCATATTATGATATTCAAACCTGTGGAATAATAGTAAGACTGATCAACTCTTAGTTGTGAGTCTGATTTGAAAGGCAAAAACGGAGTACAATTATTGCCAAAACTGATGTAAAGAGCAGATAATCTTAATGAGCCATTATTAGCCTAACAGTCACCTGTTTTTGGCCACAAAGCATTGACAGCAATTTCTCCTTTAAATTCCTCGGCCATTCCAATAACACACATGGACATTCCATACTTTGCTATTGTGTATGCTGAAACAAAAAAACACCACTTGAGTCTCTTAGGTTATCCATGTAAACATATAAACCAAAGTATAGTTTTTTTTAGCATTTATTTAATCATTAGGTACATATTTCAGGTACATTCATCAATTTAATGAATTAATTCCAAAGGTTTCTCCAGGCAGTAAAATGGATTTACAGTATACATGTGAAATGCAAGTGAGGCTTGGAATCACATCCCGTTTCTTATATACACTCAGTGTATATATCAGGAAAGCTCCTGACGTATACGCTCAGCGTACCCAGTGACATATACTGACAGATGAAGGTATAGCTGTTGCCTCTGTCAGACCAGTATATGATGTACACTACCACACAAAAGTTTAGGTTCACATCACATTTTCTTTCAATAAAGGGATTTTAATTAAGGAAGGCTATCACTCCATTTTGCAACACCATGCCATACCCTGTAGACAGTGCTTGATTGAAGCCAATTTCATCCTACAACAGGTCAATGACCCATTGCACACCTCCAAATTATGCAAGAACTATTTAGGGAAGAAGCAGGCAGCTAGTGTTCTATGTTTAATGGAAAGACCAGTCCAGTCACCAGATCTCAACCCCATTGGGCTGTTGTGGAAGCAACTTGACCGTATGGTAAGAAAAAAAGCTCACATCAAGCCAATCCATTTTGTGGGAGAGGCTTGGGGTGAATTGTCTCGAGATTACCTGAGCAAATTAACTGCAAGAATGACAAAGCTGCAATTGCAGCTAATGGAGCATTCTTTGATGAAGGCAGAGCTTGAAATAGAAAATTATTTCAAACCTTGGTTATATCTGGACTATATATGGTTAATCATGAATGTTGAATGGTTGTCTGTATCCCTGTAGTGACCACAAACTGGTTCTGGTACCAAACTGCTGAACAGTGCATGATGTGTGTGTTGGCTCCCATATTCAAATATTGAAGGCCTATTTTGCGGATAGAGCAACAATAATAATTGACAAAGACCTGCTGCGGTTGAAACGCGCATCGGGGTTGCACACCAGGTAATAGTTTGTCCTCCTTCCTGTCACCTTAGTGCTATTTTCGCCACCTTCTGGCGCTTATTTGTTCATCCCTGGCTGCGCTTCTGTGACTCAGGGCCCATATTGTTTGGTAGCTATATCACACTTCTTACTTTACTGTTTGTTTAGCATGTATATGTATACTAGCTCTTATGTTTTGCTACCTATTGCCATATTATATCTATATTACTCTCTTTATTCGTTTCTATTATAGGACCTATTAGCTGGCATGCATTGTGTATCTCACCCTGTGATGCACTCATATTTTATATATTTTTTTATGCCTTGTATGTGTAATAAAGATTACCATTTTTCATTCATTATTATGTAGCCTTGTTTTCTTCCTCTTTTTTTTTTTTTGGTATTTCTTGAGATTTCTTAAAGAGGTTTTTGGCTTTTCTGGTACATACTGCTGTCAGATTACCTAGAGTACTAATTAATGTATGACTTATTGTTTTTGGTTTATGTAGCTGGCGTTCTATCTCTAATGGAAAGACCAGTCCAGTCACCAGATCTCAACCCAATTGGGCTGTTGTGGAAGCAGCTTGACCGTATGGTAAGAAAAAAGTTCACATCAAGCCAATCCGCCTTGTGGGAGGGGCTTCTGGTAGCATGGGGTGAAATGTCTCCAGATAACCCTCAGCAAATTAACTGCAAGAATAACAAAGCTGCAAAGAAAGCATTCTTTTATGAAGGCAAAGCTTGAAATAGAAAATTATGAATATTGAATGGTTGTCTGTATCCCAGCAGTGACCACAAACTGGTTCTGGTACCAAACTGCTGAACAGTCGTATGATGTGTGTATTGGCTCCCACATTCAAATATTGAAGGCCTATTTTGCGGATAGAGCAACAATACTAATTAGTGTACAACCCCTTGAATATTACAAAATATGTGCTGCCATATATCTATAGAATTAGTAAGCTGCGACAACATTGTCTAGTTACAACTTACCACAGTGATTTTTGAACCAGACAGGGTTCAAGTTCAGTGGAGGACTAAGTGTGAGGATATGTGCTACTTTGCTTCTTTTTAAGTAAGGGATGCAGATTTTTGATCTGAAAAAACAAAAAAAAAAAAAAAAAAATTTAAATAAAATAAATACAGAACATAATATACATACAAATAATCAGTAGGCTTCATTTTGATAAAGGGAGAGCAGAGTATGCAGTAGCCTCGAAGACCAGTTGGTCACCCAATTTTTCCTGTATGTGCTAGTACTCCATATGTGGTGGTAACCTATGGACAAAACGGCAGGGCGCTGAAGAGAAACGAATGCCATTCAGATTTGCTTTGTCACATTGTACAGGACATAAAATTAAAAATTTTTTTGGTAGTGTGGATATATGAGTGTTTTTTCGGGATAAAATGCACTTTACAGATACTTTGGGGCACCTATATCTTATTTATGAAAATGTATTAACTCTTACTAGGTGGAGGAAAAAAATCATAGATTTTTGTTTTGGGTTCCATTCACTGTACCTTGAAAATAATATGTTTCAGCGATACCTGAGTTATATAGTTTACTTGTATTCAACATCGCCGTTTTTGCTGAGGAATAACTGCTGTTTTTTTTTTAGTTAACAAAGCTGGTTGAGGGTTACCCAGGGTACCAAACTAATGGTATTTATAAAAAAAAAAATACTTAAAAAAAAAAAAAAACAAAAAAAAAAACAAAAAAAAAACACGATGCCCAAATTAACATTTTTTAATTATCCATCACACAAAAATTATATTAAACCGCAATCCAAACACTTTATGAACCCCAAATGTACCACAAGACCCCATACAACTATAGTCACAGACAAATAAAAAGAAATTAGAGCTTGTAGAAGACATTGACGGAAAAAAACCCCCAAAACACTGGTAGACACACTATTAGGCCTTATGCACACGGCCATTGTTTGGGGCTATGTGCCACCTGTTTTTCAGTGGCTAGCATGCGTCCCAATTTCTTTCTAGAGGCTCATGTATGTTGCCATAGATCTACTAAGATGTATTTATGTATTGAGTACAATCATTCATGGCAGGCAATATATTGTAATATTAAAGACATTGTACAGTACACGTTTTCTAGAATCTAGACCAGTGATGGTAAACCTTTTAGACACCAAGTGCCCAAACCACATCCAAAACCCACATATTTTTCGCAAAGTGACGATGCGACAATTTAAACAGTAACTTATTACTCACAGCTCTGTCACAGGTTTAAATTGTATAGGCACCTGAGGACACCAATACAGTAGAATGGTTGAAGAAGTTTGGATTATCATTGTAGCTTCCTTCCAGGGTCTTGGGCTTCCTGGGACTGCAAGAGGCCTTGAGTCCTGTCTGGTGAACCCTGCCCTGGGGTGATGGCAAGGGTGCCCATATAGAGGGCTCTGAGTGCCACCTCTGACACCCGTGCCATAGGTTCGCCACCACTGCTCTAGACCAATGCAGTGGATGGCGCTGCATACACTATAATTTATACATCCAGAAGTACTGTATGTACTGTATTTTTCGGCCTATAAGGCGCACCAAAAATCCTTTAATTTTCTCAGAAATCAAAGGTGCGCCTTATAGGCCAGTGCGCCTTATATATGAACTTATACAGAAATGTATTACAGACAAGATGTACTGTACATTTACCCATGTTTAATAGCTCCATCCCCAGAAATCTCCTGCACCTTCCCACACAGTGTACAGGGTCCCTAGCTCCTGAAGTGCCCTGGCACCACAACTAACATTGTGCCCATTCTGCCCTCCCCTAGCACAGAGAGACTAGAGCCGCCATAGTGCCGACCACGAGGCAATCATCATCATCATCATCAGTAAACAATCCCCCATACCTGACAGCCCTGTAACAGGGGAAAGAGAAGGAGCTACAGGGAACCCCACAGGAATAACACCCTGGCTGAGGAGGGAAGGAGAAGGGGCAGAGGGAGACCGCTTAGCCCCTGCTGCATCACCCTGCATTAACCCACAGCAGCCCATACCTCTGAGATCGGAGCTCTCTGACACGCTGAAGACAAGTTTCCCGGGAAGTGTAGCTGGCTTGAACTGTGCACAGGTCTGCCACCTGCTGGTCATGTTTAGGTACTGCATTTGATCCTGCGCCTTATACTCCAGTGCGCCTTATATATGAACCTAGATGTCTTAGCAGGCATTTATTAGAGGTGCGCCTTATACTCCGGTGCGCCTTATAGGCCGAAAAATACGGTAATATTTTTTATTTGAGGAGGATTGATATGCTACAATTGCTGTAAGAAGTTTGGCACTTTTTTTGAAATTTGCCCTGCAGAGTAAATTACCTAGAAACGGCTCAAACACACAGAACAGGTGCAGGTCTTTCCCTTACACCTTACCTCTGTATATTCACTGGAAAAACTTGCACCTGTCCTATATATTCCACAATTCCTATTTTTAGCTAAAGAAATCACTGAAGACATAACAAATGTATTTTTACATTTTTAATGAATAGAAAGATACAAAATACATAATATAAAAATTAAATATAGAAGCAGATAAAAGAGTAAAGAGTGAAGTTATTCTTGCACTTATTACATGATTACAAAGTTATTAAGACATTCGCATTTTGCACATAAAATCAGAAAGAAAAAAAAACGTGTGACAATAATATTACTACCGTCTCCCCTCTCTACTCATGCTTACATTACTTTATTATTTAACAATGCACTAATACCTCTATTCCTGCCGAGACCCCTATTCCTGCAGAGGGTGGGAAATGCATTGGTCATAGACCACCCCCCAGCATATAGCCAGCCTGCCCCCTGTAGTATGCAGCCAGCCCAGCCTGCCCCCTGTAGTATGCAGCCAGCCCAGCCCCCCCTCGTAGTATGCAGCCCAGCCAGCATGCCCCCTCTAGTATGCAGCCAGCCCAGCCTGCCCCCTGTAGTATGCAGCCAGCCCAGCCTGCCCCTCTAGTATGCAGCAGCCCAGCTGCCCCTCTAGTTGCAGCCAGCCCAGCTGCCCCCTCTAGTATGCGGCCAGCCCAGCCTGCCCCCTCTAGTATGCAGCCAGCCAGCCTGCCCCCCTAGTATGCAGCCAGCCAGGCCTGCCCCTCTAGTAGGCAGCCCAGCCCAGCCTGCCCCCTTAGTATGCAGCCAGCCCAGCCTGCCCCCTGTAGTATGCAGCCAGCCCAGCCTGCCCCCTGTAGTATGCAGCCAGCCCAGCCTGCCCCCTGTAGTATGCAGCCAGCCCAGCCTGCCCCCTCTAGTATGCAGCCAGCCCAGCCTGCCCCCTCTAGTATGCAGCCAGCCCAGCCTGCCCCCTCTAGTATGCAGCCAGCCCAGCCTGCCCCCTCTAGTATGCAGTCAGCCCAGCCTGCCCCCTGTGGTATGGCCCTGTAGGCACTAAACCAATCCCTCCTCTGAACACCAAATTGTTGTCTCATTTCCTCTTGCGATTTTAATCTATTCCCTTCTACTATCTGGTGCACAAATACCACCCCTATACTATACCGAAAATTCCACCCTTCCAAAAGGTGTCCATTCTTTCATATATTACACCCCTCCAAATATTCAAATTTTCCTTGAAGTGTATACATCAAATTCCCCATATCACAATCCATTATATTTTGTAGCTGCGCTGCTAAAAAATATTTCCCCAAATCCGGCCTCCACTTCCTATCAGTGCATATAATTTCTTTAAACTTATTCGTGCCCTCTTACCCCTCAGATCAAATCCCTCATTAATTTATCAATTAATGAAAATCCCTTTTTTGATTACCGTAGGACTATTCTGCAGAATGAAAAGGGCCTGTGGAAGTATCACCATTTTACATAAAATTAAACTAGCTGCAAGGGAAAGATTAATTTTTTTCCACAATTCCACTTTGTCTTAATGTAAAAACCTACGTTACAAAAAATGAGATTAATATAATTATTCAGGTTGCTGCTAACAGTGATTCCAAGATATTTCAATTCTGATACACTTTTCAATTGACCCAAGTTCTGTATTTCTTCATCTTGTGGGTCCAG
The DNA here is from genome assembly GCA_019512145.1 of Engystomops pustulosus. Taxonomy (NCBI): domain Eukaryota; kingdom Metazoa; phylum Chordata; class Amphibia; order Anura; family Leptodactylidae; genus Engystomops; species Engystomops pustulosus. The sequence goes on from CM033641.1 coordinate 169,964,477, forward strand.
TAAGAGACTTGAAGATTTACTCCAATTTCTTTTTATGACTAATAATCTACCAAATCCGGAATGGTCCAGAAATAATAGCATGTCATCAGCATAGAGTTGCTGTCCTCCCTTGATCCTCTCACAAATCCTTTGATCGACTTACACTTCCTCAAGCAGCATGCTGGTGGCTCTAACACCATGGCAAACAAAAGTAGGGACAGAGGGCAACCCTGCCTTGTCCCTCTATATAAGCAGAAAGCCACTGAGGCTCCACTGTTAATGCTTAAACTTGCCACTGCATCCTTCTACAGGAGTTTTACTGAACAAAAAGCATTGACCGCGTCCAACGAGACCAACATCCTATTACCCCTTGTTTCACATGCGGTCTGTTAATTCCACCATGTATTTAGGATGTTATTACGGACCGATCTCCCCGTCATGAAACCCGATTGGTCCTAAGGTTACAGAAGGTTATCTCTTCAGTGGATCATATTTGCTAATATCTTTGCTAATAGTTTGTAGTCCGTATTTAGCAGGGAGATCGGTCTGTAAGCATCCAATTCTTGGGAATTTTCCACCCTCCTTCAGCAATAGGATAATGAGAGCCTCTCTCATTGATTCAGTAAGCATCCCTTTGTTGAAGGAGGCCTCAAACCTCTAATAATGTTGGTAACAACAAACAGACCTAACAGAAATGTAAACTGGCCCTTACGAGTTAAAAGAGCTTTGTTATGTTCTCCTTGTTACACTAGAGTTATGCAGCATCCTGTTTTAATCCACCTGTGGTTCTCATTACCTTTGAACCCACTGCAACTGATTTAAGCCTCAAAACACTTCAAATAGATAAAATTTTCACTAGTCTTAAAGGGCTGTGCAGGATTGAATCCTGTCCCAACCACTGGCAGGCGATTAGTTTTAGCGTTTAGCAGACACACAATAGTGGTCAGGACAGGAAAGCCGCGGGAGCACAGGAGAGCCATAGAATGCAAGTATGAGCTCTTTTGTTATGTTTACAGCCCCCCCCCCCATATAAAAAATATTAAATTCATGGGCAACTCCTTTAAAACTTCTGAAGCGTATAAGGAAGCCCCAACATGTAAATCCAGTTTGTCAGGAAGAATATCACAGTTACCCACATGGGCGTTGCCTGATCATAGTTTAATACTAATATGTTTTCTTAAAACTGGAACTGCAAGCATTTAATAAATAACCCAGAGCATGGTTAAAACTCAAACTTCCATTTGTAAGATCGTAATGTGAAAAAGGTAAATAAATCTCTGACAAACAGTACCACCTTGTGTCTTGGGTTTTCTTCTCTCTCATTTTAATCCTCGTTTCAAAATAAAAGAAATAAAAATCTAAATTTTCCACTGTGCTCTTGGAAAGTCGAAATAAATGGTTTTTATATTCTGAATGGGTAATATGCTTTAAGGCTATTATTTTTGTCATAGCCTGGTGTTAACAGGCCATAATCTTTATTTATGTCCCTACAGCATTACTATTCATCATGTAATTTTCTACAATAAATAATATACGGAGCATGACCCGATGGCTCCTAGCCATTCTCACAGTATTGTAATATCTTGGATTTGTAAAGTCCTTAAGATGAAGGGATGTGATCTCCAGTTTCATATATTAGAAAGCACATTCAACAAGGAATTTATCTTTTTTTTTGTCCACATTATCTAAAGGGAATTGTATGTATTGTCTTTTATCCTGATATTGATTGTGATACTAATTAATGCTGCATACTCTTATTGCTGAAGAGTAGTTTCCATCCATTTCATTAAATAACAGCACTCCAGCACATTTGATCTTAGCCAATTTTTAAATTCTACACAACACGCTAGGGTTATTATGATTATTTATATTGCCTTGTTCCTCCAGCTGGCAAAAGCAGCGATGTATGAAACAGTGTAAAGACACTTCAGCGCATTATCATTTTAATAAATGTGTCAAAGCGCTCCGCATTGTGTTTTCTAATGACGCTCCTCGCACAAAGACACCAAATTGAGATGGTAAAATGCATATAAAAAGGTTTTTTTCTTTTCTTAAGAAGAACACAGCTCGTATGTGAACTGTATTTAACACCTTCAAAAGAGGTATTATTTGGCAGACGGGGAAGGTTATGCTGGGGTTAATTAACTGGATTTTTCCCCCAGAATAGTTTAGTTAAAAGAGAATGGTGTGAAAACCCCGGTTCTGTTGACAATAGAAAAACATGAAGCAGATTTGACAGAATTCATGGCACATATCACAATAACATTGTAATAACATTGAATTTTGACAGGCAAAAAGAAGATACAGTTTAAAAAAAATTTGCTGAAATAGGCAGGGCCGTGGAGTCTAAGCCAAACCTCCAACTTTGACTCCCCAATTTCCCTAACTCTGACTCCCACATACATGGGGCAAGTTCCAGTGATAAATTTACAGTAATAGTGGCTATTATCACTATTATGATACAATAATCAAGTTATTTAGGTGGAAGATATTTATTGGAATACATTTGGAAAAAACAAACAAACAGTCTTCAACAAAAATGTACTGAATAATATTTATTTTAAGACTAAAGAACTGCCTCTTCACTGCCTTGGGTTGGGGGCAATGCAGTAACCACACAGGCAACATCTCTAACAATTTGCAGACATAGTGGAATTGCTTCATTAACAGTCAGTTTTGATGTATGTTTGAACTGTCAATATCAGGCTTTTCTCTGGGAACATCTCAATAGGTGTTTCCCATCATAGTGCTGCACAGTCTAGCAGTGCTAGATAACATGAAGGCTTAGCTTCTATATCTAAAGTACTTTTTTATGTGTGTGTTTTTGTATTTCAGAATTAGAGGATGTTAGACAACTGTTTTCCCCTCATACTCTATGTATAGTACACAGAATCCATCAGAGCACCGAACGTCTACAAACATCTCAGAGGAAAAGCAAAACTAAACCATGAAGCAATATACAGAGAGAACATACACGGGGCAATCTTGTCTTGGATCAAGTTTTCCTGATGACTAGTAGTTCTAAGATAAGTGCAGACATTCTTTCCCCTCTGATCTGCAGGGGAGGAGCTTCATTAATGAGCAGGAGTAAAAAGTACATCATCTTCACTAAAAGCCTACATCCATAGATCACAAATAGAGCAAACATTTATCAGGATTACATAATTTCCACAAATTCTGCTGAAAAAAATATTCAGGATATATTGCAGAGAACTAATTGTAACAATTTAACTATTAGACCAACTTTGGCCAACTCCATCACCATGCCATGAACACTTGGCTACAAGTCCTTGGACTTAATTTAAGTGGCTACATGAAAACTATAGTAGTATTTTGAACACCTTTTAGGGGGCTGTGTTCTAATTCTTGAGTCAAATGACAGGCATCCAAACACGGGCGCAGCATTGTGCTTCAGGGAAGCTTCAGTAATACCTCCTCAACAAATGATTTTATCTGAGAGGGATATGGTTGCAACATGTTGTACGGGGAATACCCTTCTCTCCTCCTCTGAAATACGTAATTCATCCAACTAAACACCATCAGAACATATGTGCATTACAAATTCTCTAGGGAGCGGTCACCACAAGAAATCCTTGATACAGACATGCTCCTAAATTCCTCAATAGTTTGGACTTATGGGATGCAAGACATATTCCATTTCCATTTTCTTATTCCAATTTACATTACTCAGCTCCATTTTCTGGTTCTTCAGGATCAACATGTTACATTACTATTAGCCACATTTTTAGTTTTTTTATCTTTCAATTTGTTTAGTTTACTTCTGTCATTTTTTTCAGCATTGTATTATGTAATTATCCATCACCAGATAACTTGTGTTTTTATAAGAAAATTTCATAGTTTTGAGTACTTCGCACCTTCTTGTTATTCTGAAAATGTTGCAACACTAACAACTGTTTTATTTTTGTGTTTTCTTGTTTTATGGAATGTCAAAATACAATAAAAATTTATATACAAAAAAGGCCAATTATTTAATTGGACTTAATGACTTCTATTTGAAATGTAAAAGAAGAACGAAAAAAAAAAGCTCCTGTCCAAATTTCCCTTCACATAACAGAAGTACAGGAGCCTCCTGGCTCCGTCGGAATCTAATTTATTGCTCCCCAATAAATGAAATCTCAACTTATCAAAATGGCTCAGTCGGAATCTAATTTATTCATGCCCCTTCTGTTTTCCTCCCCCCTCAACGTAGGCTGACTGCAAGCGCAGCAGACAGCCGGTGACGTCACCCGGCTGTCTGCTAATCTCGCGCATGCGCGGTTACGGTTGCGCAGCCAGGTAACGTCACTAGCTGTCTGCTGCGCTTGCGGCCAGCCTACTTTGGGGGGGGCGGAAAACAGAAGGGGTGTGAATAAATTAGATTCCTACTGAGCCATTTTGATAAGTCAAGATTTCATTATGAAAGACGGCCCGGAGCATGCCAGCAGGAGTCCCTAATCACCCCTAAGGTAACGAGCATCAGTTTGGGGACAGTCTACCAACCCTAAATGTGATGGTAGATGTCCTTTAGGGGGTTAAGAGTGAATGACAGCACATTTGTTTACATACGGAGGCCTAAAATCCAGAATATAGCTCTTTACTTCAACTGACTAGCACTACTGTTATCATGGTATCTTAGGACATGCAGATGCATACATAGGGCTGTGCTCATTTTTATACTTTTTGAAATGTAGACCTATTATTATGGTTCAATGTTTAAAATCCCATTGATTACATAAATCATGTACAATATAAATTCAGTGTTAAAGTTTTTAAAGTATTACTTACGTGAGATATGTTCCTCTTGTATTAATCCCCATCATGAGATCAACTTTTTTCATTGGAGTATCCACAGTGTTGGTCAGGCTGATGGCACTAGCATTATTCACCAAGATATCTATACCTATTTAAATAAATAAAAAAAATTATAAAAGTATGCATGGTGTGTCCTTTACTAAAATGTATAACTTATGTATTGATCAATACAGGCAGTCCCCGGGTTACATACAAGATAGGGTCTGTAGGTTTGTCCTTAAGTTGAGTTTGTATGTAAGTCGGAACTGTATATTTTATCATTGTAATCCCAGCCAGAACTTTTTTGGTCTCTGGGACAATTGGATTTTAAAAATGTTGGGTTGTCATAAGAATCAATATTATTACAGATTACAGCTTCATTACAGACAGACACCTGTGATAACTGTTACAGCTGTTTATTGTAGTCTAGTACTAAAGTACAACAAATTACCAATATCCAGAGGTCCGTTTGTAACTAGGGGTCGTATGTAAGTCGAGTGTTCTTAAGTAGGGGACCGTCTGTATTCCCCATATCTTTCCAACTACCCACAGGATTCTATTTATGTAAGAAAGCAACCTAGGGATTTATCAACTGTGCGCTAGAGGATCAGTTTGGCTAAGGGTCCATTCACATATTATTTACTCCCTCAGTTGTGAGTATATGTTAGGAAGAATAATGGAAGGCTACAAAGTGTGTTACTGTAAAGGTAGCAAAAGGAAGGGTGAACATCGCTTGCAGACAATGGGACACATTTACTCAACCGGTCCAGTGGCGGATTCTCAGACGCTGATTCGCGTCCGGGATTCACTAAGGTAGTGCGCCCGATGTCCGCCGAAGTTCACTATCCTATCCTGGGTGCAGGTAAGTGAGTGTCAAGCGACACTTTTTTATTTTTTAAAATACGCAGTTTTTCCAAATCCGTCGGGTTTTCCGACGGCCACGCCCCCCGATTCCCGTCGCATGCATGCCGGCGGCGATGCGCCAAAATCCCGGGGCAATTTGGCGCAAAACGGTAATATTCGGGAAACCCGACAGAAAAACGCGATTCGGGCCCTTAGTAATTGATCCCCATTGTCTCCTTCATGACACATAAACAGTTACTACACTGGGGCAATTGCAAGATCTCTGTTTAAAGTGAACCTGTCACAAAGAATATCATTTATAACTGTCGACAATAGCCTATTCTATGCAGATTTTAAAAATGTCCTTGTCAGCATTATGAATCATTGCAGTACTTTACCTGTCACCAGCTTAAAATGACATTCTTGGCGACAGGTTCTCTTTAAAAGAGATTGATGCCATACTGTGAAATGGATTGGAAGTCCCTCTCTGATGTACCATATACAACATGAGTCAGACCTCTAGAAATCACAAGAACAAGGGCCCTGTTGCTCCATTCATGCTCTATGACACTGCCAAGAATAGATCTGTGCTATCCACATAAGCACTGTACACAGTGGCAGGGCACACACTCGATCTGTTGCTCCATTCATTCGAGTGAACAGGATCCAGTTTGCAAAATCAACCACTGGCAGGGGTCCATCTGCCAGGACCCCCATAGATCTATACATTTTAACTATCCTGTGAAATCTAAGAAATGTGGATAAGTAATGTAGTACCTCCAAATGTTTTCACTGCCTTTTCCACGGCTTCAGTAATCTGATTTTCATCTCTCACATCTACAATGCATGGCAAAGCTTTTCCACCAGCAGCTTCGACTATAAAGCGACAAAACAATGAAAAAGTCAATTTTTACAATCTCCACTTACATTCTTGATGGCCATCAGATGCAAATAATACTTTTATTTGAAACTTTGCATAAAAGCAGTAGCAATATTGAAGATTTTCTCCATAAAACTTCCTAAAGTGACAGTTTACACAGGTTAGTGAACATACATCCAATTTTCAGGTTACGTTCCTTAAAAGTTTTTTTCAGCTTTCTAGCCCCACCTAACAATTTATTCATTTCTGCAGAAATGCATCCTTTGTATACACGTTATTTTATAATTCTATATAATGTTAAATATAGCGCTTCACAATTATAGGGGGCATCTAATATATAAAGCTGAGTGCATGTGTGTGTGTATAGATGTCCGCTAAAGGAATCTGCACCGTTGGGTTTACAATCACAAATTTTGCAGTTGCTCTTGGTGATTAAAGGAACGTATTAACTGGGTTTTGAGCCAAATATTTTCACCAAGCGCTTTCCAAAATACACTTATTAACCACCATATCTTACTCATTGCCTATAGTACCCAATCAAAGCTCAGAGCTCATACTAATGACCTGTATAAGTCAGCTTATGTGTGAGGTAATATAGATAGGGATACAGAGATGCTATGGGGGAGATTTATCAGAAATGTCTGAGGTAAAACTGTTCCAGTTGCCCATGGAAACCCATCAAAGAGCTGTAATTTTATAAACAGCTGTGGGAAAATGAAACTTGAGCTCTGATTGGTTGCCATGGACAACCAGAACAGTTCTGCTCTCAGACACTTCTGATAAATCTCCCCATACACAAAGTGACAGTCAGAGGCAAATACAGACAGTCAGAGACAGAAACGGACACAGAGACAGACAGTAAGAGAGAGAGGCACACACAGAGGCAGTCAGAAAGAGAGATAGATACATATAAAATAGTTTTTTGTTAACACATTCTATTTTGTTATAGTTATGAGCAGTTATTTACCATCCCGGGCAACGCCACTATAGAGTACAAAAAGTCATATGGAACAATAGGAGTGAGGGCCCTGCTCTCAAGAGCTTGCGGTCTATGAGGATAAGGGGGTAACACACGAGGTTTAAGAGCTTGTATAATGGTCCAGCCATTCTTTATAAGGAAACAGTACAAAATAATTTAATGAATAAAAATGCTGCTGCTTGCACCGGCCATCAGCCGCCATCTTATATACAAAGTCCAAGGTGAATGGGACTGCAGAGAAGCCTAGAGCTTGGTATCTATCTGGTGATTGCTGGAAAACAGACAGGAGGAGGACATAGGATTAGTAAAGAGAGAATTGAAATTTCATGCAGGGAGTGTGATAGGCCTGCCTAAAGAGATGGGTTTTAAATGGGTATTCCCAGAAAGACAAGTTTCTTGTATGTACTCAGGATAGCAAAATAGTACATCTAATTCACTGTTATTAACAAAATACAGCATTTCACAGATATAATTCTAACTTTTCTCTATCAGTCCACAATTTCAGTTGCCCCTAGACATGACCCTGTAACTTCTGACTTAGGGTCAGGGAAGCCATCTTGGATTTCTGTGTGACTCCGTGCTGCTGAGATTTCTGTATCTTTCTACTCTGTGCCAGTAGCCACGCCCCCTGCAAGGAGCTCACAGACACTCACTGACTCACTTCCTGTTAGCACCACATTGTGAGGAAAGAGAAGCGGCAAACTACAGGCAGATAAGTGATCCACGGGAAGGGGGAGGTAGGCACATATATGTGAGAACACAGATGTAGCAGGGCTGACAGTGTAAAAGTCTGTCGTGTATAAAAGTCTGTAAAAGGCTCTGTCTGTCATGACTCTGTGTTATAGGCATCTCATGCATGACATCTTCTCTGATCTTTCCCATCTCTCCTTCTATGTGTCAGTACATCAGAAGCTAAATGAAAAAGTGTATATAAACCTGTAGCCTGATATTCTAACCAAATTGTGACCCCACAGATCTAAATGGATTATAATGTGTCATTTTGGAGAGTCCCTGCCCACACCCTGGAATTTTGCACCGACCAGCCGAGGGAGTGATAGGAGCTAAAACAGCAATAAAACTGATTAAAATTGTTAACTAAGGTGTTAAAGTGATATTTATTGTGTAAACATCACTGGGGGATTGAGATGTGAGCATTTTCTTTTGTGGGAAAACCCCTTTAAGTTCTTTCAGGGAAGTTACTTTGCTTCTGATCATCCTTCTTTTTGATGACAATGAAGATTGTCATAGATTGAAAAATTCCTTCAATGGATGCAAAAAATGTGATGGTACAAAAGAAGTTGCCTTATGTGTATTAGTGAAAATCTGACCAAAAACGTGAAGTCTTATAGTAGTATTTGTTCAATACAGAACACATCCAGAGACATACTTTCCTCTGCTGCGGTGAAGATGGTTCCTGGCAGCTTGGGGTGCGGTTCTGCAGTTTTTGCTGCTATAACCACATTAGCTCCATCTCTGGCAGCTTTCAAAGCAATGGCTTTTCCAATACCACGACTGGCACCAGTGATAAACAGAGTACATCCTGCAAGTCTCCTAAATAAAATAGGTAAACAAGTTAGTTTGACTTTGATTAATGCACTTAAATGTATCAGGTCTTTTGTGACTACTAAAGGGAGCAATCATATAATACAAAGCTGAACATGGTTATTTCATCAGTTTTTTTCCATAAGTTATTGTGAGCCAAAATCAAAGTTTTTTTCATCAAACCTTACCTATAGGTAATTGGCTCATCTGGTTTTAGCTCGTTACCAGGTATACAAGATAACTGAATACATAACGGAGGTGCAAACTGGGTCTTATTGTGACATCATGAGATTAAGTTTAAGGGGAGTTGGCAATAGTGACTATAGTGTATGTTTAGACAGGTTCCTACTTTGACTTCTAAGTGCACCCCCCTCAGAGCCCTTCTGGCTCATTAGTATAATTGAAAAAGTTAATTTTAGTAGAAAGGAGGCCATGGATAACAAATATAACACGATTACCACAGCCACTGTGTCTGGATCTATGAGTAACTGTTCATAGTTTATCATACATCATTTTTGATGGTAGATTTCCTTTAAACCAGGCCAGATTAATTGGACACAAAAAATATATGAGGTGCAACAGAAGACTATGTGCTAGATCAAGATAGGCGGACACAAACTTTACGTTCAGGTTCGGGATTCACAGTTCGGGCACAATCCACGTGGCCTTTTTTTGCATTTTTAAACACATCCATAAAGCAAGTAGGAGGGTTCTTGGTTTAAAAATGTGAAAAAACGCCAAATTGGAAATTGCCCTTCGGATTCATCTTCACAACCCATGCACCCAATCCGGCTAACTGACGCCCCTAGCTATGGCTGTGATTGGCCAGGTGTGCTCCCTTGACCTTTCACAGATATGAGTAGTAGCTAGGGGCACCAATTTACCAGATTGTGCAGCCAATCTGGAAATATGTCTTGGTCGTGCGGGACGAACCTGAACTCTGGACTTAAAGTTCCGGTTTGTTCATCTCTACTGTCTGGTCGATCTAGCTCTGTGCGACCACTGTCTTCATTTTAGAGATGGGGACCATCAAAGGGAGAATCAGTTTTGTTTTCTTTTTTATAATATTTTAACAAAACTGCAGAAAGAAGTCTTAGATTAGAAGGGGAATGTGTGGAAAGGTGGCTGGACATGTCCAGTTCTTTCCATTCAACTTCAATGGGTGATTCAACAACAGCTGAGGTTGGCTGTTCCATCAAGGCCAGGGACAATATTGTAGATTAAAAGTGTCTCAAAGTAAAACCTGCTGCCTTGGGATGTGTGCCAGCTGTTGTTTTGGATTATGCACATTACCATGTATATTTTTCATATGATAGAGCAGGTCCTGGTCCTACCAGTTTTTTAGGGTCATGATACAAGGGCACGGGACTATTATCTGCAGGACCAGATGTCTTCCAAGTGCCTGATGCTGGATGATAAACCTGATATAGAATAAAACAGTCTAGTCCTACTCTGCACCTTAGTTTACACAGGAAAACTCAATAAAAATCCATTAAAATCCATAAAAATGACATAGAGCCACGCCCCTTTACAGTGTCAAGTGTCTAAAACAATTGATAGAATTGAAAGAGATTGAATCATCTAGCCAAGTGTTTGTTACTTGTTATCCAGAGAAGTGTCACCTAGTGGGATAGCAATGAGCACCTCCATCTAATACCCCGAGAGCTGGAGGTCATTTACTAGCACGACCCCGGAGCCCCCTGCAGCCTTACCCAGTGTTTGGCAGCATGTTGTACAACCGGGACCCACGACTCTGCAGACTTCCGAGGACCTTGTCACTGGGGAGCGAGTACAGAGATCAGTTAGATCCAAGTTCACCTGCTGTGTCATGTAGTAAAGGTCACTGGACATGTGCAGTAGCGTACATAGCAGTCACACACAGACACAACCACACTGTACCTAGTGCTACAGCCCAACTCTACACCGTGACCGGTCACCTAGTTCCTGAGCCCGACCTTACCACCACCACCAATAGGAGCTCGCCGAGCCGCCGGCCAATCAGCGATCCCCTCAATGTTCAGGTTCTGTTATGAGAACGAGGCTTGGAACGCCGAAAGCTGCTGCCCCTGTGGGAGCCCGTCTTCCTCAATGCAATGGAAAGTGGACGCTGCAGTGTGAGGCAGACAACTAGTAAAGAGCAGCCCGCAGGTATTTTGATGGAGGAGTGAAGTCATGTCTTCTTGTTGCTAAAAAAAAGCAATTGGTTTATACACTTTAAGGTTTACCTTAGTTGGTGCTCCCTTGCCATGGAAAAGTTTGGGATTTTACTACATGTAATAAGAAGTCCCTATAATGGATCACCTACACTAATCCCCGAAAACCGTTCCCTCATGTATTGGATCCATGCAGGTTTATTCCAACAATAAACGGACAACATTTCAGATACATGGAGAAATCCACCCAGAATCTTAAAGGCAGATGCAAAAATAACATAGTAATAAAGGTTCTTTGTAATAATAATAATTCTTTATTTATATAGCGCACACAGGTTATGCAACGCTGCACAGAACTTGCCAAATCAGTTCCTTTCTTCATGGGGCTCACAATGTAATCAACCTACCAGTATTTTTCGAGTGTAGGAGGAAACCAGAGGACCCGGAGGTGACTGGCTAAGCAGTATTTTTCTGCGGGTCAAGAAGTAGAAGTGTCAGAATGCCAGCACTGGTGCATCAATGAGATGTTAAGCTCTTGAGTTTACATTCACACGTGACATTTACATTGCTTTTTGAAACACAATGCAAAGGCTATTTTTCTTTCCTTCATTGCATTATGTCAACATTGTGTTTTACCTAAATTCAACTTAAACACAATTCAAGTGGGCAAAGCTTCGTAAAAAAAAAAGCCTTTTTCGTTGCCTTTTTAGAATTCCACTTGTGAAAAGACCCTAAAGTTTACAGATCCTATTTCTAAAAATAAATCCAGATTATGCTGGACAACACGCTTTTGGCCCAGTTCACACTTCGTCTGGGCTTTCCAATACATTCTACATTTCTGGTGTGAGTAAACTAAAAACAGAAAATAAACAGGAGGTCTTTTGTTCCCCATAGACTTTAAAAGACCTTCCAATAAGTGACATTACACATTCAATATTTTTTTTATGGAACCTGCCAAATGCAGTTATTAACTCATCCCAACTTCAATTATCCTTAGCTTTTACCCTTAGGTTCCCCCCATCCCTTTGGATTGATGCAGCACGTGTAAAAAAAACAGGCAAAAATCTGTGAGATTGACAATTTGGAAAAAAAAAAAGGTCCCAGCTAACATCCTTTATACAGACATGTTTAAAAGAAACAACAACATGACTATCTGTTCTAAACAGCTGATGTGTTTTTTGGGCAAAAGAAAAATCACATGCCCTTAGTCATGGCTAGATTACAGCTGTTTGTGCTGTAAAAAATTCTTAAGAAGTAACACTTTTTGCTGAAAAAACTGTGAGGATGCATAAGAAAAGTAACATGACTATTATTTATTTTATTTTATGTTTCCGTGCAGAAAAAAAACACATCTTTTTTCACATTACATTCACTATACAGGCAGTTTTTTTTTCCCAGTGACAATTGGATTTTCACAATTTTTTGCTGTAATGGGAACAAGGATTATCAATTAAGCGTCATTAGACACCTTACAGCTGATCTTTGCAGTGTGGGACTAAAGGTCCGTCTGTAACTAGGGGTCGGCTGTCCTTAAGTAGGGCACCGCCTGTAATGCTACTGTATTACGCTGCAGATTTTCTGTGCCACAATCTGTGTTTAAAATCCACATGGAATACTCCCCCTCCACTACAAGACGTTCAGGAAAGTCTTTTTGCGTTTAGAGGTTAACGGAAAAACAAATATTTTATAGCTAAATTTCCCCTCCTATTTGATTTAATTACTATGAAGACATCAGGGGGTTAACAATCTTCCTTAAAGCAGTTTCTGATAGTTTGAGGGGAGCAGATTTGAAAATGGGTTGATATATAGCGGGTTTCAATTAATACGTATTTTAAACTTCATTAAAAACCGTAATGATCCCCAAAAAAGTAAACTCTGAAATCTCCTTGAAACCAATGTTTGATTTATAAGCTGCTTGACATTAAAATAATTTTTGAAATGTCGGGATAATTTATGAAAATGTAAAGCAGACATATGGGAAATGTTATTCAGCAACTTACCGTATATAATCGAGTATAAGCTGAGTTTTTCATCACAAAAAATGTCTGTGAAAACCCTAACTTGGCTTATACTCGAGTCAAGAAAAAAAACAAACAATGTACTCACCTTCTGACGCCCCCCCCAACAGGTCCTCTTCAATCGAACGATGCTTCGGTATCTTCTCTGTGTCCCTGTGGCGTCTGTCGCAGGGATCGTGACATCAGGCGCTCGCTGACATTCTACTATGTGTGTGTTCTACTATGTCTACAGTATGATGTCATTGAGCGGCTGATGTCACGATCCCTGCGATGGACAGCGCGGAGTCACGGAAAAGATCCCAAAGCATCAGTTGATATAAGGGGATAGCTTCCTTGCAGTTCATAAACAGCCTTTGCCGACCAAGTCAGTCTCATGTTAAGTAATTCACCACATAAGAAACAGACAGGTAGGAAGATAAAAGAATCCTAGTAACATACCAAACCAGACAAAAAAGGCGGGACCCAGTCTCACAACTCATCTCCTGTGGACATGAAACTTTTGTCCAAGTACTGGCCTCCGACTGCCCGATGGTCAGGTTGATTGCCCTTCTTAGAGGCTGTACTAAAAGAAGCCAGCAGTAACCATTGAGAAAAGTGGATAGAACCTCGGCCATCCCGCGGGAATGAACCAGCCTCTATAGCCTAGATGCCCAAAACGTCACAATCAGCATGTAAATGGCGGGGATTGGTGATGGAAACAAAGAGCCCATGTGAATTCCGTACTAACGGCCAGGAATATGGATAACTCCCGTCTCGCCATCTTTTTGATATTGCGTTCGCGACACTTGCCAGAAAGTTACTCCAATCTATCAGGTTTTCACACTCAGGGCAAGAGGTGAAAAAAGGTAGACTATCTCAAGACAACGTGATCTGTTTCATGCTGACCTTTACATGATTCGCCCTGGGTCTTCATACCATAAAAGAATGGAGCCTATTTGGATATAAACGGTCATCTATCCACAAAATGAATTTCTGAACTAGGCAATCACATGATATAAGATTGAACCTGCTGGTGCTGGACGTGAAACCCACACAAAGTAAATAAAATAACTGGATTTCGGAAAGGGAGACCCTAGCCTCGTCCATACAATCCCCCTGATGCTAAGATAATAGTCATAACTAGAACGATGGCCCACTTGTCTGCTATCACCGTCTCAGTCCCTTGTTCCACCCTCATTGTATGATGAGCTGCTCAAAATTATTGATAACGCACCCAGGCAGACCCGCCGATATTGTGAAAACCTTTGATGTCCATCTTCACAAAGGGCATCTGAGAAATTCCTTGTGAAGAGCCAAGAAGCTGCAATTGCCTCAGGAACTGAGTGTTTCATGGACAAGAGGGATAATCCCCAAACCTACAAGTTCACAACTTGGTGTGTCTGTTTAGTAACAGTTTGGATTGGACTCGAGGGCTATTCTCTTCAATCTGTCCCTGGATTGTAACCAGGCTATTACACAACTAAATGAGGATGAAATTCATAAACAGATTAAGTAAACTATCCGATGAGAGATACAATGAAAAAAGTGTCGGTCTTGTCACATTTCCATGGTCAAAACAAAGTGTTGTGGTCACACCCTGAAAACCTTGCGGGGGGGGGGGGGGGGGGAGTGAAAATAACAGATAACTAGAAAAGTGCACACATGGCAAAACATTATGGCTTTCAAATTCCGAACTGATTGAAAATTTGTTGGACAGCGCTGTTTTGTACAGCATTTGACATCAGCACAAATTATTCCTAACTTGCTGCCAAGCGTATGACAAAGTTACTACATTAACCCCTGGTTTAGCTCCAAACGAACCTATATGGTATCCTCCATTGACTCTGTATGGAAGTGGACAGTAATGTTTTTAAAAGGGGTAGGAGTGTGGAACTGCAATCCTAAAGACGTCAGCTATAATATTTCGAGGGGTGGGAGAAGGAAGGTAATGGTCATCATGAGAGTAGTCAATGAAACCTATTTTACATTTACGTCACTGGGAAATTATGGATTTTACCTTTCCTTCATCTTTGTGTACAAGCACAAAAACCTTACAGCTGTCCCAATTGTATCCACCTCACAATGATATCTTTGGCACAGGGTATGGATGCCCAGGATACAGATTTGGCAATCCGTGGCAGTATAACGAAACTTGAAGCTCCCGGTACCCATCCATAAGAATTCTACCAGTGACTGTGTGTTTCGAGAGGAGGAACGGATATATAGGAAGGGTGCCTGGGTCACAATCCCTTCAAAAATGTCAACTTCCCAGATATAGTTCAGGGTTAGTGTTCAAGGGTGTATTTTGCCACAACTGGTTGAACACCGAACTGTTGTTGAATACAGATAAATTGACACTATGCATCCGCAAATGATAATGGGGGACCAAATTTTTTTTCTTTTTTGCAGGAAAGGAAAGCCTTTATATTGCAACATCTCAGTAAGAGTGGCCAGATATGTATATGGTACGACAAAGAAAAAGAAAAAACGAGAACCCAGTGTCTGAGACAAGCGCACAGACGTCGAAAAGGTGCACTTCGTCGTTCACTCTGTTCCTCATGGGTGCATGGTTGGATCTCTTCTTGATTCTTTTTTTGAACCAGACCGTCGCATGTAAGGAGTCCCGATTGAATATATGATTGGTCTCTAAGGATTATTGTTATTGTTGAGTATTTCACTGTAAAACATTGTGTTATGATAATTGTTTTGAAAAAAAGCAAATAAGCATTTTTTTTGTTCAAATTAATTTATAAATGTATTTGTTGGTAGTTCTAAACAGGAGACACCACAAAAAAAGCAAGTGAATCAGGCAAGAAGAAGTAATAAATATAACAAGCCATGAACAGACAAAAGGTATTGCAAAAATCATAGAACTTAACATGGAACACCAGAAATTCATATATATCACGAGTACATAAATTACAAGCACATCAAGCCCAGGAGATAAATTTAAGATGTTTATGTGTTTTAAGAGCCACCCATTATGGTGTATGGAATTATCTTAACCCTTAAAGGACCAGGTCATTTGGTTTTTTGCTTTCCATTTTTCTCAACGACCTGTAAGTCCCGTCCAGCCCAAGCCATAACTGTTTTTATTTTCGTAGGAAGGGCTGTAGGAGGCTCGTGTCGTGTATGCAAATTGATTCCTAGTGACTGCATTTCTTCAATATTCCACCTAGAAAGGTGGAAAAGAAATTACAATTAAAAAATTTTCTTTTGCACTCAGTTTTTATGGCTTTAACTGTTTATTAGGCTTTGCACTTGTTGGCAAGTGGACGTACAGGCATGTATGTCTAAAATTTTTTCCTCTTTACCATGCCAAGACAACCCAATGGTATTGTATATCTAGATGTTATATGTTATTAATTACTGTGTGTTTATCGCTTTATGTATTATGATTCTATGTAACCTCTGTTTGACATGTCATACTCAAATTATAATGTAATAACAATGACTCTTTTATTGTGATATCACTTGCACAAGCTTCATAGATTTAATGCTTTAATTGGTAAGTCCATTGTATAATTAATGGTAGGATTAGTCAGGTCCCCTTCCACACTCGAGTGCCAGATCAACGTCAGAAGTTTGAGTCAGGAGTGCGATCAGTGTAGGTCCCCCCCCCCCCCCAGTGAAAGAACGCACAGTTTTGCATGAGATCAATCAGTTTCATCAAGAGTGTCAAGTTGTAATCAGTTTTTCACCAGCGCGTTTTCAATGCAATTTCAATGGTTTTAGCACCAACGCAGAAAAAGCGCGTGAAATGGATTCAGGACTGAGCTCTATCTTTCTTTCATGGCAATTGGATGTGTGAAACTAAAAACGCATTGCCTTGAAGGTGTCGCAGAGTGCAATGCGTTTGTTGATCACTCCATAGACTTGTATGTGACGTTTTTCACGCGCGTGTGTGCCTAAAAAAATGCAGTTCTGAAAAAAGACCATTGCCATTACAATGGGTCAAGTGCAATGCAGTTCTGCCGGTCCAAAAAGCAGCGCAGGACGACCGCATGAATCGACAGTGAAAGGGGCTAATATTGATAGGTTGTAGTTTGTCAATCATAAATGGACCACGGTTTTCTAAGCACTACAGAGGGAGTGGCTTCCCATCAGTAAACCTGGACGAGCGTATCTATTAAAAAAAAAAACTCATCCAATCATAAAAAAATTATATAATTATTGCAATCAAGTAACTTGTGAATCAATGTTCAACTCTAAGGTCTTTCCAAAACAGTATTCAGTGCATATCAAAAGAAAGGTATTAAAATTTTAAAACACGAATCACAAAACCCTCTAAATTTGGCATGTTGTATGCCTAACACTTTGCTTGTATTGATGACCCAAGAGAAAAAAGAATTTATGTTATACAGGTTCGACGAGAAGGCAGATCATTTTATAAAAAAAACGTCCAGTGGTGTGTGTTTTTTAACATCTACTTCACATAAAGAAGTTAAGAAATCTACATTGATTTCATGCATTATGGAATCCAAACATACCTCGAGAATGTGTAGCTACAGTGATGAAGGCACATATTCTTGTTTTTATCTTGAGCTGCGTGGTTTGCCTGAAAAACCACATAATAAAACTTATGTTTTGCAGAAGTTCCTACAAATGTGCTCTTCTTTTTGTAGGCTCCTTGCTTAAACATCCGCAGTCCATTCCTTTTAAAAAAAGCTCAATGGGTGTTTAGTCTCTGAGAGGTACATGCCATTTCATTATTTGAAGCCTGTTGGCTTCTGCTTGTCTCATAAGTTTTTCCGAAACAATTTCTAGTTATGTCAGATCATTGTCCACATCAAAATCCAGTGACACCTTTTTTGTCCAGTGAGCCAGTAATCCTGCGAATTACCAACTTTCTCTATATTTGAGATTTTTGTTGCACACCTGAGTGGCACACAAAATCTGCATGATTTACCACTCTTTGTAACCCATTGGGTTGCTGTTTGGTTCGACAAACCTAACTCTTCCCAGTAAAATGAAAAATTAGATTTTCAGATGTTTAAACCCAATGCTTAAAAAAAACATATCACTAGAAATTTTACCTCCACACCATAATACCTTCTATTGAAGGATTAAAGTCCTCCCATATGACTAAATTACTACCTCCCTTTAGGGCACACTCACCTCAATTATTTGCACATCAGAAAAACTGAAGTAGACAAGAGTCAATTTATGATAGAAGAGTCGTGTTCTTCTGGTTGCCAGTGAACTACACCTACTTACTTTGATGACAGCTCAGTGCTCTTCCGACTCGACCGACAGACGAAGTCCTCCTCACTGTCCTTACCAGAATGCTGTCCCTCTAACTGCAAAGTGAATTAGCAGTGAGCACTGGTTTGGAAACTACAGATCTTCTCAGCATTTAATATACCTTGAAATGGCAGGGCAAGTGTTATGGGCCGAGCCAACTTAAAACAGAAACATTTGGGGAACAATGTTACACTGGTGGGAGGAGGTAGATTTAAGCTGAGGTCCATGTGCTACACTTTTCCACAAAGGAGGGGAGGTGAGTAAGGTTGATTGTGCCTGTTCTTCATGACAGATTCCCGTTTAAAGGAACCTGTCACCAGGGACCTCATTTTCACTAAAGACAATTGTAAAGCCCATGACAACCTGCAGTACGAAATGCCTCTCTGCTTTTCTAAGCATTTGCATTACAATATATTGTGGTGTTATAACTTACACCTGCATCTGACAAAATCCTGGCATAGTCAAGGGGTTTGGGGTTTGGGATGCATTCAAAAAACACAAGGTGACTTGGAGGCTCCTGCAGCTCAGACATCTGTGTCTCTGTACAGCTTGTCCTCCCCCACTGATGTCTTCTCACAGGCTGTGACCTCTCAGAAGGAGCAGGGGTGGAGCTGTTCAGGGTCACCAAGGTGGGGGCCAAACTCTGAGGAATAAGTAACACAGACAAGTCAAATGTTGTTTTTTTTAAATGCATCCAAAAGTCCAGCCCTGTGACTACCACAATTTTGTCAGATGCAAGAGTAAGTTAATAACAGACAATTAGTTTAATGCAAATGCTTTAGAAAAGGCAGAAGGCAGATTTGCACTGCAGGTGTCATGGGCTTTTACAACCTGTCTTGAGTGAAATGAGTCCTGGTGACGTCAAACATTCCCAAAATGTGTCCATCACCATCACCTGCTGATGAAATGAACTGGTTGTAAAGCACATTGGTGTAAATGTGCGAGCCAGCAGTGTATGATATAGCCCACCCCCAAGATATAGCCCTGCCAGCCCCCAGCAAAATAAATGTGTATTACCATTCCGACATCCCAAGCAGCTCCTCTTCTTTTTTCATGTGCGCTGGCTCCGGTCAGCGACAGGTCCGTGTGCACAACCCGGGCTTCTGCGTCTCATAGTCATAGCGCACATAAGAAATAAGTGTCTGCCCAGGGCCTCGGGATGGTATGTTTTTTTAAATACCTGAGTGGGGAATTTCACCACAAAATTGTGCTGAAAAACTTGGCTTATATCGAGTATTACGGTATCTTAAATGTGATTGATTAGATCACTTGTACCATAGACTACAAGCTACTCGATTATAAATTCAAGATGATTTTAACCCTTTACTTAAAATTTTCACTACTAGTTGTTACTGCTGTTTTAGCTGCAATCACTCAATAATTCGTCAGTCAGGGACTCTCTAACCAGAAGCTTCATGACACTGTCATACACTGCAGCATCTATATCTCATCTATAACAACATCTGCCAGATCTCTGTGTGCCTCCACCTGTATCTTATTCTGTCGTAGCTTTCTCTCCTCACAAGCTGCTAGCAGGAAGTGAGTGTGTGTGTGTGTGTGTGTGGGTGTTGTGTGTGGTGAGCTTGTCCTAGACTGCAAGGGTGGGTCTAGAGGGAGAGAGAACTCAGTGCCGTGTTCAGACAGAGAGTAAGATGTCTACGGGACCCTAACTCAGAAGATACAGGGTTCAGGTCTAGGGAACAAATATATTGTATACTCCAAGAGTGATCGAGAGATGTTGGAATAATATCTTACTTCTTAAGGGTTGACTTAGTCTTTTTCAAGCCTTAAATACTATGATGACCTGAAATGCTGATTTTTTTTTAATACACATTGAATTAGAAATGTGTTATTTTTGTTATTCCGAGTACATTTAAGATCTGGTCCTTCATGGGATACCCTAAAACTGTATGACTTGGTCAAAGTTTGGATATCCTTTCACCAAGTTCTCACAATAGGTTGGTAGATATTTGGGCCCATTCCTCCTGACAGAACTGGTTGTTAACAAGCCATTTTTTAGCTGCCTTTCAAATTTGAGATCAGTGGTTTGTGATGAACCACTACAAACAGAAAACAAACTTTTTACAAAGGGGCTTAAGGATAACAGTTTGCCAGTAAGATCTGGGGTATTGTCCATGTTGGAATACCCATTTGGTCCAAAGCTTTAGATGATGGTTTGAAATGCTGCTTCAGTATTGCCACACTAGAATGTCTTTCCACATAATACCATCTTTTTTGTAAAGTGCATCAGTCCCTCCAAAAACATAATGCTGCCACCCCAGTGGTTCACGTTGGGATGATGTTCTCAACCATTAAAGTTTTGCGCTTTGGCTTTCAATAACTATGGTCTTTGGACAAACAGTTCAATTTTAGTTTCATCAGATTCAAAAATTAAGGTCTTTGTTCCTCTGAGAATTCACAAACATTATCTGGCTTTTTAAGGTTTCTTGGAGTAGTGGCTTCCAAACTATGACATCATCATATGGACTGTCCAAATAGTTTAAAGGCATAGTAGTTTTAGAGTATGTAAATGCCTTAAAATCTCTCTCAATTATTTGGCATATATAAAATACAAGCCGGGTTATTCAAGCCTCTCTTTTTGGCAGAAAAAAAAAACTATCCTGCACATCTAAATGAAAGCTCCAAACACCTGGCATGTTTCAACACAATATCAACTGAGAACAGGCTACCTCTCTGCATTTATTATAGTATCATAGTATAAAGGTTGGAAAAAACGAAAGTCCATCAAGTCCAACCTTTAAGTATATCCAATCAAATAAATGTTTATCCCCATACCCTGATATTTTTCTCTCCAGAAAGTCATCCAGGCCCTCTAGAACACTGTACTAGATCCGCCATAACAACCTCCGCGCAAGAGAGTTCCAGACCTAGTATCTATGTAAACACAGAAACATAGAATTATTGTTAGTAGGGTTTCTACACATGGAAAATAATTATTTCCTAGCACTTCTGGAGGTGCCTATGGATCCCAAAAATGTGCTAGGTAACAATAGACTAATGGCGCATGTTCTGGTGCAGCAACAGTTATGAGGGGTGCTGGTTCTCCATTTGGATTAAGGAGGTGTGCTGCATATAGACTAATGAGGGGATGGTGGCGGCATCATATTAGATTATACTTTTCCATCCAATTATGAGCGTTGTGGACATATGGCAGTCAGTCATAACTGTTAAAAATAGATTACAAGTCCTTAAACACAGTGTTACCTCATGTATACAAACTAGAGAATGGTTTCTGCAAGGTTTATTGATAGTTTATGTACACTTTAAGGTTGAGTTGGATAACCTCTTCAAAGGGGGTTTACAATAATAGGGAACACCCCCGATTTAGCCCTGTTAAAAAAAGAACAAAAACATCCTTACCCCCCCTCTAGTAGTGAAGGGTACATTTACCCTAACAAAGTTCCCAGGGTTTTGGGGCCCAAGTAATGAGAACCTGCTGCATCTAATGACGGCATCATCTAAGAAAGGTTTTCCACTTCAGTTTTCCTGAGAAGTCAACTCATTGAAGAGAGTCTTGTAACCCAATAATACCCTTGTAACGTTCACTGTAATTAAAACATCTCAGTATTCTGTAATGTGACACCATCCACTAACAAAGCCAAAGCATGTTCTTGTCCCTAAACATAACCAAAGGTAACAAATAGACTCTTGATGAGAACCAAAGGAAATGTATGTTGCAATGAGTATAACAGAGACCAATATGACAATGCAGAAATATGCTCAGTTAAAACCTCATAGCCTTGTTTCCCTCAGGACTGAGGCGAGGCCACGCTAAATTCCAATGGGGCAAACCTTGGAACATCAGATAAATGTTTGGCACAGGCAAGAGCATCCCTGAGGGAAAAAAAATTCTCACTATTAAATCTATATATATTGTCAGTGTGCAGACCTTCTAGTATGGATGTTGATATTCATAAATATTTAACTAAAATGTTTTGCATGTGTCTGAATGGTTAATGGATATTTCAAGGAGCAGATTATTGCATACTGCTTTGCACAAATCAGTAGCTAGTTCTTCATTTCTAAGACACTTAATGGGAATAACATATGGAATCAATTTATGTAAAACACAGACATTTTTATGGGGAAAACTATAGGAAAATGCAAACTTGGGGGCAGTGAAACACCTTATAAAGTTCTACCATAATTATGCGACATGGTTCGAAAAGAAAAGCAAAACTTAACACACAGCTTCAAAATGGGCCAATCGAGATGTTATTGTGGTCATTAATAACAACGATCGTGTGCAGGAAGACTTAGTCAGCATATTACAGATCTATGGCCCCATTCATACTTGGCGTTTGAATCACATTTTAAAGGAACAACTGTTATCAGAAATTGACCTAATAACAACTCAGTATCTGGTCAAGCAGCTGAACACCTTCCAGATCTTTTCTTCATGACTGGCATCATCCAGAAAATCATCTTTGAAGTGATATAAAATTGGTTGTATAAAGTCAGGAGGCGAGATTTAAACACTGAGTCAAGCTCTCTCTTGCTCAGAAAACCCCTCACCGAGACATCACTAACCAAGTCCAATGAATGATCTCAATCACAGAGGAAGAGGCTTTTAGAGTTCCCAAACTTGACTTCAGGGTTAAACTCTCTGCCTCCTTGACTTTATGCAACCAATTTGACATGTCACTTCAATTTGATTTTTGGATAAGGCCCCACACTGACCATGAAAGAAAACAACAGAAGGTGTTAAGCCGTTTGACAATATACTGGTAGCAGTTTATTAGACCATTGCTGATCCAGGTTCCCTTTAACAGGGAGGGGCTCATTTGTCTCATTTCAGACAAAAAAAAAAAAGTCCAAAAATAGAATAAGAAACAAGACAAGTACAGATAAATCCCCTCCCCATCATGTCTTTCTGTATTGTTTACATGCAAAACACGTTTGTGCTCATTACTAATCCCTTCTGGACGAAGCCAGTTTATCTTAAGGCTAACCCCATGTTTATATTTCGTGAACACTTGTACTTATGCAAAGCGATTCTGAGATTGTTTTTGCGCTTCATTGTAGTGGTAATTTTGGTAGATTTTTAGTTTATTTATAAAATTTTTTTTTTAAAAACTTGGCAATTCAAACTTCTCATTTCAGGCAGATCGTTTAACATCCCCTAAACACGCATATATACTTGAGAAAGCCGAGACCCCCTAATTTTAACACAAAACACTTGGAAAACTTTATTGACTCAAGTATACGCCGAGGGTGGGAAATTGATTGTCACATCCCCTCCCTGTAGTATATAGCCAGCCGCCCCCTATAGTAATATCGTTGAGCCAGCTAACCCCCCTGTAGTATATAGTCAGCCAGCCCCTGTGTTATATACAGCCAGCCCAGGTGGTATATAGTCAGCAGTCTAGCCGCCCCTGTAGTACAGAGTCAGCCAGCCGGCCCCCTGTAGTACAGAGTCAGCCAGCCGGCCCCCTGTAGTACAGAGTCAGCCAGCCGGCCCCCTGTAGTACAGAGTCAGCCAGCCGGCCCCCTGTAGTACAGAGTCAGCCAGCCGGCCCCCTGTAGTACAGATCGCACCAGCCGGCCCCCTGGTAGTACAGAGCCAGGCCAGCCGCCCCCTGTAGTACGAGTCAGCCAGCCGGCCCCTGTAGTACAGAGTCAGCCAGCCGGCCCCCTGTAGTACAGAGTCAGCCAGCCGGCCCCTTAGTACAGAGTCAGCCAGAGCCGGCCCCCGTAGTACAGAGTCCAGCCGGCCCCCTGTAGTACAGAGTCAGCCAGCCGGCCCCCTGTAGTACAGGTCAGCCAGCCGGCCCCCTGTAGTATCAGAGTCAGCCAGCCGGCCCCCTGTACGTACAGAGTCAGCCAGCCGGCCCCCTGTAGTACAGATCAGCCACCGGCCCCCTGTAGTACAGAGTCAGCCACCGGCCCCCTGTATGTCAATTAGTCAGCCAGCCGGCCCCCTGTAGTACATAGTCACCAGCCGGCCCCGTGTAGTACATTTCATCACAGCCGGCCCCCTTAGTAATAGCCGCCAGCCGCCCCCTGTAGATTAGACAGACAGCCGCCCCCTGTATATAGACAGCAGCCGGCCCCGTAGTATATAACGACAGCGGCCCCCTGTAGTATATAGACAGACAGCCGGCCCCCTGTAGTATATAGACAGACAGCCGGCCCCCTGTAGTATATAGACAGACACCTCCCCCTGTAGTATAGCCATCCACCCCTGTATATATAGCTGGAAAAAAAAACGATGTACTCACCTTCCAACGCCACCCCCCCCCAGGTCCTTAGAGGTTAACGGAAAAACAAATATTTTATAGCTAAATTTCCCCTCCATTTTGATTTAATTACTATGAAGACATCAGGGGGTTAACAATCTTCCTTAAAGCAGATTCTGATAGTTTGAGTGGAGCAGATTTGAAAATGGGTTGATATATAGCGGGTTTCAATTAATGTAATGTATTGTATTGTATTGTATGTATTTTAAACTTCATTAAAAACCGTAATGATCCCCAAAAAAAAGTAAACTCTGAAATCTCCTTGAAACCAATGTTTGATTTATAAGCTGCTTGACATTAAAATAATTTTTGAAATGTCGGGATAATTTATGAAAATGTAAAGCAGACATATGGGAAATGTTATTCAGCAACTTACCGTGTATAAGCTGAGTTTTTCATCACAAAAAATGTGCGTGAAAATCCTAACTTGGCTTATACTCGAGTCAAGAAAACAAACAAACCATGTGCTCACCTTCGGACGCCCCCCCAACAGGTCCTCTTCAATCGAACGATGCTTCGGTATCTTCTCTGTGTCCCTGCGGCGTCTGTCGCAGGGATCGTGACATCAGGCACTCGCTGACATTCTACTTTGTGTGCCAGCATCGGCACACAGTATGATGTCATCGAGCAGCTGACGTCACGATCCCTGCGATGGACAGCGCGGAGTCACGGAAAAGATCCCAGAGCATCAGTTGATATAAGAGGACCTGCCAGGGTTAGGGGAGCGTTGGAAGGTGAGGACATTGTTTTTTTTTCCAGCTATATACTACAGGGGGCTGGATGGCTATATTCTACAGGGGGCTGGCTGGCTATATATTACAGGGGGCCGGCTGTCTGACTATATACTACAGGGGGCCGGCTGTCTGACTATATACCACAGGGGGCTGGCTAGCTGGCTGACTATATACCACAGGGGGCTGGCTAGCTGGCTGACTATATACCACAGGGGGCTGGCTAGCTGGCTGACTATATACCACATGGGGCTGGCTGACTATATACCACAGGGGGCTGGCTGACTATATACTACAGGGGGCTGGTTAGCTGGCTCACTATATACTACAGGGGGCTGGCTGGCTATATACTACAGGGGGATGTGACCAATCCATTTCCCACCCTCGGCGTATACTTGAGTCAATAAGTTTTCCAAGTGTTTTGTGTTAAAATTAGGGGGTCTCGGCTTATTCTCAAGTATATATGCGTGTTTAGGTGGTAAAACTATCTGCCTGAAAATGAGAAGTTTGAAATTGGCATAGTTTTTTAAAAAAAAATTTTTATAAATAAACTAAAAATCTACCAAAATTAACCACTACAATGAAGACGCAAAAACAATCTCAGAATCGCTTTGATAAGTAAAAGTGTTCAGAATATAAAACATGGGGCTTAGCCTTAAGCTATAAACTGGCTTCGTCCAGAAGGGGATAGTAATGAGCACAACGTGTTTTGCATGTAAACAATACAGAAGACATGATGGGGGGATTTATCTGTACTTGTCTGTTTTCTTCTTCTACTTTTTGAGACTTTTTTTTTTTTGTCTGAAATGAGACAAATGAGCCCCTCCCTGTTAAAGGGAACCTGTGATCAGCAATTGGTCTAATAAACTGCTTCCAGTATATTGTCAAACGGCTTAACACCTTCTAGTTTTGTTTCTTTCATGGTCCAGTGTGGTGGCCTTATCCTAAAAATCAACTTTGAAGTGACATGTCAATTGGTTGCATAAAGTCAAGGAGGCAGAGAGTTTAACCCTGAAGTCAAGTTTGGGAACTCTAAAAGCCTCTTCCTCTGTGATTGAGATCATTCATTGGACTTGGTTAGTGATGTCTCTGGTGAAGGGGTTTTCTGAGCAAGAGAGAGCTTGACTTCAGTGTTTAAAATCTCTGCCTCCTTGACTTTATACAACCAATTTTCATATCACTTCAAAGATGATTTTCTGGATGATGCCAGTCATGAAAGAAACATGATCTGGAAGGTGTTCAGCTGCTTGACAAGATACTGCTAGTGGTTTATTAGGTCAATTTCTGATAACAGGTTCCCTTTAAAAATGTGATTCAAACGCCACGTATGAATGGGGCCATAGATCTGTAATATGCTGACTAAGTCTTCCTGCACACGATCGTTGTTATTATATGACCACAATAAACATCTCGATTGGCCCATTTTGAAGCCTGTGTGTTAAGTTTTGCTTTTCTTTTCGAACCATGTCACATAATTTATAGTAGGAACTTTATAAGGTGTTTCACTGCCCCCAAGTTTGCATTTTCCTATAGTTTTCCCCATAAAAATGTCTGTGTTTTACATAAATTGATTCCATATGTTTATTCCCATTAAGTGTCTTAGAATTGAAGACCTAGCTACTGATTTGTGCAAAGCAGTTATGCAATAATCTGCTCCTTGAAATATCCATTAACCCATTCAGACACATGCAAAAATCAATTTTAGTTAAATATTTTATGAATATCAACATCCATTACTAGAAGGTCTGCACACTGACAATATATATAGATTTAATAGTGAGAAATTTTTTTTCCCTCAGGGATGCTCTTGCCTGTGCCAAACATTTATCTGATGCTTTCCAAGGTTTGCCCCATCTGGAATTTAGCTGTGGCCTCGCCCTCAGTCCTGAGGGAAACAAGGCTATGAGGTTCTAACTGAGCATATTTCTGCATTGTCATATTGGTCTCTGTTATACTCATTTTGCAACATACATTTTCCTTTGGTTCTCCATCAAGAGTCTAATTTGTTACCTTTGGTTATGTTTAAGGGCACAAGAACATGCTTTGGCTTTGTTAGTGGATGCTGTCACATTACAGAATTCTGAGATGTTTTAATTACAGTGAACGTTACAAGGGTAATTATTGGGTTACAAGACTCTCTTCAATGAGTTGACTTCTCAGAAAACTGAAGTGGAAAACCTTTCTTAGATGATGCCGCTCATTAGATGCAGCAGGTCTCATTACTTGGGCCCCAAAAACCTGGAACTTTTGTTTAGGGTTAAATGTACCCTTCACTACCAGAGGGGGGTAAGGATCTGTTTTTGTTCTTTTTTAAACAGGGCTACATCGGGGGTGTTCCCTATTATTGTAAACCCCCTTTGAAGAGGTTATCCAACTCAACCTTAAAGTGTACATAAACTATCAATAAACCTTGCAGAAACCATTACTCTAGTTTGTATACATGAGGATTAACACTGTTTTAATGGACTTGTAATCTTATTTTTAATAGTTCTTATGACTGACTGCAATATGTCACATTAACGTCATAATGGATGGAAAAGTATAATCTATATGATGCCCCACCATCCCCTCATTAGTCTATATGCAGCACCCCCTCTTTAATCCAAATGCAGAACCAGCACTCCCTCATTAATCTGTGTGCTGCACCAGAACCTGCTCATTAGTCTATTTGTTACACTAGCACATTTTTGGGAATCCATAGGCACCTCCAGAAGTGCTAGGGAAATAATTATTTTCCAATGTGTAGAAACCCCTACTAACAATAATTTCCTATGTTTCTTTGTTTATACATAGATACTAGGTCTGGAACTCTCTGCCGCAGGAGGTTGTTATGGCGGACTCTAGGTACATGTTCTAGAGAGGCCTGGATGACTTTCTGGAGAGAAAAAATATCAGGGGTTATGAGGATAAATCATTTATTTGATTTGATATACTTAAAGGTTGGACTTGATGGACTTTCGTCTTTTTCCAACCTTATATACTATGATACTATAATAAACTGCAGAGAGGTAGCCTGTTCTCAGTTGATATTGTGTTGAAACATGCCAGGTGTTTGGAGCTTTCATTTTAGATGTGCAGGATAGTTTTTTTTCTGCCAAAAAGAGATACCTTGCAATAACCCGGCTTGTATTTTTATATATGCCAAAATAATTAAAAGGGAGAGATTTTAAAGGCATTTTTACATACTCTAAAACTACTATGCCTTTAAACTATTTTGGACAGTCCATATGATGATGTCATATGTTTGGAAGCCACCACTCCAAAAGAAACCTTAAAAAGCCAGATTAATGTTTGTGAATTCTCACAGGAACAAAGACCTTAATTTTTGTATCTGATGAAACTAAAATTGAACTGTTTGTCCATAATGACCATAGTTGAGTTTGAAAGCCAAAGGGCAAAACCTGCAAGGTTGAGAACATCATCCCAACTGTGAAACACTGGGGTGGCAGCATTATGTTTTGGAGGGACTGATGCACTTTACAAAAAAGATGGTATTATGTGGAAAGAACATTCTAGTGTGGCAATACTGAAGCAGCATTTCAATACATCATCTTAAAGCTTTGACACAAATGGGTATTCCAAATGGACAATAACCCAGATCTTACTGGCAAACTGTTATCCTTAAGCCCCTTTGTAAAGAAAGTTTGTTTTCTGTTTTGGAGTGGTTCATCACAAACCACTGATCTCAATAATATTGAAAGGCAGCCTAAAAACATGGCTTAGTTACACCAGTTCTGTCAGGAGGAATGGGCCCAAATATCTACCAACTATTGTGAGAACCTTGTGAAAGGATATCCAAAACCTTTGACCAAGTCATACAGTTTAATGGGGTATCCCCATGAAGACCAGATTCTTAAATGTACTCGGAATAACAAAATAACACATTCTCTAATTCAATGTTATTAACAAAAATACAGCATTTCAGAAGTATCATAGTATTTAAGGCTTGAAAAAGACTCAAGTCCAACCTTTAAGAAGTAAGATATTATTCCAACATCTCTCTATCACTCTTGGAGTATACAATATATTTTGTCCCTAGACCTGACCCTGTATCTTCTGAGTTTAGGGTCCCGTAGACATCTTACTCTTCTGTCTGACACGGCACTGAGCTTCTCTCTCCCTCTAGACCCCACCCTTGCAGTCTAGGACAAGCTCACACACACACACACACACACACACACACACACACACACACTCACTTCCTGCTAGCCAGCTTGTGAGGAGAGTAAAGCTACAGACAGATAAGATACAGGGGGAGGCACAGCAGATCTGGCAGTATGTGTTATAGATGAGATATAGTGCTGCAGTGTATGAAGTGTCATGAAGTTTCTGGTTAGAGAGTCCCTGACTGACGATTATTGAGTGATTGCAGCTAAAACAGCAGTAAAACTGAGTAAAATTTTAAAGTAAAGGGTTAAAAATCATCTTGAATATTTAATAATCGAGTAGCATTGTAGTCTATGGTACAAGTGATCTAATCATCACGTTTTCAAGATACTGTATATACTCGAGTATAAGCCAAGTTTTTCAGCACAATTTTTGTGGTGAAAATTCCCCACTCAGGTATTTAAAAAACATACCATCCCGAGGCCCTGGGCAGATCCTCTTATTTCTTCATGTGCGCTATGACTATGATGACGCAGAAGCCCGGGTTGTGCACACGGACCTGTCGCTGACCTGGAGCCAGCGCACATGAAAAAAGAAGAGGAGCTGCTTGGGATGTCGGAATGGTAAGTACACATTTTATTTTGCTGGGGGGCTGGCAGGCTATATTCTTGGGGGGTGGGCTATATAATACACTGGGCTGGCTCGCACATTTACACCAATGTGCTTTTACAACTCAGTTTCATCACAGAGGTGATGGTGATGACACATTTTCGGGAATGTTTGAGCGTCACCAGGGACCTCATTTTCACTAAAGACAGGTTGTAAAAGCCCATGACACCTGCAGTGCAAATCTGCCTTTCTGCCTTTTCTAAGCATTTGCATTACAATATAATTGTCTGTTATAACTTACTCTTGCATCCTGACAAAATCCTGTGGTAGTCACAGGGGCTGGACTTTTGGATGCATTTAAAAAAACAACATTTGACTTGTCTGTGTTACTTATTCCTCAGAGTTTGGCCCCCACCTTGGTGACCCTGAACAGCTCCACCTCCTGCTCCTTCTGAGAGGTCACAGCCTGGTGAGAAGACATCAGTGGGGGAGGGACAAAGCTGTACAGGAGCACAAAGATGTCTGAGCTGCAGGATGCCTCCAAGTCACATGTTGTTTTTTGAAATGCATCCAAACCAAACCCCTTGACTATGCCAGGATTTTGTCAGGATGCAGGTGTAAGTTATAACACACAATTATATTGTAATGCAAATGCTTAGAAAAGGCAGAGAGGCATTTCTGTACTGCAGGTGTCATGGGCTTTTACAATCTGTCTTTAGTGAAAATGAGGTACCTGGTGACAGGTTCCCTTTAAAGGGAATCTGTCATGAAGAACAGGCACAATCAACCTTACTCACCTCCCCTCCTTTGTGGAAAAGCTTAGCGCATGGACCTCAGCTTAAATCTACCTCCTCCCACCAGTAACATTGTTCCCCAAATGTTTTCTGTCTTTAAGTTGGCTCGGCCCATCAACACTTGGCCCTGCCCATTTCAAGGTATATTAAATGCTGAGAAGATCTGTAGTTTCCCAAACAGTCTCACTGCTTAATTCACTTTGCAGTTAGAGGGACAGCATTCTGGTAAGGACAGTGAGAGGACTTCTTGTCTGCTCGAGTCGAGATATGAAGAGCCACTGAGCTGTCAATCAAAAGAAGTAGGTGTAGTTCACTGGCAACCAGAAGAAACACGACTCTTCTATTCATAAATTGACTCTTGTCTACTTCAGTTTTTCTGATGTGCAAATAATTGAGGTACCGTGCCTCAAAGGTAGGTAGATAATTTTAGGTCATATGGGGAGGACTTTTAATCCTTCACTAGAAGGTATTACTGGTGTGAGAGGTAAAATTCTGGTGATATGTTTTCTTTAAGCATTGGTTAAACATTGAAAAATCTAATATTTTCATTTTGGCTGTGAAGAGTAGGGTTTGCTCGACCCAAACAGCAACCCCAATGGGTTACCAAAGAGTGGTACATCATGCAGAATTTTTGTGTGCCACTCCAGGTGTGCAACAAAATCTCAAATATAGAGAAAGTTGGTAATTTGCGCAGGATTACTGGCTCACTGGACAAAAAAGGCTGTCACTGTATTTTGATGTGACAATGATCTGACATAACCTAGAAATTTGTTTCGGAACAGCTTATGAAGACAAGCAGAAGCCAACAGGCTTCAAATAATGAAATGGCATGTACACTCTCAGAGACTTAAACCCCATTGAGCTTTTTTACAAGGAATTGGACTGAGGAGTTTAAGCAAAGTAGCCTACAAAAAGAGCACATTTGTAGGAACTTCTGCAAAAACAATAATTTTATTATTGTTTTTTCAGCAAAACCACTCAGCTCAAAGATAAAACAAGATATGTGCCTTCATCAGTGTAGCTACAGCATTCTCGAGGTATGTTTGGTCCATAATGCATGAAATCAAATGGTAGATTTTCTTTAACTCTTTCTGTGAAGTATATGTTAAAAAACACACCAATCTGACGTTTTTTCTTATAAAATGATCTGCCTTCATCGTCGAACCTTAATAACATAATTCCTTTTTTTCTCTGGGTCATCAATACAGCAATGTTAGGCATACAACAATGCCAAATTTATAGGGTTTTGTATTCGTGTTTTTAAAATTTTTAAATTACCTTCTTTTGCATATTGAAATACTTTTTGGGAAAAGACCTGTAGATTTTGAACATTGAGTTCACAAAGTTTACTTGATTGCAATAATTATATAATTTTTTTTATGATGGATGATGTTTTTTTTTTTAATAGATACTCGTCGCAGGTTACTGATGGGTGAAGCACACTCCCTCTGTAGCTGCTTAGAAACCGTGGTCCATTTATGACTTGACCAACTCAACCTATCAATAGTTAGGCCCCTTTCACACTTGCGATTTTCATGCGCGTTTTCTGCGCGTGCTTTTGACGTGCAGAACTTGCATTGCACTCTGACCCATTGTAATCAATGGGTCTTTTCAGACTTGCATTTTTTTTCATGCACACACGCGCGTGAAAAACGCACCATACAAGTCTATGGAGTTGCATCAAAAACGCATTGCACTCTGAGACACTTGCAAGTGCAATGCGTTTTTCACACATCAATTGCCATAGAAATGATAGAGCTCAGTCCTGAGTCCATTTCACGCGCATTTTCTGCGTGTGAAAAACGCATTGAAATTGCATTGAAAACGCGCGTGAAAAACTGATACACTGAACACTCTGACTGAAAACTGATTGATCTCTGATGCAAAATGTGCGTTTTTCACTGACCTAACACTGATCGCACCCTGATCAAACTCTGACGTGATCTGCAACTCGAGTGTGGAAGGGGCCTTACTATATCTAACAATTAATTATACAATGGACCTTACCAATTAAAGCTATTAAATCTATGAAGCTTGGAAGTGATATCACAATAAAAGATGCATTTTATTAATTTACATTTGAGTACTGAAACTGTCAAACAGGTATACATAAATCATAATACATAACAGAGAACACACAGTAAATTAATAACATATAACATCTAGTATATAAAGTACAATTGGGTGTCTTGGCATGTAAAGAGGAAAAAATTTTTAGACATACAATGCATGTACGTACAATTGCACAACAAGTGCAAAGCCATAAAAACAGTTAAAGCCATAAAAACTGAGTGCAAAAGAAAATGTTTTTAATTTGTAATTTTTTCCACCTTTCTAGGTGGAATATGAAATGCAGTCACTAGGAAGTACAATTTGCATAACACGAGCCTCCCTACAGCCCTTCCTACGGAAAAATAAAACAGTTATGGATTGGGCTGGACTGGGACTAGGCTCGTTGAGAAAAATGGAAATGCAAAAAACCAAAATGACCTGGTCCTTTAAAGGGTTAAGATAATTCCATACACCAGTATGGGGGGCTCTTAAAACAATAAACATCTTAAATTTATCTCCTCTGGTGCTGTAATTTATGTACTCTGTATATTATGAATTTACTGTGTGTTCCATGTTAAGTTCTATGAATTTTTGCAATAACTTTTTGTCTTGTTCATGGCTTGTATATATTTATATTACATTCTTGCTGATTCACTTGCTTTTTTTGTGGATGTCTCCCTGTTTAACTACTAGACAAATACATTTATAAATTAATTTGAACAAAAAAATGCTTATTTGCTTTTTCAAAACAATTTATCATAACACGTGTTTTTACTAGTGAAAGTATCAACATAACAAATAATCATTAGAGACAATCATATGATCAATCTGGTTATCCTTAAATCTGACGGTCTGGTTCAAAAAAAGAATTCAAGAAGAGTCTCCAACCTGCACCAATGAAGAACAGAGTGAAGACGAAAGTGCACCTTTTCGACTCTGTGCCTTGTCTCAGACACTGGTTCTCGTTTTTTTTTTTTTTCTTTGTCGACCATATTAATATTCTGCGCCTCTCTACTGAGATGTTGCAATATAAAGGCTTTCCATTTCCTGAAAAAAAAAATTTGGCCCCCTTCTCTTTGCGATGCATAGTGTCTAATGTATCTGTATTCAACAACCATTTCCGTTGTTCAACCAGTTGTGCAAAATACACCCCTTTGAAACTCACTGAACTATATCTGGGAGTTGACATTTTTGAGGGATCGTGACCCAGGCCCCTTCCTATATATCCGGTTCCTCCTCATCGAACACCAAGTCATGGAATAGAAATTCTTATGGGAGGTACCGGAGCTTCAAGTTTCAGTATACCTGCACACGGATTGCCAAAAGCTCTGTATTCCTGGGCATTCTCATACCCTGTGCCAAAGATCAGTGTGAGGTTGGCTACACTTGGGACATGCTGTAAGGTTTTGTGGCTTGACCAAAGATGAAGGAAAGGTAAATCCATAAATTTCCCAGTGCATAAATTTAAAGTAGGTTTCATGCTACTTCTCAATGATGACCATTCACCTTCCTATCTCCCACCCTTGAAATATTATAGCCTGAGCGTCTAGGATTGCCATTCCCCACTCCTACCCTTTAAATAACATTACTGGTCCACTTTCCCATACAAGTTAATGGAGGGATCCATATAGGTTCGTTATGGAGTAATAACCCAGGGTTAAGGTAGTAACTTTGTCATACGCTTGGTCCATAAGTTAGGAAATAATTTGTTGGATGTCAAACTGCTGTCCAAAACAGCCGCTGTCCAAAATATTTTCAATCAGTTCGGAATTTGAAAGCCATAAATGTTCTTGCCATGTGTGCCCTTTTTCTAGTTATCTGTTAATTTTCCCCCCCCCCCCCCCCCCTGCCAAGGTGTTTCAGGGTTGTGATCCACAACCATTTGTTTTGACATGGAATGTGCAAGACCTAAACTTTTTTCCATTGTATCTCTCATCAGGATAGGTTACTTAATCTGTTTATGAAATTTCACTCATTTAGTGTGTAATAGCCTGGTTAAATCCAGGGACCAGATGAAGAGAATAAGCCCTCTGAGTCCAATCCACAACATGTCTAAACAGACACACCAAGTTGTGAACTTGTAGGTTTGGGAGATTTAATCCCATCTTGTCATTTACAAACATCAGTTTCCTCAGCGAAATCTGCAGCTTCTCTGCTCTTCACAGAAATTTTACAGATGCCCTTTTGAGAGATTGGACATCAAAGAGTTTCAACAATATCGGCAGGGTCTGCATGGGGTATAATAATTTTGAGAAGCTCATCATACAAATGAGGTGGCAGTGGCTGAGACGTGATAGCAGCAAGTAGTGCCATCTTTCTAGTTTGACTATTATCTTAGCAATCAGGGGAGTGTATGGCGAGGTAGGGTTCTCCCTTTCCGAAATCCCCAGTTATTTTATTTACTTTTGTGTGGGTTTCACGTTCAGCACCAGCAGGTTCCAATCTCTACTGTCATGTGATTTGCCTAGTTCAAATATTTCACTTTTGTGGATATTGACCTTATATCCCAAGAAGGCTCCAATTCTTTTTATGGTATTGAAGACCCAAGGGAGATCATGTAAAAGGTCAGCCATGAACAAGATCACGTTGTCTGAGAATAGTGCTATTTTTTTCACCTCTTTCCCTGATGTGAAAACCCCTGTATAGATTGGAGTCAACTTTTCTGGCAAGTGGTTCGAACGCAATATCAAAAAAGAGGGCAGACAGGAGTTATCCTATATTCCTCCCAGGTAAGTACGGAATTTCCCTACGATCTCCATTTTTTTCCATCACCATACCCAGCCATTTACATCTGATGTTGTGAAACGTCTTTTTGGCATCTAGGGCTATAGAGGCTGGTCTCTCCCAGCTGGGGATGCCGATAGGTTCTATCTCAAACTTTTCTCAAATTGGTTACTGCTGCTCTTCTTTTAGTACAGCCCATCTAAGAATGGCCTATCAAACCCTGACCATCGTGGCCAGTCTGGAGGCCAGTATCTTGGACAAAAGTTTCATGTCCACTAAGGAATGAGTCTGTAGGACCATGGGTCCAGCCTATTTTTTTCTGGTTTTGGTAATCGTTTAATAAGAGGATTCTTTTAATCCTTCCCTACCTGTCCTGTTTCCATTATGTGGTTGAATTACCTTGTCAACACTGGAACTAATTGGTCGCAAAGGCTGTTTTATAGAACTTGCCAAGGAAGCCATCTGGCCCGGTGCTTTGCCCCCAGCAAGTTTTTGATAACTCCTCTAGCCGCCTCCTCAGAGATAGCTGTATTGAGACTAGTCCTCTGTTACTTGGTCAGAGTGGAGAACTATCTAAAATAGGCCTTACCTCCTCCATGTCACATAGTAAATCCAAATATAGCCTCTCATAAAAAATCCCTTCGGATCATGGTGTTCCGTTGAGGCTGAACTGGATCGCAGGATTTTGCCCTATAACTAAGCGATCTAGCAACTTCCAGGTTTTCTGTCATTCTGATCTATAGAATTCTTCCTTATGTTCTATCAATGATTCATAATACCTCCTGGCACTATTCCATAATCATTGTTGGATTGGGTCATGCTTGAAAGATAAGTAGAGTACGTGTGACAAAGTATGTAACTCTCCATTTGAACCTTTTTTAGATTTAGTTTTTTGCTAATTTCTTCTGGGCTGTGGCTTAGGATATGATCCTACCTCTAAGTTTTTTACTTTGACTCCATTATTGGTGTGAAGGCCATACACATTAAAAATATCCCAGGATTCCCTCAGATAAGTAAACGTAAATTGAGATATTCTCCCATCACTATCGCAGACATGAGATCCCTGAACTCTTGTTAATAAACATTAGCATCCTGGCCTTGCCATTAGCTGCTGCCGATCTATAGACCTGACCCACCCACAGCCCTTTGCATTCACCAGAAATTCTCAACCCCTAGATGGGTCATCTTTTTCAAATGTCTCAAATGTAGCTATTCGCTTGTTAGGGGAATGGAGTGACTTAAAGGGGTATTCTCGTCTGGGCATCCACATTCAGTTTGATAAATCTGCCATATATAAACATTTCTTCAATTAGATGTTATTAAAAAGAATGTTCCTGTGTGAAGATAATTTCTCATAAATGTAGTCATGTTGTCCCTTAGAAACTATATAGCTTCCTCGGATACGGCCACGTCTGCTGGAGGGATTGCACAAAGAAACAAATAGTTTTTGTATATGAAATGTCTGGGATTTACTACATGACCCACAGCCGTCCTGTGGTAATGATTGCTGAATCCAGGAGGTCAGACAAGACTCAATAGCTCATGTCTGGCCACCGCTGCCAGAGTGTGACGTGGTCGTAACCGAGGAAGCCATCTCGTTTCTAAGTGACAGAATGACTACATTTATGAGAAATTATCTTCACACAGGAACATTTTTTTTAATAACATCCAATTTAAGAAATGTTTATAAATGGAAGATTAGTGAAACTGAATGTGAATGCTCAGGCGAGAATACCCCTTTAATGATTTACAAAATAACTGTCATAGTTTTAAAGCTAAATTGGGGGCAATAACTGGATCCCTTTTCTAAAAGGCAGCTTCAGTAATGTTTATTTTTTAAACCAGGGGGCCTGGGCAGTGGATGGGATATGTGTTGTCAGCAGGTGACGACACAACACACTTTAACCCACCCAACATAACAATATCTTGTGAGATATAACAATACATTACAAAGTATATTAAACATAAAGTAAACATACACCCTGGCTAGGAATAAGCATGTGCATGGTGGTTTACCCCCAGGGCTGTTGTAAAGGGCTTAATTTTTTTTCTTCCTGTCAAAAGGAAGAAAAGTCTGCGAGCAAATTTGTAAATTGGAAACTCTACAGTAAATTATACCTCTACATAGCTTAGCAGTGGATTCACTATGCAGGTGGGCCTGTCCTTAACCTGTAAAGTCCAGAGGAACATCTTGTGTGCACCACTGTTCTGGAATGACCAGTCACCCCAGGATCCCTGTGAGCTCAAGCCTAAGGCATATAGCACTTCCCTTTTGCATAGCAATCCCCACAGGCTTTGTTTAACCTATTTGGTGAGACCAACAATTCTCAAGTTATTCCACCTTCCGCGGTTCTCCTGGTCTTCTAAAGCGAGGTTCTATTTTCTTCCAAATCTTTAGTAAGGGAGCTCTGCATATGCTCTTTATCGCCATCTAGAGCAAGAGCGCATTATAATCAAAGCTGAGCTGCCCCTTATAAGCCTGGCCTCCACTCTGATGACATCTTGGATATCCCGGCATCTTGGGGTTTCTAGCAGATTTGGTTTTGCAAGCTTCTGAGTGCTTATCAGGAAATGCTAGTGCATAGACCAGTGCCGCAGGACTTTCGGTAAGCCGTAATAGGCTTGGAACGGTCCATTGTTTGGGTTCAGCAGGTCTGTTGGGTAGTAGCACCGGGAGCTTGTCTCATTTTCTCCCTAAATGGCCACGTCGGGACCGGAAGTCAGTAGTTGCACATTTTTAATGCAAATTCATAAAATATATATTTGTTATCATGATTTTGTGATACATTTCAAAAGTGAATACACACCTCATATTTTTGGAAATATTTTATTATATCTTTTCATGAGTCAACACTGAAGAAATGACACTTCCATACAATGTAAAGTAGTCAGCTTACAGCGTGTAAATTTAGTGTGCCCCTAAAATAACTAAATGCACAGCCATCAATTTCAAAGTAGCTGACAACAAAAGTGAGCACACTTCTAAGTGAAAGCCAAATTGTGCCCAAAGTGTCAATATTTTGTGTGGCCCCAATTTTTATTTTCATTACAGCCTTCGCTTTCCTGTGTATGGAGTTCACTAGAGCATCACAGGTTGTAATACTCGTCCACTTCTCCATAACAACATTAAGGATCTGGTGGATGTTAGAAACCTTGTACTCCACCATCTTCTGTTTGAGGATGCCCCACAGAAGGGGTTTAAATATGGAGACATGCTTGCTGGTCCAGCACCTATTCACTCTGTTTCTTTAGCAGATCAATGGTCATCTCGGAGGTGTGTGCGGCCCAATTTCCAACGGTAGGAGATCATGCTCTGCTTTCACTGCACTTTTTGGAATGCCTGTTTTCCTCATCAAACTGTTGCTCATGCAAACTCATGACACTCCCACCAACAAGCTTGGCGTTAGAAAAGAAGCACTTGTCTTTGTACTTCTCCCTTGGTTACCGCCCCACACGCTTGAAACCAAATTAGATGATAACATCATGTTAAAGGACAGTAATCCATTTCCTTAGTCTGCTTGTCTTCAGCAACCTGTTTCCAGGTTCTTTTGTGCATTATCATTTTGATGACATGGAGACCAATTTTGAAACGGTGTAGAGCATATGGTTAGAGCACTGACAGGCTAGCTCTATAGAGATGAACGGGGCCATCCGTGCATGTGCGAATTGTTGCTCCGGTCATCTTGTGGTGCAGTGGAGTTAAATCTCTGTGGATAGGGTCTAACTTGCTTAGATGGGATAAACCCTTTTAAGGACCTAGCCCAACATAGTGGTATATTTTGTTTGAAATGTTTTGCATCTATTTATTTTAAAAAATATTGGATGAAAATATGTTATGTTTATCAACAATTAGTTCAACCTCCCAAATAGGTTACTAACATTAACCATATGTCTTCTTTATGTTGACTTAATTTTCTAATGTTATTTTATTAGGATGTAAGGAGGCTTACAAATCGATCAGCAATTTTCCAGATTTTCAACAAAATTTTAGATTCAATTATTTGAGTCCTATTCATATTTATAGGGGTTTTAAAGGTTGTTTTTTTTTTTTTTTTTTAATTAGAAAGCAGAAATTATTACCACATTTTTAAATTGCACCCATCATATATTCAAAACAGCCCTTCTTAAGTGTGTTAACCATTTAAGCATTAAACATAAAATATAGCAAAATGGAGTTTCCATTTGGAAGTTTTAAATTTTCAATGTTTATTTTGCACTAAAATTTATATGTTCATGCCGGATAAAATGAGAAAAAGCTTATCTGATCTTGTTGTGCAATATATTGCAATATGGCAATACTGCACATGTGGCTTTATTGGCCTATAACAGAGTGCAGAAGTGATGCAGCGCCAATTGGCTATTGGAGGGCAAAGGTTGCTGAAACAAATTTCAGGTGCTATTTGGCATTTGCAGAACCTATAACCTCACTCCAATGTATAGCCAGCAGCCGCCCAGTATATAGCCAGCCCCTGCCCCCTAGTTTAAAGCCAGTGCCTGCCCCTTGTATATAACCAGCAGCCCCCTGCCCTTGTGTATATAGCCAGTGCCTGCAAGTAGTATCATAGTATATAAGGCTGGAAAAAGACACAAGTACATCAAGTCCAACCTTTAAGAATTAAGTACAATGTTTTATTCCCATAACCTGGTATTTTCTCTTTTAGAAAGGCTCCACGGCCCCTCTGAACATGTACATAGAGTCCGCCATAACAACCTCCTGCAGCAGAGAGTTACATAGTCTCCTGCTCTTACAGTAAAGACCTCTTGTCTATGTTGATGGTAGAATTGCCTCACCTATAGGCGTGGGCTAGAGGATCATATTGTCCTGGTCACAGGCCTAGGTTAAAAAAAATCTTTGGAGAGATCCTTGTACTGTCCGTTCAGGTTATTTGTACATTGTAATGAGTTCTCCCCTCGGTCGTCTTTTTTCTAAACTGAATAATCCAAAATTTTGTAATCTGTCATTGTATTCTAGTCCTCCGAATCCCCTAATAATCTTGATTGCTCTCCTCTGCACCCGTTCCAGCTCTACTATGTCCTTTTTATACACTGGTGCCCAAAACTGTGCACAATATTCCATGTGTGGTCTGACCAGTGATTTCTATAAGGGCAAAACTGTGTCTATTCCTCTATTGAGACATCCCATAATTTTATGCCCCCTTGTACATAGCCAGCAGCCCTCTGCCCCCTTGTATATAGGCAGCCAGTTCCCCAGTATATAGCCAGTCCCTCCCCCTGTATATGGCCAGTGCCTGCTCCACAGTATATAGCCAGTGCCTGCCCACAGTATATAGCGAGTCCTCACAGTATATAGCCAGTGCCTTCCCCCTTGTATATAGCCAGCAGCCCCCTGCCCCCTTGTATATAGGCAATCAGTGCCTGCCCCCCGTATATAGCCAGTACCTCAACCCCAGTATATAGTGAGTCCCCACAGTATAAAGCCAGTGCCTTCCCCCTTGTATATAGCCAGCACCCCTCTGCCCGTGATTTGTATATAGCAGTCAGCGCCCCAGTATAGTAGCAGAGTGCTGCCGCCAGTATTATAGCGAGTCCCCACCAGTATATAGCCACTGGCCCCTTTGGCCCCCCCAGTATATAGCCACTGCCTTCACCCCTTTGTCCTCACCTTTCCGACGCCCCCGCCGGTCATCTGTCTTTTGCTCCGTTTTGGGCTCCCCACACGGTCCTGTTGCACACTCCATGACGTCAGCCACTTGTTGACATCATAGTTTGTGCTGATGACGGTGCACAAACTATGATGTCTGAAAGCGGCTGACGTCATGGTTAGTTTGACGGGGCAGCGCAGGGAGCCGAAGATAGTGTTTTTTTTTTTTTTTTATTGACTCGAGTATAAGCCGAGTTAGGGGTTTTCAGCACATTTTATGTGCTGAAAAACTCGCTTTCTACTTGACTATATACGGTAGTTTTTTATGTTTGAATAATTTGCAAGACAGAAAAGCTTTTTTGCATCGCTGTCTTCTAAGAGGCGATTATGTTGATTGTGTTTTATTGGGATCATTGTGGTACAAATGTAACATTTTATTTGTTAGTATTTTTACTGTAGTCACCGTATGGGTTTAGTTATGATTTTATTTTACAGGTTGTTACGGATGCTGCAATACCTTATTTGGGCAATTTGTGTTGTGATTTTCACTTCATGACATGTCTACACTATTCTTTGGGTCGATACAATTACAGAGATCATGGTGACAGATCTATGCTCCCCGATGACGTCCTCTCCTAGAGGGGGGACGCCATTTTTTTTAAGCCGGCAGCGATCAGCGGGTGTTACCGGTAAGCCTTTGTTTCAATATGCAGCAAATACTTACTGGCTATGGAGAGGGCTCGGCCCGCGAGCCCTTTCCATGCACCCGGCATGTCAGTAAGGAGTTAAGGGACTTAATTTTTTTATTTTATTTGTCAGGCTTAGAGGTTGTGGATCCTCTGGACCACTGCGGACGATGGCACAAGCCACTACCTGGGACCGGAGTGGCACACGGTTTTCACCAGAGCCCGCCGCAAAGCGGGTTGGACTTGCTGTGGCTTGGTACCACCAGGTCGTTCCACAGGCGTGACTTGTCCGCAGTGGCAGCCATGGTCGAGGTACAGAAACGGCAGGCAAACTCGTAGTCGGGGACAGGCAGAAGGTCAGGACAGGCAGCACAGGATTGGAGTCAGAGTCGTAGCAACAGGTCAGGGCAGGCGGCAAAGGAGCGAAGTCAGAAACGGAACCAGGGTCACAACAGCACAAGGCATCAAATACAGCTTTCTCTAGGGCACAAGGCACATAGATCCGGCAAGGGTAACAGGAAGAGGCAGGGTTAAATAGATTAAGGGGGAAAGGCCAGCGCCAATTAGCGGTGCGCTGGCCCTTTAAGTTTGGAGTCCTTTAACCTAGGTGTCGGGGACGCGCCGAGGTAGGACGGAGCAGCAGCAGCTGGAGCCGAAGCAGACGCGCCAGGAGCCGGGGCACGTAAGTGGCGTTTGCGGTGCGCTGACGGGAGACAGAAGGCACGGGTGAGCCCACGACATGGGTCGCGGGACCAC
This sequence comes from Engystomops pustulosus, assembly GCA_019512145.1. Classification (NCBI taxonomy): domain Eukaryota; kingdom Metazoa; phylum Chordata; class Amphibia; order Anura; family Leptodactylidae; genus Engystomops; species Engystomops pustulosus. The sequence goes on from CM033641.1 coordinate 170,007,206, forward strand.
CCGTGACATGGGTCGCGGGACCACCCGTGACATTATTACAATATAGTACAAAATACATGTATAATTTCTTTACAATAACCTTATTGACAATAGATAAAAATCAGACAAATTCATATATTTCCTCCCCTGGCGGTTGGCGTTTATCATAAATATCATAGCATGTAAAGAACAGAACATTACAATTAAAATAATCACATGACCATTAATCTTTAATAAAGGGCTATTATACATTTGATCTATTGAGCTAAACCTCCCACATTATCTTGACTTTACACAATTTTCTTTTTCCTCCTGTCTCTTTGCAATAAACAAAAGATCCATTCTTTCCCTCCAATCCTCAACATTGGGTGCCTCCTTGTTCTTCCAATGAAACATGAAAAATGAATTTTCTTGATAGAAAAATGCCTTTTAATACATAAACAACACACCTCGATAAGCACACAATTCCTAATTGTGTGCATTAGATGCAAACCTTTGAATTAAATGGACAACATTCAAATATGGATTTGTAATCTATGAACTACTCCTGTCCAAAAATGATAAAAGTTTTGGGCACCTCCATAACATATCAGCAAGGTCAGCATCTATCAGGTTGCATCTTGGGCACTTTTTTCTTCATTTTTTTTTCCAAAAATGATTTACTGGTTTTGGTGTTAAGTGAACTCGATGCACAATCCATCCATTCTTCTACCGTTAAATCCACCAAATCCTTCTTCCACTTCCCATAATATTCCTTGACAGGAGGATACTTACCACTTTTAAGCACAGTCTTATAGACCCTTGACATTATACGTTTTTTATCCATTTGGATAGCAAACAGAGCATCCAATGGATGCACTTCTTCCCTAAAATCCTAACCCATCAAATGAGCACTGAAGGCGTACCTGAGCTGGGCATAAAAAAACAATCCCCAACCTTTAGTTAAAAATTTGTGGCCAAGTCCTCAAAAGATTTCATACCCTCCGATCCACTACTTGGTGTATAAACAAAACCCCTTTCTCTGGCCAAAATCTCAAGTATCCCAGAGATGCTAAAGCCCATTTTTTAACACATTTTTTAAATGTCTTAAAATACCCCCTAACACCCTTTTTTTTTTTTTTTTTTTTTTTTTTAGCTTTAATCGTATTTCAAACCCAATACATGAGTGTAAGAGTAGGAAATTGGACTTTATAATCAGACTTTAGAAAACCCCCAGTTTTCAATAAATCCCTTTATTTCATATATATTCAAAATACATTACAGGCAGTCCCCAGGTTACGTACAAGATACTTTGTGCAGGTTTGTTCTTAAGTTGAATTTGTATGTAAGTCGGAACTGTATACTTTATTATCTTCACCCCATCACAAGTCAGGAGCCTCTGCACTCCACCCAACATGACGTGGTACCCTTACACGTCGATAGCAGTGGTTGGCTGGCCTGATCAGGTGACCCTGGAATAGACTAGCCCGTGCCCGCTCTGCTCGGATCATTCTCTGTCTGGATGCCGTTAGGGAGAGTGCTGCTGCTGCTGCAGGGATAGCGTTAGGGTGTTATATTAGCTTAGTGTTAGGCAGGAGTGAGTCTACAAGAACCCAACAGCCCTTCTTAGGGCTAGAATAGCGTTATATTTTATTTATTTTTTTTATTTGCTTGTGGCTGGGCTTGCTGGCACTAGTAGTGCAGCTAATACCATATTGTGAGGAATTTGCAGGGAGACTTGCGAACGTTCTATTTAGCTCTTAGTGACACACATATCCATCTCAAACACCTAAGTGGGACAATTTATTAGGGGTTTGATTGAATTAGGCACAGTCTGCCGCTTTTTTTGTTTTGACTTTATTTTTTTTTTCAAAACTAAGTCATCACAGGCAAAGCACAAAATCCAGTTGTGTGCTGTCAGTGTAGGTTAGATACTAGCTATAGCAATCATCATCATCTTTTGTGGTTGCTGTGTGATTTCTTCTGATTGTTTTGTTAAAAAAAGAAAACACACACAAAAAACCACAAAAAAATTTACAGTTTACACTTTAATTTTGCAAAATGTTGAACCCGAGGGGTAGGGGTAGAGGACGAGGGCGTACCAATTAGTCTGCCGGGTCGTCAGAGAACCTGGGTCCTAGGGTCGGCGGTAGAGACACCCCTTGACGAATAGAGAGCAGTGAGGAACGCGCAGTAGCTGACAAACTTTCCTAACACTACACTCCCTAGGTTCATGTCCTCAGTAATCTGGGACTTGTGTAGAGACACTGTTAGGCCAGAACAGTGCGGAAGGGTGATGTCGTGGATTGCGGACATGTCTTCTAGCCATTGTCCACCAGTCAGTCTTCCCACGCAGCAACCATGTCACCGGAACGATCAGCACTCCTCCAGCTCCTCCTCTCAGACAGCTCATTCCCCCATTTGCCCCCTCCCAAAAGTTGACATTTGAACCGGCATACCTGAGGAACGTTTTTCTGGACCCTTCCCAGAGTCACAAACCACTTGTCCGGTTCTGCTGAGCTCTTTTCCGTGCCCAGGTTTTCCACCGGTCGCAGTCTGTGGTGATGATGACATGTTGACGTAGTAGAAGAAGTGTGTAAAGAGGGTTCGGACGATGAGAGACACGGTTGTCAGACAGTGGTGAAGTTGTTGTCAGGGCGAAGTCCGAGGGGGAGCAGACTAGATCTGGAGGATGGATGAGGTGACAGACCCAAGCTGCGTTGATAGGCCGGTGAAGACAGTGCTTCTGAACGGAGCGAGTCCTCGACGAGAACAGGTTGCAAGAGTCAGTGGTGGCGCCAACAGAGAGGCAGGCAGGCCAGACTCAATCAAGCGCCATTTTCATGTAGTGAAGCTCCCGTGGCGAGGGCTAGATTTTGGAAGTCTGGAGGTTCTTTAAAGAACCAATGATGCCGACGGACTGTGGTGGTGCAACCTGTGCCACACCAGGATCAGCAGGGGTTCCACCACTACCACTTACCACCACACCAGTATGTGCAGGCATTAAGGCTAAACACCCCCACTCAATGACCAGGCCGTTCAACCATCGCCGCTTCCCTCGCGCAGGCACCATCCTGCTCCTTCCCCTGTCACATCTGCTGCCTCTGCTAGTTACCCCTCCTGCCCATGCGCGCCCCCTCGCCCCACACCTCCGCGAAAACCTCCCTTCCCCTCCTCTCTCCCAGCATCCACCAATGTCTCCATGCACACGTTCAGCTCTCCTACCCGATACGTGGACGCGTAAGAGAAGTACAGTGCACACCCACCCACAGCCACAGCCCTCAACGTCCACATCTCCAAATTACTTAGCCTGGAATGCATGCCCTATAGGCTGGTAGAGACGAGGCCTTTCGCAACCTCAGGGCGGCGGCCAGCCCCTCGTGATGGTCTCCCAGCCGCCAGCAACTACTTTTCCCGATGTGCCGTCCCAGCCCTGCACACGCACGTGTCGACAACATCATCATCCGTGCCTGAGCAACGCCGTTTCTGACCAGGTCCACTCTGACCACAGACACGTGGACGGCAGTGCTGCCGGGCAGGCCACTATGTATCGCTGACGGCACATGGGGTTAACTTGGTGGAGGCTGGAACCGAGTCTAGACCCTGGGGCTGGTCATATACTGCCGACGCCGAGGATTGTGGGGCCTACCTCGGTCCAGGTCTCTCAGGCCTACGAGACTGCCTCCTCCTCCCCACCCTTCTCCACCTCCTCCTCCGAATTACCATCCGTGTGTGTTGTGACAACGGCCATAACCTGGTGGCAGGCTCTGCAATCATCGGCGACTGACACTGATGCCATGCCTGGCCCATGTGTTAAATCTCACAGTTCAGCGGTTCCTCAAGACATACCCCAATCTGTCTGATTTGCTCCGAGGTGCGCCGCATCTTGCGCATTTCAGGAAGTCCAGCACAGATGCTGCCACTCTCAGGGCAGCGCAGCACCGCCTCCAACTGCCCGCTCACCGACTGTTATGCGACGTGCCCACGAGGTGGAATTCAACATTAACCAGTTGACCAGTTTACCAGCAGCACAGAGCGTATGTAGACTGCCAGATGTCACTTCACACCAAACTGGATAGTTCAGCTCAGTCAGCTTTCCTCATGTCTACAATGAGGATTGACGTGGATGTCTGATATCTGTCAGATCTGATATTGAGACAGTCAACACATGCATTGGTCAGTCGGATGAGCCGCCATCATCACCTCACCATCCCGCTGCTTGGCCTGTTAAAAAACTCTCTGGTCAGCAATGAATTTTCGGAAGCATTTATGCGCTCGTCACAAGAGACGGGGGAAGAAGATTCCCTTGTTGATAGCCAAAGCACCCTCAGGTCTGTTTCTCAGCGCATATCGGAGGAGGTGGAGGAGGATGAGGAGGAAGAGGAGGAGAATGTTGGCGAGACATAAGAGGGGAGCATTGCTCAGTCCTTCACTGTTCAGCGTGTATGGGCAGAAGAAGAGGAGTTGGAGGAGGAGGAAATGGACAGTCAGGCCAGTGAGGGGAGTGAATTCTTGCGAGTTGGGGCTCTGGCGCATATGGCAGATTACATGCTAGGCTGCCTATCCTGTGATCCTCGCGTTCAAAGAATTTATTCCAGCACCGATTACTGGGTATTCACTCTCCTGGACCCACGGTACAAGCAAAATCTTTCCACTCTCATCCCTGGAGAGGAAAGGAGTGTGAGAATGCATGAATACCAGCAGGCACCTGGGGCACAAGCTGAACTTATTTCACCTTCTGACAGCGCTAGCGGCAGAGGGCGTACTTCTGGCGGACGTAAGCGAGGGAGAGTAGGCAGCAGGCAGCTTGTCCAGCACTGGCGGGGTACGCTTTACAAGGCCTTTGCCGAGTTTTATGTCACCCCGCAAGACACTGTCCCCTGTCCCCATCTCTGCAGAGTAGGGCGGACTTTACAGAAGAGTGGTAGGGAGTACGTAGCTGACCATACCATCGTCCTAAATGATACACAGCCTCCCTACAACTACTGGATTTCAAAGCTGGACATGTGCACAAACTGGCGCTGTACGATTTGGAGGTTCTTGCCTGCCCTGCCGCTAGCATGTTGTCTGAGCGGTTTTACAGTGCAGCTGGTGGCATCATCACCGATAAGCGTACACGCCTGTCGACTGACAGCTGACGCTTATCAAGATGAATAAGCCTGGATTTCTCAGGATTTCCAATTCTCCACCGGTGAAAGAAGCTCACCTGATATGTATGCACTCATCCTCCTCATTTCCTCCTTCTCCTCCTCTTGTACATTAAACGAGGAAAATGGCTATTTTTCCAGGGCCAACTGGCTCTACTATAGTACTCTATGTATTTAATTTTTTCTGGAGGACACCTACCATCTCCTCTGGTTTGAACTTTTTGCTGCCACATACAGGCCACTATCCAAATTTAATAGTCTCCATAGCAGCCTCCACTCGTCGTCTTTATAGCTGCCTCCACACGTTGTCTCCATTGCTACCGCCACACATCATCTCCATAGCTGCCTCCCAAAGTCGTCCATATAGCTGCTCCAAACGAGCTGTGTCAGGCAGAATTTTGGGTTGTTTCATGGCTCCCACATCAAACTTGTTAACTTTGTCGCCACCCTGCTGTGTTATCCACAAAATATACTGGCAAACTGGCATCTGTTTGCTTTCCCCTCACCCACCATAACCAAGCCAATTACTTATAAAAACCGTACTACACTTGATCTTATACAAAAGGTTCTTTGAAGTGCTGTTTGTAGCCCCTGCCTGCTTTGAAAATTATACTTTTCTCAAAGTAAACGCTTCTGGCCCCCAGGCCCATTTTTGGTGGGGAGGAGCCGAGAGACAGGGGCTTGGACAGGCGGAAGCTCGCCTGGCAGCGGACCGCCAGCTCCATCCCAAGATTAGGCTGCCTCAGAGGCATCCATGCATGCCGCCCCTGCTGTTTCCTGTCCATTTTGCCTCCACGATCCTCCACAGCATCCACCAATGTCTCCATTCGCAACTTTCAACTGTCTATACCCCAGATGCTGGAGCGCGGGAGGATATACAGCACATCATCTCCTTATCAAACGAGCTGTGTCAGGCAGAATTTTCAGATGTTTCACCAGATACATAGTGGAACTCGGACCATCTGTCGCCGCCATGCTGGAGACCTGAAGTTGCAATCATAGCAGTGCAATATGTATGCCCTATACTGACGCTCTTAATCATGGAAGTCGACTCCATGGCTGCCTCCACATGTCGTCCCCTTATCAAACGAGCTGTCAGGCTGTATTTCTTTTCTATTATGTAATAAATCATTCCCCGATCATAGAAATATTTTGCCATTGTGCTGCTAAAAATTAACTAAGGAAATAGGGGAAAGCTAATCCTCCCTTATCTAAGTGAGCATGTAATTTACCAAAACTTACACGTGCTCTTTTTCCATTCCATAAAGTCCCTTAAAAGGGAATCGAGAATCACTGGACAATTTTTAAATAAAGGGAATCTGAGGCAAAAGCATCATTTTAAAAATAACAATTCTTGCTGCTAGAGGAAAGGTTCATCCTTTTCCAAACTGACCGTTTTTTGCCTAATTTTGAGAATAAGAGGTTTTACAGTAAAGAGGACCTGTCACCTATAAAAATGCACTAGAAGCTCCTAGTGCTAAAACAGACGCAGCAGTGTTACACTGTTAGTGTTATCGGAAACCTCTAATAACGCTAGCAGACACTAGACTACACTAGAAGCGCCAGACCGCACTGTAAGCGGAGCAGCGTATTCAGGAGGAAGGTTTAGGGGCGTTGACTGTCACATGACGCTGTTCAGTCTTCGCTGACCTATGGAGTGGGCGGGGCAGTCTGGGCAACAGTCAGCGCCGTGGACTGCCCCCTCATGAATACACCGGACCACTTCCAGCGTGGTCCGGCGCTTCTAGTGTATAGCGCGGCAGTGTCTGTTAGCGTTATTGGAGTTTTCCGATAACGCTAGCAGTGTAACACTGCTGCGTCTAAATACTAGGAGCTACTTACTTTAGTAAGCAGCTCCTAGTGCTGTTGTTATAGGTGACAGGTCCTCTTTAAGCTCTATATAATCCCTAAGATCATTACTAATGATAACCCCCAAGTATCACAAAATCTCCATTACTAAAAGTTGATCCGAAATATGTACAGGCAGTGATGTTGAGTCGAGAGGTAAGCAAGACAACTTACCCCAATTTATTCTAATGCCAGACAATTTGCCAAACTTTCGTATCAAATCAATAACCACCTGTATCCCCCGCTCAGAATGATCCAAAACCAAAAGGAAGTCATCAGCATATAACTGAAGTCTAACTTCCCCCTACAAACCCTCTTATCCTATCAAAAGCTGTTATACTACATGCCAATGGTTCTAATACAACTGCAAACAGTAGTGGGGACATTGGCCCAACTCTGCCTTGTTCCTCTCTATAGCTGCCAAGCTGCGGAGGCACGTCCATTTATGCTTGCTCTAGCTGAGGCACCACTGTATAACAGTTTACCCAAATATAAAAAAAAACCTTGATCGCATTGAGTGAGACCACTGTCCTGGCCCCCATTGACGTACAGGAGGACTGTATACACTGCCAAATATGCAAGATGTTGGTTGATTTCTCCGACATGAACCCCAACTGGTTGCTGTGAACCCCTGAACGTACCACCTTTTGGAATCTAGTTTCAAGCATTTGGGCCAGCAACTTATAGGCGGTGTTGAGCAGGGAGATCCGCCATTATGCTTATCTTATTTTTTTTATTTGTACTTTTTTTTTTTTTTTTTTACTTGTACATTTTTTTCATGTTTCGGCTGCGGTGCGTAGAGGGTTAAACAGCCTTGATTGTGGCTATCATTTGCACTTTTCTCTTACGGAAATTGTGTTTTGAAATTTGACACACAACTAAAGTAAGCAGTTCCCTTACTCTAACTCAGTAATAGCAGTGTTAAATTGCTAGCTTTTTCGGAACATACCCCTCTGCACATAACCCTCTGAACGCCGGACCAAGCTTACAGTGGTCTGGCGAATTCATGAGGGGGTGGCTGCCACATGAAGCCTGGCAGTCACTACCGGCCAATAGTGTGGTAGGGGCGGTCTGTGTCAGAAGCTAAGGAGAGTGCCTCAGACCCCCCCCCCCTTGAATACGCTGGACCGCTATGTACTGCAGTGTCGTTATGCTATGTTCCGATAAAGCTAGCGATTTAACACTGCTATTACTGGGGTAGTGCTAGTGAGCTGCTTACTTTATTGCTCCTAGGAACTGCTTACTAAACGGGTGACAGGTCCTTTTTAAGGGGTCATACCAGACTATAGGACTGTGCCCATATTCCATAACTACTAAATCATTAGTCACATTGTTTATCAGTTGGAACCCCAACTGATCTGCCAGAAGATGCCTTGTCCACAGTACCTCTGAGTGGCAAGACCATTGCCAAGAAAAGTCAAGTGGAGCAGTTGTTTTTTTATTAGTGCCCTTGCCACTCAAGGGAGCCATGCTGCTGGACCTTGCATATGGTAAAAAATAGAGCATGCGCTATCTTTTCTCAAGCAACGGCCCGGTGCGGTGACACATGTGTTTGCTCACCGTGCCGTACAAAATGTACTTCTATGGCAGCCGTATGCTAGCTGCCGTTCGGACAGCTAGCTTACAACAACCATAAAGCTTCATCTGCATGGGGCCTTTGTAGGTTAAATGAACAGGAGTAACAGAGGAATTGGTTTGCACATTGTTATGCTTTACAATTCTGTTATGAAGCAAGCACCGTTTTTACTAAACCAGTTGCTGACAACTATTCTTGTGTCAATAGACTTTGATTTGTATTTGGGCAGGACCATATTAATTTATGTATGTACTTTATTTAGCATGCTCATGGTAAACGAGGAACACGTATTGTAACCCATTGAAAAAGTGTTATCCAGTAGAGCAGATGTTTGGAAGTCATTTTCATGGAAATTAGGGAATCCTGTAACCTCATCATAAAATGCTCTTGTAATTGCTACTGTTAACACAGGACCATATCAGTAATAGTCTGCCGGAAATTGTAATAACCTATAGGCCTATGCATAGAACCTTTATCCTGACACATTATGGAGGTCATAGGGGATCCTTGCATTTTAATTTAGGTGTGTTTCTTGGTGCTGCTATCTAGGGTCAGCCTACATCGGTTATTGAGTTATTACAGCAGCAGTGCATATGAATTGCACAGCTTCAGATAACCTGCTTCCCTCCTGCAGCTCTCCCCTTTCAGTGTGACTTACTTGTGGCACTTCTGATAATAGTTATGTGTTACAGAAATGCTTATTCTCTAATAACCAAGTTTTACCCTTATCATTGTGGTCACACTATAAAATGCTTTTCATATTAGTGGAGTATACTGTACAAGATCAGATTATCCACCTAAGTTTATTGTTTAATATTAATCATATTACTATTGAGTGCATCCAAGCCTGTCTTGACTCCCAGAGTCAATGCATGATGTTCCTTTAGGTAGCCCTATCTTTATTTGTTTTCCGGCTCTTGATGGCTTTTCACAAGTCCTCTGCTACTGCATCTGGCAGTCTTAATGCAGGCTGTCAGTGAGTATTCGGCTCTTCTGGCGCTGAAACTGTTAAAGTGTTAACTCTCCACCTCCTCTTCTCCAGTGGCACTGCTCTTCCTGCCCTCCTATTTCCCTCCTCCTCTTCAATCATCTCCCTTCCTTCTTCCCTCCGCCTCTTCCCTCTTCTCTGCACTGGTCTCTTCTGCTCTCTGTCTGTCTCTTTTCTCCCTTCTTTTCCTTGTCCTCTGGGCCATGGATGGGTAAGTAACTATATTGTCTTTATTCTTTATCTGTGAATGTGGGAAGTGTGCAGATAGGGTTTTTATCACCAATGAATGTAGCACAGCAGGGGATCAGCACTTTATAATTTCAGAGTGAAGCAGTGAGCACAAGATTTTATCATCTCCTTTGAACATCCCTCTAGGGGTTGGTGGGTGTGTATGTGTTTGTAAACCTCAGTTCAGAGGGGCGTTAGATTCCTAGGAAAGCTCCCTGCGTGCTATATATTTAATGGATTGAACTAGTTACATTACATTGTATCAGTTTGTTTTCATTAACCTTTATTTTGGTTGAAAATAACACTGTGACGTGTAAAAGGAGAAACTTAATAAGTGAGTGTGTCTTAAAGGAGACCTCCACACTTTGTGTCATGGTGATTTTTAATCAAATATGTATACTTCTACAAATGTCTTTCTGGTTTGTGCATGTATGTATACTGTGTGTATGTATCTATGCGTGTATACATATATGATACATACACACAGTATTATATAATCTGTGCTTTTTTAGTTATTCTATGGGGAGTCTTGTCTGGCCTGTCATCATGTTGATGCACTTAGTTATTTATTGTGAAGCGGAGGTGTGTGAAGTATGCAAGCGGCCCCTCCCTGTGTATGCCTGGTCACACCTGTATGGTTGGAGGCAAGTAGGGCACTCGCTTTCTATTCTGAGTTCACTTGACTTTCTGTAGATGATTGTATTTTAGAAAGTGTTTGACATCCAATTTATAGGGTAGATTTACTTTGGTGTCATTTCTGCAGATGTAGTTACAGTTAAAAGGTATATTCATAACAAGACAGGGTAAAAAATAAGTTTAAAGATGGTGGGATATTGCATTATAAATGGATGAGAAAATACCCTGCCTACTTAAAATTGTTCTGATATATTACACGCACACACAATGAAAGCACAGTCAAAAGAGGACTAGGCAACAAGTCCTTCACTAATAGGTAAACAAGAAAAATGGCAGCACACCAGACAAATGGTTAACAAAAAAAAGTCTGTGGTCTTTATTCCATGCTAATATACCTTTTAGAGAGCAGAATACATTATTTAATTACCATTTAGAAGTGCCATTCTTCATGTGCTCCACCCATTATAGGCAACAAAAATGAGCAAAAGGTACTTTCTTTTTTTGCAAAGTGGGATGTACCTCTAAAATCTCGCTATAAAACCAACCACTGCTCGGTTCATGGCTAGGAACGGAATATGCCCTCTTAATTTATTCGATAATTTGCCTTTTCTCTTTGTTAACGGAAATTGTGTTTTGACATTTGACACACAAGGTATTATCATTTTGCTTTCATGTGCTTTTAATAAGTACGGTAATAGACATTTTGTCTTAAAGTATACCATTTAAGATTTTTCATATGTCTATATAAGGTGTTTATAAAAGAAGCTGTTGGGATTAATACTAATAAGTGAAAACTATCTCTGGGACGGATCTGGCTTCTGTTTGTCCACATGCATAATAAATAATAAATACTCTTCATGAACTGAAAACAACTTTTATAGTGTTCTTTTCTACTTTTGCATCTTCTAACGCCAAAAAAACACAAGCACAACGATTCATAGGGTGCTGACATGATTACATAGTGGATCCATGAGGACATAGGAAAGGAAACGATCCACAGTCCATGACCTTTTAAGAATCCAGGGTCAAGAAATATTGTACTTGCTATATAAAAGCATGTAAACCAGTGTAAAAAGACCAGTAATCTTGTTGTTCTGTATCTATAACACAATATTGCATCTGCAAATGATCAGGTATTTGTGGGCTGGTCCATGTTGGGACATTGTGTGGTGGCAGTCTTGTGTCACTGGTCCCAGCAAACAGGTTTCATTTCTGCTAGTTCTTGCCTGTCATGAGTCATGCAGTTTTGTTTAGCGAAATCTGAATGTATACAGAACTTATTGCGGCCTGCACATATCAAATTCACTCCTGCTGTCTAATGGGGTTGTTCAAGAGACAAAAAGTTACATTACTATGATTTATGTAATATATGCCGTTAATAAAGTGCATTTAAGCTTTGAATATAATAATGATTTTTTTCTGTCATACATATACTCTCTCCTCTATGTTCAATGGTCCAAGTATTCCTTTCATTGTGACTATTAATTATAAAACCTGGCCTAACTTCAAAATCAACCTTACTAGCCTGTTAACCAAAAATAGAACCTTTATAGGGTTTTATAGCAAAGTGGCCCTAGTGATAAAGTAGGAGTAGATCACTGTGGATGGTGGGAAGGGAGTGGGAACATTTTCTGTGTGTCCCTGAAATGAAAGAATGACAAAATATAGAACCAAAATAATTTATATGCCATAATTCTTAATGTGTCTGCACACAGAACATTCAAACATCCAGATTGATATATAATATATCAGCTTGCATATATAGAAAGACCAAATTCAAACACAGAAGATACCCGCTCACCAAACAAGTGCACTTACCAAAGGGACAGTCTTCTCTAAGTCCAACGATAATAGATGAACAACACTTTAGACGAAAGGTCGGCATGTTTGCAAAATCGTCATTCAGCTTTATTTGTCACATTGCCTGAAAACAAGCAGTACATATTCAGAAACGCGTCAGGTTGCTTTCTATGTACTGCTTTCAATGCTGTCTATGTGACAAATAAAGCTGGATGCCGATTTTGCGAAGTCGTTGGCATGCCAATCTTTCTTGAGGTGTTGTTCATGCATATAAAGAAAGCTGTCAGTCACTGAATTAATTGACCCCCTGATCTCTAATTTGTAAGTGGTTTTCAAGTAGGCCATTAATAGTTGTTCAAGAATGGCGGACAGGGAGTGGCAACTGACCTTTGACCTTTTGACTTGCCGCTGTTACTACTGTAGAAGCTCCTGTTCACTTTTAGGGACATGAGACCAACTACCGGTTCTGTTCCTCGTGTATTTACAGTGTTGAATAGCTGAATGGAAATTGTCGTGCCACCCCATCAACTATTGATGGCCTGCCTTGGGAATAAGCCATCACTAGTTATTCCTGACCAACCCCTTTAATACACTGTGTATTAGCTTAACCAATAGAGCTTATTGCAGCTCTTCTCCTGGATCTTCTTAACAGAGGTGGCCTTTACATGAGAACGGTGTGAGAGGAGAAGCAGGAGATGTGCTTGACCACACTTGCGAGGAGTAGCAGCCAGAGCGCACCTCGTACTAAAAACATCAACCCATTCTTAAGTATTATGTAAATGTGTGGTGGCATTACAGAAAAATTCATTGCATGGAATGATAGTCGTTTAATAGATGTCTTTTTATACAAGAAAATAGATGCATCCCTTGTTTTCTGTGCTTGTAGACAATTATAGTACTATTACAGCATGTATTAAACAAATGGTACACAACCTTAGAAATTTAAATCTACAAAGTGGTCTGGGGAAGACAGTGGCTCCAGACCCCCTAGAATCTTTTGGGGGTTGGGGCACTTATTATATAAGTGTTCCCTGCTTTTCTTATATATAAATCACATATAACAGTGATTTAATATTAACAGCCCATTGAATCACTGTTATCAGTGATCTGTATACAGAGAGGCATGGCATCCTCCTTGCATGCCTCTCACTGTATACAGGGGCTGATGTGACATGTGACTGATAATATCAGCCCCGTCAACCTCTAGTAACCCTGTTACTAAAAAAAAAGAATGATTAATCCCTTAAGGACTAGGTATTTCCAGTTTTCATATGCCTAACTTTTATTTATTTTCTGCTTACAGAGCTATAGCAATGCTTGTTTTCTTCCTAACATATTTTACTAACTATTGACGGTATGTTATTTTCCATGCCGGTTACTGGGAAGCTACAAAACAATTCCAAATGCAGTGAAATTGTAGAAAAAATGCATATGTGCCATTTTCTTGTGGAGACCATTTTGCTCATCAAATTACACCTCTTTATTCTTTGGGTCGGTAAAATAAGGAGAATTCCAAATTCATATAAGTTTTATTATGTTTCAACAGGTTTAAGAAGAAAACCTATAAAAAAATAGTTTTTTAAAAAATGTTTTGCCTTAATCTGACACCAGTAATGTTTTCATACTTTCATACAGCGTACGGAGCTGTATAAGGTTTACTTTTTTGCTGGGTGAGCTGACGTTTTAATTGCTCCCATTTTGGGAACTTTGCAACCTTTTGATCACTTTTTATTACATTTTTATGTGTTTTAAGATGGCAAATTTTGGACATTTGGGTTCTATTTTCCATTACAGGGTCCACCACCACCAGTAATAACCATTTCTTTGTTGCATAATGCAGCTGGGGAGCCCACTTTGTAATGCCATTAAGGATATATAATGTATGTATGGATGTATGTCATAATGCTTTAAGAGGTTGATATAACTATGCAAATACAAAGTAATTCCCACCTTACCGTTCTGTAGCCCGGAGAAAGCTAGGACATGTCCTATCTTTCCCCGTAATAAGGCGTTGTGTGCCATATATCACTAACCACCAACTCCTCTACCGGGCTACAGTACGGCGGGCACATTGTCGCATGTTTTTAATATATCTTTCTTAAAAGCACTGCAGCATTCTAAAGGTGCTTAAATACTTTGTTAAACTGACGCAAATCATGCAGATGCTTATCCAAATTTCTAATATGCGCGTGGTTGTTCTGATTCTCTCAATGGCAGATGCCAAGAATAAGGGCTCTTACCCACAAAACATGTTGCAAATCGTGCAAGTTCAATCAGATTTTGTTCAGTGTGCTCTGAGTTTCCTTCTTGTGTGATGCTGCGTTGTTTTTTCTTCTGCAAGTGTCATGCGATTTTGTTCTGTTTTACTTGTATGTAAAAAAAAAAAAAAATGTTGAACTGGCAAAATTATTTTTAAAGAGCCCTTGACCTTACTATCACTTGGTGTGATGCTTATATGGACCATATATGTCACCAAATTATTCCAAACATTCAGTGAACTTTTTTTTATTTTTAAACAACAGAAATGAACCGCTTGTGAACAATGTCTCAAAAAAGACAGGTTGACCCAAAAAAATAACTTTTGGACATGTTATAAACATTTTAACCCTTGACTTGCACCGTACTAGAAAGGCACCTGCCGGGTCCCGGTGCATGGAGAGGGCTCATGGGCCGAGTCCTCTCCACAGCCGGGAAGTCTTTGCTGCATATTGCAGTAAAGGCTTACCGGTAACACCCGTGATTGGTGCTAGCAACGACCGTGGGTGTTTTCCCACCAATCGCATGGGCGCCGCCATCTTGCCGCGGATCGTTGCTTCCCGTGACGTCATCGGGGAGCGGCGATCGGTTGCCATGACAGCCTCGGGTCTTGTTTTAACCCCAATTAGCACATTGTAATGAATGAGGAGGAAAATCCCCATATACTGCCATACTGTAGTCTGAAAAATAGTAAAAGTAAAAATAAAAAAAAAGTTTAAAAAAACCTCAAAATTCTAATCGCCCCCTTTCCCAAGAACTGATATAAATATTAATAAACAGTAAAATTCATAATCACAGTGTCCGAAAATGCCTGATCTATCAAAATATAATACGTTTTTCACTGTGTTTAATCCCGTAACAGAAAATAATGCCTAAAGCAGAAAATGGCACTTTTTTGCCATTTTGAAAAATATAAAAAAATCTATAAAAAGTGATCAAAAGTTCGCACGGTCCTAAAAACTATAGCAATGAAAACGCCATCAAAAGTCTCAAAAAATGACATTACCCACAGCTCCGTACACCAAAGTATGAAAAAGTTATTGATGCCAGAAGATGGTAAAATAAAAAAAATATATTTTTGTACAGGAGGTTTTAATTTTTGTAAATGTATGAAAACATTATAAAACCTAAAAATTTGTTATCCCAGTAATCGTACTGACCCAAAGAATAAAGTAGACATGTCATTTGGGGCGCACAGTGAAAGCTGTAAAATCCAAGCCCATAAGAAAACGTCGCAAATGCGTTTTTTTTTTTTACCACTTTTACTGCATTTGGAATTTTTTTCCCGTTTTGCAGTACACCGCATGCAATATTAAATACCGTCACTATGAAATGCAATTTGTTACACAACAAATAAGCCGTCACAGAGCTCTTTATGTGGAAAAAATACAAATTTATAGATTTTTGAAGGTGGTGAGTGAAAAATGTAAGTGATAAAACTAAAAAGGGCCAGGTCGTTAAGGGGTTAAGAGCTAAATTGAAGATACAATCCACAAATTAACAGTAGAATTGCATTTGATAAAAGGGAGACACAGGGGTAGAAGGCGGATCAGAAGGGTGTGACGTAAACTGACCCTCAAAAGAACTGGTTGTGGGGAACCAACATGTGGTATGTTTTTGTCTTGGAATTGATACAGCCTATACTAAGAATATGCAGTATAGAATCCCCTATCCTGTGAATACTGAGCCTAGAGTTGGGAATAATTGATTGGCCCATGCATAGGCCTTGCAGGAGGTACATGGGGGCAAGACCACAGACATGTCCATACAAACACCACTTCTCCATTGCCCCAAAAACCACCTTAGGCTCATTAGGGGGAGTAGAAGCATCTATTAGTATGGAAACAACGGATTGGAAAAACATCATCCTCTCTTTTTGGTATGTATGAGACTTCTTATATACCCGTACTGATCATCCTTGTTTTTTTGATACCTAATATACTGTATGAGCTCATCATTAACCATTTGAGAAGAGCCAGAAGTATGAGCAGATGTTGATCTTCCTCTGCATAATAATGCCTTTATATAGTGCTCACATATTATGGAGCACTGCACAGAACTTGCCAAATCGGTCCCTGTTCCAAATGGGGCTCACAATCTAATCATCCTACCAGTATGTTTTGGAGTGTGGGGGGAAACCGGAGGACCCAGAGGAAACCCACGCAAACACGGAGAGCACATACAAACTCTTTGCAGATGTTGATGCTGGGACTAGTCTTGCGGAGCCTGTTAGGGCCACTACATATGGTGCAGTGTTCCATTCTCGCCCTTCCCTGTTTGGTTACATGCTGTCTAAGGTGTATGGAAACCAATCCTCCGTTTGTGTGAATAAAGTTATACACTATTCCTGAACCTTACATGACATTCAGTAGCGGTTTTCTCCCTCTTGGCTTTGTTTGAAATTTTCAGTTCTCCTAGACCTGCTGGGTGGAGACCTAGATGTTGTAGTATGGCTGGAGCACCCCCACATTCAACACATTGCAGCATACAGTTTTCTTCAAAATAGGCTCAAGAGGGTTATCCAGCCAGTGCACATGAGTACAGAGAGAAATAGATTAATTAAAATCATCCCTCAGAAAATGCATTCTGCATACTCATTTTAGATGGTAGAAGCATTTAAGAGTAAAGACTTTTTATTGTAGTATTGATGTTCATTGTAACAGGAGCTTGTCCTTTATTGCAATCTCAAGAAAAATCAATTATAGCAAATGTCAGAGGTCAAAGGTAATAATTCAGGAGAAGAGAGCAGGGACAAGAATCTTGGGAATCCAATATAAATATACATTCTGTAAAAGGAATAGGAAGATAAGACACTGTTTGTATAGTTCCCATCATGATCATGTGTTTTTATAGATAGTAGCAGACTGGAATGTGTAAGATAAGCACAATACAATGGAATAGTTACAATAATTATGAGATCATCTCTTTATGACAGAGAAGTACATTCACGTGTATGGGCTGATTGGCTCTTTTGAGGCCCCCTATTGTGCACTTCTGCTCATGATGGCCAAAAGCTTTAAACTGTTACAGCATCCTGTGGAGGACAGCTTAAATTACACAGGGAGGAACCTCTGGAGTATCCCCATTTTAACCCCTTAAGTAAAATGATGCATATTTCCATTTAACGGTTGTATGGAAAGTACTGAGCCTTCACCATACAGGGCATTTTCTTCTATATTGCAGACACCCTCTGTTAACTGTGGGTACCGCTCGTGGCATTTAACTTGTTAGATGCCGTGGAGCATGACCATCGCTGTGGTGCATTTGTACCACTATATTGCCATGAGTTGATCCAGGGGTGATGATGATTTCTCCAGGCCAGTCACTCAGAACAAGTTAAGTTAATTATTTATAGAGCACCATTAATTCCATTAAGGGATTCTCATACATTACATGAAGATAAGTACAGAGATCTGGAACAAGTGGGAGGAGGGCCCTGCCCATGAGGGCTCACAATCTGTGTGGGAGGGTAGATGGAGACATGAAGGGAGTAAGTAGAGCAGTTAATGGAACAGATTTATCAAGCTGTCTGAAAGTCAGAAATTTTCTAGTTGCCCATGGCAACCAATCACAGCTCCCCTTCATGAGCACTGGTAAAATGAAAGCTGAGCTGTGATTGGTTGCCATGGGCAACTAGAAATATTCAGACTTTCAGACAGCTTGATAAATCTGCCCCAATGTGCGACTTGGGCAGTTTTGAACAGATGGGTTTTCAGTAGTAAGGGACCTGAAGCGGCCATTTTTGCCACACATAAAAATTTGAAAATAAAATGATTAAAAAGCTGTACAGTTACCAAATTGAGATCAATAAAGATGTCAGCTTCTTTAGCAAAAAAATAACTCATTACACTGCTCTGTACACCAAAGTAAGAAAAAGTTATGGATGTTAGAATATGGCGCTGCAAAGGTTATTTTTAACAGGTATTAAAGGGGTCCTCCCGAGGTTGAAAAACATGACTGCTTTCTTCCAAAAACAGCGCCACGTGGTCATGTGTGGCGCTTTTTTAGGAAGAAAGAAGCCATTTATTTCAACCTTGGGGGAAACCCTTAAAGACGCAACAAAAAAATAAATTTGAAATCCTGCTTGCCCAAAGAATAAAGGGCATGTGTCATTTAGGCTGTACAATAAATGCTGTAAAAATAAAACCAAATAAAAATGATGCAACTCCTTTTCTTGTAAATTTCACAGCATTTGGACTTTTGTTTTCAGCTTCCCAGGTAAGCTCACAGACTATTAATGCATGTCATTAGGAAGTACAGAAAACAAGCCCTCATCAAACTCTTTGAATGAAAAAATATTAAATATATGTCTTTTAGAATGGAGACGGTGAATAATGGTGTCGCCAGAAAATATAGAAAACAAGCCCTCATCCAGCTCTTTAAATGGAAAAATATAAAATATATGTCTGGAGACTGGAGAGTGTGAATAATGGAAATTCCAAAAATGGTCCTGAAAGTGTTTAAAAACTGGTCAGGGAGAATTGGCTCCATCTCACTGAAGAAAAAAAAACAAAAATTAAACTTATTTATTCATTTATTTTTTACAAGAGAGAGGAAAAAAACCCCAACTCTCACCATTTTTTTGTATGAGCAAACCAAGATTAATGGTATTGTTGTTTAAATGTTGTCTGTATGTATTCAGCGTTCTGGCCACAGAAAGTATTTGTTTGTTCGGAGGAAGAGGTGCCTAGCATGAAATTTAGTTTGCATACTGACAGGATTTCTTTTACCTGACATGTTATTTATAGTGAATCAATACGTCTCTTGTTTCAATCACTCTAAAGCAGTAGATCTAAAATGTCTCTTTACGTTTCATTCTTACATTTTGTTCAACGTTTCCGTCGGAGATGCTTTTTTAAAAGAATATTGTATTGTCTTGTCTTTTTTATTTTTTCACTAGATGACACATAACCCAATATTTTTGTTTGTTATGTACATTTTCCAATAAATTGACGTATTGTAATAAAAGAAACTAACTACTGGCATAGTTTACTTTGCTGTAGGATACTTGGTCTCATAAAGGCCCCCATTCTAAAATTTTCATGTCCTGGGAAAGTGTTATCTTAGGCACACGACCATCTCTAAAAATCAGCCAGCACGTGGTCTTTGAATTAAAGACCTACCACTGTGCCAAGGATGGGACTCATGATTTCAGTTTGGTGCTGAGGTTCTGCAGGGAAGAATGGACTCCTTGCAATATATAACTATAATGCGTAGATTCCCGTCCCCAACAGCGTGATGGCTCCAAGAAATCAGGCCACTGCATGGTCTATGATTCATGGATTGGTCACAGAAGTTTGCTTCTAGCCTTATTTGTATAAAATCTTTCTGACTCTACTTGGATGATGGTCATGTCGCATTGTAAATGCGCCATCACATTGTTATCAGAGAAGTATCAGTTTAGATGGCACAACATAGGCAACACTACAAATAATGATATTCTCATTTTAAAATCTTTTAGGTCATGTTTTGTGTATGTATTTACATTTAATATAACATTTAGGAACCTGAGAAATTCTCGACTGGATGTTACCAGTTGGAGGTGTATCCCTACTCTGTCAGTTACTGTTCAATTGGTACAAACGGTATTAGACTTTTTAGAGACACACCCCTTTGACAAGGCATAGAATCTAATACCAGCATGGTAATTGATACATTACTGGTAGAAATAACATAAAAATAAAATAATATTCACTTATATTGTTCATATGACTGTTTGAACTCTTTAATCTAGTATAATATATATTTGTATATGTCCCCTATAATTTGTAAAGTGCTGCAGAAAATAAATATATAAATAAAGAGTATTATTATATATTATCTCATGTAGCATGCACAATTGGACAGGCTGTATTGTGTTTCATTCCAAAGTGCATTCTGCTTGAACCTGAAATCATTGGAAATAAGGAAGACACTCATTTTTGGCAAATCTTTTAAAACCACAGAATGGTTTTATAGTTAACAGGTTTGTGGCTCTAATCCCAATCAGCATAGGGACCTACTACCAGTTATGGGGCCCTAACCCTGGTGACATACTCCCTATACATCCGTCTTTTGTTATGTCAATTGAACTTTGCTTTGCATTTATTTTTCTTGAAAGTGTGTTTCTAGAGTGTGGTTTACCTTTTACAATGATATTTAAGGACCACAAAAAAAAGGGATTTCAATTTTTACATGAATCTTAAAGAAAAGTTGCCACCATTTTGTTTTTAAATAAATATAAATTACAGGCCCTACTTCCAGCCTTATGCCACACAATACCGTATTGATTAAATATGCAGGGCAGCTACCCCATCTTTTGGCCTGCTTTATTATGTCCCCACTTGCCAGGTTTGTGACTTGTGCTGCTAACTTGCTGCAAATCATGACCCTAAAAATACTTTTTTACCGTATTTTTGTCTCAAACATTTTGTAAAAATTATTTGTTTGCGATCATGCCAAAAAAATCTGTGGTGTTAATATAGTGGCAACATTCTCCACAAATCTGTGTGCACTCTGTAATCCCTCATTATACTCGTGCTAACATTTTAGGTTTTGGCAAATCCCATAAACTGTGAGGTATTTCTTATACAGCCTTCTGAAATCCATGGAAACGTCTTCATTTATTTCTGTACATTGAGGTTGGTATGCCTTGACTTGGTAGGAAGTACTAGTAAATGGTTAATTATAGTTCTCAGTGTGTCCTGTATCTGGAAAACATATGTAGTGTAATCTTTATTACATCAGCTGTGGGTACATGGATTAGATCTGGCAGTGGCTTGCTGCTTTGTTTTTTTGTTTGTGTTTTTTTCACTATGTTAGTGGTTGCTACATTATTATTGATATTCTTCAAATATGGAAAATTTTTACTTTATGCAAAGACTGTCAGCTGTAATGTTTACATATACAATGTTTGCCCATTTTCTTGTCTTTTCTTAGTTGAGCTGTAGCTTAGCAGAGGCCCAGCCAAGTGCTTACAGCTGCAAATGGAGTAAGCCACACAAATTGGCTTTTTGACAGAAGATCTGCTTTTCAGGTTTGTCTGCTTTCTAGAAATGTCAGGCTTTTACTGCAAGTCATGGAATAACATCCATTATGGTTATTCAGTCATACGTTCATGGAGCTTTTTATGGTACTTGCGCTAAAACGCTGTAGTAGTACAGGACATGATCTAATTGTGGAGAGGAAAATTAGACATATATTTGCTATACTTCTCCAAATGAACTGGAGTTTAACTGCTTAGTGAGTACATCACACGTCAACTGCTGGTATATGAGATAGGGCACGCGGGTTGAACTCCCTCAATACAAGGAGGGTGTTTTCTGCATATTGCAGCAGACACCCACTGGTAGCACCGTGATTAGTGCTAGCACCAATTGCTGATGTTAACTCCAGTGGCGTGTGGGCCCGTCATATTAGCTTAGATCGCCTCTCCCAGATCAGGTCAAGGGGAGTGGGGATCTAAGCCCATATGGTGTCGCCCACATGCTGCCAGAGTTTACACCAGCGATTTGTTACCATGACAGCTTCGGGTCATACAAAGACCCAAGGCTATCTGATTTTAGCCGATCTATTACAATGTGCAATTTGGAGGGAGCTGGTGATAGAATAAAAAATTCTCATAATGTAGTTTATGTAATATTTTCTTTAACTTTAAAAGTCAGGCAACATTTACACGGCACAGAAACTGATTAAGGCTACATTCAAACAAATGTCTCACATACATGGCAATAAATGCATGGCAAAGTACCATTTTGTATCCAAGAGAAAGATAGGACATATCCTATATTTCCTGGGAATACGGCGCCGTGCGCCATATATAACTATGGAGAGGGGAAGGGGTGAGCAGCGCTTATTCCCTCCTCCTCTCCCCGACGCCGATGTATGTCCGCCGTACTGTGGTACCGCGGGCATACATTGTTTGAATATAGCCTAAGGATTTAACATAACATGTTATCCAATAGCATGGGCAGTTAACATGATTGATTGCTAATCTAGAGTTTGTTTCAGTGCTGGAATTTTCTTTTGTACATTAGTTACATTATCATATACATCAGATGGCGTGTTTTATCCCATAAAGGAATTATGTTGCTCCTTGCAAAGTCCACTAGTATTTGTGTAGGGAGTATTCTATGCTAGGGAATTTTTCCTGGGAGATGCAATTCTTCAGAATGCCTCTACCTACCCTATATCCATTTTTGATAATTTAGCAGGCATGAATAAAGAGGTTGTCTTATAAAATTAAAAACGGCATTCTGTTAAAATGAAACAAAGGTTTATTTTACTTATTGTGGTCAACTCCTTGAAAGTGGCCAAACAAGAAGCCTCTGCGTTTTAAGAAGCAAACATAGTGTATAAGTTGTCCAGCCATAATGCCGCCACATTGCGCATGGAAATGTTTCAATGTTTGGCGTGATTGACACCTCCTGTCAACTACTAAAGATTTATTCTATGAATAGGTTATTAGTACTGTTGGCACTTGGTAAACCCCTTTAAAAGACTTTTCAACATAACTAAGGATTTAGACTACGCCATATACTTCTGTATAAGAATTTATTTTTCTGGGTAGTGCAGATAAAGCCAGCGGGTGTCTATCGGATATCCTTTTTTTTTCCTTATGAAATTTGTAAAATTGGCGTAAAGAGCTTTGAAATCTACTTTTTAGGTTCATCACATTTGACCTTGCTTGTAGTTAATATTGAGTAGTGGTTACCTTGACAAAGTTAGCACAATAGGGGGCCTAATCATGTAGCCATACGTCATGTAGCCATAAGTAAAAATATTAAATATTATTCATATCTGAGGTTATCTAATTTATTTTCTTTGTTGTTTCTACTTCCCTATAATAAAAGCAAGTTAATGTGTTTTTGGATGTTCATGCAGTAATTATCCTAAAAGGCAATTTCAAATATTTTAGATTTTATCATTAAAAAAAACTAATGATGCACGTCCTCCCACGCTGCCCAGCGGAGGTGCAGTTATAAACCACATACGTATCTGGCTGGGATTCCCCCAAGAAGAAGAAATAAAAGAAAGAATTACATTTATTTTCTTTTAAATGTCATTTTCTGTTTTTACACTTTTCATTGTAAGTTGTTTTAGGGGCTTCTTTCATTAGACATCCCCTATTTAAAGAGGACCTGTAACATTTGTGGAGCATATTTTCTTAGTGCGCTTTGCAAATTGACAATATGGTGTGGTAACACACAGGTGACAAAGAGCTGTGTCCCTTCATGCTTTCCCATCAACACTTGAGTGAATTTTACGTTTTGCAGTTATATACTTAGATGGTAACAGCCATTCTCAGTTTCTTCAGAAATTGACATATAACTATGAACAAGCATAAATGATGCCCCTAAACTGACAGGACTGGGTTTCTTACTTGGTCAGTTGGCTACTATGTGGAATAGATGTATAACATTGTAAATGTTACATAATATGGCAGCTGTATAGAGTGATCCTGAGGAGGTGTAACATTTCATGTGACATTCATCCCACTGAAATGTGTGTTAATATTTTGTATAAAAACCCTTGTTAGTGGTGACGGCTTAAATGCCATGGAGAAAGTTGTCACATGCATTGCTCAGGTGGATTTTGGCCCATGCAAATAAATGTGATCCAATAACTACTCCCCCGTGTAGTGTAAATTGGGTCGCCTTATCTGCCATTTTCAATTCAGTAAATCAATGGACACTACTTTCAAGTTTCTTCATGAACAATATTGTTTAGCAGGCAATCTGCAATAATACACTTGTACATTGGCACTAATGGGAGGTATCTTACTGTACTCGTCTGACAAACCTCAATGTATAATAGAATGATGCAAAAATATTTTAATGATCGTATCTTTACACACACTTATCATATATACATAAACTATAATACAAAGGATGCAGGGCCCTAGCACCTCTAAAATGAATTTCAACAAGACATATATACGTTCGACAAGACATATATACGTGGTCGATAATGCACGCAATCTTACTGAATGAAATATAAACCAAGTCTCTGGAAAGTTATTCGTTTTGGAGGCAAAATGTATGGAAGCCAAGTAAAAATATGTCCATATGTTGTAGCTCGCACTTACAATTGATGGAAGCCTTTAGGAGTTGCATTCCTCCGCGCACTACTTTGGCGTTGCTCCGGGATCCCGCATGTATGTATAATCAGACTCTGCTCATGCGCACAACCCGTATCCAGCACCTCGCAAGGAGTATCTTGGTATTGTTCCGAACTGATCATGTACAGATTGTGGACTCTGCACACCACAAGGTACAGCTCACCCTTGCCATTTGTATTGGCTTCACTGGGTATAGTTAATTGTAATGGAATTTATTCCTATGAAGATCTTGTATTAATTAGTATTTCTTATCTTGATCGCATTTAGATAAAGAAATACCAATGTGATAAATAAGGTGCATGCAAGTAAAGTGCAGAGTTATCATCTTCAAAAAGAATGGCCGATCCAAAGCCAGACGCTTTTTCGAGGTTTCTCCCTCCCTTTCAATGGCTGCTCTGAATTTAAGCCTCCTCCTTTTCCTCCTTTACACTATGTCTCAAACGTCTCCAAATCCTGATATGGGGTAGTGGGATGGATCCCTCTCCATACTGAATCCAAAGCAGAAAAGTTCTCATGGAAATCTGCACACACTTTGATACAAGAAGATGCCAACTATGGTTGTATCAGATTGATGTGTGTGCAGATTTCCATGAGAACTCTTCTGTTTTGGATTCGGTATACTGAGGGATCCATCCCACTACTCCATTTCAGGATTTGAAAAAGGAGGGAGAACCCTGAAACGCTTCTGGATTATATACTTTGGATCGGCTGGTCCATTCTTTATATACCTGCATGCACCTTATTTATTTATCTAAATGGGGGACAAGGGACACATACACAGGTCTATTCAGACCAGAGTCTGTATATACTTTACCTGTGTATGTGGCCCTTGTCGTCTGTAATTCCTCTGGGTAATGTGCAATGCTTGTAAGCAAATACCGTGGCTAGTTCTGAGGATTATACCTTCCATACCTCTATACAGGCGGTCCCGTACTTAAGAACATCCAACTTACAGACAGCCCCTAGTTACAAACTGCCCTCTGGATGTTGGTTATTTACTGTATTATAGCCTTAGGCTACTATAAACAGTTACAACAGTTAACAAAGGTTTCTGTAGCTAAGCGTTATTGTTAATCTTGCTTCTTATGACAACCCAACATTTTTTAAAATCCAATTTTCACAGAGACCAAAAATTTTTTTTGACTGGGGTTACAATTATGAAGTATACAGTAACGACCTACATACAAACTCAACTTAAGAACGAACCTACCTATTATCTTGAGTTGCATTGTGTCAAGATCTGTGTCTTGCTGAAATGTCCACCATATACTTCAAAAATTGGTGACATTCTCAAAACTTATTACCCGGTGGGTGTCATTTTCTTTTTGTTTTTGTGTGCTATAAATACATTTTTGATAAATGTTGAAGCACCACATACCGTCTGGCAAAAGTGATTTCCAGCTGCAAGTTTGTGTATGCAGGACAGTAGAAAGAAAGGATAATCAAAGGATAGGGATCCCTGAAGTCTACATGTGAATTAGCTGTCCAGGATATGGTAACCTAATAATTTCTTTGGGAGTATGGGTTTATTTACTGTATAAAAATAAAAGGTTACTGCCCTCTTGGCTATAACAAGCTGATTTATAATGGGTGGACAGAATTAAAAATAAAAAAAACCTTCAAAGCTCATGGCTCTGGGGCACTGAAATAAGGTGTGTCATTAAGCTTTATGTGAATGGCCCTCTGTAATGCAGTTTACTGATTGCATGTGATTTAAGTTACTAATTCATGTGTTTGGTGCCCTACAAAATGGTGTCCATACACCTAGAAAATTGCTGGTTTTATTTTGAATGGATTCAGTATGGTGCACAAGTACATGGGGCACTCTTCTGACACAGCTCTGTCATTACAGACTCTTTAGACTAGACCAGATTCCCTGTTTTAAAATTTTTTCAATACTGGTAAAATGAAAAATTGAAGATAAAAAAAAAAATGCTTGCCACTAAGGGATTTAATCTGCACAATATGCAATACATATCTGATGGGTGGAGGCGACGGACTGCTTTGTCCTACTGGGAGAGACTAACTGGTTTGCTTAAAGGAAGTCTACCAGCAGTTTTGACCATGCAAAGCTGCAGACAGCATTTGGTAGTAGCCCTGGAGAGCCCTGTACCTATACCTTTTGTGTGCATTGTAAGTAGCAAGTGGATGGTGAAAAATGCATTTATGTTCCTGGAACTTGGACTTGAAGCACACTGGTGATTTGGTGTGTGAGAATCTCACAGCACAACCCCGCCCCACTGCTTAAAGTCACTGAGGTGTGGAGCATTTTGAATACAGAAATTAAAGAACCCAGAGGTTTGGGACACTCCTCTAGTTGGAGATTTCTTTAATGCTTCAAATCCTGGAAAATAAATGCATTGTTCACAGACCTGCTGTTAATATCAACTTACACATAGGTATAGTATTGGTGTAGGTGTGGTTAAAATTGGCTGCTACCTAACACTTTCTGCAGCTTTCTATGGTCACAAAGGGACTGGCTGGGACTGGCTGAGACTAGCTAAGACTTTTGGAGAGAACTTCTTGTGCCTCTCCATTTGGTCAGACGATAATATCCTATATTCTGGTATCCCATAAATTTCAGACACATTGGGTTGTTATTTATCAATAAACGAAGTTAATGTCACTACCCCTTCGACTTGATGTATCTGGTGGACAGATATGCAGCGTGTACTTCTAAGCCTGGGGGCCTACCTGGAGTAGAAATATTCCACAACCAACAAACTTTCATTATTGAAAGTTAGCTTGCTGCAGCTTGTGGGCAGGAAGAATCGCCCCATGCCAGCCTACTCCGCTTCCGGCCTTAACCCCCCGTTCACAAGCCCCCTTAACATGGAGCTGGCATAAGGGGGAAAATAATCATAATTGCTGGTGGTTTGCTAGCATTCACGATTATTTAATGGCTTCTACGCCAGTTTTCTGGCATAAAAGCCCTGATAAATGGCCAAATGAGTAAATGAATTACAAATTCTAATGTTTTTAGAAGCAAGATAGAGATGCTACTAAATTGTTTAATATATTATCTCATTACATGACATTGGTGGTTTGCATATAGTTGGCACTTACTCCTCAAAGTTCTTAAATTATCCCCGATAAAACAAATTCATGTTTAGTGTTATGTAACAGGCACAGACAGAATTTCCCAGCCTGTAAATTCACAGTTGAGGTTTTGATAACCTAAAAAACAATATTTTGAGCTAAGATGATGAAGAAATATACAATATATTCTGTTCATTACCTATTATATAGGTACACTACACCTTACAAGACTTGAGGGTTGACACATGGTACTGGAGTCAAGCGAGCTGATGACTGTAGTTACAGTTCCCAACCACTACCCAGAGCACAGAGCTTTGTTTTTTGTTTTTTTTAGCGGTCAAGCCTGACCCAAGAAGCTTTAAAGCTATTTAAGGTCTATTCTGAGGATCGACCCCCAAAAATCAGAATATAGGAAGCCAGCGTCTTATCATTAAAAATTTAACAAAGTAAACATAATATTGACAACCAAAGCCACAGTACTTCATCTTAAGATGCCTATTGGAGAATAAAAAAAGGTTTACTACTTGTTCCGAACATTACATTCTTTTTCAAGCAAAGAGGATTGAACATCAATATAAAATACTGCAAGACCACATACAGGATTTTTTTTCCCGGGAATTAAAAAACTAAATTAAATATGGCTGGCAATTGTAGTCCGGAAAGAACCCTTGGCCTCTGTATACAAAAAGAGACTCTGCAGTGACAGATGGGAGCTGGAGGAGAGGTGAGTATAAGTCATTATTTTATAGCTCTTCAACCCCCCACCAACCGTGTATACCGTACATATTTTTTTATTCCCAGACAAATTTATTTTGCATGTTTTATTTTCCATTTTATTTATTTGAGATGTTTTGGGTAATATTGTTAACTATGTAATTACTGTGTTTTTTGATTAATGGATCTAATAACAGTGACAGGGAATTTGTATACAACAAATATAAGCCTGGTGGGTTGGGTTTTAAGATGCAACTGGATATGATGCAGTTGAATCTTTTAATATGTATGTATTTTATAAAGTTTTATATTACCTTCAATAAATGTTGAAAGAAATATAGGAAAATGAATATTTATTAATGAAATATTCCTGAATTCCATGATGCACCATAGCTAAAGGGATGGCATCTATAAACTTGTTTTGCATTTTTCATTTTTATAGCTATGGACAGCCAAATGTGGGGTGGTCTCAAATACTGCATCTCTTAGCTAGAATGGCTTGCTTTTAAAATCTAGAGGTCAAAAGGCTGAGTTTTAAAAACATAAATGGGCAATTAGATTGAAAAATAAAGAGGAATTGAATGATCTTTCCAAGCTGCTGCGATTTTCCTGTCAAATGCACTATTGATGATGATGATTTAAAGGTTCATTATAAAGAAAATGGCTTCAGGAAGTTTCCTTGCAATAAAGTCATTAAGTTACAGCGACATCAAAGCAATGTACCACTGTGCCAGGGTAACGTTTAAAATGAATTGTTTGCTAGCAAAGTAGTTTTCTCTTACAGCTTATCATGTGTGTCAAAGAACCCACCATTTTTAGTCCCATCCTTGATTTCGTGAAAATTATTTTATGCTACCTAAGAATAAAACGAACTAAAAAGAAAATCCAAAGATTATTCTATGCAACTTAGTTAATGTTTTGTAATGTGTAATACTTTATTAATGGTTAGTGCAAAACTTTTTTATTTTATTCTGTATTTACAGTAAAGGGTTTTTTAAATTTCTGTTTACCATCCGAAGTAAATCTGATGGTAGATTCCTCCTGGCAGCCTCAGCCATAATCTGTAATTTACTAGTCCTGGAACTGTTTTAAAAACTTTATCTTAGTAATATGAAAATTAAAGTCATATGAGTAAGGTGTGAAATGGAAGGTAAATTACTCTCACCCGACCAAGTTTGTCCTGGGGAGACTTCCAGCAGAGCAGCTTGTATCCCACGTGACCAGCGTGTGAGACAGCAAAGCAATTCAAAGAAATGATCCAGCGCGTGAGTTAGGAAGAAATTCTCCGGACTCTTTATTTGGCTACCTCAATGCAGGTACGTAATTAGTTCCCAAACCTGGTTGACTTTTAACAGTACTTCTTAATTCCCCCTGCTTCTTTTTCCCACAGCTGGACACAAATACAATGTTACAATCTTATATAATGTATTCCTTTTTTTGTGTCTGCCCGCATTGAAACGATATCTGTTTTCAAGACTGCATATCACGTATAATATTTTATCCAATCATGTTGATCTTAAATGTTTATGTATTATCTTTTAGCCGAATAAAATAAATGTGTTTTTATTATATTATACAACATACCTGAGAAAGGTTTTCCCAAACATGTTTGACGTCACGGACGGAGGCGGACCTTTCGTCCTCCTCCTTCTTACGTCTCTTCCTCTTGTAGTATAAAGTGGCTCCCTCTCAGATATGTGTGAGCCTTGACAAAGAGCGTGTGTGTGCGCTCAAAACGCGTAGGATGGAAATTGTAGTCCACTACATGGACGCAGTGCTAGGGTTTATGTGATGTCAATATTTTTTATGGAAGCCAAATAAAAAGTCCAGAGAATTTCTTCCTAACTCACGTGCTGGATCATTTCTTTGAATTGCTTTAATATGAAAATTACCTGAAGAGGCTACTGGGGCATTTACTAGCCTGGCTGAGCAAGGGGAACTAGGGCTACTCTATGCCCTAATAACCTTTGCATTGGCTTTGCAGTCTCCTGGTACATTCTCGGCGCATTCCCTGTTGTCATTATGCCTGCACACAAGCACCAGACTGGCTGCCATGTATCATTGCTGAAACTGGAACGGGAGCAGGAGCTACTGCGCAGAGCTCCTTTGGAAAGCCAGCAGTGCGTTTAGTACTTGTGCACAAGCAAGATGAGTACGCCAAGGACGCCCAAGAATGTGGGCCGGTGCTCAGTCGGGCTAGTACATACCCTAGTTACCTATGCAGGTAATTTACATATTATATAGATAACGTTTTTGAATACCGTATATCCCTACTCTGCTTATACTGGGGTATATAAAAACGGAGTACTCACTATTCCTACGCCCCAGGCAGCTTCTCTTCTGTCTTCATATGCGAGGGTGCTGGCTCCAGATCCACGACCGCTTTGTGCGCACAGCCCGGCCAGCGGACAATTGTGATGTCAGGCACTGACCTCTAATGTACCTGTATAAAATGTATCATTTGTATAGTTTTGTGCCTTTTGAAGGTATAGTATTAAAGGAATCCTACCACTTGAAGTGGCAGGTATAAGAAGGAAATACCGAGCACCAGCTCAGGGTGTTAGTGTTTTAAACCACTGTATTGCGGTTTAAAACACTTTTTAAACTTTCTAGTTGAAGCTGCTTTGGCGCAGGGAGGTACGAGCTCGGCGCTTACCATGCACGCGGCTACATAGGAAGTGAAGGAGAGCCGCGCGCATGGTAAGCGCCGAGCGCGTACCTCCCTGCGCCGAAGCAGCTTCGGCTATAAAGTTTAAAAAGTGTTTTAAACCGCGATACAGCGGTTTAAAACACTAACAAAAATAAGCTCCGGCCCCAGCTCACCCTGAGCTGGTGCTCGGTATTTCCTTCTTATACCTGCCACTTCAAGTGGTAGGTTTCCTTTAAACTTCAAATAAAAAGTAAGATGACAGAGGATTAATGTTTTGTAAAACTTTTAGATTAGATGAGAATCTGTATGATCTCACTTTCTATATTTATTTTAACATACCACAATTTGTGAAGGATTAGCAAACCTGAAAAACAGACATTCTTGCTCTTTATGTCTGACGTTCTTAGCCTGGGGAAAATTCTTTCCAACTACCAGTTTAGGCAAGAAC
This sequence comes from Engystomops pustulosus, assembly GCA_019512145.1. Lineage (NCBI taxonomy): Eukaryota > Metazoa > Chordata > Amphibia > Anura > Leptodactylidae > Engystomops > Engystomops pustulosus. The sequence goes on from CM033641.1 coordinate 170,038,593, forward strand.
AGTCTGCTTATTTTATACCTTATTAGAATTGGACTTCTGATGACCAATGTAAAGGTAATTTCACTTAGGGTTTTAGGTACTTTTTCTGTATATCAAGAGCACACGACAATGTATAGCAATTGTGTTAAAGTTGAATTTATTGCACCTGGAAAAATAATATATTCAAGGGCCTGTAACATTAGCAGGTTCAGATATCTTTATCTAATGTATAATGAATATTGGTAACAATGTTGATGTAACATGCATGGTATTTATAGCACAAGCAATGTCCTGTAAGGTAGCTAACATGCTGTGCTTCCCAAAGCAACAGCCAGAATAAAAAAAGAGTTCCGACTCTGCTTCCTGGTGCAAGTTACATTTATGCTGCAGCCCAGGAGTGTTCAAATCTCTGAAAATGAATAAGCTTTTCTGAGCTAAGGACAGTATATTTTGCTGATAACCTATCCTCAGAGCAGGGTCATCAGTATCCTATTGGATGTTTGCCGCATCTATTACTGGAAGCAACAAAGAGAATAAAGCTTGAAGCACAGTTCTGGATCCTGTATATCAACTCTGCTCCATTTATGTCCTGTTTATCAACCAAGCTGCAGTTACACAGCCTAGCCACTACACAGAAACCTGAGATGTTTTTTAAGCTTCAGTCTCTTGCTTCTGGTGCCAAAGCAGAATCCTAAGACTGCATTCACACTGCATGGGGGATGTATATACGGCAACGTATGTACGGCCTATAGACTGCAATGGGCACACGGCGCCATACGGGAGCGGTACGGTGCAGCACACGTTCGGCTCCGTACCCAGTAAAAAGATAGGACATGTCCTATCTATTCTTGGCATACGGCGCAGTGCGCCATATATCCCTATGGAGAGGGGCAGGAGTGAGCAGTGCTCACCCTCTCCTCCTCTCCCCGGTGCTGCCGTGTGCCCGCCGTGCTACAGTACGGCGTCAACAGCGGTGTGAATGTAGCCTAAATCTAGCAAAGATAGTAAGAACAATCCCCAGCATCTCTGATAAGTTCCGGGTTTTTGTGACTGGAGCACCCATTAGGAGCATAAGCAGAATATTATGTAATACAATGTTACATTGACCAAGTATGCTTTTTCACTAACAATTGAGAATCATTTTGCACAAGAACTCAAAATTTAGAGGATCATGTACTGTACATAATGATAAGCTTCCAATAGCAAGATCTTTTATATGGTTACAAGTGATAGGTGTACACCTGAGTGGTGCTGATGGCAAAACATGCAAGTTTTGAGAGGCCAAACATCCATGTTTAAAGGGAACCTGTCAAAGCGATTTTGGACACTAAACCACCCACAGATCTGTATGGTGAATTGCCCTCTATGTTTTTTCAGCGATCGTTTAACAAACAAAAAATAAACATATAGACAGGAGTGCAAATAACGGATGGCGGGCACGTAACATCTCATTATTCTTTGAGTGGAAAATAAAAAATTAGGTAATAAGTGCATATTTCCTTTAATGTTGTCTTTTGAAACTCTTCTAGTGGTCACCTGAATCTTGCCTCGTTCCCTCGATGCCTGTGCATGGCAGCAAGTGAAGTTGGTGTAGTACACCCAGGCTTCACTGCGCTAATGCCACATGTGCAGCGCATGATCATTGAACCCAGGATATTGTTCCGGTGTCACTTCCAGTATCGCCGGAGGAGGCACCGGCACAGGATCTAAAGATGTGAGTCCCAACAGACTCACATCCAGGTAAGTATAAATGTTTTTTATTGCGGCCATACAAAGCTTATATACAGGTCAATTTGGGTACCTAAACCATAAGGACCTGTAGTTGGTTTATGGTCCTAAATTGACCTGACAGGTCGTCTTTAAGGGGCTTACAAATAGGCTTCCCTATTTTGAATTTCCAAGAACAGCTTATTGTTTTGGTTGTTTATAGCCAACATAATGTATATGGTATAACAGAGACCATTAGGTTCTGGCCAGCATCGCCTGGACCTGTCAAAAAAATATCTAATGTCTGTTGCCACTTTTACTCACACTAATCTTGCTGTCTCTTCTAGTACTGCAAACACTGAAACTACACATTTTATGGATGCTAAAAAATAAGCAACACTGAATATTTCAAAAAAGAGTGATTGCTAAGTTTTTATTGGCTATTGAAGCAGGTTTACAAAGCAAGCTTTCAAGGTTGGTGGGTCTTTTGTTAGTCTCAGTATAGGAACATATCAGAAAGGACACATGTTTATACACAAACACAAAAGTTACCCTGTAAATTAGATTTTATGTTCCAGGCAAGGAAAGGATTTGAGAGTCATAAAATGTGGAATGCTTGCTTCAGATTGCCCAGGAGTTGTTTACCCTATTATTCTATAGTGGAGGAAACTTTGTTGAAATATAAGAGCGTGATCATGGAGATTCAGGTGACCACCAGAGGAGTTTCGAAAGACAACATTAAGGGAAATATGCACTTATTACCTGATTTTTATTTATTTATTTTTTTTAATTTTCCACTCAAAAGCATTACAATATTTTCTGTGCCCTCCATACTTAGATATGTGTTTGCACTCCTGTCTCTACTAACTAATAATCTTGTTGTGTGTTACGCTGTGAAACCTATAGATTAACTAATACTTTTTGTGTGGAAAAACAGAAAAGGTAATATAATTGTAACTGCTTTTTTTCACCCCTTTTATAAATCTACTTTTTGTATTTCTTTATAACCACACAAAGGTTCCTTTTTGTGAGAAAGCTTAGCCTCTAGGCAAAACTCATAAATGTAAAGTATGCTCCTTGTCTTTTCACAGCATGCAATGCGGTAGCATTAGCTATAGTAATTTCAATGATCTTTATTGTTTTTAGCTCTTTTTATTTTTATTTTTTTAAACATTCTGTAGGATACGCTCACATCTGGAGGTACCAGATCAAAGAGAGGCAACACTTTTATAGAAGATTAGGTTGGTCAGCTAACTACCTCTGCAGTGTTACAAAATAAATTAAAGAGGCCCTAGATGGTCATGGTCATTATATGTGACCTGGGTGTTTTCCGTTAGCTCTTAGAAGAGAGTTCATATTTTCCCTGAAATACAATAGCGACACTTGATGGAAAAGGAAAGAAAAAAATTTCATGTGATTTAAACAGATCTTGAAGAAGGAAAAAAAAAACAACAAAATGGAAACCTGAAAGGAATACTATAAAGGAATGCTAGACCTAGAAAATATTGAAACCAATAATCCAGATAAACGCTATATTTATTTGGACTCCAAGCTGCTTGTCCAGACATGAATATTACTGCAGGACCTAGAATGATGTCAGAAGCTTGTGACTGATCACATGCTTCCAGCATCATTGCAGGGTTCTTAAACCTATTCATGCTTAGCAGAAGAATGCTGTGGACATACACTGTAATGAAGAATTAAAAAGCTACTGGCCCTTTAATCAGTCTGTTGTTTTCCTCCACACAGAGCAGACACAGGACAGAAGATGTCTACCTGGGCAGGTCATGTGATCATCACTATGCTTGACTATAGTCGGTTGGTTGCAGTGCATCCAGTATGGCCAGTGTTGTAATGAGACATCATCTCAGTGAGGCAATGTGCAGTTACACACATCATTACTATGGTAACAGAGCAGGACAGTCTGTTACATCATCACTGGGAGCAGAGCATAAGAGGGAGGAGTGGTTACTAAGAACTAAAGGATCATGGGACTTGTAGTTTCCAGTGGCGGCCATCTTGATGATAACTCCTCATACTTTAGAGAGGCCATAAAATTGACCATCACATTGAGTTTTGTTATATTTATTTATATCCTTATTGGTTTTTGTATCAGACGTTCATATTCCCAGAATACCCCTTTAAGTACTGCAATAAGTGGCAATTACTTGTTTAACAGACCTCCTGCCACTCCGAGTCTAATTCTATGAGGGTCCCCTGCTGCTATCTGCTTCTTTGCCCTTTTAAACATACAGAAGGCATCTGATCAGCCAATCATGGAGCACACCATAGTCAGTCAGTAATTGGTTAAATGGCATTTCCTATGTGTTAGATGGGAACAGGCAATGGAGATTAGCATAGCTCCCAGGATTTATTATTTTTAATACCTGTTTAGTTGTGTAAAGAGAAGAGAAAACCACCATTAAAGAGTATTTTGGGAATTTGTTACTGATCCTTAAATTGTCCAAAGCCGATCCGTCAGGTTCTGACAACCTCCAATCTCTGCCCTAGGTAATAGAGAGATCAATATAGGGGCATCTAAAGTGATGCTCCTCCTACAGTTTCTGCATGATTCATGCTCTCTTCAGTTCATTTCCACAACTTTTGGAAGAGATTTTTTTTGTAGGTTTACAGGTGAGATGTATCATAAGAGGGAATACTAGAGAGTACATCTCGTATCCTTCCTTAGGGTGCTGGTAATGTAGTGGGGTAAAATCTGGTGACATTGTCCCTTTTATATAGAAATTGAGCTGCAGTATTTGGACATGCTGACTGAACAATGGCCCTTCTACTTCCAGCTGTACACTATTGATCCAGTGACAAACACTTCAGAGAAAAGCTGATTAGTGGGGCAGTCAGGGTGCGGTCACACATTGCGTTTAACGCATGCGTTTCAAAACGCATTGCAAAAGCTGAAGAGAGATTTGCCTAATTAAACAGCTGTTAACACTTGCGTTTAGGAAACGCATGCATTAACACATTGTTGAAACATTGTTAACACAAGTGTTAACATTTTCAGTTGTAAATGTAAGTGTAAACAGCTGTTTAAATAGGCAAATCTCTCTTCAGCTGTTGCAATGCGTTTTTAAACACATGCGTTAAATGCGACGTGTGACTGCACCCTCCGTTACAAACCAATATGGAGCAGAATATCTTGAAAGCCAGTAGATGTTTCTAGGGTCATGAAATACCAGACACCTTACCTATACCTTACCTATAAAGGCTGTTCTCTATAGTGAGGCTAAGGTTTCTTGTGGCATAAAGAAACATTCTCTATGCTGAAAATATGTTGCACAATCCCTCAAGAACCCACAATGGCTATGTAGATTCCCGCCTTGTTCTTTGAACAGTAAGATAATTTGGGGTCTCCATACATTTGCATAGTCTTCTGGGTTGATGGGTAATAGTATAGTGTTACTGTGGCTGTTCCTTTAGTTATGAGGCTTCTTTGAGGATAGATAGAATACTGATGGAACTGTATTTAAATATCTGGAATGCTGGGATTGAAATGAACCTTCATTGGAGCCTTAATTATTTTGAAGCATATTTTTCAGGCATTAGAGGACAGCATTTAGGAGGAAAAAAACATGAAAATCTAGCTTCATATTGGGCGTAATGAGGTTATTACCTAATTGGATTTTTCAAAGCTAGGAGTGATGCCAAGGATGTAGTTAGAGATAGAAAAGAGGCTGCAGTTTGAAGAACTGGAGAGTAAATTAGGGAAAATTTCGACTAAAAAGGGTAATTGACTAGCATGGCTGGAATGTATTTTTATTATTTGATGCAGCATCTTAGTATCAATTTTAATCGAATAAGAATATGGCACATATTGTACGTAGAATCTAACATTTAGAATAATTGTTTTGGGTAAAAACTCCGAGCACATCCTTTTCCTGGCCAGAGGGCAGTCCTTTTCTACGGTCCTTGGATGTGAGCGGACCTCACATGTCTGGTTGTAGACAATGGACAGGTCAATGTGCAGGTAGAATTATGCTAACAACCTAAGGGTGCGTTCACACATTCAGTTTTTCAGATGCAGCTTTGAAAGCCAAAAGCAGGTGTGGATCATAATGGGGGAGAACATTTTGAGTGATGCTTTTCCTCCTCTTTTTTTTTCACTCCGCACCTGGCTTGGACATCGAAAACTGCATCTGAAAAATTGAATGTGTGAACGTACCCTAAATAGAACGGTCTGCTCATCTCTGACTGCACTATAACCTCTTTAGACCTGTAAAAGCCAGTATGGTAAAAACTTCTTCATCTACAGTATCTTCATACCCAAGTACAATTGCTTCATCAAGCTCATAAAAAATGTTCTTATTAATCTCATTTAGGATGTAGCATACATTTTAGTTAAATGCTTCTTGTTGATTCACCACCAACATAATTGGCCTGAAATGAACTATTTGTTGTGTAGAGCCAGGCATTCTTGCTTCTATCTGATAAAAATTAGATTTCTGCTAATACACATTTATTCTGAGATTTCTCTTGCTGATCAGTGGGGGTCTCACTCAGCAATCTCTGTCAGCTCCATAGAGATTAATGGAGTAGAACGGTCATGCCCGGCCGTCTGCTCCATTACTCCGACGGAACGATGATGGGTTTGACGGAGGTACGTGGGACCTGATCCGACCCCTCATTTTTGTGATCTGTGTGGGCCTCATCTCTGAGACCCCCACTGATCAGTAAGTTAGGCCCTATCCTGTGGATAGGGCCTAACTTGTGTTCGTGGGAAAACCCCTTAAAATACACATAAAATAAATGAAAACAGAAAAATCATAATTAGCTTTTCAGCTGGCTATCATAATTACGTGCCCTTTATTTAGACTACCCCTCGTTTTTCAGAAATTTGCTGTGGCTAATAGTTTTTTAAAAGGTTAATACCTTTTATTTCTGCTTGCCATGGACAGAGTAATCAAGATGGCCGCCGTACACTGCCTAAGGACTTCAAGTACCAGGATACTCCAATCCCACAGAGCTATCCAACAGAATGGACAGCACAGCTTTTGGTCGAGTGCCTGTAAACTTTAGGAAGCAGTCATCTGGGGTTAGCTCATTGAGGATTATTTTGGGTATTCTGGACATGCTCTGTGCAGATATTGGTTGTAGAACTCGGTTATTGTCGGTATTAGTTGCAGTAAAAGTGTTTTCTTTTGAGGAATTAAATCCATAATTGCATCTACCCAAAGTAGCCAATAGTCCAGTGCTTGCCCCTGTAGCTGTAGTCGGCTATGCACTGCTTCCTGTAGCCACATGGTTCACTGTCTGCAACAGTAGCCCTGGTCACAATGCCTGGCCCCAGTAGCCGTGTCACAAGCCTGCCCCACTTACCGCGGTGACAGACCTGTGCCCCCAGTACCTGGCAGTCACAGAGGCTGCCCCAGAGCCAGTATGAGGTGTGACGTGTCCTAACCACGCTATATCTAGTCATCAACATACCATGCAACGTTTCTTCATCTGTCCTTTGTCAAAACAGAAATGTTGAAATAATTGCCATTTATTTGATAACATACAGGAACCGTGATGCACTGGATTATAATGAGTGCGTGCTGCTTTTTGTTTCTCCAGTTTGTACTTGCCAGGCCCAGAAGCAACTGGGATAAAAGAACGGGGGAGAAATTTCTGACATTTCTGCTACGAACCCACCTAACGCATGAAGTGTAGCAAGCCATCAGAGCTATTCAGAGGATATTTATGCTGTCCCTCAAAAAACAAGCTTTGTTCTGGACCTCTGGACAATTCATACTGGGCACCTGTGCGATGTATGGAGAGCTGATTTAGCTACCAGCTCCGCTGTATCAATTCAGGAGAGGACCAACTCGCTACTGTGCTTCAGCGCGAGCCGGCTGCTAATTTTAAAAACCGTCTTGCACGAGTTGGTTGGATCCCACCCCTGAGTTTAGGACAGAAGGGAGAAAGAAACATTTCTACACTGTATAATAAGGTTGTTTGTATATTGTGTTTTAACACTTTTATTAAAGTTTTCCCAAAATAAATAGTGAGTGCACTTTAAGATATATGATAACATTCAGTGCACTCACTGTCCTTAGCAGAAGAGAGAAAATAAATGATAGGTGGCCATCTCAAGCACACAATTGTATGATGGTCTTTGGGCCGACTATAGGTTTGTTGTGATAATGGTAATGTCATCATTTCAATTTAAGTTCGCATGGCAGTGTGGTGCCATGTCTTGCGGCCTGGTCAGACTTGGTGGTGAACTATCGTTCACCCTGCTGATGTCCATAAGAAAGATAAGGAGAGTCGCACTGCATTCCCCATTTTGTCAGGGTACAGAGTTGTTATGATGCTACGGTATATTTATACACTAAATCAGAAGAGAAGCAGACACTAATATAAAGATGTTGTGGAAGCTGCTTTGTCTCAGAGTTAAACAAGCATAATACACACACACACATACTATATATATATATATATATATATTATATAGAATAGATATATATAATCACTTGTTATATCGCCTTCAACTATAATCCAAAGCGTACAGCTAGTCACATTGATGTAGATAATCAATGTCTGCTTAGGCCCTTTGGCACTGGGCCCTATATTATTTCTCAGTGACTCAAACAACGTCCAAGTCATTGGCTGTGTCACAGTGTCTGCTGGGCAGAGTGATTGGACATGAATCAGGAACTCCAGCTTTGTATCTTTTGTAAGTAGAAGTAAACCGACACGCTGGCGTTAAAAGAGCTTCCATCTCTTTGTTGAGAGTGGCAGGAGTCCATAGAATATTGGGCAAACACTTGGAAAAAAGGGCACAGGTTGAGTGAGTCTGTTGCTTTGTGGTGAAAAAGAAACAAAACATCCACTTCAGAATTGTATGGGCTTGTGATATTTGGGTGTGTTGTTTTTTAAGGATAGCATGTTCTGGGCAAAATGGTTAACATCCAAGTTGGGGTATGAATAGTCCTAGGAACCCACTGGGGAAACTATTTTAACCATTAGGGGACATAAAACAGGAATTCTCTTTTCTCAAATATAAAAAATATTTGTTATACTGACTTATTGTCTCATGACTTATCTGTGTGATTATTACTTAGATAGATGGTTCAACAGACAATTTGATCTACTTATTCTTCATGATAAACGGTATAAATTACTAGTAGTTAAGGGCTTTGCCACTGATACACATCCCCTATACCAGTGGTGGCGAACCTGGCACGGGGCCAGAAGTGGTACTTCTGTGGCACCCTGGTCCAGCATAGAGTCATAGACCGGACACATGCCTCCTGCAGTCCCACAAAGTACATTGAGCACTATTTTAAAGAACACACATCCTTGCCTGCCTGGAATGAAGGAGGAGCGAAGAATGTGGACAGAGCTGGAATTAAATTTGATCTCCTCCACGGCTCTGCATTCTTCCTGTACAGGGACCCTGGAGGGAAGTTACATTAATAATCTGAATTTCTCCTATCTTCTACGCCATTGAAGTGTCCCAGGACAACCAACGTTTGGTTGTTGTTTTGGTCACTCGCTCCTAAAAGGTTCGCCATCACTGCCCTATACTGTGGAGACGCGATAAGATATTGAACAATAGGGGTCTTAAAGTTTTCACAAGACTGCGGGCCCATAAGTTCCCTGTGTATGTAGAGACTATAATTTCATTCATATCTGTGGGCTGAGTGAGCACTGTCTCTACTATGACTGTCGTCCTATAGAAGAGAGTAGGCATGGTCTCATTACTACTCGATTCATACATGGGGTTCATACTGCCTAGGGGCCTAGAGGTTGGCCCCTAGAAATCTGACACTTGGCAACTAGTTTTTGATATAGATAGGATTTGTTATTGTGAATACCTTCGTGAGTTGTACAGCAGTACGGTATACCGCTTTGCCCATAGGGGGTTGGGTATACTTTTAGAAATTTTGAAAATGTTAAGTGAAAATACAAAAATACCTCAAATCATTAGTAGCATTACATCATAACGGTCCACCTATTATTTTGCATATAAACATGTGAGATGTATCAACAAATCTTTTAATAAGTACTTCTGTGTGTGAGTTTCTTATTGGCCATGGCCACATGTAGCCCAAGGCCTGATATATCATTTCAATACTTAGACCAGTAGTGGTTTGTTTGTCCGTGCTTTCTAGCGTTAGAGTTTGTGTAATTTTCTTTCTGAAACTGACACCATCTTGACAGCAAGATGAGAGATAAAAGGGAAGTACAGTCCAGCTGTGTTTTTTTTTTTTTTTTTTTTTAAATCTGTCATCTATATGATCTGACATTGACTCATGGGGTTTTGTAATCTATAATATAAAGCTACTATAATTCTTAGGAGCTCCGAAAAGAGCATCATAATAGTTTTAGTAATGAATATTAATCAATGCTTAATACAGAAACTCTGAATAGAAAGAATTAATGAAATGTACACTTTTAACCCTTAGCGACCTGGCCCTTTTTCGTTTTTGCGTTTCCATTTCACTCCCCACCTTCAAAAATCTTTAGTTTTTCATGTCAAGCTGTGTGAGGGCTTGTTTCGCTTAACAAATTTCAATTCATAGTGACAGCATTTAATATTCCATGTGTGTGTACTGGGAAGCAGGAAAAAAATTCCAAATGCAGTGAAATTGGTGAAAAAATGCATTTGCCCCATTTTCTTCATGGCTTGGCTTTACTGGTTTCCCGTGCGCCCCAAATGACACATGTCTTTATCGTGGGGTCGGTGTTGTGGCACGGGATACCAAATTTATATTGGTTTATAATGTTTCATTCTTTTACAAATTATAAACCCTCCTGTACAAAAAACTTAATTTGCCATCTTCTGGCACAATAAGTTTTTCATATTTCGTGTATGGAGCTGTGTTTGGTATCATTTTTGCAAGATAAGAGGATGTTTTTCAATGCTACCATTTTGAGGACTGTTCGGCCTTTTGATCGCTTCTTTATTATGTTGCAAAATGGCAAAAAACCGTGATGCTCTCTCCGAACACCCGCTATCGACGTGTGACGAATAAACGTTGTCAAGGGGTTTAGGACATCTACCATCAGTTTGACGAAAATACAGTTGTAGTGCATAAAAAACTGCATTTTTGCTGCTAAAGCATACTGTTAAGCAATATGTAAAATAGCTGGAGGCGCCAGGCCCAGCCGGAAGCTAGGAGCCGACTGGTGACGTGAGGACCGGGGGCGTGGAGAGAGCATGGCTGCGCTCTCTCTAGTCTCCGGATGGGAGCAGGAGCTACATGTACAGCAGGGGGGCTTGCAACATTAAAATCCGCGATGCTGAAGGCTCTCGGCAATGTCAGCCTAAGTCCTTCTGGCTCATTTCCATATATATTTTTTTACAACAACATATGCGTTTCTTTATGCACTAAAACCTATTCTGATGGTCCCCTAAAGAACAAACATGTCATGCGGACACTGTGCTATCAGTTAACTGGTGGTAGTTCCCTTTTAAGAAAGGATGCATTAACTCATTTGGTAGATTTGTCTACCAGATGTTAGGCTTAATTAGACAGTGGTCTAGTCATTATGGGACTTTCATTCCACTCAAAAACAATGATTATGGTTATTTGAAACATTGGGAGATTATATATTTTCCACATCCTCCACCTGGCTTGCTGAATAATCAGAAACCATCTGCTACGCTAATCTATTCCGAAAGGCAACACAAGTCTTCTCTTTAAAGACGTATATTTAATTTGTAGCAGTGCGTTTCCTCATTAACCAAATTCAAAGTGATAAAGAGAGAGACAGTGTTGTACTTAGGTGTTTTACGAAACAGGTGATATCCATTTTATCATAGCCTGGACATGAAATAATACATGTAGATAATTTTGTGTGACTCTCTACAGCGATGCCATCTCGTCTAAAAAAACATTGGCTAGGCCAATGATAGTATGATCTAGACGTACCATGGGATTAATGCTCCAGCCCCAAGAGGGTATGAGCAGTGCACCTGAATGAAGCAGAAGGTATTAGTATTCATAAATATAGTTAAGGTACTGGCAGAGGTCATTGCTATGGTAGTAGGGATGACATGAACCTCCATCTCACCAATTATTGGCAGTATTGGCTGATGATGTAAGTAAAAAGATATTTTAATGCTTTTTAATATGAGTAAAACTGCATATACAAGCATCGCTGACGTTTGTAAAGGCGTTAACGCGATCTCTGGGAGGGGGGATGTCATTTGCTACCACCTCAACCCTGCCAGAATTGCAGTCCTATGTAACATATACACCTCAGTGCCACCTCCCCCCACCAGACAAGCATTCTCATTAAACATACACCTCATGCCTCAGCTCGCCAGACATGCAGTCCCATGTACATGCCCTCATGCCCTCGCACCACCACATGCAGTCCATGTAAAACACCTCATTCCTCCTCAGCACCCCCGACATGCAGTCTCATGTAACTACGCCTCATGCCACCTCAGCACTTGCCAGACATGCAGTCCCATGTAACATACATGTCTCCCAACCTTCCTACAATATCATATCCACTCTCTGTAACGCCCCTCACCTCTATACACACTGTGCACAAACAGTTCCCGTACGGTTCTACTTGCAGGCAGCCATTACTTTTATGCTTGGCGATTTTTCTGGGGAGTCTTACGGCGCCTCATCAAGCTCTATGACGCTTGTGAATGTGAAGCGATCTCAGGCAACATGGATCTAGCAGTAGAGGGAGAAAATATTTTTTTGGTAATATTTCTTATATTTTTAACTTGGGGCCTGTTTATGCGTAAAACCAAGGCACACTTGTTTTTTTGATATTTGCCTGTACACACAAATTGCCAAGAAACTGCCCTGGTACATGCCCAGGGACGTGAAAATCTGACTGGCCTAATGGACCGGAACAATTGAGAGGTATGCTGTATCCACGCTCAGTTTTTTGTAGTGGAAGGATAAACCGGAAAATAAATGAAACATCTTTAGTATGCTGTCAAAACGCTAAAAAAGCTCTTTGTCTCCTTGTGTTCCCAGAATCTGCATGTGCCCTGTTTTCTGCTCTTTGTCATCTCAGACGTGTTCACTGATTTTTAGCTCTGATCACCAATCAGGTCCATCTCCTGAGTTGACTCTGACTTCCATGACACAGAGTAAGACAGTATTGTCATGGAACTCCTTCTCTCAGTGGTGGTCTAACACGTGCAAACCTCTGGTAACTAAGCGAAAGATTGGAAATAAAAATAGGATTAAATTTATGTTAAGCACAATGCGCATTGGCCATAATGTGCCGATCTGTAAGTTTTTACATTCATAATAGTTTTCATTTTAATTCTCCAGACCTTCTAAATCCTCAAGGCAGTAGTAATGTTGTGCACATTGTATTCGAGTGTGCCCCAAAAGTTACTACTGGGCTGCTCATACCATCACTGACCTCACGTTAGATTCTATTGAAGAGTGATACTCACCCAGAAACCTTCTATCTACTTGTATCCTATCCCATGAGTATCCTTATAGATCTGCATGCATCTCCCTAAAATTATTTTTATATACCATGTGAGACCGTCACATCCTTAGTTTATGGTTGCTTGTTCCTAGGGCAATATAGAAATTGTTTATAAGAAGTGACACAGCACGCTGTATGGTTTGGGTACCTAGCAGTCCTACCTACTATCCTATGCATAGCCTCTTATTCTGAGATGCTGCTGTGTAAAATACATGTAGTTCACATGGGGCAGATTTGTTCAAGGTATAAACGTTCTTACTACCAGAGGTGATTCCTCCTGACCAGGAAAGTGGGTAAAGAAATTAGAAGATATCATATGATCATTGGAGGAGTTTCTGTTTGTGTGTAGTGATCCATTGTTTGTATCATGCCTTGGCTTCGTGTAGTCAGATTTAGCATTCACGCTCTCTATGCTGCACTTTTAAGAACATTTTGTGAAGATGCGCCATGGCCATGGACTGTAGCACCGATGACAGGCGTCAGATAAGTTAATTATTGGATCTATATGACCAAGTAATTCATAGAACCGACTAAATGTTTATTTGACATATTCCGTTATTGTTGTTTTTATCCATGGTCTTTCTATCTTATATATTCCACTCTATATATCAATACTACTAATAATTATTAACTCTTATATAGTATACTCCCAGTAACATGGCTTGTAGATTTGTAGAGGAATCACAATCAACACTATTACTCCTCTTTTATTTTTTTTTTCCGTCTTCTACCTGCTGCTGGTTAATTTGTCACTTTTTTCTGCTTCAATGTTCCCTTGTGATGCCTGTAGCTCTGGTTGTCTCTGACAATGGTGTGTAGGCTTTTGTAGAACGTCGGTATCTTATTACATGATTAGAGTTCTCTTCAATAATTACCATTAGACAATAGGCTGCACGCTAGGCTGGCAGCAGAGGAGGAGCAATAGGCAACACAGCCAGCAGCTGCTCTTCCCCACAGACAGCTGCAGGATAAGCTGACTTTAGCTTCTTATTCATCTCCCCTTTTATTGTCTACAACTTTTTATTACGTTAGGGCAAACTATATCCCATGGATAAATCGGTAATTTAAGCAAAGTTGTAACCCCCCTTATTTATTCAGCAGCTGATAGGAATCTTTTTATAAATAAGCACTATGAAGTAGACATCCAGCTAATGTGCGACGGTTCCGCTAATTCTTGTTAGGCTGGCAAATACAAGTTTGGCCCTTTTGGGGATTTCCTGGTGAAATAATATAAGGGAATCCCGTTGTCAATGACACTTTGTCTGACTCCTGTCGCTGGTGTTTTTGTAAAGCCTGAGACATGCACCATTCCCATTGTTAACAAATGTTTTTAGTACGCTGGAATATCGTCCCACTTTTATTTCACAAGGTATTGGTTTGTTAACCTTTGTTACAGTAAAAGATTTGCCCATTTAAGCCTGCAGTTATCGAGCTTCTTATTCAATTGTAACACTGGCCTCTTATTCACTTATAGGTTCTCTGTCCCCGATTCATTTGAGTTTTGTGTTATAATCGCACAAGTTAAGGCGGCTAGTCAGCAGCGTGGCTGGTCGAGCTATCACCTGTTGCAGGAGAGCTGGGGTGTGTTCTAGTCCCCTCCCTCCCGCGCTCTGTCTCTCATCTGTGCTGTTTGCCTGAAATGCAGCCCTCTTGCTTTGTGAGGGTAATTTGTTTATCTAACTGCGTGCAGCTCCCACTGCTTTCCCCTTTTCTAATCCTGCTTCCCTTCAGCTCGTCTCTCTTTTTTCTCTCTCTTTCTGAAATCTTTTCTAATGCTAAGGCCTACATGGCACATCTGTTGCCTCCGTCACCCTCTTCACGGCTGGACCATTTGCCACCCGTCGTCTGAAGTCTTGGCAGTTGACCCACACAACTTGTAAAAGGTGTATTGCTCGGAGTTTCCATGGCAGAGCTAACAAACCCAACTGCTTCACACAGCTACAGTCGGCCCTGCCTTCTCTTTCCTCCACTTTGGGTAGATGTATCCTGAATATGGCGAACTCTCTTATACTTCACTCACATAATTTCTTTTTACTGTGCCTTATTCTGTCTATTTAGTTCATGAAAGTTATACCGCTTAGCAATTACATAAATTCTACTTCCTGTTTTGTACCTGTGAATAAATTGCCCTATTTGTTACTTTCCAATCATTGCTTCTTTGTGTACTCGTAATTGAAAACAATGGAAAAGAACCTGTTGTTGAATACAATTTGTCGAACGTCAGACCTTTTAAGTGAAGAGTATTCAAGGGTTATTGGCGGATGAAAGACTACTAACTCGTAAGCTTACATTGTTATTTTTTTTCTTTATTCTTATCTAATCAGCTCTTAGCATCTGCCATTATTGATAACTATATGTGCTTATAAATGGAATTTTTTATTTTTTTTTCTTAACAGCAGTCCCCGGGTTACATCACAAGATAGGGACTGTGGTTTGTTCTTAAGTTTGAGATTGTTGTAAGTCAAACTGTATATTTTATCATTGTAGTTCCCGACAATTTTTTTTTTTGTCCCAGTGACAATTGGGAGTTTCAAATTTTTTTTGTCTGCAAAGGACCAAGAATATCAATAAAGCTTCAGTTGCAGACAATTTTAAGCTGATTATTGCAATCTGGACTATTTTTAAAGCATCCAGAGAGCTTACCAGAGGTCACAGTGGGCGAGGGGTCCGTCTGTACCTATGGGTTTCTGTAATTCTGGTGTCCTTAAGTAGTGGACCGCCTTTATAAGTTATTTTTATAAAGATGGTTTCAGTTTCTATGGCACATGGCTTAGTTACTTGTAGACCGAATTTTGTCTGATTGTACAGTATTTTATTTACACACAAAAAACCATGACTTTCTAAGCTCTGGATGATTTTGAGAAGAGAGTGTATATAGTTTTGGAAACTGTCATCAAACATTGGTAAATTGAATTAACTAATTTATAGTTAGGAACCTGACAAATCCATTTTCCTTGACCTGTAAGTAGCTATAATATCTGCAACACCTTAAAACTTTCCATTGATGTTGAAAATCATTTGCTTCTCTACATCCTTCCTTTTAACTACGTATATATCCTAAAACACGGAGAAAGCAAAAAAATATATAGAATTATTTTCTGTTTTCCGTCTCTTCTTCTCCCTTTTTAGCTGAATTTTCCTTCTGGGAGAATTCACTGCGGTCTATCGTTCTATGACCCAGCTTTTTTAAGAAATCTGAGGTAATAAAATATCTACATATTCTTTCGAATACTTGTACTTATAAGAAAAAATATTTAGAGAAAATTAATTTATATATTAAGTCTTGTCATATGGGTCCTCCTTGAATTAACCACTTAATGCTTTCATTCGGTTTTAGCTGATTTCTGCCATAGACAATTTTTTATTTTTTATTTTATCTTAATAGCATTATGGTATCCACATGTCCACAAAGCCTTTGGCAATATAATATAACTCTCTATACAGCATCACTAATGTCTGCAGGAGAAAGGGGTTGGCCCACTTACATCAACTTCTGTTGATGCAGATATAAGTGTATTTACAATCATATACTCTATTAACAATCTGCAGGCTTTCTTCGATGTGGCAAAGTAAAGCCTCCTGGTTCAGAATGTGCTTTGTCTAACCAGCTGCTTTCCTGTCAAATAAAAGACAGGAGATTGTGGGTCATGTGATCTCTAAATGTCATACCATGTGTTCATTTCTCTGCCTTCCAGATTCCTTATGATTGTATTCAGTCTGTTACCCCTCACTCCACGTCTTCGTATAAGGTTTGTCCTGTCCCACACAAACTTATCTTTTCGGCCATTTTTAATTTCAGGAAGACTAGCTAGAGGTAAGACATTCTGAGCCAGGACCCTTATCTCAAAAAGTTTTGGAGCTTTTAATAGATGTATAAGGGTAAGTTACCTCATATCCTGCCCACCACATATGACAACAAAGTGTGTCCATCCCCTCTAAGGGTATTCAAATGTCATGGAAGTCCACAACTGCACATTTTTCAAGTTGTGGTCTACCTTTTGGGTTACTCTTACAAACTAACAGTCCTTTAGATCTAGTTAGCCTGTGCAGTATTTCCTGGTTTGGGGTTAGTATTTATGACATGTTTGTGTTATGCATAATACCTCCCAGTTGTATATTCTAAGGCGCCATTTTCCATATACTGTTTTTACAGTAAATCGTGACTGAGATCTTTTCATAAACAGTTATTGGAGATTTTTAACTGTCCAGCGACCGAATTCTGTCGTAGCTTGCAACTAAAAAACTGTCATCACAACGTTTTGATGACGGTTTGAGACTCTTTTCTGGCTCTCCTACAACTAACTCAACAAAATAGGTGTGGCCCTGTGAAAAGGGGGCGTGAGTCTTGCTTTAAACAAAATCCCACCACGTGCACCGAAACTACTGACCTGAAAAAATTGTTGTCCTACATTCCGACGGAAAGTAAGCCAGTAATATGAGTTCAGTGTAATGACCAGACAGTCTTATCGTAGGAGCAGATTTACAACCCGCACCATACACTATATAAATCGTGGTGCAGAATAAGACTTCTGGTCTAACTCTGCACTAACCTATGGACACTTTTTATAAATTGTCCCCTATGTCTTACTAATCAACCATCTAAGAAAACTATATGCTCTGTGCAGATATTGGTTGTAGAACTCGGTTATTGTCGGTATTAGTTGCAGTAAAAGTGTTTTCTTTTGAGGAATTAATCATAGTGCATCTCCCAAAGTAGCCAATAGTCACAGTGCTTGCCCCTCAGTAGCTAGTAGTCGCGATGCCTGCTTCCTGTAGCCACTGGTTGCAATGTCTGCCAACAGTAGCCGGTGGTCACAATGCCTGGCCCCAGTAGCCGGTGGTCACAAAGCCTGGCCCCAGTAGCCGGCGGTGACAGAGCCTGGCCCCCATTAGCCTGCAGTCACAGAGGCTGCCCCCAGAAGCCAGTATGGAGGTGGACGTGTCATAACACGCTATATCTATTCATCAGAAATACATGCAACGTTTCTGCACTCTGTCTTTGTCAAACAGAAATGTTGAAATATTGCATTTATTTGATAAATAAAGGAAACACTTGATGCACTGGATTATAATGGAGTGCTGCTGCTTTTTTCTCAGTTGTATCTTCCAGGACCCATGCAACTGGGATCTTTCTGCTACTGGAACCCACCCCTGTGTATGCAGGCCCAGATTGGGTATATTTGGATGCTGTCTCAAACTTTGTTCTCTGGACAATGCAATGCTGGCAGCCTGTGCGATGTATGGAGAGCTGATTTTAGCTACCATGCTCCGCTGTATCAATTCAGGAGAGGGAGCCAACTCGCTACTGTGCTTCAGCGAGCCGGCTGCTATTTTAAAAACCGTCTTGCACGAGTTGGTTGGATCCCACCCCTGAGTTTAGGAAAGAAAGGGGAGAAGAAAACATTTCTACATGTATAATAAGGTTTTTAGTATTTGTGTTTAACATTTTATTAAAGTTGCCAGGTCTGTCAAACGCCGGCACTGGGGCCAGGCTCTGTCAACGCCGGCTACGGTGGCCAGGCTCTGTCAGCCTCGCTACTGGGCCAGGCTCTGTCAACGCCGGCTACTGGGGCCAGGCTTTGTGACCACCGGCTACTGGGGCCAGGCTCTGTCAACGCCGGCTACTGGGGCCAGGCTCTGTGACCACCGGCTACTGGGGCCAGGCTCTGTGACCACCGGCTACTGGGGCCAGGCTCTGTGACCACCGGCTACTGGGGCCAGGCTCTGTGACCACCGGCTACCGGGGCCAGGCTCTGTGACCACCGGCTACCGGGGCCAGGCTCTGTGACCACCGGCTACCGTTGCCATTGGCTCTTGTACCCACAGCTACCGGGGCCAGGCTCTGTGACCACCAGCTACCGGGGCCAGGCTCTGTGACCACCAGCTACTGGGGCCAGGCTCTGTGGCCACCAGCTACTGTTGGCAGCCATTGCAACCAGTGGCTACAGGAAGCAGGCATTGCGACTACTAGCTACTGAGGGGCAAGCACTGTAACTATTGGCTACTGTTGGGAGAGCACTATGATAATGTCCTCAAAAAACACACTTTACTGCAACACCTACACAATAACCGAGTTCTACAACCATATCTGCACAGAGCATGTCCAAATACCCAATAATCCTCAATGAGCTAACCCCAGATGACTGCTTCCTAATTTTACATAGTTTTCTTAGATTGGTTGATTATGTACAGACATAGGGGAAATTTATAAAAAGTGTCCAAGGTTAGTGAGAGTTAGACCAGACAGTCTATTCTGCACCGATTATATAAGTGTCTGGTGCGGGGTGACTAAATCTGCTCTACTGATAAGATGTCTGGTCATTACACTGAAACTCTATACTGCTTACTTTCGTCTGGAATTAGAACAATTCTTTTCAGGTCAGTAGTTTCTGGTTGCACGTGGTGGGTTTTTTTAAAGCAGTCACGCCCCCTTTTCACAGGCCACACCCTATTTTGTGAGCTTAGTTGTAGGAGAGCCAGAAAAGAGTCTCCAAACCGCTCTCAAAACGTGTGCATACAGTTTTTTAGTCAAGCTACGACAGAATTCGTCGTGGACAGTTTAATAAATCTCCAATAATGTTTATGAAAAGATTCAGTCACGATTTACGTAAAAACAGTATTATGAAATGGCGCCTTAGAATATACAACTGGGAGGTTATGCATAACACAAAACATGTCATAAATACTAACCCCAAAACCAGGAAATACTGCAAGGCTAATAGATCTAAAGGACTGTAGCTTGTAAGACAGTAACCCCAAAAGGTAGACACAACTTGAAAATGTGCAGTGTGGACTTCCATGACATTTTGAATACCCTTTAGAGGGGCATGGACAACTTGTGTTGTCATATGTGGTGGGCAGGATATGAGGTAACTTACCCATATACATCTATTAAAGCTCCAAATCACTTTCTTGAGATAAGGGTCCTGGTCAGAATGTTTTACCTCTTAGCTAGTCATTCCTGAATTAAAATGGCCGAAACAGATAAGTTTTGGGGACAGGACAAACCATACAAAGTAAGTGGAGTGAGGGTAACAGACTGAATACAATCATAAGGATCTGGAAGGCAGAGAATGAACACATGGTATGGACATTAGGATCACATGACCCACAATCTCCTGTCTTTTATTTGAAGGAATAGCAGCTGGTTAGACAAAAGACATTCTGAACCAGGAGGCTTTACTTTGCACATCAAGAAAGCCTGCAGCATTGTAATAGAGGTATATTGATTGTAAATTACCTTATATCCTGCCTCACACAGAAGTTGATGTTAAGGGCCAACCCCTTTCTCCTGCAGACATTTAGATGATTGCTACTAGAGAGTTATATTTATATTGCCAAAGGCTTTGAGACATAATGGATACCAATGCTATAAATAAAATAAAAAATAAAAAATGTCTATGGCAGAAATCAGCTAAAACCGAATGAAAAGCATTAAGTGGTGTCATTAAGTAGGACAATACTGACAAGACTTAATATATAAATAATTTTTCTAAAATTATTTTTCTTATAAGTACAAGTATTCGAGAATATGTAGATATTTTATTACCTCAGATTCTTAAAAAAGCTGGGTATAGAACGAAGCCGCAGTGAATTCTCCCAGAAGGAAATTCGATAAAAGGGGAGAGAGAGGAAACAGAAAATAATTCTATATATTTTTTTGCTTTTCCTGTGTTTTAGGATATATAAGTAGTTAAAAGGAAGATGTTGAGAAGCAAATGATTTTCAACATCAATGGAAAAGTTTTAAGGTGTTTGCAGATATATACACTTACAGGTCAAGGAAAATGGATTTGTCAGGTCTAACTATAAATTAGTTAATTCAATTTACCAATGTTGATGACAGTTTCCAAAACTCATATACACTCTCTTCTCAAAATCATCCAGAGCTTAGAAGTCATTGGTTTTTGGTGTAAATAAAATACTGTACAATCTAGACAACAATTCGGTCTCACAAAATAAGCCAGTGCCCATAGAAACTGAAACCACTTTATAAAAATAACTTATAAAGGCGGTCACTACTTAAGGACACCGATTACAGTAACCCATGTTACAGACGGACCCTCGCCCACTTGTGACTCTGGTGAAGCTCTTGGATGCTTTAAAAATAGTACCCAGATGCAATAATCAGCTTAAATTGTCGCAATGAAGCTTTATTGATATCTTGGTCCTTTCAGCAAAAAAATTTGAAACTCCCAATTGTCACTGGGACAAAAAAAAAAATTGTCGGGAACTACATGATAAAATATACAGTTGACTACAACAACTCAACTTAAGAACAAACCACAGTCCCTATTTGATGTAACCCGGGACTGCCTGTATAGAAAAAAAATAAAAATTCCATTTATAAGCCATTAGTTATCAATAATGGCAGACTAAGAGCTGATAAGAATAAAGAAAAAATAACAATGTAAGCTTACGAGTCTAGTAGTCTTTCCATCCGCCATTAACCCTTGAATACTCTTCACTTAAAAGGTTGACGTCACAAATTGTATTCAACAACAGGTTCTTTTCCATTGTTTCAATTACGAGTACACAAAGAAGCAAATGACTTGGAAAGTAACAAATAGGGCAAATTTATGTCACAGGTACCAAACAGGAGTAGATATTTATTAATTGGTCAAGCCGCGTATTAACTTTCAAACTAATATAGACAGAATAAGGCACAGTAAAAAGTAAATTATGTGAGTGAAGTTAAAAGAGAGTTCTGCATATTCAGATACATCTACCCAAAGTGGAGGAAAGAGAAGGCAGGGCGACTGTAGCTGCTGTGAAGCAGTTGGGTGTTAGCTCTGCCATGAAACTCGAGCAATACTACCTTTTACAAGTGTGTGTCACTGCCAAGACTTCAGACGAGGTGGCAACATGGTCCAGCCGTGAATGAGGGTGACGGATGGCAACAAGCTGCCATGTAGGCCTCTAGCATTAGAAACAGATTTCAGAAAGAGAGAAAAGAGAGAGAGCTGAAGGGAAGCAGGATAGAAAAGAGGAAGCAGTGGGAGCTGCACGCAGTAGATAAACAAATTACCCTCACACAAGAGGGCTGTATTTCAGGCAAACAGCACAGATGAATGACAGCAGCGCGGGAGGGAGGGGACATAGACACCCCAGCTCTCCAACAGGTGATAGCTCGACCAGCACGCTGCTGCTAGCAGCCTTAACTTTGGACTTAATAACACAAAACTCAATGAGATCAGGGAAAAACCTATAAGTGAATAAGAGGCAGTGTTACCAATTGAATAAGGAGCTCTAGATAACCAGGCTTAAATGGGCAAATCTTTTTACTTAACAAAGGTTAAAAACCAATACCTTGTGAAATAAAAGTGGGACGATATTCCAGCGTACTAAAAACATTTGACAATGGGAATGAGTGCAGTGTCAGGCTTTAAAAAACACCAGACAGGAGTCAGACAAAGTCTATTGCACACTGGATTCCCCTTATATTATTTCACAAGGAAATCCCCAAAAGGGCCAAACTTGTACTTTGCCAGCCTCAACAAGAAGTCGGGCACCCGTCTGCACATTAGCTGGATGTCTTACTTCAAAGATCTTTATTTATAAAAAGATTCCTTATCATGCTGAATAAATAAGGTGGGGTTACAACTTTGTCTTAAATTACCGATTTATTTCCATGGGATATTAGTTTGCCCTACGTAATAAAAAGTTGTAGACAATAAAAGGGGAGAGAATAAGAAGCTAAAGTCAGCCTTATCCTGCAGCTGCTGTGGAAGAGCAGCTGCTGGCTGTGTCTGCCTATCTCCTCCTCTGCTGCCAGCCTAGCGTGCAGCCTATTGTCTAATGGATAATATATTGAAGAGAACCTCTTATCATGTAATAGATACCTGACGTTCTAACAAAAGCCTACACACCATTGTCATTAGACAACCAGAGCTACAGGCATCACAAGGGAACATTGAAGCAAAAAAAAGTGACCAAATTAACCAGCAGCAGGTAGAAGACGAAAAAAAAATAAAAAGAGTAACTAGTGTTATTGTGATTCCTCTACAATCTAAGCCATGTTACTGGGAGTATTATATATACAGAGATAATAATTATTAGTAGTTATTATATATAGCTGGATGATATATAAAGATAGAAAGACCACTGGATAAAAACAACAATAAGGAATATGTCAAATCAACATTTAGCGGTTCTATGAATTACTTGGTCATGCTAGATCCATAATTACTTACTGACGCTGTCATCGGCTGCTACAGTCCATGGCCATGGGCATCTTCACAAATGTCTTAAAAGGCAGCTAGAGAGGTGAATGCTAAATCTGCTACATCGAGCCAAGGCTGATAAAACCAATGGATCACTACACACAAAGAAACTCTCTCCAATGATCATATGATATCTTCTAATTATCTTTACCCCAACTTTCCTGGTCAGGAGGAATCCACCTCTGCGTAGTAAAGAAAGTTTATTACCTTGAACAAATCTGCCCCATGTGAACTACATGTATTTTACACAGCAGCATCTCAGAATAAGAGGCCATGCATAGGCATAGTAGTAGGACTGCTAGGTACCCAAACCATACAGCGTGCTGTGTACTTTCTTATAAACAATTTCTATATTGCCCTAGGAACAAGCAACCATAAACTAAGGATGTGACGGGTCTCACATGTATTAAAAATATATTTTTAGGGGATGCATGGCAGTATCTATAAGGATACTCATGGGATAGGAACAAGTAGATCAGAAGGTTCTGGGTGAGTGATCACTCTTCAATAGAATCTAACGTGAGGTCAGTGATGGTATGACGCCAGTAGTAATTTTGGGGCACACTCAGAAATACAATGTGCACAACATACTACTGCCTTAGGATTTAGAAGGCTGGAGAATTAAAATGAAAACTATTATGAATGTAAAAACTACCAAGATCGCACATTATGGCATGCGCATGTGCTTAATAAATTAATCCATATTTTATTTCCAATCTTTCCTTAGTTACCAGAGGTTGCCGTGTTAGACACCACCTGAGAGAAGAGTTCCCATGACAATACTCTTACTTAGTGTCATGGAAGCTCAGAGTCAACTCAGAGAGATGGACTCTGATTGGATGATCAGAGGCCTAAAAATCAGTATGAACACTCTGAGATGACAAAGAGCAGAAACAGGGCACATGCAGATTCTGGGAACAGAGACAAAGAGCCATTTTCTATGCTTTTGACAGCATACTAAAAGATGTTTTCATTTTATTTCCGGTTTATCATTCCACTCACAAAAATGACGTGGATACAGCATACCTCTCAATTGTTCCGGATCCATTAGGCCAGTCAGATTTTCACGTCCCGGGCATGTACCAGGGCAGTTTCTTGGCAATTTGTGTGTACAGGCAAATATAAAAAAACAATGTCCTTGGTTTTACGCATAAACAGGCCCCAAGTTAAAAATATAAGAAATATTATCAAAAGAAATATTTTCTCCCTCTACTGCTAGATCCATGTTGCCGAGATCGCTTCACATTCACAAGCGTCATAGAGCTATGATGAGGCGCCGTAAGACTCCAGAAAAATCGCCAAGCATAAAAGTAATGGCTGCCTGCAGTAGAACCGTACGGGAACTGTTTGTGACAGTGTGTATAGAGGTGAGGGGGCGTTACAGAGAGTGGATATGATATTTGTAGAAGGTTGGGAAGACATGTATGTTACATGGGACTGCATGTCTGGCAAGTGCTGAGGTGGCATGAGGCGTAGTTACATGACTGCATGTCGGGGGTGCTGAGGGGATGAGGTGTTTTACATGAGACTGCAGTGGTGGTGCGAGGGCATAGGGCATGTACATGGGACTGATGTCTGGCGAGCTGAGGCATGAGGTGTATGTTTAATGAGAACTGCTTGTCTGGTGGGGGGAGGTGGCATGAGGTGTATATGTTACATAGGACTGCATTTCTGCAGGGTTGAGGTGGTAGCAAATGACATCCCCCCTCCCAGAGATCGCGTTAACGCCTTTACAAACGTCAGCGATGCTTGTATATGCAGTTTTACTCATATTAAAAAGCATTAAATATCTTTTTACTTTTACTCATCAGCCAATACTGCCAATAATTGGTGAGATGGAGGTTCATGTCATCCCTACTACCATGAGCAATGCCTCTGCCAGTACCTTAATCTATATTTATGAATACTAATACCTTTCTGCTTCATTCAGGTGCACTGCTCATACCCTCTTGGGGCTGGAGCATTAATCCCATGGTACGTCATAGATCATACTATCATTGGCCTCAGCCAATGTTTTTTTAGACGAGATGGCATCGCTGTAGAGCGTCACACAAAATTATCTACATTACTGTATTTCAGTCCAGGTCTATGATAAAATGGATATCACCTGTTTCGTAAAACACCTAAAGTACAACACTGCTCTCTCTTTATCACTTTGAATTTGGTTAATGAGGAAACGCACTGCTACAAATTAAATATTACTGTCTTTAAAAGAGAAGACTGTGTTGCCTTTGCGAATAGATTAGGCGTAGCAGATGGTTTCTGTTATTCAGCAAGCCAGGTGGAGGATGTGGAAATATATAATCTCCCAATGTTTCAAATAACCATATCATTGTTTTTGAGTGGAATGAAAGTCCCATAATGCTAGACCACTGTCTAATTAGCCTAATCATCTGGTAGACAAATCTACCAAGAGTTAATGCTATCCTTTCTTAAAAGGGACATCTACCACCAGTTTAACTGATAGCACAGTGTCCAGCATGACATGTTTGTTCTTTAGGGACCATCAGAATAGGTTTTAGTGCATAAAGAAACCGCATATGTTGTTGTAAAAAAATATATTGGAAATGAGCCAGAGAGCTTAGGCTGACATTGCCGAGAGCCTCTCAGCATCGCGGATTTTAATGTATGCAAGCCCCCTGCTGTAACATAGCTCCTGCTCCCATCCGGAGACTAGGAGAGAGCGCAGCCATGCTCTCTCCACGCCCCGGTCCTCGACGTCACCAGTCGGCTCCTAGCTTCCCGGCTGGGGCCTGGCGCCTCCAGCTATTTACATATTGTTAACAGTTGCTTTAGCAGCAAAAATGCAGTTTTTTATGCACTACAACTGTATTTTCGTCAACTGATGGTAGATGTCCTAAACCCCTTGACAACGTATTATTCGTCACACGTCGATAGGGGTGTTCGGAGAGAGATCACGGGTTTTTTGCCATTTTGCAACATAATAAAGAAGCGATCAAAAGGCCGAACAGTCCTCAAAATGGTAGCATTGAAAACATCCTCTTATCTTGCAAAAAATGATACCAAACACAGCTCCATACACGAAATATGAAAAACTTATTGTGCCAGAAATGGCAAATAAGTTTTTTGTACAGGAGGTTTTAATTTGTAAAAGAATGAAACATTATAAACCAATATAAATTTGGTATCCCGTGCACAACACCGACCCACGAATAAAGACATGTGTCATTTGGGGCGCACGGTGAAAACCATAAAGCCAACCATGTAAGAAAATGGGGCAAATGCATTTTTTCACCAATTTCACTGCATTTGGAATTTTTTTCCTGCTTCCCAGTACACACACATGGAATATTAAATGCTGTCACTATGAATTGAAATTTGTTAAGCAGAAAACAAGCCCTCATACAGCTCTTGACATGAAAAACTAATAGATTTTTGAAGGTGGGGAGTGAAATGGAAACGCAAAAACGAAAAAGGGCCAGGTCGCTAAGGGTTAAAAGTGTACATTTCATTTAATTCTTTCTATTCCAGGTTTCTGTATTAAGCATTGATTAATATTCATTACTAAACTATTATGATGCTCTTTTCGGAGCTCCTAAGAATTATAGAGCATTTATATTATAGATTACAAAACCCACAGAGTTACAATGTCAGATCATATAGATGACAGATTTAAAAAAAAAAAAAAAAAAACACAAGCTGGACTGTACTTCCCTTTTATCTTCATCTTGCTGTCAAGATGGTGTTCAGTTTCAGAAAGAAATTACACAAACTCTAACTGCTAGAAAGCACGGAACAAACAAACCACTACTGGTCTAAGTATTGAAATGATATATCAGGCCTTGGGCTACATGTGGCCATTGGCCAATAAGAAACTCACACACAAAAGCTACTTATTAAAAGATTTGTTGATACATCTACACATGTTTATATGCAAAATAATAGGTGACCGTTATGATGTATATGCTACTAATGATTTTGGGTAATTTTTTGTATTTTCACTTAACATTTCAAAACTTATAAAGTATACCCAACCCCCTAATGGCAGAAGCGTATACCGTACTGCTGTACAACTCACTGTATATAGGTATTCACAATAACAAATCCTATCTCCATATCAAAAACTAGTTGCCAAGTGTCAGATTTCTAGGGGGCCAACCTCTAGGACCCTCAGGCAGTATAACCCCATGTATGAATCGAGTAGTAATGAGACCATGCCTACTCTCTTCTATGGACTGACAGTCATAGTAGAGACAGTGCTCACTCAGCTCCACAGATATGAATGAATTATAGTCTCTACATACACGGGAACTTATGGGCCCGCAGTCTTGTGAAAACTTTAAGACCCCTATTGTTCAATATCTTTCGCGTCTCCACAGTATAGGGCAGTGATGGCGAACCTTTTAGGAGCGAGTGACCAAAACAATTCAAGCCAAACGTTGTGTGTCCTGGGACATTCAATGCGTAGAAGAGGAGAAATTCAGATTATTAATGTAACTTCCCTCCAGGGTCCCTGTACAGGAAGAATGCAGAGCCCTGGAGGAGATCAAATTTAATATCCAGCTCTGTCCACATTCTTCGCTCCTCCTTCATTCCAGGCAGGCAAGGATGTGTGTTCTTTAAAATAGTGCTCAATGTACTTTGTGGGACTGCAGGAGGCATGTGTCCGGCATGACTCTATGCTGGACCAGGGTGCCACAGAGTACCACTTCGGCCCGTGCCAGGTTCGCCACCACTGGTATAGGGGATGTGTATCAGTGGCAAACCCTTCAACTACTAGTATTTATACCGTTTATCATGAAGAATAAGTAGATCAAATTGTCTGTTGAACCATCTACTAAGTAATAATCACACAGAATAGTCATGAGACAATAAGTCAGTATAACAAATATTTTTTATATTTGAGAAAAGAGAATTCCTGTTTTATGCCCCTAATGGTTAAAATAGTTTCCCCAGTGGGTTCCTAGGACTATTCATACCCCAACTTGGATGTTAACCATTTTGCCCAGAACATGCTGTCCTTAAAAAACAACACACCCAAATATCACAAGCCCATACAATTCTGAAGTGGATGTTTTGTTTCTTTTTCACCAAAAGCAACAGACTCCTCAACCTGTGCCCTTTTTTCCAAGTGTTTGCCCACATATTCTATGGACTCCTGCCACTCTCAACAAAGAGAATGGAAGCTCTTTTAACGCCAGCGTGTCGGTTTACTTCTACTTACAAAAGATACAAAGCTGGAGTTCCTGATTCATGTCCAATCACTCTGCCCAGCAGACACTGTGACACAGCCAATGACTTGGACGTTGTTTGAGTCACTGAGAAATAATATAGGGCCCAGTGCCAAAGGGCCTAAGCAGACATTGATTATGGCCACAATTAATCTGACTAGCTGCCACGCTGTAATGGATTAAGTTGAACGCATCTAACCATGTTATATATACTCATAATATAAGGGGATATTATAATGATATATATTATATTAACTATCTTACTATATTTAGCTATCGTGTGTGTCGGTGTAAGTTATGCTTGTTTACATCCTCCTGACGACAAAGCAGTCTTATCCAAAGCACTCTCTTATATTAGTGTCTGCTTTCTCTTTTCTCGGACAGTTTAGTGTATAAACTATACCGGCGATCATAACAACTCTGCTACCCCCTGACAAAGACCTGGGGAATGCAGTGCCGACTCTCCTTATTGTCTGAATCTCTTATGGACATCAGCAGGTGTTGAACGATAGTTTCACCCACCCCAACCGTCTGATCCCCATGGTCCGTCTTAAGACATGCGCACCCACTGCCCATGCGAACTTAATATTGACAATGAGGCAACATTACCTATTATCATATCAACAAACCCTATAGTCGGCCCAAAGTACCATCCATACAATTGGTGCTTCGAGATGGCCACACTATCTTTATTGTTCTCTCTTCTGCTTACACGGACATGGTCGAGTGCATGACAGGTCGGCTTATCATCATACTCATTAAACGGTGAACACACTCACTATTTATTTTGGGAAACACTTTAAATGTATAAAGGTTAATGGCCCCAGTAGCCGGCGTTGACAGAGCCTGGCCCCAGTAGCCGGCGTTGACAGAGCCTGGCCCCAGTAGCCGGCGGTGACAGAGCCTGGCCCCCATTAGCCTGCAGTCACAGAGGCTGCCCCCAGAAGCCAGTATGGAGGTGGACGTGTCATAACATGCTATATCTATTCATCAGAAATACATGCAACGTTTCTGCACTCTGTCTTTGTCAAGCTGAAATGTTGAAATGTTGCATTTATTTGATGAATAAAGGAAACACTTGATGCACTTATAATGGAGAGCTGCTGCTTTTTCCTCAGTTGTATCTTCCAGGACCCATGCAACTGGGATCTTTCTGCTACGGGAACCCACCCCAGCGTATGCAGGCCCAGATTGGGCATATTTGGATGCTGTCTCAAACTTTGTTCTTTGGACAATGCAATGCTGGCAGCCTGTGCGATGTATGGAGAGCTGATTTTAGCTACCATGCTCCGCTGTATCAATTCAGGAGAGGGAGCCAACTCGCTACTGTGCTTCACCCTGGTTCAGCGAGCCGGCTGCTATTTTAAAAACCGTCTTGCCCGAGTTGGTTGGATCCCACCCCTGAGTTTAGGAAAGAAAGGGGAGAAGAAAACATTTCTATATGTATAATAAGGTTTTTAGTATTTGTGTTTAACATTTTATTAAAGTTTTCCCAAATAAATAGTAGTGTCCATTTAAGATATATGATACAACATCAGTGCACTCACTTTCCTTAGCAGAAGAGATAATAAATGAGGTGGACATCTCCAAGACACAGCATTGTATGATGCTGTTGGGCCACTATATTGGTTTTGTGATAATGGTAATTCATAATTTCAATTTAAGTCCACAAGCACATGATGTGTGTGCCATTGCTTGCGGCCTGTCAGACATTGGTGGGTGAACTTCGTTCACCCTGCTGATGTCCATAGAAAAGACTGGAGAGTCGACATGTGCATGCACCATGCATATGTATATGCTACGTTATTTATACACCTAAATACAGAGAGAAGCTGCACTAATATGAACATTTTGTGGAAGCTGCTTTGTCTCAGAGTTAAAAGAATATACAACACACACATCATATATAGATATAATATATTAATACTATATATATATATATATATATATATATATTATATGCGTTTTTAACCCTTAACTATATACAGCTTTAGCTAGTCACTAATTGTGTATAATAATCAATAGTCTGCTTAGGCCCTTTGGCACTGGTGCCCTATATTTATTTCTCAGTGACTCTAAACAACGTCCAAGTCATATTGGCTGTGTCACATGTCTTGCTTGGCAGTATTGATTGGCATGTTCATGGAAAACTCCAGCTTTGTATCTTTTGTGAAGTAGAAGTAAGACCGACACGCTGCGTTAAATAAAGAGGCTTCCATCTCTTTGTTGAGAGTGGCAGGAGTCAATAGAAGATATTGGGCAAACACTTGGAAAACAAGGGCACAGGTTGAGGAGTCTGTTGCTTTTGTGTGAAAAAGAAACAAAACATCCACTTCAGAATTGTATGGCTTGTGATAATTTGGGTGTGTTTGTTATTTTAAGGACAGCATCGTTCTGGGCAAAATGGTTAACATCCAAGTTGGGGGTATGAATAGTCCTAGGAACCCACTGGGGAAACTATTTTAACCATTTAGGGGCATAAAACAGGAATTCTCTTTTTCTCAAATATAAAAAAATATTTGTTATACTGACTTATTGTCTCATGACATATCTGTGTGATTTATTACTTAGTAGATGGTTCAACAGACAATTTTGATCTACTTATTCTTCCATGATAAACGGTATAAATTACTAGTAGTTGAAGGGCTTTTGCCACTGACTACACATCCCCTATACCAGTGGTGGCGAACCTGTGGCACGGGTGCCAGAAGTGGTACCTTCTGTGGGCACCCAGGTCCTCAGCATAGAGTTCATAAGACAGGACACATGGCCTCCTGCAGTCCCAGGCCAAACCGTACATTGAGCACTATTTTAAAGAAACACATCCTTGCCTGCCTGGAACTGAAGGAGGAGCGAGAAGATGTGGACAGAGCTGGATTATAATTTGATCTCCTGCCACGGGCTCTGCATTCTTCCTGTACAGGGGACCCTGGAGGGAAGTTACATTAATAATCTGAATTTCTCCTCTTTCTACTGTATTGATGTCCCCAGGACACCAACGTTTTTGTTGTTGTTTGGGCACTCGCTCTCTAAAAGGTTCGCCATCACTGCCCTATACTGTGGAGACGCGATAAGATATTGAACAATAGGGGTCTTAAAGTTTTTCACAAGACTGCGGGCCCATAAGTTCCCTGTGTATGTAGAGACTATAATTTCATTCATATCTGTGGGGCTGAGTGAGCACTGTGCTCTACTATGACTGTCAGTCCTATAGAAGAGAGTAGAGCATGGTCTCATTACTACTCGATTCATACATGGGGTTCATACTGCCTGAGGGTCCTAGAGGTTGGCCCCCTAGAAATCTGACACTTGGCAACTAGTTTTTGATATGAGATAGGATTTGTTATTGTGAATACCTCTGAGTTGTACAGCAAGTACGGTATACAGCTTCTGCACATTAGGGGGTATTGGGTATACTTTTATAAGTTTGAAAATGTTAAAGTGAAAATACAAAAAAATTACCTCCAAAATCATTAGTAGCATATTACATCATAAACGGTCACCTATTATTTTGCATTAAAACATTGTGTAGATGTATCAAACAAATCTTTTAATAAGTAGCTTTTGTGGTGTGATTTCTTATTGGCAATGGCCACATGTAGCCCACAGGCCTGATATTATCATTTCAATACTTTAGACCAGTAGTGGTTTGTTTTGTCCTGTGTCTTTCTAGCAGTTAGAGTTTGTGTAATTTTCTTTCTGAAACTGAACACCATCTTGACAGCAAGATGAGAATAAAAAGGGAAGTACAGTCCAGCTGTGTTTTTTTTTTTTTTTTTTTAAATCTGTCATACTATATGATCTGACATTGTACTTCTATGGGGTTTTGTAATCTATAAATGATAAATGGCTACTATAATTCTTAGGAGCTCCGGAAAAGAGCATCATAATAGTTTAGTAAATGAATATTAATCAATGCTTAATACAGAAACCTGGAATAGAAAGAATTAAATGAAATGTACACTTTTTAACCCCTTAGCGACCTGGCCCTTTTTCGTTTTTGCGTTTCCATTTTTCACTCCCCACCTTCAAAAATCTATTAGTTTTTCATGTCAAGAGCTGTATGAGGGCTTGTTTTCTGCTTAACAAATTTCAATTCATAGTGACAGCATTTAATATTCCATGTTGTGTACTGGGAAGCAGGAAAATAATTCCAAATGCAGTGAAATTGGTGAAAAAATGCATTTGCCCCATTTTCTTACATTTGGCTTTTATGGTTTTCACCGTGCGCCCCAAATGACACATGTCCTTTATTCTGTGGGTCGGTGTGGTCACTGGGATACCAAATTTATATTGGTTTTATAATGTTTTCATTCTTTTACAAATTTAAAACCTCCTGTACAAAAAATCTTAATTTTGCCATTTTCTGGCACAAATAAGTTTTTCATATTTCAGTGTATGGAGCTGTGTTTGGTATCATTTTTTGCAAGATAAGAGGATGTTTTCAATGCTACCATTTTGAGGACTGTTCGGCCTTTTGATCGCTTCTTTATTATGTTGCAAAATGGCAAAAAACCTGTGATCTCTCTCCGAACACCCGCAGCTGACGTGTGACGAATAGATACGTTGTCAAGGGGTTTAAGGACATCTACCATCAGTTTGACCGAAAATACAGTTTGTAGTGCATAAAGAAACTGCATTTTTGCTGCTAAAGCAACTGTTAAGCAATATGTAAATGAGCTGGAGGCGCTCAGGCACCAAGCCGGGAAGCTAGGAGCCGACTGGTGACGTCAGAGGACCGGGGCGTGGAGAGAGCATGGCTGCGCTCTCTCCTAGCTCTCCGGATGGGAGCAGGAGCTAATGTTACAGCAGGGGGGCTTGCATACATTAAAATCCTGCGATGCTGAGAGGCTCTCGGGCAATGTTAGCCTAAGCGCCTCTGGCTCATTTCCATATATATTTTTTTACAACAAATATGCTGTTTCTTTATGCACTAAAACCTATTCTGATGGTCACCTAAAGAAACAAACATGTCATGCTGGACATGTGCTATCAGTTAAACTGGTGGTAGATGTCCTTTTAAGAAAGGATAGCATTAACTCATTGGTAGATTTGTCTACCAGATGATTAGGCTGTAAATTAGACGTTGTCTAGTATTATGGGACTTTCATTCCACTCAAAAGACAATGATGATGGTTATGTGAAACATTGGGAGGATTATATATTTTCCAACATCCTCCACCTGGCTTGCTGAATAAACAGAAACCATCTGCTACGCCTAAATCTATTCGAAAAGGCAACACAAGTCTTCTCTTTTAAAGACAGTAATATTTAATTTGTAGCAGTGCGTTTCCTCATTAACCAAATTCAAAAGTGATAAAGAGAGAGACAGTGTTGTACTTTAGGTGTTTCGAAACAAGGTGATATCCATTTTATCATAGATCTGGACATGAAATACACGTAAACTGTAGATAATTTTGGTGTGACGTCTACAGCGATGCCATCTCGTCTAAAAAAACATTGGCTGAGGCCAATGATAGTATGAATCTATGACGTACCATGGGATTAATGCTCCAGCCCCAAGAGGGATATGAGCAGTGCACCTGAATGAAGCAGAAAGGTATGTTAGTATTCATAAATATAAGATTAAGGTACTGGCAGGGCGATTGCTCATGGTAGTTAGGGATGACATGAACCTCCATCTGCAGCCAATTATTGGCAGATATTGGCTGATGAGGTAAAAGTAAAAAAGATATGTAATGCTTTTTTAATATGAGTAAAACTGCATATACAAGCATCGCTGACGTTTGTAAAGGCGTTAACGCGATCTCTGGGAGGGGGGATGTCATTTTCTACCACCTCAACCCCTGCCAGAAGTGCAGTCCTATGTAACATATACACCTCATGCCACCTCAGCCCCCACCAGACAAGCAGTCTCATATAACATACACCTCATGCCTCAGCACTCGCCAGACATGCAGTCCCATGTAACATGCACCTCATGCCACCTCAGCACCCACCAGACATGCAGTCTCATGTAATATACACCTCATTCCTCCTCAGCACCCTCCAGACATGCAGTCTCATGTAACATACGCCTCATGCCACCTCAGCACTTGCCAGACATGCAGTCCCATGTAACATACATGTCTTCCCAGACCTTTCTACAAATATCATATCCACTCCTGTAACGCCCCCTCACCTCTATACACATGGGTACAAACAGTTCCCGTACGAGTTCTACTCGCAGGCAGCCATTACTTTTATGCTTGGCGATTATTCTGGGGAGTCTTACGGCGCCTCATCAAGGCTTCTATGACGCTTGGTGAAGTGTTAATGCGATCTCTGGCAACATGGAACTAGCAGATAGAGGGAGAAAATATTTTTATTGATAATATTTCTTATATTTTTAACTTGGGGGCCTGTTTATGCTAAAACCAAGGCACATTGTTTTTTGATATTTGCCTGTACAACAAATTGCCAAGAAACTGCCCTGGTACATGCCCGGGGACGTGAAAATCTGAACTGGCCTAATGGATCCGGAACAATTGAGAGGTATGCTGTAGCCACCGATCATTTTTTGTAGTTAAATGATAAACCGGAAAATAAAATGAAAACCTCTTTAGTATGCTGCAAACAGCATAGAAATCTTGTAATAACAGACCTTCCTTAAGAAAATCTCTTTTCTCTGTTTCTCAGAACCTATCTGCATGTGCCCTGTTCTGCTCTTTGTCATCTCAGAGTGTTCATGCTGATTTTTAGGCCTCTGATCATCCAATCAGAGTCCATCTCTCAGATCAACCAGTCACAGTATCTCTCTCTCCCTTTAATTTTTTTTACGTGTGCCTAAGACCAGTATCTCTGAGTTGACTCTGAGCTTCCATGACACAAAAGTAAGAAGTATTGTCATGGGAACTCTTCTCTCAGTGGTGGTCTAGCAATGCAACCCCTGGTAACTAAAGGAAAAAATTGGAAACTAAAATAGGGATTATTTATTTAAGCACATGCTCATGGCCATAATGTGCAGATTCTGGTAGTTTTACATTCATAATAGTTTTTCATTTTAAGTTCTCCAAGCCTTCTAAAATCCCTAAGGCAGTAGTATGTTTGTGCACATTGTATTTCTGAGGTGTGCCCCAAAATTACTACTGGCGTCATACCATCACTGACTCACGTTAGATTCTATTGAAGAGTGATCACTCACCCAGAACCTGATCTTATCTACTGTATCCTATTCCATGAGTATCCTTTATAGATAGCTGCCATGCATCTCATCTAAAAATATATTTTTAATACAATTGTGAAGAACCGCACATCCTTAGTTTATGGTTGCTTGTTCCTAGGGCAAATATAGAAATTGTTTATAAGAAAGTGACACCAGCACTGCTGTATGGTTGGGTACCTAAGCAGTCCTACCTACTATGCCTATGCATAGCCTCTTTATTCTGAGATGCTGCTGTGTAAAAATACATTGTATGTTCACATGGGGCAGATTTTGTTCAAGGTAATAAACTTTCTTTACTACGCAGAGGTGGATTCCTCCTGACCAGGAAAGTTTGGGTAAAGATAATTAGAAGATATCATATGATGCATTGGAGAGAGTTTCTTTTGTGTGTAGTGATCCATTGTGTATCATGCACTTGGCTCCATAGGTAGTCAGATTTAGCATTCACGCTCTCTAGCTGCAGCTTTTAAGACATTTTGTGAAGATGGCCATGGCCATGACTGTAGCAACCGATGACAGGCGGTCAGATAAGTAATTATTGGATCTATAGTGACAAAGTAATTCATTAGAACCAGCTAAATGTTTATTTGACATATTCCTTTATTGTTGTTTTTATCCAGTTGGTCTTTCTATCTTTATATATATCCATCTATATATCAATAATACTAAATAATTATATACTCTGTATATATTATACTCCCAGTAACATGGCTGTAGATTGTAGAGGAATCACAATAAACTACTAGTTACTCATTTTATTTTTTTTTCGTCTTCTACCTGCTGACTGGTTAATTTGTCACTTTGTTTGCTTCAATGTTCCCCTTGTGATGCCTGTAGCTTCTGGGTTGTCTAATGACAAGGTGGTGTAGGCTTTTGTTAGAACGTCAGGTATCTTATTACATGATGAAGAGGTTCTCTTCAATAATTGATCCATTAGACAATAGGCTGCACGCTAGCTGGGCAGCAGGAGGAGGAGAATAGGCAGACACAGCCAGCAGCTGCTCTTTCCACAGCCAAGCTGCAGGATAAGGCTGACTTTAGCTTCTTATTCATCTCCCCTTTTATGTGTCTACAACTTTTTATTACGTAGGGCAAACTATATCCCAATGGA
The DNA here is from genome assembly GCA_019512145.1 of Engystomops pustulosus. Taxonomy (NCBI): domain Eukaryota; kingdom Metazoa; phylum Chordata; class Amphibia; order Anura; family Leptodactylidae; genus Engystomops; species Engystomops pustulosus. The sequence continues at coordinate 170,075,387 of CM033641.1, forward strand.
TAAATCGGTAATTTAAGACAAAGTTGTAACCCACCTTAATTTATTCAGCCTGATAAGGAATCTGTTTATAAAATGAAAATCTATTGAAGTAGACATCCATAGCTAAATGTGCAAACTGGTGCCATAATTCTTGTTGAGCCTGGCAAAGTACAAGTGTTTGGCCCTTTTGGGGATTTCCTTGTGAAATAAAATATAAAGGGGAATCCAGTGTTCAATAGACATTTGTCTGACTCCGGTCTGTGTGTTTTTTTAAAGCCTAGACATGGCACTCATTCCCATTGTAAAAAAATGTTTTTAGTACAGCTGGGAATATCGTCCCACTTTTATTTCGCAAGGTATTTGGTTTGTTAACCTTTGTTAAGTAAAATGATTTGCCCATTTAAGCCTGAGTTATCTATAGCTTCTTATTCAGATTGGTAAAACTGCCTCTTATTCACTTATAGTTTCTTTCCCCTGATCTTCATTGAGTTTTGTGTTATTAAGCCAAAGTTGAGGCTGCTAGCAGCAGGCGTGCTGGTCGAGCTATCACCTGTTGAGGAGAGCTGGGTGTTCTAGTCCCCTCCCTCCCAGCGCTCTGCTCTCATTCATCTGTGCTGTTTGCCTGAAATGACAGCCCTCTTTTGTGTGAGGGTAATTTGTTTATCTACTGCGTGCAGCTCCCACTGCTTCCTCTTTTCTATCCTGCTTCCCTTCAGCTCTCTCTCTTTTCTCTCTTTCTGAAATCTGTTTCTAATGCTAGAGGCCTACATGGCAGCTTGTTGCCTCCGTCACCCTCATTCACGGCTGGACCATGTTGCCACCTCGTCTGAAGTCTTGGCAGTGACACACAACTTGTAAAAGGTAGTATTGCTCGGAGTTTCATGGCAGAGCTACACCCAACTGCTTCACAGCAGCTACAGTCGCCCTGCCTTCTCTTTCCTCCACTTTGGGTAGATGTATCTGAATATGCAGAACTCTCTTTTACTTCAATCACATAATTTACTTTTTACTGTGCCTTATTCTTGTGTATTGAGATATGAAAGTTAATACGCTGCTTGACAAATTAAATAAATATCTACTTCCTGTTTGGTAACTGTGACATAATTGCCCTATTTGTTACGTTCCAAGTCATTTGCTTCTTTGTGTACTCGTAATTGAAACAATGGAAAAGAAACCTGTTGTTGAATACAGACCTTTTAAGTGAAGAGTATTCAAGGGTTAATGGCGTATGAAAGACTACTAGACTCGATAGCTTACATTGTTATTTTTTCTTTATTCCTAAATCAGCTCTTAGATCTGCCATTATTGGATAACTATATGGCTTATAAATGGAAATGTTTTATTTTTTTTTCTATACAGGCAGTCCCCGGGTTACATACAAGATAGGGACTGTAGGTTTGTTCTTAAGTTGAATTTGTATGTAAGTCGAAACTGTATATTTTATCATTGTAGTTCCCGACAATTTTTTTTTTTGTCCCAGTGACAATTGGAGTTTCAAATTTTTTTGCTGAAATAGGACCAAGAATTATCAATAAAGCTTCATTGCAGACAATTTTAAGCTGATTATTGCAATCTGGGACTATTTTAAAGCATCCAGAGAGCTTCACCAGAGGTCACAGTGGGCAGAGGGGTCCGTCTGTAACTATGGGTTGTCTGTAAGTCGGGTGTCCTTAAGTAGGGGACCGCCTGTATAAGTATTTTTATAAAGATGGTTTCAGTTTCTATGGCACATGGGTTAGTTTTGAAGACCGAATTGTTGTCTAGATTGTACAGTATTTTATTTACACCAAAACCAATGACTTTCTAAAGCATCTGGATGATTTTGAGAGAGAGAGTGTATATGAGTTTTTGGAAACTGTCATCAAACATTGGTAAATTGAATTAACTAATTTATAGTTAGACCTGACAAATCCATTTTCCTTTGACCTGTAAGTGCTACATATCTGCAAACAGCCTTAAAACTTTCCATTGATGTTGAAGAATCAGTTTGCTTCTCTAACATCTTCCTTTTAACTACTTATATATCCTAAAACACAGGAAAAGCAAAAAAATATATAGATATATTTTCTGTTTCCTCTCTTCTCCCTTTTAGCTGAATTTCCTTCTGGTAGAAATTCACTGAGGCTTCGTTCATGACCCAGCTTTTTAAGAAAATCTGAGGTAATAAAAAATATCTACATATTCTTACGAAGACTTGTACTTATAAGAAAAAATAATTTTAAGAAAAATTATTTATATATTAAGTCTTGTCAGTATTGTCCTACTTTAATGACACCACTTAATGCTTGTTATTCGGTTTTAGCTGATTTCTGCCATAGACAAATTTTTTTATATTTTATTTTATTTATAGCTTATTGGTATCCATATAGTCTCAAAGCCTATTGGCAAAATATAAATATAACTCTCTAGTAAGCAATCATCTTAAATTGTCTGCAGGGAGAAAGGGGTTGGCCACTTAACATCAACTTCTGTGTGAGGCAGGATATAAGGTAATTTACCAATCAATATACATCTATTAACAATGCTGCATGGCTTTCTTGATGTGTAAAGTAAGGCCTCCTGGTTCAGAAATGTCTTTTGTCTAACCAGCTGCTATTCCTGTCCAATAAAAGACAGGAGATTGTGGGTCATGTGATCCTAAATGTCCATGACCAGTGTGTTCATTCTCTGCCTTCCAGCACCTTATGATTGTATTCAGTCCTGTTACCCTCACTCCACTGTACTTTAGATAAGGGTTGTCCTGTCACACAAAACTTATCCTGTTTCGGCCATTTTAAGTTCAGGAATGACTAGCTAATGAGGTAAAAGACATTTCTGAGCCAGGGACCCTTATCTCAAGAAAGTGATTTGGAGCTTTTAATAGATGTATATGGGTAAGTTACCTCATATCCTGCCCACCACATATGACAACAAATGTGTGTCCATCCCCTCTAAGGTATTCCAAATGTCATGGAAGTCACACTTCACATTTTCAAGTTGTGTCTACCTTTGGGTTACTTCTTACAACTACAGTCCTTTAGATCTAGTAGCCAGTGCAGTATTTCCCTGGTTTGGGGTTAGATTTATGACATGTTTGTGCTATGCATAAACTCCAGTTGTATATTCTAAGGGCCCATTCATATACTGTTTTTACAGTAAATCTGACTGATATCTTTTCATAAACAGTATGAGGGAGATTTATTAAACTGTCCACGACAGAATTCTGTCGTAGCTTGCACTAAAAAACTGTCTGCACAACGTTTATGAACGGTTTGAGACTCTTTTCTGGCTCTCCTACAACTAGCTCAACAAAATAGGTGTGGCCTGTGAAAAGGGGGCGTGATCTTGCTTTTAAAAAAAAACACCACTGTGCACCAGAAATACTACTGACCTGAAAGAATTGTGTCCTAATTCTCAGACGTAAAGTAAGCCAAGTAATAGGAGGTGCAGTGTATGACCAGACAGTCTTATAGTGGGAGCAGATTTATCACCCAGCACCAGACACTTATATAAATCTGGTGCAGAATAAGACTGTCTGGTCTAACTCTCCACTAACCTTAGGACACTTTTTATAAATTTGCCCCTATGTCTGTACATAAGCAGACCAATCTAAGAAAACTATTTCATTTCTGTTGAGGTCAATTTGTAATAAAAGCAAAAGTCTGTCATGCTAATCCAGCAAAAAAATCTTAATGGTTTCTGATATAATGGGGGGAGGGGTAAGGAACATATTATAACACTATTCTAATTCATTCTATACGCTGCCATTAAATTAATTATTTTTTTTGTAATGAAACATGAGAGATGCAGATGTATGGCATAAGCGCTGACATATGTTATATGTTAGGCTTTATTCTAAAGCACTGCAAAAGAAACCTCTAAAGAAGCAGGCCCCCTGCACACAAACATACTCTGTCCCTGGAAATGGACCCGTGTGCTGGACAGATCCCATGATATCTGCTGGATGAACAGTAGCACCAACACTGTTACAGGTCTCCATGGACCATGCATGTTCATGTGCAGGGAGCCTTGGCTAGTGATTCATTTTCTGGTGACACATTCCCTTTAAGCCTCATATTTCTTCCATTAATACTAGTCTTTTGTTTGTGAGTGGCATAGTGACTTTCCCTTTGATTGGATTTGCAATAGAGGTAATCTTGGGAGTATTTCCTAGAATGTTTTCTGGAATCGAAATCTATTGGCAAATCATGTAGCTGAAGCTGACATTCTACTGTACTAACCAATGGAGAATTGCAAACAAGCATATGTAGGAGTACATGTGTCATCAGGTTATACATGGGCAGAATGGAGTCTGCTGGAGCAAAACCCCAATAGTCAGCAATACAGCACGGCTGATCCCAATGTAATGAAAATTAATTAAGGTAATCATTTCCTTTTTGGTGTCTTACATGAACAGGTGTAACCTGACATTTAACAGGAAATGGCAAGCACCAGTAATGACTGCGAATGCTTAGTCTTATCAACAGAAACTGTCTTGGGTAGTCACATAAACTTTAAATAATTTGTAACACAAAATGAGAGAGAAAGAAAGAATCAGAAAATTATTATTGTACACTTCTTTATACATCAGTAGACAAAATGAAAAAAAAAACTGTATATCCATAAACCCAGCTAATGAAAAAGCAAAGTCACAGAGTTAAATAGGCGAAGATGCTCAAATGTTCATCTTCTCACTCTATTACGCAAAAAAAAAATTAATATACGGAAATCTGAGACTAATTGTTATCCTTTTCTAAAATTTAGCTGTAAGGTCAATATTTACTTTATCTGTAAGCTGTGTGAAGTTGCTCTCTCCAGCCTCCTCCAGCTTTCCTTTCTTCTTGCTGGCACCAACCTGGAGGGGGGCATTTTAGAATGCTATAACTTTGGATGCCTGCCACCTTAAATCTCCTTTTTCATATAAATTTTGGAATGGGTTTCTAGGTACCTGGGAACCAAAGATATTATCCGTTAAAGTGACACTCTAAACCTGAATATCTATGGTTCCTTGGCATTTAGACACTATTTTATATGAAAAAAATGTTTTTTTCTTTCAGATGCAAAAAGAATTGAGATTCTAGGTGTCAAGGATCATTCAATATGGCTCCCAGAATTCTCTCATCTCTCTTATCTCTTCTCTTATCCCGGCTACTCCAACTTCTGCAGCTTACCCCTTCTCTTGTCTTATAGAAAACTGTTGCCCCTCCCATAATAATAATAATAATCTTGTTTTTTACATTGCACCATGATATTCTGTAGCGCTTTACAAATCACAGACAGTCCTGTGTAAGTCTAATACTACTCTGACAGCTGACCACTTACATATAAATCATTTATGTGTGTTATACTAAGCCATGTACTTGTGTGACATCACATGACCAGGGGCAGAATTCTACCCACTGGAGCTAAGCATAAATGAAGCTTCTTCTAGAATGATGGCAAGCAGGGATCTTGAACATTGTGGGGAATAAACAATGACATTTATTTCCTGAAACTGTACAACCCCTTTAAAATGAACATGGCAGGTACACAGCTGAAATGCAGGAAGCAGTGTTTATGCTTTTCCTTCTGTCCTGATGTTTTGGTATCAAGCAGTCTTTATGCAACCTGGAGTACTGCTGATATTCTCCTCTGTGTAATATAACTTGACTGCTGTCATCACTGGTGATCACCATGTTGAAATTGTGGACATGCAACATGCAGCTGCCCATGCCATACATTTTTTGTGAACTCTTACCTAACTGTCCCGCAACTACTGTAGTATTTATAGCCAGGGTAGTCGAGGATTCCTGGGGGAATCACAGGGTAAATCCAGCACTCAATCTTCATATCCTTTACATTTTGGAACTGCAAATTAGGTATGAAAAGGCAAGTAGATAAGAAAGTGGGTAGAAGGATCTGATAGTTTTATCTTTTCATGGGATACACATGTTTTGTAAGGGGATTCCCAGTGCTAAAAAACCTAAAAAGAAAAACTTCTTCCTCGGACATATGCTCTTTTCAAGGCATAATTTATGGCTTATTTTCTGGAGTCTATAAGGTTTCCATTATACTTGCATTGCACTTCAGACATTGTCACAGACTGATGTGCATTTCACAGCGTTTTTCAAAAAAGAAAACTGCTGACAATGGTCTATGACTTCCATAGCATTGGACCAGTAGGGGGGTTTTCACACTTGTGCCCCAGTGGGTTTTGTCTAAGGGCCGCGCACCAGTTTTCTGGTGGACTTTGCACTTTCTTTTAGGTGCAAACTTCTTGCTCAGGTATTTAAGAAGTGACTGCGCCACATTTGTGTCGCACGCAACCGTTTTGTGACACATTGCACTATTCTTCATGCTGCACAAATTTTTTGCACTGAAATGGACGTTTCGGTACTTAGTCGGACCGTGCACCGCTTTTATCATGCAAAGTCCGACAGAAATCTGTCACATGCCCTATATTAAAGGTGCACCACAAAAATAAATTGGTGCTCTCTGTAAGGGCAGTGCACAGGGCGTGTGAAAGAGCCCTTACGTTTCTGATATCAAGTTGAGGAGTGTTTTCTTTGGCACTTACAAATGCTTTATGCATAGATTTGTTACAGCTGCTTGTCTTTTGTGAATGAGGGTTTGGCGATCTTTAAAGTGAACCTATTAAGACATAAACCACCCACAGGACTGCTTTATTCTTTTCCCTAGGTGCCCACTAAAAAAAAAAAACTTCTATACTTACATAGTTCTGTTGCTCCCTATGCAGTCACACAGTTAAGTCGGTGTTCTTCACCCCAGCTTCACAGCACATGCACCAGGGGTATGGTCAGGGCCGGATTAAAGGAGGGGCTCGAGCCCCAGGGCCCCCACCACTTTCACTTTTAAAGGGGCCCCCACCAGTTTCCCATAGTCAGCTGAGTCGCTGACTGTCTCTGTGTGATGTGCAGTATCAGACATAGGGGTCTAGGATGTCAGCTATGTCACTGAGACACAGCTGCTATCAGTGGAGGAGATCGCCGATGCACTGTTTACAGTGGCTATATACTTCCAAAAACATTATTGGAAGGGCCCCCACCAATTTGCGCCCAGGGGCCCCCACCACCCTTAATCCGGCCCTGGGTATGGTGCTTTCATGATAAAGCTGGCGTGTACTGCTCTGGCTTCATTGAACAACTGTGCAGGCACGGGGAGCAACAGAGATGGGTCAGTTGGATCTTATCAATCTCCTCGCTAGGTATCCATAAAGGTGCCATCGAGAGAACTTTCAGCGTCATTTTAGTTGGCTTAATGTCCTACCTGACAGGTTTTCTTTAAGGTTTTCTGATGCTTTTTTGGAAGTCAAAACCATGTGTATATCATAAAGGCAGACAACAGATATATAGAGGCAACATATTCTGCAGCACTTTACAGCTCATGGGGTCTTCACTATTCTTGACACGCCGGGATCCCTTCGAAAAGAGAAATACAAAAAGCAGCCCGATATCTGGGCAAGTCCCCTGTGTGACGTCCTCTCCCTCTCCAACATGGGTGAGGGAAGCATCTATCACAAAGGAGGCGTGAATTCACACCTCTCTCGTGATGTCACCTCCCTCACCCAGCAGGGCGTGCATAGTTAGCAGCCCGGAGCGCCAGAAATCTTGTCCCCTTTCTTCGACCTACTTTTTATAAGTCTGGCCTGTCATGACTAGTGAAGACAACCGCAGGGATTAAGATGAAGAGGAGCGTAGGTGATTATTTTCAGTGTTTTTTTACTTTTTCCCTTAAAGAAATCGGTATGGAACACCTCCCAAGTACTGTGCAAATTATATCTACTGATCAACTTAATCTGCAAAGTTGCATTGGTTCGCAGTGGGTGAACTTGAGTTTGCCCACCTTCTACTGTCTACTACAATAACACTAGGTGGTATTAGTTTCAGATCAGATAGATGCAATGCTTTATTGGGTAAGTCCCAATGGGTAGCAAGTCTTTCTCTAATTCTCAGAAATTGGTATGGAAAGAGCACCTTAACTGTGCAGTCAGCTCTTCTCAACTTCTCCTCCACATGGTGCTTGTCTGCTACCAATTTCTACCTGGGCTTGCGTCATGAAATAGGGTACTTAAAGGGTTGGCCACTATCACAAAACTTTACCATGGGCACCTATATAGTACTTCCCCTCATAAAATTTAAGTAAAACTGCCTGGAGTGGTGGATCACATGACCCTCAGGCACCATGACTCAGAACTTCCTGTGACGTCCCCTCTTGTTGTCTTCTGGCAGATGAAGGGGGGCATGTAGTCATTTCTGTAGAAACCCCCCTCTGTCATAATCTCTTCCAGTGCAGTCCCCCCATCCATCAGAAGGCAGCTGGGCGAGTGACATCACCGGTCATTCTGCCGGTGGGTCATGTAACCATAGAAACATCTATCAGGGTAAGTACTATATGGGTGACTCTATTAGGGTGTTATTCTTACCCTGGTAAAGTTTTGTGATATTAGCCACAGTATATGATGGTATGTTCATAAAATATATGTTGTGTTGGAATATTTGATTGGTGTGTGTATGTGTGTTAACTGAATGAAAAAGAAAAATGCATGTACCCAATTTGCTTGATGCTTAGGGTTGCATAAATAGTTAACTGTAGAAGACTTCTGTGTGTTCATCTTTGTCCTACATATGGACACTAATTGTAATTTTGTTGTAGTCTCCCTTCCTGTGCCAATTCCAGCCTCAGTGACTGTGCCGTAAGCTACTCTGTAAGTAGTGCTTTATGGTTCAATCCTGAAAACTACACCTCCATTTTCTATATTTTTTTAATTTATCTAATTTAGAAAGAAAATATTATAGTTTAGAAATATTCTATAAGATAAAGTACACTTGTGCTGTTCTATGCTAATATGCCATTTGGACACTATAGCTGTTCACTTAAAATGCGGGCGGTGGAGATTCACTCTTCTTTAGTGCATCACGCTTTACTATGCAACAGGGTCTAACATTAAAGGGGTATTCCGGGAATATGAACGTCTGACACAAAAACCCATGATGATATAAATAAATGAATACAACAATACTCAATGTCATTAGTCACAAAACGGAGCTTAAATAATTTGATTTTATGATTTACAAAATTTATGGCCTCTCTAAAGTAGGTGGAGTTATCACTAAGATGGCCGCCACTGGAAACTACAAGTTCCATGATCCTTTAGTTCTCAGTAACTCCTCCTGCCTTTTATGCTCTACTCCCAGTGATGCTATAACAGACTTTCTTGCTCTGTTACCATAGTAATGATGTGTAACTGCCATCACCACAACACTGGCCATACTGGATGCACTGCAACCAACCGACTACAGCCAAATGTAGTGGTGATCACATGACCCTGCCCAGGCAGGTACAGGACATGTGATGTGGACATGTGACCAGCGGCCATCTTCTCTCCTGCAACGGACCGCGAGGAGGAAATTAACGGACTGATTAAAGGGCCAGTAGCATTTTAATTCTTCATTACAGTCTATGTCATCAGCATTTTCTGCTAAGGGGAGCAAAATTTTAAATAACAACTAATTACACATTAGCTTATATTTTGAGTGCCCACTTGTATATGAATTATGCTGATTCCTGGAATACCCCTTTAACCATTCCCTTTACTAAAGCACTTGCTAAGATTGTAATACTAACTACTTGAGCAGTTTCCTTTCTTGTACGTTTTTTTTTTTTTCTTGTAAGGTAAGACAATGCAGAGTTAGACAAGACAGTCTTATGGTGCACCAGGTTTATCACTGTGATGCTGGGTGAAAAATCTAGTAAAATACTGACTAGTTGTATTTTGGACCTCCTATTAGTTAGCTTATTTTATTCCAAAAATTCTGTTATGTTAGCATTATTTGGCGCACTGATTTTTTTTTTTTGTGCGAAGCCACATCCGTTTTTAAAAACCCTTTTCCTTTTGACGTTACAATCATAGAGGTGCCTGAAAACCGTTAACTTTTTCAAGTGTTTATTTATGTTAAAAATTATGGCTTGCATCCAAGGAAAGCCTAAAAGTCATTGGGGCAGATTTATCAAGCTGTCTGAAAGTTAGAATATTTCTAGTTGCCCATGGCAACCAATCACAGATCCCCTTTAAAATATTCATGAACAATGGTAAAATGAAAGCTGAGCTGTGATTGGTTGCCATTGGCAACTAGGAATATTCTGACTTTTGGACAGCTTGATAAATCTGCTCCATTATCTCAAAAAAATTGATTGTATAACACCAACTGTATAAAATATATTTGAACAAATAAATGTTGGCCAAACAAAATGTATGTCCAGTAAATGCACTCAATACTTGGTTGGGGCTCCTTTTGCATGAATGACAGCATCAATGCAGCGTGGCATGGAGGTGAGGTGTGATGGAAGCCCTGGTTGCTTTAGCTCGTCTGCATTGTTGGGTCTGGGGTCTCTCATCTTCCTCTTGACAATACCCCATAGATTCTCTATGAGTTTAAGGTCAGGCAAGTTTGCCGGCCATTCAAGCACAGTGACACAGGTATTGGTACTTTTGTCAGTGTAGACAGGTGCCAAATCCTGCTGGAAAATGAAAATTCCATCTCCAAAAAGCTTGTCGGCAGAGGGAAGCAGGATGTGCTATAAAATTTCTTGGTAGACGGCTGCATTGATTTCAGCCTTGATAAAACACAGTGGACCTACACCAGCAGATGACATGGCTCCCAAACCATCACTGATTGTGGAAACCTCACACTAGACCTCGAGCTGCTTAGATTGTGCCTCACCACTTTTTCTCTAGACTCTAAGACCATGATTTCCAAAAGAAATGCAAAACTTATTTTCATCTGAAAACAACACCTCGAATCACTGACCAACAGTCCAGTTCTTTTTCTCCTTAGCTCAGGTAAGACGCTTCTAGCGTTATCTGAAGAAGAGTAAAGAAATCAGGCCATACCTTTTTGAGGCTAACTGAGTATATTTGATGATGAGCTTCCGAGAATACTAGTTCTATTGGTCAGACATGATGTTATGCATGAAACGGAAAATTCAAGGAATTTTATACACACTAGGCAGTGATCATCAAAGGATATTAAAAAAAACTTTAAAACGGCAGATAAAAACAGGGCCATCTTTATTACAGCAGGGCGGCAAAAACACACTAAAAACCTGTGAGGCATGGCAAGGGAGCCCTGGCTCTTATCTGCTTGTGGCCTCCAGGTCAGCGATAGGGGGTCATGAAGCTGGCATGAATGTTATGACCACTTTGTAAGGTGTTGAATCTCCTCATTAATTTATACTCCCATTCTTTCCTTTCCCTCTGTGTCAGGAGAGTAGGGACTGGGAATATTTCTTTGTCTTGTATCTTTATGCAGAATTGGTTGGAGTTCCTTGGTAATATGATGTAGGATCTCCAGTTGTGGGCTGTAAGTGACTACTAGGGTTACCGTATTTGTCGGATTATAAGGCGCACAAAAAATCCTTTGATTTTCAAAGAAATCAAAGGTGCGCCTTATAGTCCAGTGTGCCTTATATATGAACCGTACTGACAGACAACAGCTGCCTTGAATTGTGCACAGATCTGCCACCTGCTGGTCATTCATCCTTATAATCAGGTGTGCCTTATAATCCGGTGCGCCTTATAGTCCGAAAAATATGGTACTCTAGCTTTCTGTTCGGTCTCTTTTATATGTGAGTAAATCATCTCTGTTGATGGCTGCTGCTTTACTTATTTGGTTGTCAGTCACTTTTCGTCTGTAGCCCAACTGGAGAAATTAAAACTTGAGCTCCAGGAGTTTTTTCCAGATCTGTCTTGTCTGAACAGATAGGGTTGTAGTGTATAGCCTGGCTGTATACAATAGACTGTCTGATATGTTTGGGGTGGAAGCTGTTATTTCTCAGGTAGGCTGTTCTGTCTGTTGGTTGATGGAATATTGTTTGATTAAGCGGCTGTCTTTAATTTGTTTTGTGGTATCTAGAAAGTGTATCTCCTTATCTAAATAGCTGCAGTCCAGATGATCAGAATATCATCAATATAATGGAGGGAGATCATGGGTTTTGTGGTGCTTGTAGATAAGTAAGCACCTTCCAGTTCAGCCATAAAAAGATTGACATACTGTGGTGCACACCTTGAACCCATTGATGTTCCCATACACTGTAGGTACAGATCCTCTCCAAAAGAGAAATAGTTGTAGGTGAGCACAAATTTTATGAGTTCTGTGACCAGTTCTGTTGGTAAGTTGTGCTTCTTCATGTGTGCCCGGCATGCTGCTATTCCATCTTTATGGGAGATGTTAGCGTATAGAGATTCCACATCCATGGTGGCCAGAATTGTACCATAAGGAAGTGGACCTGCAGTTTTGAGTTTATTTAAAAGTTTAGTAGTGTCCTGGATGTAGCTAGGAGTACATCTGACCAGGGTTATCTGTCGGTCAGGAGGGGCGTGCCACATTGGCTGAGACATTTGTAGCCTATGTACTGGATACATCTGTTTGTGGTGGCCCTTGAGCATTGACTCCAGCAGCAGACAACTCCTCCCATAAATTTATGAATGGCCTTTTCATTCATTGTGAAGCACTTGTATAATCCTATGTCTATGCACGATGAGTAGACAAGATCATCATATTACATTCTAGAGGGTAATACTTTTTATTTCTATAACCATAACATGCCCCACACTAGTGCTATTACATCACTACATGCCCATTGCTGGTGCATCATTTGCCCATTTTTATTACTACCTCTTTGTTTGTAGATTATTGCATAGGCTTCCATTTATAGTAATTTCTGACACCGTGCAATAGCTATGTGTTGTTATATTGCCATATGCTAACTCAGCTATAAACATGTAGGTCAAGCCTTTGTGGATGTTCACACTCAATATCTAAATGTTCCATGGTTGTAGATGTGCAATAAATGTGGAAACCAATCAGCATAAATCCCTTGACATCTCCCATAGAAGTCATTGGAGCGCAGGATGAGTTTTTGTTCTGACTTCCATTGATTGCTACATGACTTTGTCAAGCCATTGCTGCAATTTTGCATTATTTGCCAGTCTGTGATTCCCTTGAATGCTAGGATTCCCTGCAATCAGATATTTATCCCTTGTCCTGTAGGTAGTGGAGAAGTGTAGTTTACGGGAAAGCTCCTTTAAAAGGAACCTACCTTTTTATTTACTTTTGGCACATTATACAGGTCATTGCTAACTAGTGGCTTAGTGTCCCAAAAGTCCCAACTAAATACTTGTCTCCTAGTGCTTTTGGGCCCTGTGGACATGCACCATGCAGTCAGGTCGTTCTTGCCCAACTTCAAAAAGTATGTGTATTGTTGGTGGCAGCAATACAGATCGATGAGGCTGATGAGATAAGAGACATGAATGTGTATATAAATAATATATTATTACAGTTAGTCCCCGACTTCCAGCGACCCCTAGTTACAAACGACCCTCTGGATGTTGGTAATTTACTGAACTTTAGTCCCAGGCTACAATTATCAGCTGTAAGAATTATCAAAGGTGTTTGTCATAGAGACCAAAAAAATTTTGGCTGGGGTTACACTTCTAAAATATGCAGTTCCGACTTTCATACAAATTCAAGTTAAAAACAAACCTACAGGCCTGTGGAGTCTGATTTTATTGCTACTTCTCTATTGCAAGGTCTGGCCTGAGTATTGTACAGTTGGACTTTTTGGTAAATTAGCTGGAATCCTATTACTTGGAAGATTGTGTGCTGCCTTGTATGTAGACTTCAATTAAAATGTTGGGGGAATATAACCTTATAACCCTACACAGTTATAGAGAAGCAACAATTGCTACTCGAAGAAGCTTCTTCTCTTTTCTTTTCTAGGTATTCAAAAGTAGCCTATATCAACTTATATATATGTATATGGTAATATATGTCTTTTACATGGCATATGTGTCCTTCTTAGAACCTCCGGGGATGTAACAGTTTAGGTTGCATCATTATAGTATTTACTGTAATCTGTTCTGATACATGTTCCCCTTTCTGTGTCTACACATAGAAAAAAAATGTAGTGATGAGAATTACTGTTTTTTTCTTTCAAATGACATTTTTTAACTTTGCCCAACCCTTTCACTCCCTTCCGAAGGTTCTAGGAATTGTGGGAGTAGCATATTAGTGCTTATGTTGTAACCATGAGGTAAGCAGTGTTGCTGCAGGCTCTGCTGCGTTCTACTCTGGTGTCTAGTTCCACCCTGTAATTGTAATGTTAGTCTGTACATAAACCTACAGTGCATTCCTAGGATCTTAATGCAGATCTCCTGTTTGAGAATGGATATGGGACTCTATGTAAATGGACCTCTTATCACAGCCACATGTAGGGAATGGAGCTGAACATGTTTGTGGCCTTTTTCACTGTGTCAGATAGAAATGCTGAAAATAGAGAACCTTATACAACTTTTACCAATCCCGAATATTTGTATCCTTTAATAGGCATAGTTCCACAGAAGTTTTAGCTTTTGGGTTTTTTTTTAGCTTTGGGTTTTTGCCATCGCTGGAGGAGATCGCCGATGCACTGTTTTGGCAGCAGCATGTAGTGATCGGATGCCAACAGCGAGATGTCATCACTCGCCGCCGGCATCCCATCACAAACTGCTGCCGCCAAAACAGTGCATTGGCGAACTCCCCCAGTGATGGCAGCTTTGTCTCACTGACACAGCTGACATCCTATACCCCTTTATGCGATGCGGGCGGCCACGGGCCGAGTCACTGACTCTCAGAAACTGGTGGGGGCCCTTAAAAAGTGAAAGTGGTGGGGGCCCCGGGGCTCGAGCCCCAGGAGCCCCTCCTTTAATCCGGCCCTGGCCATAGGCAAATAATACCCTAAAAACAGCATTTGTGCCTTTCAGTGAGGAGTAAAAAGCAAAGCAGGTGGACAAAGACAAGAAGATAATAATAATCTTTATTTATATAGCGCCATCAAATTCTGTAGTGCTTCGATTTTTACTTGCCCAACTTGTTACATAAGAATTTTGCAGACTGAATAATAGAAATTTCTCACTGCCAATTCCTCCTTTCCAGGTCATAAAACCTACTTGAAGGGAGTAACATTTTTTAGATATTAAGGTCTTAAAATGCTAAATCTTAAAACTCCCACTTTGGAAAGCAAAGAATTTACTTGCAGCAGTCACCTAATTTACATCACATTTAGGACAGACAGGATCTATTGAAAATAGTGGAGGCATGGATGGTGCCATTGATTTACATTTAGGAGCAAGAGACTTATGTAATCTAGCCCTAGAAGGGCGGTGAAGACCCTAGTACACACAAATAAAATACTGACCTGCTTAGGTATACTATATGATAGAGCTTGTAACTTACTATAGGTTATTGAGCCACATAGATGTGACATTTGTGATGTGATCATTTTATGGATTTCTTGTCATTTAGTCTGTGAGCAGCAGTACTGTAGTATGGTGGAGTCTGAATGTAAAGACATTTGCATTTTGCTCTTTAGCATTTAGAGATAAGATACATTTTCCCCAATTAAGAGGTCTGCATTTTTTTTATTCTAAAAATTTAGGATTCAAATGATATTTTTAGTCTTTGGCAGCATTGATTATAATGGACAGACTTCAATACACTATTTTACATTCTACACGATCTTACTACCTGCAGCTGCCATTAGAGGGAACACAGAAGCTTTCTGTTGTACAATAAACTCAATATTGCTTCCTTAAAGGCAATGTGACCAAACATGTCACTGAATTATCAGGATAACAAACCCTTAACTCATGGTGGGTCGATCAATCAGTGATAAACAAAAAACTGGGAGATAGAAAAAAAATCACGAAATGTAAATGTAACTTTTATTTTATTCACTGAATCTGATAGTGCAGCTACCACTATACACTGACGGCAGTTAGCAAATAATAAAGTGGTGGGGTAAACACCGTTCTGTGCACTGTGGCAGCTACACTACAAAATTTAGCAAAAATACTAATAAATGTTTAACCCTAAAAGGCAAGGCAAAAAATGACCTGTTGTGCACATCAAGTTTTTATGTTAAGAACAGCTCTTGCAGAATTGCTTCCCCTAATAATATATATATGTAAAATACTCATTCCTGTAAAAAAAATTGTCATAATATTTATTTTGCCATCTATTTTTGTGCTTATTTAAATAGTTATAATTGTAAACATTGTTTTATTTACTTTTTAGCGGGCGTCTGACGAGCTTCTCCCTTCTGGTATCGCTAAGGGTCCTTTTACCATGAGCCATTCCACTCCAGCTACAGGTACAGTCTTCGAGGACCAGCATGCTTCGCTTTGCTGGCCTCTTCTGAAATATTTTCTCAGTGCAATATATAAAAATTTTCACCTGTTCCGGCTAAGGTTCCAGATATATTGAAATGTAGTTTCTGAATAGGACAGATGTTATTGTGCAAATGAATAATGCAATTACAATTACTGCATAGAAAAGCTGGCAAAAACTCTGTTAAAACATGTATAGAATAGCTGACCTGCTTATTACTCACATTTACTCAGATGTATAGCAATTCTATTCAACAATAGATATTGGGGTGTTGGAATAAATAACTCCAAAAACAATTGTGAGGGATCCTATCTTTCATGTTCACCGATGTGGTTGCTTGAAAACTGTTGTAATAGAAAAAACCCTGGCACACTGCAGGATTCCCACATTTTCACTCCATTGTCAAAAAGCATTAGAATTCCAACAATTGTTTTATGAGTAATAATTAAATGCTAAACATTGAGGCTGTTGCCATTAATTAAATGAATTAAAGGCAGCTGAAGTGGTCGACCCCTTGACAAAGATTTGTTTGTATTGAAATATGTGTCGGGGAGGTGCTGGGCAGCATCTCTCATTGTGCTCTGTATTGTGCTCTGACTTCAGGTAATATATGATTGTTACATATGTGCACATTATTAATAAACATACCCTCACCACTGTATACATATATATGTAGTTCACTGTCCAGAACTTTATTCTGTCTGTGTACCCATCTCTGTTTTTTTATATTTAATTTTGAATGTTTTTCCAATAAAATTATATATTTTTTTAAATTAATTTCAATAACTGGTGATACCCTCTTTTTCCTTTTTTGGTTTGACGTACTACATTTTTGACCCATCTCTATGTGGCTTAAATATTGTGCACTAGCATTAACGTGGTTATGCCATAGACCCTTGTACAGGCAGTTTTACTCTTTGAAAAAGCTGCATGTGGATAAATCTGCATGTTGCTTTTTACCTCTACTTGCCATATGAGCATCATAATACAACTCATAAATCATAAGTGAGGGAGGAGCATTCTTTGCAGAAAGAGGCTGCAGTCGAGGCGCTGTACAACACATCTCTATTATTTTGGCTAGTGAGAGATGTATACATTGACTGGAGTCCTACAGGCTGGGGCTTGGGTGGGCAGAGATACCAAGGCCACAGCCCTCTTTTTTTCATATCACCTTCGACTGCCATTCCAAGTGGCTGTCCCTTGGGTTGAGCTTTTGTGCAGCTAACTCACAGCCAAAGCACAAGTTTAGGGGCATGAGGCCTTAAAATGTTGAATTTCCTAAAATTTCATTTTGCATCAAACCTGGCTATAGTGATGGTTTCCCTGCATAATATAGCAACTTAGTAACATGCTTAAATGTTAATAATTTGCTTTACTTTAAAATTCTAGAAAAATTTTAAAACTCTAGAAAAAATTTGCGCGACCTTTGATTGGAAATATCTTGTGTTTGTTGAGATATTTTAAGAATGAAAGGCAATAAGAAATCTGCTAAAGCTCACTGGTCCAACTTGGCGTGTTGGGATGGGGAGTCACTATGTCAAACTTCCACTTCTTGAATGGCTCACATTTATCAGTATTTTCTGATTTACATCGAATTTTCTGTATTTGTATGGGTAAAGGTTTTTTTTTTTTTTAAACTTTTGTTAATGACTATGAAAAGAAAAAATGCAACAAGATATATATGAAAGGGATTTGCTAGGTCTAAGGCTCTGTCCCCATAAATGCAACTTATTTTTGGTACTCTGGATATGTTGTATATCCATGGGGATCCAACAACAGGGACCCCCACCAATCATAAGAACAGAGGGTCCCTTTTATCCCAACTTAAGTGAGATCATTTCTGTGAGAAAGGGAATCAGAGAAGTGCAAGAGTTAAATCTAACACTTAACCTGCAGCAAATTTTTGTTTCAGAAATGAACAATAATTGTAGTAATTGTTGCTTTATACGTCATTAAAGGGGTATTCCCACGAAGACAAGTTTTTTAAAGAGTAACTGTAAAAGTTTTTTATTTTTCACAAATCAATAGCTCTTGGGATGTAAAACAACTTTGCCTATTATCTTTGTTACCTATATTCAGTAGTTACTTTGCTAAAGCCCTCAGATTACCTCATTACTGTAAGGGCTGCCTCCTTTCCATGTGCTGATAAGCCTCCTCTCCATGTGCTGTATGTGTATATTGTTTAAACTTTGTTTCTGGTCAGTTTTATGGGAGGGGAGGAGGTCAAGTAACAGTGAATGTAGCAGGCTGGAAATGTGCAGAACAGTGAATGCAGATGTCTCCTGCACAGAATAGTGAGGTACGGGATCTCCCTGTTACCTATCAGTTCCTCCATCCCAGTCTGTGATTCTACAGAACTTTCTCTGTCTCTTTCCTCTCTTTATGCTGCTCCTTTCCCCCACCTTGTCATCGGCAGTATCAGCACTGTGCAGATAAGCTATTAACCCTTAGTGCTCACGCAGCACAGGCTTCATGTACTAATGATTTCTACCACTTGTTACATGTTCCCTACTCCTCCATGTTATGGAAGCTGCCAAGCTCTCACCATATACATCCTGTATGTGCACTGTGCAGTGTTCACTGGATTTACATGTGGGAAACTAAATGGATTTAATGCTAAATTACTTTGAGAGAGAACACAAGGCATCATGGGATCTATGGGTAAGCTAGCTGGTCTCAGCCTGAGGACATAGACTTACATACATTAGTCTCCGCCCACTTCACATTAAGTGAGAAAGATTTTTCTCTAACACTTTCAGAACAGAAAATGCCATAACTTTGGTAAGAAAAGGGTGAGCAGCACAAAGTAGGCATTGTTCTGTTTGTTTCAAAGGAGGAATCACATATAATAATTTGGTAAAATCACTACATCTTTGCAGTTGCGCTTTAAATTTACTCAAGATAACAAAATAACATATTCTCAAATTCACTGTTATTAACAAAAATACAGCATTTCACAGATATAAATCTAACCTGTCTCTATCAGTCCTCGTGTACACAATTTCAGTTGCCCTTGGTTTCCGACCCCCTGCATTACACTTACTGACTTCCTGCTGGCAAACAACAACATATCACATGCTGAACCACAAACTACAGGTAGATAAGTTCTTTTCTGGGGGAAGGGGGAGGGAGGCATATCAGATCCAACAGTGTTTGTAGCCGAGATGAAGCAGAGCTGGAGAGTGTCATTGTGTGTAATATGCAGCTCATGGATCTCATCATCTCATCTCTGATCTGTCCCATCTCTCTTTCTATGTGTCAGATACTACTACAATGTTCAGTAGGTAAATGAAAGTGTATATGAACCTTGTATCCTGATAATCTAACCACATTTTCAGCTCACAGAACAAGATGGATCAGAATGTGTGTGCTTAGAGTCACTTTATTTTTTGGAAAATAGTCAGGAGGGTTTGGCGCGGTTAGACTCTACTGACTTGAGACAATAGCAATTGCTAAAAAGTGTGTCTTGTATGGTATTTTAAATCTCATACATAGCATAGAGATGAGGTAAAGAGGGTAAAGATGAACTCTTTTCATAGGTAGGCAATAATTCCCTTGATATTTACACTCTCTAATGAGGTTAGGCTTTCTAGGGATTTCTATACCAAGAATTACAATCTGCTGGCAACATTTTGTAGAGAAATGCATTGTGATTTCCAACATTTTTTATTATTTCTGTCCATTATACCATCTACAAGGTATTCCAAGTTTAATCCATATGCAAATGAGGTAGTTGGTTGACCAAGGTTGTGTCCTATGCACCCAGAGCAATGCCAGATCTAACTCGCATACCCCTTCTTCCAGTGTCACCCCATGCTTCTCAAAGGACAAATCTTCTGCTTGTCCGATGGAGAGGAAAGTTATCCAGTTAATAGATTCTTTTTTTTTTATCTCTTTTCAGCTAATGGGAACGATAGCAAGAAATTTAAAGGAGATCGATCTCCCTGTTCCCCTTCACGTGTAATCCACATTCGCAAAATTCCAAATGATGTTACAGAAGCTGAGATCATCTCATTAGGTGTACCTTTTGGAAAAGTTACAAATCTTTTGATGTTAAAAAGTAAAAGCCAGGTAATGTATCTTGCTGTTTAAATTGTATTTCTTTTTTTTTTACTATTAATCCTATTAATCCCAAATGTGAAATGAATGAATGGTTGTTTTCCACCACATTTCCCACCCATTTAGCAGATGAACTTTACTAATGCCATGCACACTAGACTGATGTTTGACCAACAACAGCTTATCTTCTTTTCGTGGGATTAAAGCCAAACCAGTATATCTATTCCAGATTCCCAACTTTAGACAGCTCTGTTTCGACATGGGTGCATCTCTTCAGTACAGTGTAGGGAACAGTTTTAGCTGAGTGAGAGGTTATTGACTAGGGTCAGGAAGTAAAGTTCTCCTTACGGTGACTTTGCGAATCAAGGTGCCTTTCAAGCGTGTGGAGACTTATAGGGTTTCAGAGCATTGGCATATAAAATGTTATTTTGGTTACCTTCTTGTACCTACTCAGTGATTATCTTGTGGTGAAGACCACCAGAGTTTAGTTTTGCTTTATGAAAATAATTTAGGAACTACTGGCCTGTCCTTTTGTTGCGACCACATCTCCTCCATGGATCCCCTACAATACTTCACACTCTAGAACAGTGTTGGCGAACTTATGGCATGTGTGCCAGACGGTATGCAGAGCCCTCTCTGTAGGCATGCGTACCATCTCCCCACACTTGTCAAAGTTTATCATTGGAACTCCGGCCAGGCAGAAAATACTGCTGCATGCCTAGACCTCCAGTGATCTGTCCCATTGCAACCATAGCTGATCTACTCTGCTCTCACAAGTTTTGTCTTGGTGAGACAGCAGATCAATGGCTGTCCCTCTACTCCCTCCCCCTCTTCCGCCCAGGAAACAAAACGTGAAGTGCACAGAATGAAGCCTACAGCAGCAGAGAAGAAAGATAAGTCAGGAACAGCTTTGGCTGCTGGGCAGTGGGGTAACTTGAAGCTGGTGGGCCCTGGTGCGAAGTCTATGCCAGGCCTCCGACTATAATGTATGGTTTATAGTAATAGTCTTCTCATATGGGAAAGTGACACCTTATGGGCACCCTAAGCCTCTTGGGCCCGTTTGCGACTGCACCCTCTGCACCCCCTCAAGTTACCCCCCTGCTGCTAGGTGTAATTCACAAACAGCCGTTCAGTGTTAGAGCTGTGAATACTTAAAGAGGTCCTGTCAGGTGGCATTGGGATACTCAACCAACTATAGATACTTGTGGTTTAGTGTCACAAATCGCCCCGTATGACAGCTGTCTGTGGTCACATATATGGTGTTGCCTCTCTCCGCAGCTCTCATCACCTACACGAGGGAGCCAGTGAAGCCAGCACAACCCCACAGCTCCACTATGCAATAACCATATGCTCAATGTAAATGGGTTGTTATGTTACGTCACTGGCCGTAGGTGATGAGAGCTTACCAATGTATGACGTATTAATACGTCACATGTCAGCTGGAGGTGTATGGAGAGGACTCACAGGCTGAGCCCTCTCCATACAAGGTGGCTGTTTACTGCTTATTGCAGCAGACACCCATAGGTAACACCTGCAATTGGTGCTTTCTAATGTTTAATTTTTAATTGTACTTAATTATTTATTTATTATTTATTTATTATTTATTTTAACCATTGCTGGTATTGCTCAATGTTTTTTTGATGGGTAGTGTTAGTTTCTGTTAGTAACCGGTTTAATATTGATTTGTGTCCTACTTTATTGTGCATTGTCCCTTACATAGCCATTTAGGATTTGTCCAGAATTTTTTGATAGGATTGAATCAGTGATGGGGGTCTGAAAAATAAATAAATAAAAAGTTAATAAACTATAACATAAAAATGCTATTCACCCCTCTTTCCCTAGAACTGATATAATTATAAATAAACAGTAAAAAATTATCAACCTGTTCGGTATAACCGCGTCCCAAAATGTCCAATCTATCAAAATAAAATAAGAGTTGTTCCTGTGATTTAACCAAAAGTTGAAAATCTTTCTCCACTCTTTCTCCATTTTGCAACATATAAAAAATGTAATAAGAAGTGATTGAAAGGTCGCACCGTCTTCAAAATAGTAGCATTGAAAACATCATCTCATCTTGGAAATAATGACACCACACACGGCTCCCTACACTGAAATATAAAAAAGTTATTAGCGCCAGAAGATGGAAAAATGTTTTTGTTTTCTTTTTGTACAGGACTTAAAGGGGTATTCGCGTCTCGGCATTCACATTCAATTTCATTAATCTGCCATATATAAACATTTTCTTTAAATAGATGTTATTTAAAAAATGTTCCTGTGTGAAGATAATTTCCCATAAATGTAGTGATATGGTCCCTTAGAAACAAGTCTGTGTCCTTGGATACGGCCACCTCTTCTGGAGGGATTGCACAAAGACACAAGGGTGTTTGTATAGGAAATGTCTGGGAGTTACTGCATAACCCACAGCCGTCCTGTAGTAATGATTGCTGAAACCAGGAGGTCAGGCAGAGCTCAATAGCGTCTGGCCACTGCTGCCAAAATGTGAGGTGGTCGTATCCGAGGAAGTTATCTCGTTTCTAAGGGACAATATGGCTGCATTTATGAGAAATTCTCTTCATACAGGAACATTTTTTTTAAATAATATCCAATTGAAGAAATGCTTACATATGGCAAATTAATTAAATGTAAATGCTGAGATGGGAATACCCATTTAATTTTTGTAAATGTATGAAAACATTTTAAAACCTATATAAATTTAGTGATCATGATCGTACCGACCCAAAGAATATAGGAGACATGTCATGAAAAGGGTGTAAAAGTGTTTTTTCACCAATTTCATTGCATTTCAAAAGTGTTTTTTAACCAATTTCACTGCATTTGGATTTTTTTTCTCACTTTCCCAGTACATGGCATAGAATATTAAATACTGTCACTATGAAGTGCAATTTGTTACACGGAAAATACACCCTCACACACCTCTTTCCTTTGAAAAATAAATAGTTATAGATTTTTGAAGGTGGAAAATGGAAAAATGGAAACAAAAAGAATAAAAAACAAAAAAGGGGTTAAGATGGCAATATTTGGTCCATTAGTAGACTAACTTATCATAGTCCCCAGTCCCTGCCTCTACTCAGGACTACTCTCACTGTATTGGGTAATGTTACTCCGTATATGGCAGTAATATTCATCACTGAATGGTGGTAATACGAGATTCATCACTATATTTGTTCCTAGTATAGCGATATTATTGGTAGTAATGGGAAGATTTATATGTTTGTGTTGCCATATTCTGGGAGCTATAATTTTTGTAATTACCGATATTCAAAAGATCCTTGTTAAGACTTTTTATTACAGGATAAGATAGCAGGTAAATTGAGACTATTTTGGGGTACATTGGACTTCTTGATCTATTTTAATAAAACTTTAAGGAATTCCTTAGTGGTAGTAACATTTTGTTAAACAATAAGTTCAAAAGCTGTTTTATGCATGTCCAAACATGTATGTACAGTATAGTTAAATGTTGTGTATAGTTTAGCAAATCAAAAACAGTAACCTTTACAAAAGACAACTAATGGCTCTCAAGATACACACAGATTGATCTAAATATATGTGTATTGGTGTGTTAGGGCTATTGACCTGTTCTCCTCGTTAAATCCTCCTCTACTATTATAGGATTGGTCCTATTTGAGTATATAGATCACCAGAGCCATATTCTCTCACTGAGTGGGCCTGGAGCTGAGCCAAGGAGCGCATGGGATGTAGTTTTTTAATACATATGGGGAAATGTGAATTTGGGGTGTCAGACCTTTATTTATATATCTGAATTGGTGAAATTATAAAATTATTTGACTTTTTCTAAATATAATATATATGCAATAGAGGGTTGTTGCTAGACTCCTGTACAGTGATTTCCTGTGTGAGATTACCCATATACTGCCTAACTGCAATATGGCAGTATATGGTAGGATTGATCGATCAATCAACCTAATAACAAACCTAAAAATTCAAATCACCCTGTTTCCATAGAACTGATATAAATATAAATAAACTGTCAAAATCATAACGGAAAATAGCGGCCAAAGTCGAAAATGGAACTTTTTTGCCATTTTGAACAATATAAAAAATAATAAGTGATCAAAAGGTTGCACAGTCCGAAAATGTCAAAATGACACCACCCACAGCTCCGTGCACCGAATTGTGAAAAAGTTATTGTCTCCTGAAGATGGCAAAAATCAAAAAAACATTTTTTGTACAGGAGGTTTTTATTTATGTAAATGTATGAAAACATTACAAAACCTATATAAATTTGGTATTTCCGTGTTCACAACGACCCAAAGAATAAAGTAGACATGTCATTTGGGCTGCACAGTGACCGCCATAAAATCCAAGCCCACAAGAAAATGGTGCAAATGCGGGTTTTCACCATTTTCACTGAATATTAAATACCGTCAATATGAAGTGCAATTTGTTACGGAGAAAACAAGCAATCACAGAGCTCTTTACATGTAAGAATAAAAAAAGTTATAGATTTTTGAAGGTGGGGAGTGAAAAATGGACATCAAAAAAACAAAAAAGGGCCAGGTTGTTAAGGGGTTAAAATCTTAACAAAAACACATTTTACTACTTCTAGTAATTGGATAGCAGTGCTCTGCTCCGGTTTTACCACTTGTTTCCATTTTTTATAGTGAGTTTTTGCATGCCTGCCATTTGGCTCAAATGCTTGTATTGTCATTAAGTCTGGTGCTTAGGAAAGGATTAATTACTAGACAAAGTATTTTTTTACTTGAAGTATTTCATAAGTATTCCGGATACAAATAATAGATAATGTGCATTTCTATATATGTGGTAATATTTCAGTCTTTTTCCATTTCAGGCCTTCTTGGAAATGGCTTCTGAAGAAGCGGCTATTACTATGATGAATTACTACACCCCTGTCACTCCTCATCTCCGCAGCCAGCCTGTCTATATTCAGTATTCTAACCATAGAGAATTGAAGACTGACAACCTGCCTAATCAGTCGGTAAGTCCTAGAATAGAATTGTAAAAGCAAATGCTTCAAAAATCTACTTTTCCAACCTATATGCAAGGATTACTATGGATTTGCATCAGATTCATTAGTTAAGAATATCCATCATGTCTGAACTTCGCCGTTGGACATCATTTACATACTGTCTGCAGTGAGTCTTTAAACATGCCTGAGATGCTAGCGGAGTGATCAATTCTGGGATTGTGCTAAGAGGGTGCCATAGAAGGAAGGAGGAGTGCATCACTGCATGGACAAACCCAGTGGGTCAGTGAAAAGCTAGTTTTCAGAAAGATAATTACAATTGTTAGGAAACATGAAAGGTATATCTAAAAAGCTTATAAAATGCAACAAGCTATCACTTCTTTGTTTTTTGTTCATCTGTCACCTGTGGTTGTTTGCATCTCTCACAAGTCAAGATGACTTTTCATCACTGGGCCAGGTGAACAAAGAATGGTTGGCACAGGACTTTAGTAAAGTGAACAATTGCATTATAGCTGCTATATAACTGTATGGGTCTGTAGGTGATCAACACAAATAAACCGAAAATGACCTTTTTTTAAGTATTTTTGAGGAATACTGTATATATAGTATAGTATAAGCAGAGACCCCTAATTTTACCACAGAAAACTGGGAAAACATATTGACTCGAGTATAAGCCGAGGGTGTAGTATACAGCCAGCCAGCCCCGGTGTAGTATACAGCCAGCCCCACTTGGCATATAGCCTGCCCCCATGTAGTATACAGCCTGCCCCCATGTAGTATACAGCCTGCCCCATGTAGTATACAGCCTGCCCCATGTACTATACAGCCTGCCCCTTGCAGTATACAGCCTTCCCCCATGTAGGATACAGCCTGCCAGCCCCCATGTAGATACAGCCTCCAGCCCCATGTAGGATACTCCCTGCCAGCCCCCATGTAGATAATCGCTGCCAGCCCCCATGTAGCATACAGCCTGCCCAGCCCCCATGTACATGCAGCCTGCCAGCCCCCATGACATACAGCCTGCCAGCCCCCATGTGCATACAGCCTCAGCCCCCATGTATACAGCCTGCCAGCCCCCATGTAGCATACAGCCTGCCAGCCCCCATTTAGCATAGCATGCCTGCCAGCCCCATGTAGCATACAGCCTGCCAGCCCCATGTAGCATACAGCCTCCAGCCCCAGTAGCATCAGCCTGCCAGCCCCATGTAGCATGAACGCCTGCAGCCCCCCATGTAGCATACAGCCTGCAGCCCCCATGTAGCATACAGCCTGCCAGCCCCCATGTAGCATACCGCTGCAGCCCCCATGTAGCAGACAGCCTGCAGCCCCCATGTAGCAACAGCCTGCAGCCCCCATGTAGCCATACAGCCTGGCAGCCCCCATGTAGCATCAGCCTGCACCCCCATGTAGCATACAGCCTGCAGCCCCCATGTAGCATACGCCTGTCCAGCCCCCATGGTAGCATACCCTGCCAGCCCCCATGTAGCATACAGCCTGCCAGCCCCCATGTAGCATACAGCCTGCCAGCCCCCATGTAGCATACAGCCTGCCAGCCCCCATGTAGCATACAGCCTGCCAGCCCCCATGTAGCATACAGCCTGCCAGCCCCCATGTAGCATACAGCCTGCCCGCCCCATGTAGCATACAGCTGCCAGCCCCCATTAGTAATACAGCCTGCCAGCCCCCATGTAGCATACAGCCTGCCAGCCCCCACCTCCCCCCATGTAGCATACAGCCTGCCAGCCCCCCATGTAGCATACAGCCTGCCAGCCCCCATGTAGCATACAGCCTGGCAGCCCCATGTAGTAACAGCCTGCAGCCCCCATGTAGCATACAGCCCTGGCCAGCCCCCATGTAGCTACAGCCTGGCAGCCCCATGTTGCATACAGCCCTGGCAGGCCCCCATGTAGCATACAGCCTGGCAGCCCCCATGTAGCATACAGCCTGGCAGCCCCCATGTGCTACAGCCTGCAGCCCCCATGTAGAATACAGCCTGCCAGCCCCCATGTA
The DNA here is from genome assembly GCA_019512145.1 of Engystomops pustulosus. Lineage (NCBI taxonomy): Eukaryota > Metazoa > Chordata > Amphibia > Anura > Leptodactylidae > Engystomops > Engystomops pustulosus. The sequence continues at coordinate 170,102,585 of CM033641.1, forward strand.
CATACAGCCTGCAGCCCCCATGTAGCATAAGACTGCAGCCCCACAGTGCCACCCATGTAGCATAGCTGCAGCCCCATGTAGCATACAGCCTGCAGCCCCCATGATAGCATACAGCCTGCCAGCCCCCTTAGCATACAGACCTGCCAGCCCCCATGTAGCAACAGCCTGCCAGCCCCATGTAGCATACAGCTGCCGCCCCATTAGCATACAGCCCCAGCCCCCATGTAGCATACAGCCTGCCAGCCCCCATGTAGATACAAGCCTGCCAAGCCCCCATGTAGCATACAGCCTGCCAGCCCCCATGTAGCATACAGCCTGCCAGCCCCATGTAGTCATACAGCTGCCAGCCCCCATGTAGCATACAGCCTGCCAGCCCCATGTAGCATACAGCCCTGACAGCCCCATGTAGCATACAGCCTGCCAGCCCCATGTAGCATACAGCCTGCCAGCCCCATGTAGATACAGCCTGCGCCCCCCAGTAGCATACAGCTGCCAGCCCCCATGTAGATACAGCCTGCCAGCCCCCATGTAGCATTACAGCCTGCCAGCCCCCATGTAGCATACAGCCTGCCAGCCCCATGAGCATACGCCTGCCAGCCCCATGTAGCATACAGCCTGCCAGCCCCCATGTAGATAAGCCTGCCAGCCCCCATGTAGCAAGCCTGCCAGCCCCATGTAGCATCAGCCTGCCAGCCCCCATGTAGCATAAGCCTGACAGCCCCATGTAGCATAAGCCTGCCAGCCCCATGTAGCATGACAGCTGCCAGCCCCATGTAGCAGACAGCTGCCAGCCCCCATGTAGCATACAGCCTGCCAGCCCCCAGTAGCCATCAGCTGCAAGCCCAATGTAGCATCACAGCCTGCCAGCCCCCATGTAGCATGACAGCATGCCAGCCCCAATGTAGCATACAGCACCTGCCAGCCCCCATGTAGCATATACAGCCTGCAGCCCCCATGTAGATGCAGCCTGCCAGCCCCATGTAGCATCAGCCTGCCAGCCCCATGTAGCATGAGCCTGCCAGCCCCCATGTAGCATAAGCGGCAGCCCCCATGTAGCATACAGCCTGCCAGCCCCCATGTAGCATAAAGCCTGCCCGCCCCCATGTGCATACAGCTGCCAGCCCCCATGTAGGCATACAGCCTGCCAGCCCCATGTAGCATACAGCCTGCCAGCCCCCATGTAGCATACAGCCTGCCAGCCCCCATGTGCATCAGCCGCCCAGCCCCCATGTAGCATAAGCCTGCCAGCCCCCATGTAGCATCAGCCTGCAGGCCCCTGTAGCATAGCCTGCCAGCCCCCATGTAGCCTGCAGCCTGCCAGCCCCCAGTAGCATCCCAGGCTGCACCCCGTAGCTACAGCCTGCCAGCCCCCACGTAGCATGCAGCCTGCCCCCCCCCAGTAGCAGCAGCCTGCCCCCCGCCCCCCACGTAGCATGCGACCTGCCCCCCACGTAGCATGCAGCCCTGCCCCCCCACGTCAGGCATGCAGCCTGCCCCCCACGTAGCATGCAGCCTGCCCCCCCCACGTAGCATGCAAGCCTGCCCCCCACGTATCAGATGCAAGGCCTGCCCTCCACGTAGCATGCAGCCTGCCCCACCACGTAGCATGAGCAGCCTGCCCATCCCACGTAGCATAGCCCGCTGCCCTCCACGTAGCATGCAGCCTGCCCCCCCACGTAGCATGCAGCCTGCCCCCCCACGTAGCATGCAGCCTGCCCCCCCACGTAGCATACAGATTAAAAAAAATAAACTTAACACTCACCCTCCGGTGTCCCTGATGTTCAACTCGTATTTGACCACAGCATGTATAGAAAATTCTCACCAAAATGACTCGGCTCTAATCTGTTGCTGCCTATGATATTAAAAAGCCGCAGGTTGGAGACAACTCTTAGAACGTCATTTGTCACACCCCACATCCTTCCCAAAAATTTTTTTTTTTTTATTCTTTTGTCCTCTCTCTATATTTGAGTTCTTCTACCTTTATATTTTATCCATTCCTTACCAATATTCTATTAGGATTTCAGCATGGAATTGTGTAGTTAAGCCATAGGCACATGGTTTTGACCGTTTTTTTTTCTTTTCATGCAAAATGTACATAGGAAGAACTATATAAATTGGTTTACCTGTATAGTGTTTATTAGAGACACAATGATAGCTAATTAAAAAAATTATACCCATATATTTGTATACATTATACACTCAATAAACAAATTGAGCAATTTTTTCTTAGTTTTTTTTGGACTGTTGAGGATTATTGTAGGTCTTCTAGCTCATTCTTGTTTAGGAAATTCTAATAGCTAGCAAATATTGTGCTAAAATCCCATGCAAATCTACCTCAATGGATCCTTTTGGGTTTCTTTACTTTGAACAGGCAAACATGGGCATTACCTGATGGCTCATTATTTGCAGTACAAAAGCGTAAAAGAAAACCCTGAGGGTCTGTGGAATGTTTCTACTTATAACCAGCAGAATTCTGAATGTAAGGCCCAGTTTACACCTGCGTTTGGACATATCTCATTATCTTCCATCATTAAAACGATAATAACAGAAGTCTATCGGATCTGTCAGAAAGTCTATTGTGTTCATTAGACTTTTACTTAAGGTGAAAAAATAGCGCTGCTGCAAATAATGTAATCGCCACTAACAGAAGATATTAAAAGTCATCAGTGGATTCAACCAATCCATTGCATAATTTCTGAGGTCCAAAAGCAGGTGTGAACTGTTGTTCTACAGGCTTTAAAAAATGTGCAAGCAATTATGGAAATTGACAGAAATGTACACTTTATATATTAGTACAATATACCGGTAATAGTGAATGTGGAACAGTATTATAATGTTATTGGTGCTTCTGGTTTAATGGTCTGTTTTATAATACCTTTTTTTTTTTTTTACTAACAGCGTGCACAGGCTGCTTTGCAAGCTGTGAACACCGTCCAGTCTGGTGGACTGACGCTCACTGGGGGTCCTGGAGGTGAAAATATGTTATTACAAGGCCAGAGTCCTGTCCTGAGAATAATTGTGGAGAATCTGTTTTATCCTGTCACTCTGGAAGTTCTTCATCAGGTATATGGAGTGCTGCAAATTTTTTTTCATTTTTTTTCAACAATTAATATATTTTTATTTTATACCTAAGACCTTTATTTCCATCACACATTGCATCAAAAACTAGTGATATTTTCTGTGGGTAATAAAAATGTCTATAGGTTAAAGTCTACAGAATCTTCAATTAGTCCCTATGCCCACTTTATTGTGGACTGGAATAACAATGCGGCCATAATATCAGCAACTGTGAGTCCCTGCTAAATAATAGGTGCCTTCAAGCACTGTCTAGTTTTGCAGTATACAGTAGTTTCCTATATGATGGACCATACAACAGATTGTACATATTGAAAACTGTTCATTATACAGGGCCCACGTATAAGCCACAAACATAACAGTATTCTACTTCTGTAGCCAAAAGAGAGGCCTATGTTGTACGACAATACATTAAAACATTGACATCAGTCTTTTCGATTGTAAGAACAAGTACCGTATTAGAATCTTTGAACACATGATCTTATCACTTAGTCTCTTAATACTTCTCATTTGTTTTCTGTGTCGTAGATCTTTTCCAAGTTTGGAACAGTACTGAAGATAATCACATTTACAAAGAACAACCAGTTCCAGGCTCTGCTTCAATACGCTGATCCAATGAACGCACATCACGCCAAAATGGTAAGGAAGGCACATGACGCACACATGTATTACAGGAGATAGGGAGAAGAAAAATATTCTTTCTGCATATTTTACAGTTATTTCTGAATTTTGGCAATCTTATGCTGTGTATTATCAGAGTAACAAAGCAGCGTTGTGTAAATGTGCCTGGTAAACAAAGACCTTCAATAATGAATGAGTCTGAAATGTGCCTGGGCCCTGCTCTACAATGACTGACCTATTTTGCAACATTGAGATAAGTGGCAGAGCCCATGCAGACAATAGGGAAAAATGTATCCACCTTTGCCAGAGCTTAGCAGAACTGGTTGTCTTTAAAGTGAGCAAGTGTTTTCACAAATCCATCTTTTAGTATGCTACTAGTCAGTTTTGTTTTGTTCTTTTTTTCTTTTTTCTAATAGTCTTATTTCAGTCTATTGTTGTTCCACATTCTAGCATAAGACCTTTAATGGTGATATCTCTTTAATAGTTATCTCTGCAAAATGAGGCAACACTGGTATAATGTCGCACATTTTCTTCTAGATCTTGTGTGATAGCCACACTTCCTATTCTGTTCTGTGTCATTTTAGCATAAAAAAGTGTAGTATATCTTCAGTTGTTTATCTGCAGATGTCAGCATCATGTATAGCAAGTCTCTGTTTTTAATGTTAGGTGACTAGAATCTGAGATCTCTCCAGAGATGCAACTAGGATTTTTTGGCCCCTGACGGACAAGATTTGTGGGCCAAGACCATGAGCAGCTTGGTGTGGGCAGAGAAGGGAGGGATAAAGAGGAAGCTCATCTCCAGCAGCTAGCCTACACTAAAGCTGCAGAACTGCCCCATTGTTTTCCACTACCCCAGCAGCAGGGAGAAGAGTGGCAGGGGTCCTTTTGGGCAAGGGAGGCCCGGGAAGTGGGCTGACCTCTGACCTCCTCATGGCAGTTGTGCAGCAGTGAGCAGGGGGTGGAGATTCTCTATGCAGACAGGAAGCTGCGATGAGAGAATCTTCAGACCCTGTGGACACCAGGACTGCAGTCCGGGCCACCTCTAATTAATGGGCCTGATACTGCAGTCACACTATTCACCCCCTGAAGGTGGCACCTGACAGCTCAATAGTGACCCTGTATCTCATTGGTTAGAGGGAGGGGTTAAATGAACAGTCCAATCAAGCTAATCTATTTAATAATGCATAGTGCAGGACCTGAAGGGGAGGGGCATTACTTGTTTTTATTATATTCCTAGAACCTTGCTCCTCCTTTCAGGCCCACCACAATGTATAATTCAGCATTGACTGGAGTGTTCCTTTAAGGGTGTTGTCTGCTTTTAGCAAATAATGGATATTGTTTGTGTAAAGAAAATATTTTTCAATATTTTTTCTGTATCACTTCCTCGTGGATTTCTAGATTTTTGCTTGCTGTTATACAACAGAAATCCTAATTGTTTACTTCCTGTGGATAAATACTGTGAGTACAGTAAATACACAACATAAACCCATACAGGAAATACACATACATCAAATACACAGACATACAGCAAATGCACATCACACATACACACACATACAGAAAATGCATGCATACATACAAATACCATATATAGACATCATATACACATATGCAGTTATTATGCTAACATTTTAAACGAAAGAAAATCCCATGCAAAAACCCCCTGTGTGAGCTCTGGCACAAAACTACTAAGAATGGATGAAAAAGGGAAAGCATCATAATGATGAGATTTACCTCATGGCACAGGTCCATCTGGCTTCAATAAGGCTGAAATCGTTCTCTAGTAGTAATGGTCACAACACATTAAAGTGCCACTCTGCCAGTGTAGTAAAGCTTGCTGGAAAACACATTTCTGACATAAAGAGTATAACGTGTTACTTCCTTCTTATGTTGTTTTTCACTCGTTCTTCCTTTGAACCCCCTATAAGCCTGAGGGAAAGGAACCTAAATTCATTATCTGGAGGTTGTCCAAGCTTCATTAAACCACAGTATGACTTGCATGAAACAGTTTCACGGAAGGTCTTAATGCTAATGCTTCACTTCTGCTGGCTTCTTTCTATGCCATAGAGAATAATGTGAAACATAAATAGGAGCTAAATCACCATAACATCTTTTAGACACTTTGTAGAATCAAGTTTCTCTTCACTTGAAATGTACTACATTTCAAATTTCACAACATAGAGGTAACTGGCGGAGGAGTAAGTAATACAAAATATAACAGTGGAGTTGATAGTATTTGTGACATTTTTTTTTCCGTTAAGGTGGTAGTAATTTAAGCTACATATACATACCTGTTGGCGTATTCTTGAAGATCCTGGAACACGTCTTTGACTGTCTTCGGCCACCAGCAATCCTGTAAAAAAATGTAAAAATTAAGTGAATTAGACTCTGGCTCTCTGTGACGTACAAAGGTTAATAATTTTTTAATAAAAGGTTAATAATTATGCACTCCAGCAGTGATTCTCCCCTGCTGGAGAGCCCAGTGACATCACTAAAGAGGCATAATTTTTAGCAAAGAGTGCCAGGCAGCCTGTGTGATTTATCAGTAAATCTTAACTGTCAATCTCTAACTTTTTAAAGAAGCACCAGATCTATTCCAGAACATGTGCCACTTTCATTTATATACCGTACTGATTCCATTTTCCTGTGTTTTATGAAAACAGTAGACAACTTTTAGAATACATTAAACTAACTGTAGAGCAGCAATTTTCCAAATAAAATCTGTTTGTCTGTTTTCTGATATATTTCTATTTTCTAGGCTTTAGATGGGCAGAATATTTACAATGCCTGCTGTACGCTGCGTATTGAATTCTCTAAGCTGACAAGCCTTAATGTGAAATACAATAATGATAAGAGCCGAGACTTCACACGCCTTGACCTTCCTACTGGAGATGGGCAGCCATCCCTTGATGCTACAATGGCAGCTGCTTTTGGTAGGTACTTCATAGATTTGTATAATCTGTAAAGAGTTTCTTCCACCCCCTCCCTCCACAAGCTTTTGTTTCTACATGTACTGTGTTTCCAATTCTAGAAATATCACACATCTGCCGTTAAAATGTATAAAATCGACCAAAAAAGCCAACACATATTTAATATGATGTGCATTTTTGTTTGATTTTCCCCAATGTCATGTCAATATAAAAAAGCTGTGTAATTGTCAGGCAACATGTTTTTAGAGCAGAAGGAGTTGGGCAGATTACTGTATTGTTTTATGGCAAAAAATTTATTGTACCGTAACTTTTATTGATCAAGATCTCCCCACTTTCTTTGTTTTATAGAATGGACATGGTCTTATTCAGTAGCATTTTCTGTAATTATTTGTGTATATCATATGCAGTGTGCTTCCACTGGGGGAGTTGCCTCAAACCTGTTGTGTTCTTTCATCTCTATATTGAAATGTGTTTGTAACCCCTCCCCCTTGCTGTGATATCCAACCAGAAACCTACCACTGTTCTGACTGAGAGCAAAAGGGAGAAGCTGTTCTGTGAGTTTCTCACACAGCAGTGCAATATAAAATGATAAAACTTATTTTGTTTTAGGGCTCACCGCGGCGACAATTACGGTCATGTGCATGGGACTTTAATTGTCCTGCTGACAAAAGATCTAAATATCAAATTGATATTTTAAAAAAAATCTTTGGTTACTGGCCCGAAACTTCTTCCTGCGCTTGTGATGGTGAATCACTTCCTCAGGCAAAGACCATGGGCATCAGTGGTTTTCTGATTATATTAGGTGCAGACACACCCCTGCGCACCGCCAGGAGGGCTTTGAGGACCCTCCTACCAGTATTAAATCCAGAATATTGGAGAAATCATAGCTTCTCAAGGGGAAGTCATAGGATCAGGGTTCTGGTATCATTGGATCCGGGTAAATCTCCATTCAGAGATATTTGTATCTCTGTGTACAAGAATCCTAGAATCTAGTGAATAGCAATACGATCCCCTGGCTATACCTAATGCAAAAATGTATTTGCCCTTGAACTGAGATGGATCATGACCCCATAACTGTCCATAACCAACATATTGGTCTAAGATTTTATGCCCCTTTGTCTCTGAAGCCTTTGCAACAGTCGGTGCCAGGCGGGCTGAGGGAATCCTTTGAGGCTAAACCTTCTGTGGGGTATATGACACTTCTAGCTTTAACTCAATTAGGCTATTTGGGATGAGGATGGAGAAAGTAACGGATTTGTGCCAACACTGAGGGATATAAGGCCCCCCTCCACCTGACCATATTTATCACAGCTTGTGTAAGAAGGAGATAGAGAGGGAGGTCAGATGGATACCCAAATACTGTATAGAAGAGGAGGACCATATTAATTGAAAGGAGTTTCACTTTTTCCACCACAGAATATGCCGCTGATTTATGTAAATTGGTTAATCAGATATTCTAGCCTTTTGAAAGAGTTCAAAAAACACATTCATCAATTTGAGGAATAGTTATATAGCAGGAGATGATCTGCATGTACAGACACCTTTTCAGCAGGAAAATTGACAGGTCAATTTGAGCTCATGCGGACTTGACCACTTTGTGTTTTTCTTTTAACCTTCTACTTTGAACCAGCTTCATGATCCATTCCATAAACATCTAGGTTCACCCTAGTTTTCTATGACATTGGTTCCAGTGTAAGAATAAAATTAATCAAGAGCCTTTTTGATGCCATCAATAATAAAAAAAAAAAAACAATTGTACCATTACAAACATACATTCAGATTTACACAGCTGCTTATGTGAGAAAGCACAGCTCCTTAGCACACCCTCCTCCAGAATATTACAAGAATGAGAAATTATTTTCCAATGGTTTAGTGTAACCCGCGTTCTGAGACCTGGGGTGGGGGTTAACCAGCTTATTACCCCTTTTCAGGAGGAGTGACATCACTCGTCGTGTCTGTCTGTATCATTCAATTACACTGTGCGGATGTCCATATTTTATTTATATCATATTGAGAGGTTATGATAGGTCTTGTCTATTTAAAGAAAGAAACATTTGTTTATTTCCTTTGCAGTTACTCAAGTAATCTTGTGTAAAAATAACAATGCTGCAAGAGGACAAGGACCTTTAGGAAAACATATTTTTGACATTTCATCTTCCTTTGAAAGTATATTTTTAACCCAGATAATGGCACTCATTTAAGTGCTGTAAAATGATGGAATACAATCTAATATGTAAAAGAGAACAAAAAACTAATAGAACATTGCAACTACTGTATGACTAGGACAAATGAACAGTGGATGCTCCAGTTTTCTAATTTATGTACAACCAGCCCCTCAACGATAATTTGCCCAACTACTTCACTTTTCATTTTAGCCTACTTATTTCAGATATATCAAGTGACTTTAGATAGGAAGACAAGAAGTCGCAAATTTAGGCTCAGATTCACTTCAGTCGGGAATATAGGGGGGCTTATTTACTAAGGGTCAGCGGATGCACTTTCGTCGGATTTTCAGACGTTTTCGGGATTCGCACCATTGTGACAGGTATTTAACTAGTGATTGTGTCGCATGCGATCGGATTGTGACGCAGCTGCGCCGGCTTTCATGTAACAGAAATTGGGGGACGGGCCATAGGACGATCCAACTAATTCGGACTGAGCGCAGGATTTAACTTTCAAATTGTGTCGCAAGACATTGCACTTAAATACACCAGGAAGAAGACGGTGAACTCTGTCAGACCTGAGCGAGGGAACAACACATGCAGAATATTGGGCACACGATTGTAGTGAATCGCGGCAGAGTGCATTCTGTTCGGACAATGCACTTTCGGTAAACGCTTCAGGACAGGTAAGTAAATGTGCCCCAGAGTCTATATAAGCAACTGCTGCATGGTGAATAGTGTAGACACAGAGCTGAGTTTTCTGACTCTAAGACAAGAGAACAAGAGAAAGCAAAAACTTTTTTTTTTGTACTTATTATGACTGATCATAATGACTTCTTTTCATTATTACATGTCAAGTCAATTCCCTGTCTGTTAAACATAAATTTATAGGCAAGGGAAATGTATGCAAAATGAAGAGGTTAACATCTGAAAGTGTGTTTTAGGTCTTTGCCAGTACATGAGTTACTATACCATTAGATGTCCTTCCATTATGGTTTTCCGTTTATTTTTAATTATATTCATCTTTGATGTTTACTGTCATTTTTCTGCAGCTTTTGCAATCCTCCAGCTTCTGATCTAGAATACTTACAATTTTGCTGTCATAGAAATGACTATGAGCATGTCAGTCATCACTAGAGTGGCAGGAGTGCCCAGGTCTTCATACTGTAAATGAGTTGCCAGAAATCCCTGCTTCATATTCCATGCACTATTATGAACATGTCTATGACTATGCTTCTTGCATGCTTAATGAAATATGTTGTGCTATTCTGTACTGATGATTCTTGTCAGGTTTAAATTATCCCATTGTGAATGTGTCATTCTGCCAGAGCCACATCCACTGACTTTCACATGCTGACATGAATGCATTTCACTTTATCTACCACAGTTCATTATAATAAAGATTATCATTAGCCTTTCTATAGCTGGTTGACTGTTAGCGGTCTTAGAATGACCATCTTTGCATATATTATACAATTAATTGCACAGGCTTTGCACACTAAAATTATATATTTGTAAAAATATATGGTATAAAACCTACAGAACTGAGATTTTATAGTGGCACAAGCTTGATATGACATAGCAGACACTAAAACACCACATTCATGATCTTCACTGTGAATTAGCCATTGCACATTACTTTTTGAAAAGTACCTGTGGGGTCAAAATGTTATAACATGATGTTACTGTTACTACATGATGAATTCTTTGATTGTTTTTTTAGTATCTCAGGAGCTCTGCATATGCAGCATAGACCTAAAAAGTGATTCATCCTGGGCAAATAGTGACTCTTATTTGCTAGTTTGCATAGGACTTTGGGGGCTATTTTTTCATCAGTAAAATGGGCGAGATTTCACATAAAAGAAGGAATTCTAGACAGGATATTTCATACCCTACTTGGAAATACCAGTACAGGCGGTCCCCGGGTACATATAAGATAGGTTCCATAGGTTTGTTCTTAAGTTGAATTTGTGTGCAAGTCGAAACTGTATATTTTATAATGGTAGATCTAGAGATTTTTTTTTTTGCGCCAGTGACAATTGGAGTTTAAATTTTTTTTGCTGTAATTGGACCAATGATTATCAATAAAGCTTCATTACAGACACCTTACAGCTGATCATTTCTGTCTGGGACTATAGTAAAGCATCCAGAGAGCTTCACCAGAGGTCACAGTGGTCAGAGAGGTCTGTCTTTAACTAGGGGTCATCTATAAGTCTGGTGTCCTTAAGTAGGGGACCAATTGTAGTTTATTCTGATAAAATATGGTGACCATGTGCCTATAAGTGCTTTCCATTGTTCCAATAGTTATTGCCTTGAAGGTTGAGTAATTGGTAGATGGTGTTGTAAAATGGGGTTATGAAACCAGAATTTCAGCAATGGGTTCATATAAATGTTTAAAAAGTGGTGTGTGGCTGTGGGAAATAATAGATGGACACATAAATAATTGAAAATTAGCCTTAAAAACAACCCCTATACAATGAGAAATTACTGGCACCCCTTCATCATTAAATGCACGTATGGCTAGACACATGGAAATTAATACAATAAATTTAATCCAAACACAATCCAAATGTGCCATAGAGCAAAACAATTTGTCTTTATTATTACAAAAATAACATGAATATACATCAACACCAGACAACAAAAAGTTAAAATCCAAGTTTAAAAAAAATGGTAAAAAATATACAACAAGCAATCTAAAGGGCTACTGTGGCACCCAATAATGCTCAAAACAGCCCCTCTTCACAATCCCCTCCCAAACTACTGTTACATATCGATAATTAAAGCATATGAAGCAATAAATGGTTAGACAAGCCAATCACTTAAAGTTATCAATCACTATGCATGAATCTGCAAAAAAGTCTACAAATATGAGTGCAAAAAGCTGCAAATGGTGCAAAAAGCTGAGAAATAGTTTATAACCTCAGAAATGACCTATAATATAAATAACCTACTATATATAAATAAACAATCAAATTATAGGGAGCACCCGGGTTACATTCTTACCTGCTGAGCCAGCCTAGTTCAAATACCTACAATGATGGAACAAGTGTAGCCTATAGATGAGAAGCAGAGGCAGCAAGACAGTGAAAGGGAAGGGTCTTGGAATGCCCCACGCATATCGCAATATGTGGTGACTTCCCCAAAGAAAGCTCTTGGAATGATTTCATTATATTATAGAACAATTCTCAGGTTATAGTGTAGGTCAGTGATGGCAAACCTTTTAGAGACTGAGTGCCCAAGCTACAACCAAGACCCACTTATTTATCGCACAGTGCCAACACAGAAATTTAATGTGGGATTTATGCACACTGCTCTGTTACAGCTTTCATTCATTTCAGCACCCTGAGAACACCAACAATGCAGAATATAGGAGAAATTTGGATGATCTTTATAGCTTCCCTTCAACCGGAAGAATTGTCAGGGCTGGAGCAGGATCTGTTCACAACTTCCCACTCCTCCAGTAGTCCCAGGTAGAGCTGTAACTTTAAAATAGCTCTGTACACAGCAAGTCCTGGGCTGTCAGGAACTGCAGGAAGATACCTGGAGTCCTCTCTGGTGATGGCCTGGGTGCCCACAGAGAGGGCTCTGAGTGCCACCTTTGGCACCAGTGCCATAGGTTCTGTTATTTCTCATTTTTTTGCAACATTATATCAATTCTATTTGGTGGCTCTTATTTTGAAGAATCGTGTACTGATTGATAGTCCCATCAAGGTAAACAACAGCAAAGAATTTGTATGTTCTCTGTTTGTGTGGATTTCCCCTGAGTCCTCAGGTTTCCTCCCACACTCCAAAACATACAGGTAGGTTGATTAGATTGTGAGTGCCATTGAGGACAGGGACTGATTTGACAAACTCTGTGCAGCGCTTTAGAATCTGTGTGCGCTATATAAAGGAATTATTATTTTGGATGATTTGGCTTGTCTAACCATTTATTACTTCCTATGCTTTAATTATCAAGATGTATCAGTAATTTGGGAGGGGATTATGTAGGGGGCAGTGTATTGAGTATTATAGGGTGCCAGAGTCTCCCTTTTAGATTGCTTTTATTTTAACGTTTTGTTGTCTGGTGTTAATGTATGTATTCATGTTATTTTTGTAATAAAATAATAAATTGTTATGTGAAAAAGGATCATATTTGTGTTATCTTTTGTTATTGCCTGATACTGCTGTAGCCATTCACCTCGGACACAGTGTAGTGCCCTTACTGAGTAAATGGCTAAGAATGACATATATCCACAAGAACATAAAGGATGTTACCAACACTGGCTTTTCATTTTATGACTTTTTGTTGTTCAGGTGCTCCAGGTATAATTTCCTCACCTTATGCAGGAGCTGCTGGATTTGCACCCGCTATTGGCTTCCCTCAAGCAGGTGAGAAGACAACAAATCAGTCAAAAACATCTTTTTCTAGAACTATTGTAGGAACCTTCACCCTTGTAGGAATATCTGAGATTCCTAACCCTCTGCCAATTTGAATAAAAGTTCAAGAATTAAAGTTGAGACCATCACTTTACCATATTAAATTCAAATATTGTTTTTTTCTTTCTGTTTAAGGACTGTCAGTGTCAAGTGTACCAGGGGCCCTCGGACCTCTTGCTCTCACTACTTCTGCTCTCACTGGACGTATGGCAATACCTGGCTTGACTGCTATCCCTGGACACTCAGTTTTGTTAGTCAGTAATCTAAATCCCGAAGTAAGTCAGTCATTATTGATTGAAATTCTAAATGCTCACATTTTGCAAGCTTAATCAATAGTGATGTTTACTAATTGAAAATGCATTGGCTAGGATGGCAACCTCAACATATGTTTACTTTACTATGTTTTTTATGTTTATTTTTTCAAGTTCTGGTCAGGGCTGACCCTTTCTTGTAAATCATATTTTAAAGTGTTGCAATAGCAAAATCTATTTTCCATGTTTTTCCACCAACGGCTATTGCTTGAACCGAAACACAATGCCACTAATCTGAAGGCAGAAAGCTGATACATCAGTGGTCCTACATCTACTCTTTAGCAATAGGCAGGGTTGGCTCCAGGTTTCAGTAAGCCCCAAGGCGACAGAGCCTTAGTGGGCCCCTTTGCAGTGAACTCATGTGACAGCATTAAAAAGTCAAAAACTTTTTTAAAAAATGTAAACATTCCAACTGTCTCTTGTCCTCTAAAATATTCCTTAGTTTATCATACCAAATAGCTCCCTCATGGTTATTTTATATAAAGCCACCGTCGCCTCCTATGGAATCCTTATGGACAGCCTTATGTAGGCCCCCCTACCAATCTTGGGCCACGACACTTGCCCGGTTATGCCCAGTGCTGGCGCCGGCCCTGCCAATAGGTATATTCTGAGAGGTGCAGGGAACATATAGTGTACAGGTTCTCTATTTCTAGAAAATAGGGCTTCTTTAAATCTGTCCTTACTCAGATGAAGATTCACACTAAAGACATTCACTCTATCATGTCGATATGGAAAGAGGATGTTTTTGTGAGACCATCCATTTTAATGCTTTTTTTATCATATAAAAATATATTTACAAAATAGGAGATGTACGACTAATCGCCTAGTTCTGCAGGGAAGTGGAGCAAATCTTACAATTCCATAAGTCCTTCGCAGTAATGGGTAGCTCTGTGGTGACTTGTAGTCCCCCATTCTTATAGATAGGATTCTAAAAGTTGGACCCCCACATTTAGAGCTATGTTTTAATGGTTTTAATGAATAAAAATACTTATTTTGAAGAGGTTGGTTGCTTCAGCTTTTGTAAAGCTCTCTTACTTTATTATGTTTTTTCTTAAACAGGTTATATTACCCCATGCCCTGTTTATTCTGTTTGGTAAGTCATTTTTCTTTGTTTTAGAACTGCACACAAATTTTAACTGGAAAGGGTACCTCCACTGTACAACTCCCAGACAGAATTACCCAAAGCCATACAGAGTTACTGTAATATCTTCACATTCTCTGTAACATTCTTTTGTGTATTCCTAAACTTACATGGTACTATTGATACTATAAAAGTGTGTTTATTTTCTTTCTCCATTTTTCAGGAGTATATGGTGATGTCCATCGTGTGAAGATTCTGTTTAATAAAAAAGAAAATGCATTGGTTCAGATGGCAGATGCGACTCAAGCACAGCTTGGTGTGTAATTGGTGTTTTCCAGCTGAAAAAAAAGCTTTTGTGGGTTTTTTTTTCCTGCGGTTTCTATGTAGATATTATATTGTAGAAAATTAGAGATCCAAGGCAGAACTGTGCCAATAACCCCGGGTGGGTGGGTGCAAAGTCTGCAGGAAATACACTTACTCATAGATCCAGGCACTGTGACTGTGGTAATCTTCTTATATGTGTTATCCATAGACTCCTTCCTTCTAAAATGAACTTTTAAAATTATGCTAATGAGCCTGAAAGGCTACTGCAGTGCTTACCAGAACCCCTCCATGCTGAAGATTCACAGGGTGTTACAATGTGCAAAGAGCACTTTCCCCTCCCACTGTGTGCTGTCATGAAATAAATCTTTATCTTAGATTTCATTGAATTTTTGGAGGGCTGTCTGCTTCTCTACAATTGCATATTATAATGGATAGTGACCGCTCCCTTGAAATGCTTTCTGTATGTGATCCAAAGGGGAAAGAGAAGTGGTGCATTGCCACCATATTCTTTTAACCAAGCAGTTTTATGTTATTATCTGGTCTAGGGTCTGTTTTATTTTTTTGTCTGACATCTATGGATTGATATTTGGGCTGTACTGCACTACAGGCGGTCCCCTACTTAAGAACACTCGACTTACATACGACCCATAGTTACAAACGGACCACTGGATATTGGTAATTTATTGTACTTTAGTCCTAGGCTACAATAATCGGCTACAACAGTTATCACAGGTGTCTGTAATGAAGCTTTAGTGTTAATATTGATTCTTATGACAACCAAACATTTTTAAACTCCATTTGTCACAGAGACCAAAAAAGTTCTGGCTGGGATTCCAATGATAAAATATACAGTTCTGACTTACATACAAACTCAACTTAAGAACAAACCTACAGACCCTATCTTGTATGTAACCCGGGGACTGCCTGGTATTTGGATGCTGCTGCTGAAGTGTTATTTATTTTTTATTAGAAAATAAATATAGAAAAATATAGAAACACAAGAACATACGGTAATTCACTTGATTCTTCAAGGCCATTACTTTTTTCATTCATAATAGTAGCTTCATTCATAATAGCAAATGCTTAGGGTAACCAGCTGCTTCGGGGAATCATACGCATGGTGAAGTTCCAAGTACCCATTGAATGCCTTACGCTGTAGTTAAGTTTCTCTAAAAATGTCAAAACTTTTGAGCTCCCCTTCCCATTAAGTATTCCTCATCTGGACCAAAACTGGGGTTCCTCCAGCTGCAAAAATTTCCTGAAAGACAAGTTATGCCACATGGGTATGAGTATGAGTGCTCAACCCCTCCAGGCCCATCCCAGACCTTGTAATGTAAGGCCAGCGTGGGATATACCGGCTCTAACCGTTCTCCTCTTCCTGGCTCCAAGACAAGTATAGGCGAGGGCGAGTCCCGGACCCCAATCGGCCCCCCACTACAAGTCCCTTTCTTGTGCCCCATCCCCAGGAAGGCTTCAGCTGCGATGTGAGATAATAGATCCAAGCATTAGGCTGCTATGCCCTCAGCCCCCTTGCCCCTCTGTAGATATTCCAATTTCATTCTAGGATAGTGCTTCTTCCAGATCAACCCTCTAAATATGGAATGAATTAGGTAAAAATGCTTGTGAGGGATCCATACAGTAGAACTGTGGACGATCTTTATTAGATTGCACCTGCCCAATTCAGACAGTGGTAGCTTACACCAGGTGTTTACTTTAGCTTGCAAACACAAGGAGAGGCAAGATATTCTGTACATATCCTGCAGTCTGCTAGAAACTTTAACCCCTTCAGGGGTGGCGTTTTACGCTGCAACAGCTCCTTTAAAAATTCCGAATTGGAAGTCAAAAAGTATATTTCTCTTATTGAGCTCATTTAGTTTCAGTCCAGTCCTCTTATTTTTGTGGATAGGTGATGCCACAGTACAACGGTTTAATCTATAGAAATGCAATAAGTAATTGCTAAAATTTCATAACTTGCTAACTGTATAAGTGTGTTATAAACTGCATTATATATTACTTAGTGGTGATTTAATGAGCCTATAATGATATTATTAGAGTCTTCTTCTCTGACTGTACTGTGCTCCTGTTCCAACATGCCCCCTGATGTAGAGAAAGGTTGTCATTGGAGTCCCCCCTTAAATAACACTTTGCTTGACAATGTGCTTCCACTAGTTTCCCTTCACTTGCACTATGTTAGAATAATAATCATAATGCCATTAATTTATGCTTTTGCCTATTTAGCTATGAGCCATCTGAATGGACAGAGACTTCACGGAAGGGTACTGCGAATTACCCTGTCAAAGCACCAGTCTGTTCAACTTCCTCGTGAAGGGCATGAAGACCAGGGTCTGACTAAGGACTATACCAACAGCCCATTACATCGCTTCAAAAAACCAGGCTCAAAGAACTTCCAGAATATATTTCCCCCTTCAGCAACTTTGCACCTCTCCAATATACCGTATGTATCAAATTTGTATTGCAATGTGAAGCTTCTAACCCACCAAAAGTGTAGCCTCCACGCTAAATAAGCAATAAAGTTCTGAAGGTCATTTCAAAATTATAAATACTGGGGGAAAATATTATCATGAGACAATTTGAAGCTGGAGGCTGCATTGCCTTAAATTCCCACATTTGATAAATCTGAAACATTTCGTCTATCCTGGGATTACTGCAATTTCTTTGCTACCCTTTTGCTGACATTATTTTAAATGTCTCAGTTGGCAAGTCTGGCTAAAGCCTACTATGTCCACTATACCACCTACTTTCCAAAGTTTGAGAGAGTGTTGAAATGTGAACCCAAATAGTTGCAATTGCCCTATTTTGTGGCTTCATTAAACCATAATACTCTCTTCACTGCACACAACATCCAGTATTTACCCAGTATATTCGCACAATATGACCGGAAAATTTATATCAAGGTATAGGTTATTTTGGTTGTTTTTGTGGGAAGCGATGAACACAAAACCACCTTTCAACTTCTACAGTATAACAGAGAAGCCAAAGCTTCGGCCCCCTCATTGCTCCATCAGATTAATGGAGCAGATGGTCGCGTATGACCACTCTGCTCCATTAATCTCTATGGAGCTGACGGAAATTGCTGAGTGCAGTGCTCACTGATCTCCGTCAGCTCCATAGAGATTAATGGAGCAGAACGGTCATGCACGCAGTCTGCTCCATTAATCTGACAGACCCCTCGTTTTCGCTATCAGCACTGAGACCCCCACTGATCAGCAAGTTAGGCCCTATCCGGTGGTCTAACTTTCCTTCGTGGGAAATCCCCTTTAATGCTATCACTGAATAATAAGGAGAATTGCCAATTTTGTTCTGCTTTGAAGTTTTTGAATAGCAATTGTTTAACTACTATATTATCATGGTCTCGTTTAGAAAACTGGCAATAGCCCTTTAAATAGTAGGTTTCTAAAGGCAAATTCTTTTTATTAATGTTGTATGCTTAATTTCCTATGTTTTGTTTCCCAAAGGCCTTCAGTTTCTGATGATGACCTTAAGAGATTATTTGCAAGTACTGGATGTTCTGTCAAGGCCTTTAAATTCTTCCAGTAAGTTGATTTTTATAAATATTTTCAGTAAGCATTTTCTATCCCCACCCACAATTATATCTGTGTACAAGCTGATCTGTCATAAGGCTCTTTATTGTTATTTTACTGATTCCTATAAACCTTTCATTTATAAAATATCTTTATTGATTATTGAATTATGTAATGTATTATCAAATCACATTTTTGAAGTCTAAATGGTAGTAAAACTTCTTAAATTATGCCATTTTAGAAACTACACCCCTCAATGTGTGAAAAATCAACTTTAAGAAGTGTGTTAACCTTTTAGATGTTTCACAGGGGTTAAAACAAAATGGAGGTGTGATTTACAAGCTGCAATTTTTTTAGACAATGTATTAATTTTAGCCAAAAATTAAACTGTCACAAATTATTAATAGACAAAAAAACTCCACAAAGTTTGATAACCAATTTCTCCTGAGTATGAGGATGCCCCATATGTGGAGGTGCATCGTCCGGGCATAGAATGGAAGGAGCGCTATTCAGAGCAGATATGCATTTTACAGGCTAAAATTTGGACTTGGGGGATTGTTATTTTTGTGGATGAGATCCACTTTTCAGGTACATCAATTCTGGGGGGTTCAATAGCTAATCTGATTTTATCAACTCACTCTTGGTGGTGGTTAAAAAAATCATCATTACTTGTTTATGGTTTTTAGCTATTTTTTTTCACGGACATTCAACATACCATAAAAATAATGTGTGTTACAATGAACACTTGTTCATTGTAATATACTGCAATTCTAATGTATTGCAGCATATAACATAGCCTATGCTTTCTGCAAAGGCTGATGGCTGCACTGTTGTGTGTAAGCATGATCCTAAAAGGCTGCTACTATAATAAGCCCTGGGGTCCTTATTGGACTTATTGCCATGGCAACGATCGGCAGCTCCGTGCCCTGCACAGAGGGTGCTGATCGTTGGCTCTTTTGCCTTCACTCTGCTGTCCAGCTCACCCCAAACCATCTTGATTGGTTTCAGGTCTGGTGACTGTGAAGGCCAGGTCATCTGGCGTAGCACCCCATCACTCTCCTTCTTGGTCTCTTTACACAGCCTGGAGGTGTGTTTGGGGTCATTGTACTGTCCAAAAATAAATGATTGGTCCAACTAAACGCAAACCAGATGGAATTTTATCCTGCTGCAAGATTCTGTGGTAACCATGCTGGTTCAGTATACCTTCAATCTGTAATAAATCCTCACCAGTGTTACCAGAAAAGCACCCCCATACCACCACACCTCCTCCTCCATGCTTCACAGTGGAAACCAGGCATGTAGAGTCCATTCCTTCACCTGCGTCAGACAAAGACACGGTGGTTGGAACCAAAGATCTCAAATTTGGACTCATCAGACCAAAGCACAGATTTCCACTGGTCTAATGTCCATTCCTTGTGTTCTTTAGCCCAAACAAGTCTCTTCTGCTTGTTGCCTGTCCCCAGCAGTGGTTTCCTAGCAGATATTTTACATTGAAGGTCTGCTGCACACCATCTCCTCTTAACAGTTGTTTTGGAGATTTGTCTGCGGCTAGAACTCTTGCGGCATTGACCTGGTCTCTAATCTAAGCTGCTGTTAACCTGCAAAGGCTGGTGACTCGGATGAACTTATCCTCCGCAGCAGAGGTGACTCTTGGTCTTCCTTTCCTGGGGCAGTCTTCATGTGAGCCAGTTACTTTGATGGTTTTTGCACTAGTTTCAAAGTTTTCCCAATTTTTTGGACTGACCTTCATTTCTTAAAGTAATGATGGCCGCTTATTTTTCTTAGTTGCTTTATTCTAGCCATAATACAAATTCCAACAGTCTATACAGTAGACTTCTGGAAAACACAGCTGATGGTCCCAACCTCATTTATAAGGCAAGAAATTCCACCTATTAAACCTGACAGGACACACCTGTGATGTGAAAACCTTTTCAGGTGACTACCTCTTGAAGCTCATCAAGAGAATGCCAACAGTGTGCAAAGCAGTAATCAAAGCAAAAGGTGGCTGCTAGAATATAAGACATATTTTCAGTTGTTTCACACTTTTTTTTGTTCAGTATATCATTCCACATGTGATAATTCATAGTTTTGATGCCTTCAGTGTGAATCTACAAGACAACCCATTTAATCTTCTTAGCTGCTTAGGATGAAATGTCTACCGACATATACCAATTTTCTTTTCAAGAAATGTATGTCTTACAGGACTGTTTGCTTTATCTTTTGTAGGAAAGACAGAAAAATGGCACTTATCCAGCTTGGATCAGTGGAAGAAGCTATAACCGCTCTAATAGATCTGCACAACCATGATTTGGGAGACAACCACCATCTGAGAGTTTCCTTTTCCAAGTCGATGATCTAATTTCCTTCTACCTAACAATGGTCTCCCTCTTTATTATTTCCTTATAAAGACTGGACCACAGTTTTTGGAAACTCAAACACCTCAGACAGAGACTGAATATTATATTACCAACCCTCCCTCGTTTCTAAATCTCCATAAGAAGGAAAATATCACATGCCGCCTTCTAAACAGACTGCATATCACTGGTGGTCATTTTCTTTTTGTTCCAAATTAACTTTACACAACATTTTTCTGACAATCATCCCGGTTTTAAAATGGTTCTGTGAGACTCTGACCTTCTTTTTTCTCCCTTTTTTTTTTAATTTATTATTTTTTTTAAATTTAAGTGGAGTTTGACTAAACAAAAGTTTAGTGCTTTTCCCTCATTCAATTGCAGCCGCTCAGCTACAGAATAGGCGATAGACGCCTGACAGGTGATAGCCCCTTTAACTCTTTATAATGTTTAGAGCTAGAGATTTTTGAAAGTAAAGATTACTTTTTTCCTTTTACTGGGCATATTTCTAGCAAATATTATGATTAATTATGGTAGTATAGTAATATTTTTCCATAATAAGTTAGACAATAGACCAAGTTTCTTTTATTAACTATTTTGCCCACAAAATAAAATATATTTTTATTAATATTTTAAGTCATTTATTTAAATCTCAAAATTTTGTGCATTTATGAGATTCTTTTTTTGTTCTCTTCAATAGCTCTACAAGTTTTTGCTATAAAATTGAATATTACTTACAAGTAAAGCTGCCTGTATTGTAAATCAGGCAGCCATTTGCCTTCTTGAGATGTGTTGTGCATTGCACTTATTTTGGAACAAACTGTAAAAGTCCACCATTAATTAAATAACAAAATGTTTCTTTTCTGAATATAAAAAAGTTTACACTCTTACAAATAATTATTCAGGTCTATCATTTGGTTTTGCAGATTTTTTAGAAATTATTTTTGGTAATATGTTCAAGAAGACTTAAACCTCAAGGGTTTTTTGTACCACTATAAGAACTAAAATCCTTACATCAGATTTACTGTGTACTTAATTTACTTATGTGCCTTATTATGTGCTTATAATGAAAAATAGGGTAGATTATTTTTGATGTATCTTTTGAAAATTGTATAGTAGGTTTGGTGAGAGAGTTTATTTTCCTTCAAATTTTGCTAGTTTTTGGTGTTTACTGTGTGTTTTATTTTCAGTTTTTTTGTTTCCAAAAGCATTAAACCGTTTCAATTGCATTTAACTTTAGAAAAAAAGATGACAAAGTGTAGAAACAAATGATAAAAGCCTTGGAGATATTTATATTTTTTACAATGAGGTGGACTGCATGTATTTGAAAAATACTTCACTGCATACCACATTTTTTTCTTTTTCAGTGTGGTAGATACACAATTTACCCAGGTAATGGAGCACCCTGAGAAGGCCATACCAGTCCCCTGAGCCACAAGCCTATTCCCAAGATAAATGACTGGCGGTCAACAACTATACACTTTATAAACACTTTATCAAGTTTGAACAATTTTAGTTTTGTATCTCATATCTACATAAATACTTTTAGTTCTTGTTTTGGTTTGATAGTAGAGCAGCCAGTGCAATGACAGGCTGGAAAACTGCACATATACAAAAATAATGCAATTTGCATCACTGTGTACTCTTTGTACTTTTTGGAAACCTCTGTCTGTCTTTATTATATTATTTTCTTTATTGATTGATTTTTATTTCATGAAAGCCAGTTCTAAAATACAAGTTATCAGGTGTGATAACTGGGTTATCTTGGTTTTAAGGGATTGTAATTGAAATCCCTGTATAATTACTAGATCTTAGAAGAATTGGTCTCTGTAGGGCCTCATGCAATTTTTAACAAAGTTTCAGAGCTCTGCAACCACATAAATGCAGCTCTATGGAGCTGTAATCTGACCATGTGCTTGAGGCCTTGAGTTTTGATGTGCTGAAATAATGTCACACTAAGTGACCTGTTGTCACTTTTTCTGTCACCACTAGTCTGACTTTCTTCTGGATTGATAGATAAATTGTAGTCTGTAAACTGTTGCCACACTCAGAGTATCTCAGGATATATATCAGCATTTTTTGCCTGATCATGCATTACAAAATGCTAAAAAAGAAAGAAAGAAAATCATACATATCCTCAAGAATCTCTAACCGGCGCTGAATGTCAGCTGCTGCTGTACAAGACATTGCAGTGGTAAGATATATACTATTGATAATATGTGAGGTCTTAGCTGGTCTAAGTACATTGTGTGGTGTTCATTGGATTCTTAACCACCCCTCCCTGATGTTTTAAATATATGTATCTATATATGTGATCAGAATCCAAAATCATTATTGAATATTTAAATAGTGTTTGTGGATAAACTAATGTCCTTCAGAAAGTGCTTCAAGATGTCATTGGGGCAACTGGCAGTGTTTTCCGAAATCATATATATACGTCATTTATAGTACCTCTAAAGTCCGTTGTAACATGTATATATTCATATATACAGATGAGCCTGGTTTTACATATGCTGGTAGCTATGCCGTACAACCTGTATTCATCTAAATCCTATCTCAGGTAATTTTCAAGAGCAAAAAGAAATGGTTCCTGAGTGCCATCTTAAATTTACCCAACGATGATTTGTTAGCACTTTAATATCTAATTTTTTTTTTTTTTGTGATTGTAAAATGGCAATTTACCCATAATACTTTTTGTAGTACTAAAGTTTTTACTTGAACTGTTTCCATTTTGATTCTGTGTAATGTGGCTGGGTGCATATAAATTACAGAGGTTATCTTGGGTTTGAAAAATAAATTCCTCCGCTACAATTCTCCACCTATCTAGCACAGAAGCTCCAGCGGTCCCCCAATTTGTTCATAAAACACTACTGGAATCCTAGCTTCCATCAAGATCCTGGGATGCCACTAGAACAGCATTTGACTTCTGAGGCTGGCATGCCATACTTATAGGTCGAGATGAGTTGAAGATTTGCTGAATTTTTTGAAAGATTTGGTTCAGGACGGAATCTATTCAGTTTGAACTGATGTTTTGGACAGAATTTTTTCTTAAATTATGGCAAGTTCTGATTTTTTTTATTACATTGTTTTTAAATTTCACTTACCTGTCCCCCCTTTTCAATTTCTAGGGAGTAGGTAGTTGCCAGTATAAATCAGAAAAGCTTTGAATTTGCTTCTTTGCCTGAAAAATGACAGATTTGAACGAAATCTATGAACCAATCTCCACTTACAGGCAGATCAAAACCAGGGGGTTCTGTGCTGGGTCTGCAAAGTTTGGATAACCCAATTAAATTACTTGTTAACATTGCTGCAATAACATATTCTTCTAATGCTGTAATACCATTTGCAGCCTTTCATATCCATAGGCAATAAAGATTTTTTAATTACATGTAACTTCCAGTTGCAGTCCAGTATATGAAGCCTTGTGGTCAGTCTTCATTATATGGTTAATCATTCTTAACTCTCTTAGCTATTCTGGAATGCTTAAGGTTTGGTGTGATAATGTTAAGCAATCATTGTATTACTATATGGAAATGATGTGTACTTTGTAAATTGGAAAGTATTGTGAGGGACTATAAGGACTTTCGGTTACAATGTAAAACTGTCAAACTATCTGGTCTGTCTCATGGAAATATTTGGTTATAGAAATTGCTGGAGTAATCATCTTATACAGTTCTGTATTTTGTATATATCAGTGGATTCATTGAAATGGTGTTTTGTGCCCCCTTTGTGGAGCATTATTGGGAAAAATTTGGTAATAGCCGATGTTTATTATTTTAGCTGGACAACCCAATATATACTGGTGACTTTTATGTAAGTGATATAATCTTTATTTACTGTTGCTACATTAGGCAGATGATGATTATTTTCAGTGGGATATAATTTTATTATACTCACGGCCATATTATTCCTCGAACTCTGCCAGGCTTTGCACCGTGCCATGGCTCAGACCATGTAATGTCTAGTTTGCTTCCTATGAAACCACTGAATGTTTTGTAATGGTGAAGGAGGCATCTGATTTGCTTTTGATTAGTGTTGGAGTTCATTATTTTGTAACATAATGGCTTGTAGAAAAGTGGAAAAGCAAAATGGACTATTTGGGCTCTTGTCCGTCTACAAGTTTTATTACGTCTGCCTACCACATATGTTAATGCATGACTTAGTCTGAGACATAGACTTGCAATTTATTGCATGACATTATGTAGCGTAAAGTACCTTCTGTGACCTAATGCTTTATATGGAAGCATGCTATAATATGTTTTTGCTTCTGTATCGTTGATTTTGAGGTAAATAGTCTAAGGGGTTGTGGTTGGACAAAGCTGTAAATCCCTAAGTTCACTGGGATATGATTATTTATGTGAATTGTGTGTTTGTGTGTATATACAGTATATATATATAAATATATATTTGATTTGGTGGTGTTTTTTATTAGTTGCGTGCAGCAAAGTATGTTGTTTTTTGGTGATGAAAGGTATCTGTATCTAACGGCATGTAGAAAGTTTTTTTTTTTTTTTACCTACACGACAATTGGAAAGTAGTTTATAAATAAATATGAAAAGTCTATTTTAGCACTCAAGTTGTATTTTCCAAAACCAGCTTTTACTTTTACCATGTGAAACCATAAAATAAGACATTCAGTATTTTAGGTTTTCTTATAAACATTATTTGGTTACATTTAGCAAAAATATATTTCCTGTAACTTTTCATGGCATATTATTTGCTTATTGTGAGTGTAATTTTAAAGGGTATCTACAATCAAAATAAACCATGGAAATTTACTCATAGATTCAAGCACTGTGAGTGTGGAAATCTTCTTATATTTGCTTTCCATGGCCTCCATCCTTCTAAAATCAACTTTTATAATTATGTGAATGAGCCAGAAGGGCTTTGTAAGTACTGTCGTTCAAAGGCTGTTACAATGAACAGAGTACTCTCCTTCCCATACACTACCTGCTTCTGCTGATTACACAGGGATAGAGCAGGGTGTTTGGTGAGCCATGTTCTGCTCATTGTAACAGCCTGTTAATCTACAGCAGTGAGGACTCTTGCTCATTAGCTTATTTATAAAAGTTGATTTTAGAAGGAGTCATCCATGGATAATAAAGATGAGAAGATTACCACAGTCACAGTGCCTGGATCTTTGAGTAAGTGTCTCTGGTTTATCTTGCTTGATTTTTATGGTAGATTTCCTTTAACTTTTTTATAGTGAATCCACTATAAGCCTTAATATTAAGACTCTCCAGAGCATTTATGTCCATTTCCATGTTTGTTTGATCATGATATTTCTTAGTGTTATAATCCCTAGTGTTTTAATGAATATGGTGGCAGCTCAAGAGTACCCTTGCACAGATACAAATCTAGACCTACTCTGAAAGTTCTGTGTTGAAGATGTTGCCTTTGTCATAGTAAACATTATATAGTAAAGTTTAAAGAGAACCCATTTAAAGAGAACAAGGGGAGCCCTTTGCAGGAATATTATCTACTAACCAAAGCAAAGAGTTGGCAAGCTCTGTGCAGCGCTGTGTAATCAGTGTGCGCTATATAAATAAAGAATAAAGAGGACTTGACACACTGAATACCATAAATACTGCCAAATATATAATTAAATACAAGTTTCTGGCGTGTATTCTGGTGCCTTCATAGCATTCAATATTGTTTCCTATTCCATTAAACACATGAGAATGTCAAGATTTAGAAATTATATTTTTTTTTTTTCAGATGCAGCACCACTTCTGTTCACGGGCTGCATCTGATAGTACAACTAAATTAACTACTAATGATCTGCAACATCAAAAACATCCGTAAGAGAAGAACGACAGTGTCTGCACTAAAGTAGGCATTTTTAGTACTCCCTTTTCCTACAACCCTTCCCATCAACAAAATAAATCTTATTAGAGCTAACAGGCAGTGTTATTTCACTCTAAAATCTAAAATGCAATTATGATAAACATATTTTTATTTTCAATCTGTAGATCTGTAGATATAATCACAAAAAAACAAGTGAATATGTGGTTTTAAAATCTGAAATCCTTGTGGCATCTTTTATGCTGCCTTAAGTTTTACACCTGTCTGGTACTAGCAATGGATGTTTGTGCATTATAATCAGACGATGGATTATGTGGTTATATCAATTAGACAATAACCATTTGTCAATGTCTTTTTTCCCCCGATCCTCTATCCATACTCCATTATATCCTTCAATGTGTAGTGCCCAACACTGGATATTTAGTTATAGCAGAAAAACTGCCAACAATTTTGTAAAAAGAAAGAGCACATGGAAAATAATTTTGCCACTCCTTTTAAACTTGTGCTAACACCCCCCTTACTACTTCCTATCACAATTTCCGGTATATCCGCTAAACTAGTCAAGTGTATAAACTTTATAAGATTAAATATAAAAATAAAATGAATGATTGAGTCTATGGAACGTAATGGGTATTGAAATCAGTTGCCATTGCCTTTCCAATGCATGTTTTATAGAAGTGTATGCATGTTATACAGCCCAGTACTGTATGGCAAGATTGCTTCCCTATGTTCCACACCATTTTTTTTTTCTTTTTAGAATGCTTTCAGAGTACACTGATAGTAATATTCTTATTTGAACATTCTGAGAGTATTCACATCTGTTTGGAATCTACTGTAACCTATATGTATGTATTTTTAATATATATACAGTTCTAGTCCTAGGCTTGATAAAAGATTCACATTTTAAAGGACCAAAGTTAATGTGCCTTCAATTCTTCACAATTTGTTGTTTGTCCTTGCATACATTTGCAGTACTAATTCACATCAGTGACTCTCTAAGGATGCAGACTTCAGTGTTCATAATCTGGTAAAATGGAAGACCTGTTACACTCCATGAAGGACCCTTACATGCTGTCTTGTATATGTGGAGGTTGCTCAGCTACATTCCCATAAAACTTAGGTACTATTTTAACATGGCAAATTACCTTAAATACAGCAAAGTAAAAACTGCATATATCCGCGCCTGTCTGAAAATTGTTTTATTTGTTATATGCTAGTTTGAGAAATTGATGTTTTATGGTGCTTGGAGAAAGGAGTCCTTCTATTCCTGATCTGTGAGAATCCAGTACACTCCAGCTGCTCTCTCCTGTGTCTGTGAATAGGGAAAAGACAGTCGGTGGAAGATGAGTGGCCCTATCCCACATCTCGTGGACATGAGGACTCCAGTGCATATGCATTTCACTGTGAGGACTTCTTTCACATGAGCACCACAACAGACACATAAGTGATGTATGCTACCCTAAGAGGTGGTGACAGATTCCCTGGAAGGGTGCAGGTGAGAATTCATACTTTATTCTCTATACATTGTGGCATACATGTTACTTTTACTCTCCAAATCTCTTGGTTCTTTTGATTTGTGTGTATTGCACATTTTGGTTTCAAGCCGTCAGTAGCACAAGTAACAAGTGCATTTTTGTACTGTATCTAGAATGTCACCTCATTGCTCTGACCAAAGATGTCTGTCCTGGTATTACTAAGACATTCAATGGTTGTGTACATTTTTACTCTTATTCAGAAACAAAAAGTGGCCTTTTTAGCTCTATTTCTTCTTCTGTTGACCAGATAATTTCCGTTCTGTGATCAAAATTTCATGTATCGTAGGACAATAGAGGGTTATTTCCAGTACTGTATTCACAGAGAGATTATGGGGCCAGTTTCATTTTTAGTCTGTTCTGCCTATTTCCTTTGTCGCACCCTTTCGTCAAACCATGAACGTTCATCTGACACAAGAAAATGCTGTAAATATTTGTAACAATTTTTTTTTTAATTAGGCAAATGTGGTTTTTGGGAACAATTTGAAGTATAAACTGCTTTTATATGAAACGAAATCACTTGTCTTGTATATTTTGATAAGCAACAGTACCAGCTTTACTTGTGAGGGTGGGTGGGCAGCAAGATTTCATGTATATTCTCATGACCTGTTATCACATGGAAAGTGAAGATGCATATTAAAGAAACCATTATTTTCTAGCTGTGTAGTGCATGTTTAATTCATATTTCTGTATTCTGTATCACTTTAAGTTTATGTATTAACTGAAAGCTACTCAAATATCTATACTTACCCTTTCCTTAAGAACTCTAGCTGTTTGTAGCATGCCGATAATAAATGTCATTACACCTTTACTCTTCTAAGTTTTCCTGGTTTCTTGTATCCTGTATTGGGTTCTCCATTGTCTTTATTGGTGAAGCTAATATTGTATTTTCATTTTAGAATTTTACACACCTGGTAAATAAATGCGAGAGAAGTTCCAGTGAGGGGATTTATAACACGTGCAGAGATTCCTTACACTGGACCTGTGAGAATGGGACTCCTTTTGTCCTTGGAGTGATTGGGTCCTAATGAATGGTTCATTCCTCTTGTTAATCACACTTGTGTCCGATTAGAGACATAAAACAATTACATTGATGAAAAAAAATAAGGTATTTGCATACAGTTTTTCATCCTGGTGGTAGATGTCCTTTAAAGGCTATCTGTCCATGAAAGTGTATTATACAAGTGATCAAATGTCCATGTTGTGTTAAGTAAAAAAAAAAGTTAGAAAGCTCCATATTTTAATAATGAAAAGGTTTAAAAGGTATATAGAAAAAATATATTTTAAACAATATACACATTTTCCAATTTTTCCCTTAGTCAAAGGACATCTACCAGCAGTATATAGGTGGTAGACTGTCCTATAATGTATGCTCGTTACCTCTAGGGGATAATGAGGAAAAAAAACAGCAAATTTCTGAATCTAGTATAAATAACATCTGCGGGCTCAAAGTATGAATACATTACAGTTGTCATAATATGCAATAAAATTGCAGTTTCTTGGCCCTCTTGTGGTATACAAGATCCAGCTGTCTACTCTTTTATACAAGTTGTCCATGTACCTTTACTGGATTTTAATTATTGTGTTTATGTTCAGCGGGCAGCAGGGCAGTGCAGGGCAACGCTACAGTTTTCAAAGGAGGGAAACACCGGTACATATACATGCAGAGACATGTCTAACAGAGGATATTTCTTGAAAAATGGGCAACTCCTTCAATCCCTTACTGACATGTACCGTAGGCATCTAAATACATCTAAGTACATCTTGGATATGATTGCCCATCACCCCGTAACATCATCAGGAGGTGGAGATTGGTTGCCATGACATACGATCGGTCTTCTGAAGACCCAAGACTGTGCTATTTGCACATTGCAATGAATGATGCTGAAAAAATAGTAAACAAAATGTTTTAAAAAAATTATATTTAAAAAACCCTAAAAATTCAAATTGCCCCCTTTCTCTGGAACTGATATAAATATAAAAAAAAAATTCAAATCATAAATATGTTAAGTAGCGCCGCATCCCAAAAAGTCCAATCTATCAAAATCTAACCAGTTAAGGACCAGGCCCTTTCTTGTTTTTGCATTTCCATTTTTCACTCCCCACCTTCAAAAATCTATAACTTTTTTTATTTTTAAACGTAAAGAGCTCTGTGATGGCTTGTTTTCTGCACTTCATAGTGATGGTATTGAATATTCCATGCCATATACTGGGAAGCGGGAAAAAAATTCCAAATGTAGTGAAAATGGAATGCATTTGTGACGTTTTTTTGTGGGCTTGGATTTTACAATTTTCACTGTGGCAAAAAAAATGCCATTTTGGACTTTTTGGGCGCTATTTTCTGTTACAGGGTTAAAAGCATTGAAAAAACGTTATTATATTTTGATAGATTGGGCCTTTTCGGACGCGTCGATACCTAATGTGTTTATGATTTTTACTGTTTATTTATACTTAGATGAGTTCTAGGTAAAGGGAGGTGATTTGAATTTAGAATTTTTTTTTTACTATTTTTCAGGCTTCCTACAGTATGGCAGTATATGGGGATTTTCCTCCTCATTCATTACAGTGTGCTAATAGCACATTGTAATGAAAGGGTTTAAACGAGACAGCCTCTGATCTTAGGAAGACCCGAGGCTGTCATGGCGACATATCGCCGCTCCTCAATGACGTCCCGGGGAGCGACGATCCTCAGCAAGATGTCGGTGCCCATGCACCGCCATCTTTTTGAAGCCGGCAGCGATCGCTGGGATAAAACCCGCGATCGGTGCTAGCACTGTTCGCGGGTGTTACCGGTAAGTCTTTGCTACAATATGGGGCAGTCAGGGACTGGTTAATAACTGTTATTTGCAGCGTTTAACCCTGTAACGGAAAACAGTGCTCAAGGTCAAAAATTCCACTTTTTGCCATCTTGAAAAATATAAAAAATTAAATAAAAAGTGATCACAAGGCCATATTGTCCTCAAACTGGTAGCATTGAAAACGTCATCAAAAGTCGCAAAAAATGACACCACCCACAGCTTCGTACACCGAAGTATGAAAAAGTTATCTGCGCCAGAAGATGGCAAAATGAAGAATTAAATCCTATATAAATTTGGTATCCCCATGATCAGACCAACCCAAAGAATGAAGTAAACATGTCGTTTGGGGCACACAATGAAAGCCTTAAAATCTAAGTGAACACGAATATGGCACAAATGCATTTTTTCACCATATTCACTGTATTCCCGCTTCCCAGTACATGGCATGGAATATTAAATACCATCACTATGTGCAATTTGTCACACAGAAAACAAGACCTCAGACAGCTCTTTACATGGAAAAGGTTTACATTAAAAAGTTATGGATTTCTGAAGGTGGGGAGTGAAAAACTAAAACACAAAAACGAAAATGGAAGGGGTTAATACTGACCTCTGTATCTAAATGCTTTGTGAGGATTCTGATTCTGTCTTCCCCCACAATGCAATTTTGTGGTGCTGACATTGCATGTGGAGGCCTTACTTAGTTTTGCCATTTATAAAACCCCATAGGAGGACTTTAAAATATAGCAAATAAAAATTGAAATCTCCCTGTACAAAATACATTTTTTAATGAAAAGAAAATTATTTATTATAGATATTACTGCATTCCTAACAACCTGACCAAAGCAACTGTGTGTCTCAAATGGTAAACAAAGTAAAGAAAATTTGAATGAAACGCTGTAAGTTTTGCAATTGTTTTAGTACATACCCCTACCAAAAAGCAAAATAAAAAGTCACATGCAGCAAAAAAAGTGAACCAATAAAAACATCGTCATTCACACAAATAAAGTCCTCAAACAGCCTATTTTCTGAATAAAAAAATGTTATGTCGTGGAAGGGAATGAGACCGAAATACATTTTGCTTTTTGTAATGTGATTTCATTACGCAAGGCTTGCAAAACTAAAAAAAATATGCGTAATACACTGTATACATATTCTTCATTTATCTGCAGAAAAGTTAATAAAATCTGTAAGTGTACCCTAAAATGGCGCCATAATCTGCAAATTGTAACTAAGCCCTAATATGATTCCAGTGAATCATATAATTTATATTTATATATAATTAATATTTAAATGGCTCATTAACATGTAAGATAATATGTAATTATTTGTTATTTAAAATGCTGCTCCACTTAAAATGCTACTAGCCCTTTAATCAGTCCGTTAATCTTAATATATCTTAATATACACTGGTCACATGTCCACATCACATATCCTTCACCTGCCTGGGCAGGTCATGTTATCATTACTATGTTTGGCTGCAGTCGCTTGTTTGCAGTGCATCCTGTATGACCAGTGCTGTGGTGACACGTCATCTCAATGAGGTAATGTGCAGTGATGGCAGTTACACATCATTACTACTGTAACAGAGCAGGACTGTTACATCATCACTGGGAGCAGAGCCTGAGAGGGTGGAGCTGTTATTGAGAACTAAAGGATAATGGGACAGTTTCCAGTGTGGCCATTTTGTGATTAATATCATTGAGCTTTGTTGTATTTACGTATTTATAGCATTATGGGATTTTGTAGTAGACATTCATATTCGTGGAATACCCTTTTAAGCCCGGATCACACCTGCATTTCATTCACACCTACCATTTACCATAGACTTCAGTGTATTTTTTACAACCCGTTTCCCATAGATTTCAATGTATCTTCTGTTTCCTTTTATTGAGCATTCACTTTTTATAGTGGTAAAACAGGTACAGGCTTCTATATATGCTATATAGAACCGTTTGTCCTGAGTGCTTGGAGACCTTGGATACCTTATTTCATCTACTGTGGTCCTGCCCTGTGGTCAAGAGGTTCTAGGAACAGGTCCACAAAATTCTGTTGATAAAATGGGGGTGGCTGTCCCTGGTGCTGTTCTCCAAATTCCATTCTAGTTATGTAACCCATGGTATATTTAGGTGTGAAGTAAAACGTGATGTTCGGACCCCTAATTATTATTAGGTTCTGAGAGGCGCATTAAGTGATTTATATTTGTCCACACAACCTCCAGATATGGCACAACAATAAATCACAAACCTTATTATCAAACCAATAAGCTGCCACCAGTTCTCCTTTAATATAAGCCCAGTCCGTAACGGGATTATAACGGGAACCAACTCGGTAGCATGTATATAACCGAGACACGGACATGGGCATTCATGCATCGAGATAAAAGTGCAACACAGGTTAAATTTTATATTTATTTACCTTAAGGGCGCACTAAACAAACAGTATACACAATAGATATATATATACAGTTAAAAGAGAACAAAATACCAGGGTAGGACTACAAGCACCAGTATGTAAATTACCTTGTGTGGGCCTAATGGAAACTGATAGGCCACAATTAAAGATTCTTCCTGTGCTTGTGATGGTGAATTGTTTCCTCAGGTGCAGAAACCCAGGATGGCTCTATGGACCCTCCTACCTGGTATTAAATCCAGAACCTTGGAGAAGTCATAACTTCTCAAGGGGAAGTCATATGGTCAGGGTTCTGGTATCACTGGATCACATTGTGATCCAATTAATCAAAGCACATTGGGGGGAGAATAATCAATCTTTGTATGCCAGAATTCTGGAGTCATTTCCTCCTGAAATGGAGTGCGCCATATTTCTTGTGGGTTTTAGACCATTATCGGGCATAATCTAACCTGGGCACCAGAAAATTCAGATGACTCCACAGTTCTAAACAACACTTCATATACATCATCCAGCATCATTTATCTGGTGCAGAATAAGACTACGGAGGCTGACTCTGGTGTATTCACCAACACTTTTTATACATCTCCCTCATTGTGTGCTACTTTACCCACAATCAGTTAATCGAGATAATATCAAATATAAATCTTTGAAGACTGGATAATGGCAAAAAAAACCCTAGGTTTGCATTGGAAAATGGAGATAAAAGCACTCAAGATTCAAGTGTAGGGTGCCAGAGACTAGGTGAGGGCACAATGGCACTCACCTTAATAAATGATGTGATCGAGCATATCAACTCCAAGCAGAGTTAGTACTTGGATCCGGGGACCATCAGTAGGCCTGAGATGAACACAAACATTAGACTGTGGAAGAAGAGGTGCAATGTCTGTGGATCTTGTTAAAACCTAAACTTTTTGCACAATGGTCAGAGTGATTTGTGTTTCTAAACGAAAGCAGACAGATTTCTCAAAGAATTCTAGATTACCATGATTTTTTTTTTCCTGTTATGTACAAATTTTCGAGGTTGAGTGAATCTAGCTTTGGACTCCATTGTCATAGCTTATGGATAGAAGTGTTTATAAACCTAGACCTTGCTGTAAATCATGTTCTCAATGCACATTGTGTCATATTAATTGTAGGCAAAGGTTGTCTGTGTAAATGTAGCTCATGACTCAATCTTTGCAGCTAGGCATGACAGGACAATTCTAAGAGCCGTGTATGATCTAGTGCAAAATTGTTTACTACACTGAATTCTATTAAATATGCAGTGAGAGTAATGAAGATGGTGATGGAGTAGAAAGTCTAAACGAACATAGGTTTTTAGTACGCCAGTACAAATGTGATTTGTTATAACTGGCTTCTCATATTCTGGTGACCTTTTCCTTCACATGAAAAAATGCTGTTTATAGACCTTATTTATTTATTGACTATACAGCTATGAATGTCACCATCATTTGTATTTTTGTCACCTCTGTCATAAAACTTCACATCGGTAATCCTACATATTCTTAATGTCAGCTAGTTTCACTTGTTGGTAGAATGCATTATCTATGAATGTGATTTATAAATCCACTTCGAATGTGCAGCAGAGTAATGTAATTGACCTGAACATCTTATTTTCATATTTACATATTAAGAGCAAATTATTACACCCAAAGAAATCCCCCTATTAAAAAGTAAAATAAAAAAAAGGGAACACAAAGTTATATGTAGCAAAAAATGGAACCAATGAAAACATCAAGTAATTCGCAAATATCAAGTCCTCGCACATCCCATTGCCTGAATAATAAAAATGTTATGAGTTTTTAAAGGGAATAAGAGAGAAATACATTTTCCTTTTTTTTAAAAGTGATTTCATTAACCAAGGCTTACAAAACAAAAAAATATATACTATGGGGGAGATGTATCACTTTATCAGATTTATCAGGTTTTTTTGTTGTAGAAGCAGTGAAATAATCACAATATCTTGTGCAGTGCAAGAATTTGTGATTAAAATTGTGAATACACCACCACCACGCCATGTGGGCAAGGAAAGGGTGTAGAGGGGCACGGCGGCTGGTGGAGAGATGGCATGGGACGCTCCCAACCAGTGCCTGCGTTCTTTTGAGAGACAAGCAAACTTTTGTTAGCTAGTTTTCATGCAAGTCTATGCCATTTTACCTGGCGGCTGCTGGAAGCCTGTCGGCTTATGATACATTTCCCCCATATTTTGTATCTCTGTAATTGTATACACCCAGAGAATAAAGAAATGCTATTCTTACCACAGAGTGAACACTAAGAGTTATACATTTCATGTACCCAAAATGGTGCTATAGAAATCCACAATTTGTAAGGAAGGCCTAATATGACTGCATTTCATTCGCCTCCCGTTTACCATAGACTTCAATGTGTCTTTTACAAACCATTTCCCATAGACATTAATGTGATTTATAAATCCACTTCCAATGTGCAGCAGAGCAGTAACTTACATAGATTGTTCACAAGATAACTGAGTATTAATTTCATTGACCTGAACATCTTATGTTCATAACATAATTTACATATTAAGAGGGAATTATCATGACTAGCATTATATATACACCCACAGAAATTAAATTGTCAGTCATATAATTAACACAAGAGTTTTGCCAAAGCACAGCGCCTCGGGAGCTAAAGAAATGGTCATCAAAGAGGGGCCTCACAATGTTTCCCCAAATTGGATGTCTGTGATCCTCATCTATGAATTCAACATTATCTCGAAGAGTTTTGCAGCACTTGCCATGACCACATAACTAGTGCCCTTCTGAGCCTATAGTTATACACCCTCCTTCAAGCGTTATGTCATTTTTGTGGAAATGGGTGCAGCAAAAAGAGAACTGGATGAATGGTTTGGGGGCTGGAAGAAACTCATAATCTAAGAACTTGAGGGAACCAATTTGAGATGCTTCCAGCAACCAAGCAGCCCATCAACCAGCTTTTAGCCCCTAGAAACCATAACTATGCCCAGTATAGGCATGGCTGTGATTGGCCAGATGGCACACTTGACCCTGCTGTAGAGTTGGAGGTCACATGTCCTAGCTAGGAGAAAGAAATACAACAGCCATGACAACCAGGTGTGGACAGTGGTTGTCCGCACCTGGCAATGGTTGGGAGGATGGGGCGCGTGCCAGCAGTGAGGGCTCTGCGTGCCCTCTCTGGCACGCATGCCATAGGTTCGCCACCGCTGCTCTAGGGGATGATGAGGGAAAAAACCAGCAAATTTCTGAATCTAGTACAAATAACATCTGCGGGCTCCGCTAAATATGACACCTTTTACAGTTTTATGTGCCAAAGTATGAATACATTACAGTTATACAATATGCAATAAAATTGTTTTTATTGCTGGGAAAAGCAGTTTCTTGGCCCTCTTGTGGTATACAAGATCCAGCTGTCTACTCTTTTACACAAGTTGCCCATGTACCTTTACTGGATTTTTATTATTAGCTGTGTTTATGTTCAGCAGCAGGGCAGTACAGGGCAACACTGCAGTTTTCAAAGGAGGCAAACAAAGGTACATAAACATACAGAGACATGTCTAACAGAGGATATTTCTTGAAAAATGGGCAACTCCTTCAATCCCTTACTGACGTGTACCGTAGGCATCTAAATACATCTAAGTATCTTGGATATGATTGCCCATCACCCCGTAACATCATCAGGAGGTTGAGATTGGTTGCCATGACATACGATCGGTCTTCCGAAGACCCAAGACTGTGCTATTTGCACATTGTAATGAATGATGAGGAAAATCTCCATATTCTTCCATACTGTGGTATGGCAATATATGGTAGGATCAATCAGACAACCTAGGGTTAAAGTACCCTAGGGGAGCTGAAAAAATAGTAAACAAAATGTTTTTAAAAAATTATATTTAAAAAACCTTAAAAATTTAAATCGCCCCCTTTCCCCGGAACTGATATAAATATAAAAAAAAAATTCAAATCATAAATATGTTAAGTAGCGCCGCATCCCAAAAAATCTATCAAAATTTAACCGGTTAAGGACCAGGCCCTTTCTTGTTTTTGCATTTCCATTTTTCACTCCCCACCTTCAAAAATCTATAACTTTTTTTATTTTTAAACATAAAGAGCTCTGCGATGGCTTGTTTTCTGCACTTCATAGTGATGGTATTGAATATTCCATGCCATATACTGGGAAGCGGGGAAAAAATTCCAAATGCAGTGAAAATGGAATGCATTTGTGCCGTTTTTTTGTGGGCTAGGATTTTACAATTTTCACTGTGGCAAAAAAAGTGCCATTTTGGACTTTGGGCGGTATTTTCTGTTACAGGAGCATCAGACTGCAGGGAGCATTTGGTGGACACAGGAGCTGCTGCACCTCACAGATAATGGAAATATTCACTTTATATGTTACTACTAGAGATGAGCGAACATACTCGTCCGAGCTTGATGCTCGTTCGAGCATTAGCGTACTCGAAACTGCTCGTTGCTCGGACGAGTATTTCGCCCGCTCGAGAAAATGGCAGCTCCCGCCGTTTTGCTTTTTGGCGGCCAGAAACAGAGCCAATCACAAGCCAGGAGACTCTGCACTCCACCCAGCATGACGTGGTACCCTTACACGTCGATAGCAGTGGTTGGCTGGCCAGATCAGGTGACCCTGGTTGGATTGAAGGTACTAAGTTTGATTTTATAAGTAAGATCATTTGACCTGATGCTAATGAGTGCCAAATATCATACTGATTTGTTACAGACACTGATTTGGGTCGTGAGACCTTGTATCAAACATTTTTGTTGGTTATTTGTCACATTTTGTACCCAAAAACTGGGAAACAGATTTCTGCTCATCTTTCAAATTCTATGTTGTGTTGCGCTGGCAGTTTTTTAAAATATTAGATACAGTTACCATAAAAATTAGAAGGTCAAGGAGAACCCAAGGAGAAGGGTTGAGGGTCCAACTCCAAAGCATCTGTAAAGAAATTGGAAATGTACTTATTTGGCTGTTATAAAAGTGCTTACTTTTGCTCCAAAAGAGCTCACGTGGTCAATACAGTCAATATACTATTCTTATAATAAAGTTATAAAGATTATAATTTATTACTAAAACTTAAAGGGGACCTACCACCACGATTCTACCTATAAAGGTAGAACGGGTGGTAGGTGGATGAATGGGACGTAAGGATAGCCCTTTTTGGGCTAATCCTTATGTCCCGGCTATCCTTTTGTAAACTTTAATGTCTTTATATGCTAATTTTTTTTAGCGGCTACTGGGGCGTGGAGTAGCTGGACATGAGGCTACTAGTCGAGGCTACTCCACGCACCCATAGGCCTGCATTCTGCTCATGCACAGAACACAGGGTATTCGCACGAGGGCGCGCAGCAACGAGGAGCTGCGCGCCAAAGATTACATGGTAGGCGGAGGAACGAGGCTACTGGGGCGTGGAGTAGCCGCGACTAGTAGCCTCATGTCCGGCTACTCCACGCCCCAGTAGCCGCTTAAAAAAAATTAGCATATAAAGACATTAAAGTTTACAAAAGGATACCCGGGACATAAGGATTAGCCCACAAAGGGCTCTCCTTATGTCCCATTCATCCACCTACCACCCCTTCTACCTTTATAGGTAGAATCATGGTGGTAGGTGCCCTTTAAGATCTTTAGAATCTATATTGGAAGTCAAGCTATGGGGAAAATATTCATATGAACATAATAACTAGAGATGAGCGAACATACTCGTCCGAGCTTGATGCTCGTTCGAGCATTAGCGTACTCGAAACTGCTCGTTGCTCGGACGAATACTTCGCCCGCTCGAGAAAATGGCATCTCCCGCCGTTTTGCTTTTTGGCGGCCAGAAACAGAGCCAATCACAAGCCAGGAGACTCTGCACTCCACCCAGCATGACGTGGTACCCTTACACGTCGATAGCACTGGTTGGCTGGCCAGATCAGGTGACCCTGAGATAGACTAGCCGCTGCCCGCGCTGCTTGGATCATTCTGTGTCTGGATGCCGCTAGGGAGA
Source organism: Engystomops pustulosus (assembly GCA_019512145.1). NCBI lineage: Eukaryota > Metazoa > Chordata > Amphibia > Anura > Leptodactylidae > Engystomops > Engystomops pustulosus. The sequence continues at coordinate 170,141,940 of CM033641.1, forward strand.
GAGCTGCTGCTGGTCAGGGACAGCGTTAGGGTGCTAGTAGATTACTGTTAGGCAGGAGTGATTCAACAAGAACCCAACAGCCCTTCTTAGGGCTACAATAACGTTATACTTTTTTTTTTTTTTTGCTTGTGGCTGGGCTTGCTGGCACTAGTAGTGCAGCTAGTACCATATTGTGAGGAATTTGCAGGGGGACTCTTAGTGACACACATATCCACCTCAAACACCAAAGTGGGAAAATTTATTAGGGGTTTGATTTCAATTAGGCACAGTCTGCCAGTTTCTTTTTATTTTACGTTTATTTTTTCATAACTCAGCGTCATCTCATCAGTGTGCTTTCAAACTTGGCTAGAAAATAGCCAAAGGAGAATCCAAACGGCTTACTTACGCCTACAATAGCGTTATATATATTTTATTTCTGGTTGATCTGCTGGTGGCTGTCCTTGCTGCAGTGCATTTCTGTGTCTGGATGCCGCTAGGGAGAGAGCTGCTGCTGGTCAGGGACAGCGTTAGGGTGCTAGTAGATTACTGTTAGGCAGGAGTGATTCAACAAGAACCCAACAGCCCTTCTTAGGGCTACAATAACGTTATACTTTTTTTTTTTGTTTGCTTGTGGCTGGGCTTGCTGGCACTAGTAGTGCAGCTAGTACCATATTGTGAGGAATTTGCAGGGGGACTTGCTACCGTTGTGTTTAGCTCTTAGTGACACACATATCCACCCCAAAGGAGAATCCAAACGGCTTACTTACGCCTACAATAGCGTTATATATATTTTATTTCTGGTTGATCTGCTGGTGGCTGTCCTTGCTGCAGTGCATATACTAGCCAATTGTGAGGAATTTGGAGTGAGACTTGCGACCGCTGTGTTTAGCGCTTAGTGACGCACATATCCATCGCAAAGACTGAAGTGGGAAAATTTATTAGGGGTTGGATTTCAATTAGGCACAGTCTGCCATTTCCTTTTTATTTTCCTTTTATTTTTTCATAACTCAGCGTCATCTCATCAGTGTGCTTTCATACTTGGCTAGAAAATAGCCAAAGGAGAATCCAAACGGCTTACTTACGCCTACAATAGCGTTATATATAGCATAGTAGTGTGCTGTAATACTTGGCTAGAAAATAGCCATAGCAATAGGATAGCATTGTTTGGTTTTAAAAACTAAAAAACACAAAAAAACAAAAAAACAACAAAAAAAAAAAGTTAAAAAAAAAATACAAGTTATAACTCTCATTTTCAAAATGTTTAACCCGAGGGCTAGGGGTACGCGACCCGGACATCGGAATAAAGTAGAGTGCTTCCTTACAGAACTAGTTTGTAGCCACATAGGTTTATACTTGCATTCCTATTTTATCCATATACGACAACATATAACACTATATATATATATAGCTAACTTTTAAAATAAGTGGGAAAAGAACAGCAACATGTCACTGATTAAGGGTCTCATCTCTCACACGCTATGTTCCAAAATATATCCTATATACAATCATAAAACCAAGTTAATTCATTCCATGGCCCTGTGCCCCAAAAATCGCACCACAATTTATCAACACTTTTCCCTTCAATTTTGTGCCCACACATAATAAAATTCTTTTGTATCAAAGACATATAAAAAAGTTGAAATGCAAAAGTTTTTGCACAGTCCCCCCAAAAATGTAACATGAAAATTGTCAGCCCTTCATGAGAAAAAAAAAATCACACTTGCTAGCAACCTTCTGATCACTTTTAAAAATGTTATGGCAAAATTACACCTATAAAACCTAGATAAATTAGTAAAATCCCCCTGTTTATCATACCCAACAAAGAATATAGAAGAGAGTCATTTTTGGAGTACAAAGTGAAAGGACCATAAAAAACAGAGCCCATTTTGTGATTTTATTTTCCACTTACCCAGTACACACGGCATGGGAATTATAAAAATAGCCATCATTGGAAGTACAATTTGTTTTGGCAGAAAATAGCCCTCAACAGCCTCCTGTACAATAATGAAAACATAAATAAAAAAGAGAAAAGTTATTTTTGTGGGGAGTGCCTAAACACAAAGTAAAATGGAAAAAAGACCAGTGGCAAGGGTTAAAAATTTTAAAAAATGCCCCCTACAAAGCACATGATAAAATTTTAAAACTGATTCTCTGGAATCCCTCTTGGTGGCATTTGAAAGACTAATCCAAAGGCCTTTACCACTTGACTTCCATACTCACATGCGGATACATGTTTTTTTGGGTCCTAAGTGTTGTTTCCACACGTAACTAAATGTGACGGAAAATACAATCTTTACTCAACATGGTGACTTCTCCAGCAGGTGGAGCACTTTAGAGATTTGGGGTTCCAAACGAACCTAAAATGACCACTTGTACTACGCGGCTTTCAGGGGCTCTGCCAAAAACGTATGGTACCTTGTTTGAAATCTAGTTCAACATCATGCCCGTAAAAAGCTCCAATGTATCCTTCCCGGTTTCCAGCCCCCCGCAATGTTTGCCCGACAGTACGTTCAATTTACTCCATATATGGGAGTGTCCTCCTTACTTGGAAGAAACTTGCACCATATTATTCCCTTCCCCCTACTTTTATTATCTCAGTGTTATGTGGGTAAATTTTAAGGGGCTAAATGAATGGTATTAAGGATAAAAAAAAAAAAAAAAGGCAAAAAGATTAGAGAAATTCCCTACACATTAAATGTTCATTTGCTTTGACATTGTGTAAAAATAACTTAAAGGGTTAACAAACTACTTTTGCCCCTATGATTGTCTGGTTTGAATGTTTTGAATGGTGATTCTTATATGTCGGGTGGATAGGTGGGGGAATTTCTATTAAAAACAGAACTTCCAAAACCGCTATAAGGACACTAAAGTGTTCCCCTAAAATAATTGATTCACGAAATTTGCTTGAAATATTCAGAGAATGCTGTTTCGAATTTTTGTGATGTTTCCTAGCGTCGTACATATAAATAAAAAAGGATGCTCATAAAATGACGCCCAAATATAAGCTGAGATTATTTAAATTTTAGTTAGTGTCATTAAATTGGCCAATGTTTTCAAAATGTTTTTCCAAATAATTTCAACCTTTTTTTTTTCCATAAATAAATATAATCAACAACCATTTCCAACTACTTGATGACAAAATTTCATGAAAAAACAGGTTTTGGGTTAATTAATGTGTTTCTGAAGAGATTACCCACGTAAAGTTGAACATAGGCTTTTGACTCCAGCAAGGCACAATATAGCTTGGTTCCATAACCAGGGGGTTACAAGACCATACAAAAACGAGTGGCTCCAATAATTGTGGTGTGGCCCCAATCCACATGGTGCCGTGATGCCTGTTAATGACCTCCCTCCAATTGCCCAACGGCATGTTTGATGAGTTTGGATAGTTTCTTCCCCCTCTTCCCACCGGACGTAAAGCACATCCACCAAACTCCCTGGACATCCCTGTGGTGGATGGACAAGACATGATGTCAAGATGATTGGCCTCACCTCTAGACAGTGGCCTGTCCGTTGTTGGAGCCACCGTGGACCATCATGTCTTGCTCCACCCCACCAACAGACTGTCCAGGAGTTGGCCAGTCCTTGTCCAGTGAGTTGGTCGTGCCAGTTTCCAATAAACTGTACCAGCAATAATGGTTTCACAAGGAGATGTTTCAACTCAGTGCTAATGGAGCAGTTCCAGGATTTCCTCTTTGCGAGCCCCACATGGAGGGCCTGTGCGGGTGCGGTCCCTCCCAAACTCAATATCAATGTCACCCCCAGCAACACCATTAGTGATCCAGTTCCACTGTGGTCCCTAAAACTGTTCATAAATCGGGCTGAAAGGATTTCTTGCAAGGTGTAGTAGATCGCTCTACACATAACACGGGTTTCCTGCATACTGTGTCACATCTTCCTCAATGTGAAACCTGCTCTTATCTGTAAAGACAAGGGCCACCAAGTGGCGAATTTTAAGCCCAATCCCTGTATTTCTCCTGCAAATACCAAGCTTCCTGCATGGTGTTTTGGGCTGTGAGCACAACCCCCATAAATGTGGACTTCGGCCCGCCCCTCATGAAGGTCAGTTTTTTCTAACAGTTTTTGGTGCAGACACATGCCCAAAATATTTTGTGGGCCTTCCGGAGGGGTCAGTTTGCAGAAACTCTGGCAAGTGCTTTTGCCCTCCTGTGTTCTAAGTTCTACCCTTGCACAAGAGGCCAGAGGTAGCAGTCCTGGCTGTCTAGGTGTTTTTTGACTCTCTCTACGGACACAGCAAAAACCCATTCTGTGCCACAATACTCTCATATGGAAAGTGCCATCCCGTGACCCTAGATTCACTGTACTACCCTTAAGTTGTAGAGTAGAGTTGGAGTAGTGGGTTGTGAGTCCATCCCTTCATGCACATGAGTGTTAAAAGCACCACCAATATTGTCACAATTGATCAAAACACATCAACAAAATGGGACGTGGTTGTGGTCGGCAACGAAACAACTCTTTTTATTGTGTGTGTCTCGCTATTTGCCAATAATTTGTTTCCCACCTGTTGTCTATTTCCATTTGCACAACAGCATGTGAAAATTTGTTAATCGCATGTTTTGCTTCCTAAGAGGTGGACAGTATTGAAGTTCCACAAGAACCTCACTGCCTTTTTTTTCACTTACAGACAACTGCATAAACACGCATGGCAAAATGAAAATACTCATGACTGGGGGTCTATATTTTTCTCTTTAATTAAGCTAGTTATTAGTGAAAAAGAACTTAACGCTCGCGTGAGTGAAAAAATTCTTCGCGGTGACAGGGCCTCAGTAATACCAATGTTTTTCAAGTGATATTTGTGGTCATAAATTGCAGTTAAAATCATATGCTAGTGTTTGTTTTGTCATGAACAATTGAGACTCACTTCCAGGTTCAATTGTCAACATGTATCTTATGTTCAAACAGTAATTCTTTTAAAGAAAATAGTACTATTCTTTGCAAGGGGGAAAATAAAGATGTGCATGAATATTTCATTTGGACTTCCATTTTATTTAACATCTATCTACTTTTCTTTAGATGCTTTGATAAATCCAATCTAACACCACTCTTTGAATACCTATTTCGTTAAGACGCATACATGGAGCCTTTGAATAGATAAAAATTATCTTCACTATAGATTAATGGCAGTTATGTGTTTCAATAGTATAAGTGGAATTGTGCATACAAAATTGGTCTAGGGGTAGTTCACTTAACATCAATACGCAACACCTATATATGTTTGCCAAGAAGAACCATGGGGGTCACTCGAGCCGAATAAAAGGGAAGGAAAAGTCTTAATGTGTTGTGTGGAGAAAATTGTGAAAAAATACACTGTGGACTTTTTCAAGCACACCTAGCAGAGACCAAATTCAAGTTTCCAGTTCGCACCATTGCCCTCGCGTGTCGTTTTCTCCTGGGCATGCTAAGACCTGTTTATCCATTCCTTTTTTCCGGCTCTCTTATTACATGGCTGTGTGACTTTGATTGTTGTGACTGCTGGCTCTTTTTCACTAGATAAGTTTGATCCAAAGGTGGGAATTAGGTGTCCTTTACATCTATCCTCCCCTCTTTTTTTAGCACTACGGAATACATTGCTTTTGGGGGATTTGTATTTAATGCTTATTTGATACTAATCGCATTACTTATGATCATTATGTATATTAATTTTAAACTTTAAACTTTTATTTACAGCTAAATATTTACTTACTAAGCCACTACAATCATAGATGATAATTTCCTACAACATGTATATCGAATTTAGTGCAATACAGCAGACTTTCTTCTTTTGTTATTGGTATGTTTGTTGCTGTCTGTTATGAAACATAGGAAAGAAACAAAACCCCTGTTCGTAGGTTTAAACTCATTTTAAAAAACCCCTTAAGGACGCAGGGTATTCTTTTCGCTGATTTTCTTTCTTTTCTCAGCCAATCTCCATCTTCAAAAAATCCATAACTTTTTTTTGCCAATTTTTTTTTTTTATTTTTTTTTTTTTTTTTTTTTCCCGTGTACTAGAGCTTGTGTTGAGGGCTTTATATTCTTTTGGTTTTTGTGCGTAACAATTTTACCCTTTTTCCCATGAACTGTTATTTATTATTCCATGCCATGTTGTAGTGGCAAAGGCGGCCGCAAAAAAAAAATTCCAAATGTGAAAAAATTGAAAAAAAACTGCCAATTGTCGCTCATGTTTTCCTTTTAGTGTGGCTCAGTTGTTTTACGACTTTAACGACTCTGTTCCATACTCTGCTGCTGATATCCATAACATGCCTACTATACTTTAATTATTACCTTCTTTTCTTATCAGTTCGGTAACGATACGCGGTGATAAGTAATCCCACAAATTTATATAGGTGTTTTTGTTTTATTATTTAAATCTAAAATTTTGATTAATTTTGACAATTCAATTACATTGCGGTTTTTTAATAAATTTTCCAAAAATAAACAATTGTACAAAAAGAAGAAAAAAAATGTTTTTTTTTGCCCATCTTTCTGACCGCTAATATCACTTTTTTCCATACGTTACGCGTCCATTGGAGATGTGGGTCAAGTAGGTCATTTTTTTGCGGAAATGAGCCACCGTTTCTCATTGCTAAAATACCATTTTTGAGGTGACTGTGCCGACATTTGGAATCATTTGTTAAATTATAATTTACATTTTTTTTTTTTCTACATGTCAACCTAAAAAAGGTGGTAAATTCGCATTTTTTTGGGGGGGGGGGGGGCGGACATTTGTTGGGGGGGCGGCCATGTTTTTTTTTGCCGTTCCGAGGTCACCCACATAGGCCAAAAACCCGTAAACCACATGGCAAACCTTTTTTTTATATTTTGATTAGATCCGGAAGGCCCATTTTGGGAACGCGCGATACCTAATGTTGGTCCCTGTGATGTTTTATCTATTTTTTTAGTTATATGTTTATATCAGTTCCTAGGGAAAGGCGGGTGATTTTGAACCTTTTAATATTTTAATTATTTTTTTTTACATTTTTTAAACCTTTTTTTTTTTTTCCTTCTCTCTTTTTTTTTCCACTGTTCTTAGACTCCTCTAGGTACATTAAACCCTAGATGGTCTGATTCGCTCCTCAATTATAACGCAATACTTAATAACTACTGTTATCGCAGTATATGGCATTTGTCTGCACACTATAAACCTTACAACAATGAGCCACAGGCTCATTGTAATGCCATGTGGCAGAAGCATGTAATCCCGGGTCAAACGAATACCCCCGAGGGCTACCAATGGCACCCGATCGCCGCCCTTCCCCATTGATGGGACTTCGGGAGCGGCGATCGAGGTAAGATGGGCGGCGCCCCACGCGCCGCCTACTAAAAAATTTAAAAGTGCCTGCTCCGCCGTCGACTTTGCCGGCCGCAAAGAAGAAGGTTTTAACAAACCCGCGATCGTGCAAGCCAACGACCGCGGGTGATAGTGAATGGGTCTTTTTTCTGCATATGCAAGCAAAGCCATCTCTGTTGAAGAAGCTTTCATCCCGGAGCCTTTCTTTCATACAACCTTCACAGCTCCGTGGCGGAGTTATCCGTCACGGAGCGTGAAGGGGGTTAATAAGGAGGATATAGCTCTAAATGTTTTGTCATTTTGCATCAATTTACATTATTAAACCATTTTGAGTACCTGTGGAGCATTATAATGTATATTATCTTTATTTTACAAAATGTTTAAAATTCAGTATTCAATTAAATTTTACCGCAACATGAAATAAGTCCAGTGTCCGTATTCCTCTGTTTGATGTTGCTGATGTCACAGTTATTATTCTGCGATCCCTGAGAACAAACCTAGAAAGCTCCTTTAATTATTATGTGGTCCCTTTAAATTTATTTATTTATTATTGTTGCCCTTTGATAATGGCCTCATTAATCAAAAATCAATAAGGATCCAAGCAATTACTATACCTGGACAATAGCATGCAGCACAAAGATCATAATGCCATATATTGGAAGGTTGGAAATAAACATAAATCTGACCCGCTTGAATGCACATGAGGGTTTTTCCCTTTTTAATTTTGGTACGTAACCCAAATTCAAATGCTAAAATGTGCAATTATTTGAGCTGAAGAGCTGCCAAAGCAAACAGATGAGTATAATGGTCTGTACAACAGATCATACAGGAGAATCTGGATCTAGCTGAACGACAAAAAGTACCTGCCCATACGCCAATATGGTTTTTTTAAAGAATTCTGTGTTTATTAGTGTTGTTTGAAATAAAGTAGGTGAAATTTAGACCTGTGGCTTTCACGTACCCTCCTTTCGTCCTAGAGAGGAAAATTGCAAATGTAACTTTTGTCTGTCTGTTATAAACTATACATTCTACCGCTCCCCTCGTTGTCTGGTCAATTCTCCTACCTCCTGTTCCTGCCCCCTCTCCCCCTCTCTCCCTGATGACCGTGTCCAGCTTACTGTGCAATCTCTCCCTCCATGAGAGAGGATTTAGAGATCCAGCGAACACACCTCGTCCCCGAGCTTGGAGGCTTCGTGTGGACGAGCATTAGCGTACTCTTTAACTCTGCTCGTTGCCTCTCGAACGAATACTTCGCCAGCCCCTCGAGAAAAATTGCATCTCCTGCGAGAAAACAAATCCAATCACAGCAGGAGCCTCTGCACTCCAAACCCCAGCAATGGAACGTGGTACCCTTACACGTTCTATAGCATTGGTTTGCTGGCCTGAATCATTGTTGGACCCCCTGGAATGAGGAACCAAGCTCCACCTGCCGCTCTGCTCCGGCATCATTCCCCCTGTACTGGATTGCCGTTTAGTTGAAGAAGATTCTGCTGGGCTGCTGCAGAGGGTAAGCGTTACTTGGTTTATATTATCATTTAGTGTCTAGGCAAGAAGTGAGTTCTACAAGACCCCAAACAGCCCTTTCTTAAGGGCTAAGAATAGCGTTATATTTTATTTTTTTTTTTTATTTTGCTTGGTGTGTGTGGCTTGCCCCTGGCCACTAAAGTAGTCGCAAGCTAGTTACCATAAAATCCGGAAGGAATTTTTGCAGGGAGACTTGGGACATTACTGTATTTAGGCTCTAGTGTGTACATAACATACAACCATACCTCTCAAACACCTAAGTGGGGGACAATTTATTAAGGGGTTTTTGATTGAATTGGCATCAGTCACTGCCTGCTTTTTTTTTTGTTTGACGTAAGTTTTTTTTTTTCCAAACTAAAAGTCATCACATACACAGAAGGCCAAAGCACAAATCCGTTGTGTGCTGTCAGTGTAGGTTTTCTACAAACTACCATAGCAATCATCATCATCTTTCTGTTGTTTGCTGTGGGATTTTCCTTCTGATCGTTTTGTGTTAAAAAAATAAAAATACAAAAACATTAAAAACTACTACTGCAGAGGGTCAGATGGCCATGGTCCCCTTGGCGGGGTGAACACCACCTGATTGATGAGGGGCAGGGGAACGCCCGCAAAGCTACACCCCGAGTTGTTCAATGTCTCAAATTACTGGGAACTTCGTGGTAAGCACTGTTTTTGAAGCCAGACACAGTGCAAACAGGTGTCGTCCGTGGATTGCGGACCTGCTCTCTAGCTCCATTTGTCCACCAGTTCTTCCACGCATCCACCACATGTCAACCGAAATCAGCACACTCCTCCCAGCCCAGTCCTCCGCCCTTTCGTTCCAAACCCACGTCTATACACCCCCCCTCCCAGTGAAAATTTGGGCTCAGCAATATGACACATGGTAAGTGAATTGTCATGACCAATTTCGGAAAGGACCAGTATCATCAGAGAGAGTGTCGCTTAGGTTGCCGCCTCGTTCACTGTGTTAAACATCAGTTTATACAATACTGTCCTGAATTCCTCATTAGGATTAATGTTAACCGGGGGAACGTATAGCGGCTAAAACTGCCCTATAGAACCCGATGAGGTTTAGCACAAGGCCAAGATGAAAGTAGTACTCCGCCATGAATAATGACAGAACGACAATGTGACAGGATTAAGCATTAAAAATTAAAATGTAATGGAAATAATGATGGTCTTAAGCAATGGAATGTGCTAGCTAAATTGGAATGATGCAAGATATGATATACCGTATATACTCGGTTAAAGCCGACCCAAGTATAAGCCGAGGCCCCTAATTTTACCACAAAAACCTGGTAAAACCTATATATTTTTTACTCGAGTATAAGCCGAGTTTGGGTTTTCAGCACATTTTTTTGTGCTGAAAAACTAGGCTGAACTGAGCACAATTAATTCACTTTTTTCCCAGAGACCTTGTACACAGATATTGTCTTCATTTTTATTAACCTGTTTGCTGGCCTGTCACTATACCCTTTGACATTTAATGAGAAGCCAGTGTCTGTCCTCGCAAGCTGCATAATAATAGATTCTGGAGCCACTTATCATCTCCTTCTCAGCAAACTAGTATAAACAATATCTGTGTACAAGGTTCCTAAACCCACCCAGATGGACGCCAAATATTGTTAGGGATTTTTATTGCAGGGCCCCAACAGCCCTCTTGACTTTTGTAAGGTGAGTCCTAATTAACCCTTTCATGATTGAACTAGAGACCAGACTGTCAATCTCTTAGTCAAGATCTTCTCCTCTTTAATAATCAAAATGCATAATAATATCAGACAGAAGAGTCTCACAAGGGTGTTGTGAATGGGATAGCGTTAGATTCTATTGGCCATTATGCTTTTGTACCAGCACATTCTGGGAAAAATGACCAGGCCTTGTTTTACAGCCATGCTTATCTACACAATGGCTCCTAGAAGCTCTTCATACCAAAATATACAAGAATCAGAGAAGTGTGTCCAACTTGACAATGGTCAGGGAACATGGCCGCTGTATCTAAGATGGCGGACAGTAGTCAAGATGGCGTCCGAAACCAGTGCGACCTCCTTAACATAAGTGTGCCATTTCATCATGGCACTTTTGTACTGGTTTCACCAAGGTAAACCAGAGCAGAAGGCAAACTCAACAATCTTCTGAACTTATTTTGTTTTAGGGCTCACCGCGGCGACAATTACGGTCATGTGCATGGGACTTTAATTGTCCTGCTGACAAAAGATCTAAATATCAAATTGATATTTTAAAAAAATTATCTTTGGTTACTGGCCCGAAACTTCTTCCTGCGCTTGTGATGGTGAATCACTTCCTCAGGCAAAGACCATGGGCATCAGTGGTTTTCTGATTATATTAGGTGCAGACACACCCCTGCGCACCCCCAGGAGGGCTTTGAGGACCCTCCTACCGGTATTAAATCCAGAATATTGGAGAAATCATAGCTTCTCAAGGGGAAGTCATAGGATCAGGGTTCTGGTATCATTGGATCCGGGTAAATCTCCATTCAGAGATATTTGTATCTCTGTGTACAAGAATCCTAGAATCTAGTGAATAGCAATACGATCCCCTGGCTATACCTAATGCAAAAATGTATTTGCCCTTGAACTGAGATGGATCATGACCCCATAACTGTCCATAACCAACATATTGGTCTAAGATTTTATGCCCCTTTGTCTCTGAAGCCTTTGCAACAGTCGGTGCCAGGCGGGCTGAGGGAATCCTTTGAGGCTAAACCTTCTGTGGGGTATATGACACTTCTAGCTTTAACTCAATTAGGCTATTTGGGATGAGGATGGAGAAAGTAACGGATTTGTGCCAACACTGAGGGATATAAGGCCCCCCTCCACCTGACCATATTTATCACAGCTTGTGTAAGAAGGAGATAGAGAGGGAGGTCAGATGGATACCCAAATACTGTATAGAAGAGGAGGACCATATTAATTGAAAGGAGTTTCACTTTTTCCACCACAGAATATGCCGCTGATTTATGTAAATTGGTTAATCAGATATTCTAGCCTTTTGAAAGAGTTCAAAAAACACATTCATCAATTTGAGGAATAGTTATATAGCAGGAGATGATCTGCATGTACAGACACCTTTTCAGCAGGAAAATTGACAGGTCAATTTGAGCTCATGCGGACTTGACCACTTTGTGTTTTTCTTTTAACCTTCTACTTTGAACCAGCTTCATGATCCTTTCCATAAACATCTAGGTTCACCCTAGTTTTCTATGACATTGGTTCCAGTGTAAGAATAAAATTAATCAAGAGCCTTTTTGATGCCATCAATAATAAAAAAAAAAAAACAATTGTACCATTACAAACATACATTCAGATTTACACAGCTGCTTATGTGAGAAAGCACAGCTCCTTAGCACACCCTCCTCCAGAATATTACAAGAATGAGAAATTATTTTCCAATGGTTTAGTGTAACCCGCATTCTGAGACCCGGGGTGGGGGTTGAGCACTAACCAGCTTATTGCCCCTTTTCAGGAGGAGTGACATCACTCGTCGTGTCTGTCTGTATCATTCAATTACACTGTGCGGATGTCCATATTTTATTTATATCATATTGAGAGGTTATGATGGGTCTTGTCTATTTAAAGAAAGAAACATTTGTTTATTTCCTTTGCAGTTACTCAAATAATCTTGTGTAAAAATAACAATGCTGCAAGAGGACAAGGACCTTTAGGAAAACACATTTTTGACATTTCATCTTCCTTTGAAAGTATATTTTTAACCCATATAATGGCACTCATTTAAGTGCTTTAAAATGATGGAATACAATCTAATATGTAAAAGAGAACAAAAAACTAATAGAACATTGCAACTACTGTATGACTAGGACAAATGAACAGTGGATGCTCCAGTTTTCTAATTTATGTACAACCAGCCCCTCAGTGATAATCTCAGAGATGATAAATTCAAGGGATTTAAGGTTATAGTAGCAAATTTATCATTGAAATTATGTCAGTTTTCTAGTGTACAAATGTCTCACAATTGCCTTCTGATATGCATGAAAATTATGAGCCTTTTGTTTAGCAATGTTTGCCCAACTACTTCACTTTTCATTTTAGCCTACTTATTTCAGATATATCAAGTGAATTTAGATAGGAAGACAAGAAGTCGCAAATTTAGGCTCATATTCACTTCAGTCAGGAATATAGAGGGGCTTATTTATTAAGGGTCCGCGGATGCACTTTTGTCGGATTTTCAGACGTTTTCGGGATTCGCACCGTTGTGACAGGTATTTAACTAGTGATCGTGTCGCACAAGAGAATGAGGGTGGGTCGCAGGGACGTTCGGGAACGTCCCACTACTGCAGAGGGCACGACCATGGTCCCTGTGGCGGGGTGAGTCACCACCCTGCAATTATGAGGGTGCAGGGGAACGCCGCGAGCTACCTCCCTGGTTTCATCTGTCTGAACGCTACTTAACGGGGAACTCACTGTGGTAGATACACTTGTTCGACGGCCAGACATTAGACGAACAAGGATGATGGCGGGGATTGCCGAACAAGGCAGGCGAACTCACTGGGTGGACTCCAGTCACGCGTCACGAGCAGTCTCACCCGTGGGCCCACCAAATTCTGCAAATACTCACTCCTCGCAACTCAAGTGAGCAGCCTCCGCCCCCCCAGCGCCGGGCCCCTCCCAGCAAAACTTTGCCATTTGAAACCGGCATACCCTGAGGAACTCGTTTTCTCTGGACTCCTCCATCCCACACGGAACTCACCACGTGTCCTGTTACGGAGTAGCACTTTCTTATGGCCCTAGGTGGTCCCAAATCAGACGGCAGTCTGGGGGTGATGAGACCATTGTCTGTCGGAGTGAAGAATCATTGTAAAGAGGTGGCCGACGATGAGAGACACGGGGGTCAATACAGAGTTTGGAGGTGAAGTGTTGCGCTGCATCTAGGGCTTATGGAATACCCCAGTGGGTCGAGGATCTGATGACGGCACGCGAGTGGATATATGTAGGGGACAGACACCAGCGGGTGTTCGTAGGGCTGTCTTGAGAGGCCGGGTGAACACAGGGCTGTCTGCGAACGAGGGAGAGTACTCTGACCAAAGAACCGGTTTGGAAGAGCATTGTGGGGGCCAGAAGGGCCGCACGAGAGCAGGGCCACAGACCTGGTGCAATGGCACGCCAAATTGGTCAACTAGTGACGCTCCCGATGTCGAGGCTCCTTCTGCGAGGGCTAGATTTTCAGAAGTCTGTAGTTCTTTAAGCGAACACCCCGCATGACCGGGAGGCTGAACTGTGGTGTGCCACTTTGTGCCAACCAGGACTCAGCAGGGGTTCCACCCTACTACGTCGGGGGGTTAGGTACTATCCCACCAGTTTCGCCGTCAGCTGCATAGTATGAATGGCTAAACACCGCCTACTTCATTGTGCCAACAAAGCGCGTTCTACAAAGTCCGGAGAGGGGTGAGCACTCAAACGATTAGCCGCCCGCCCTTCTCTCCTCCCACGTGCGGTGAAATAAGAAGGGGACACCAATAGCATGGACCTGAAAAATATTTGAAGTAACAACTAAACGCTATAGTAATCGGATGGCATTTGAACCGGCATACTCTGAGGAACTGCTTTCTGGACCCTTCCCAGAGTCACAAACCACTTGTCCGGTTGCTGCTGAGCTCTTTTCCGATGCCCAGGTTTTTCACCGGTCGCAGTCTGTGGGTGATGATGACATTGTTGACGTAGTGGAAGAACACCACTGCTCCTTCCCCTGTGTCATCTGCTGCCTCTGCTATATGGCCCCCGGCCCAAACACCTCCCGAGCGAAAACCACACCTTTGCCTCCACTATCCTCCACAGCATCCACCAACGTCTCCATGGGCAGCGTTCAGCTCTCCTTACCCCAGACGCTGGAGTGCAAGAGGAAGTACAGTGCAACCCACCCACACACCCAAGCCCTCAACGTCCACATCTCCAAATTACTCAGCCTGGAGATGCTGCCCTATAGGCTGGTAGAGACCGAGGCCTTTCGAAACCTCATGGCGGCGGCCGCCCCTCGGTATTCGGTCCCCAGCCGCCACTACTTTTCCCGATGTGCCTTCCCAGCCCTGCACCAGCACGTGTCAGACAACATCATCCGTGCCCTGACCAACGGTGTTTCTGACAAGGTCCACCTGACCACGGACACGTGGACGAGTGCTGCCGGGCAGGGCCACTATATATCGCTGACGGCACATTGGGTTAACTTGGTGGAGGCTGGGACCGAGTCTGACCCTGGGGCTGGTCATATACTGCCGACGCCGAGGATTGTGGGGCCTACCTCGGTCCAGGTCTCTCAGGCCTACTATGCATCCTCCTCCTCCGAATTACCATCCGTGGGCATGGCGCCATCAGTCGGTAGCTCTAGGCACAGCAGCAGTGCCATCGCTAAGCGACAGCAGGCGGTGCTCAAACTGCTGAGCCTAGGCGATAAAAGGCACACCACCCAAGAGCTATTATAGGGCATCACGGCGCAGACTGATCTGTGGCTGGCACCGCTGACCCTGTGGTAATGATTTCTGAATCCTGGTGGTCCGGCAGGACTCTTTAGCGCAAGTCTGGCCACCGCTGCCAGAGTGTGATGTGGTGGTATCCGAGGAAGCTATCTGGTTTCTAAGGGACAACATGGCTACATTTATGAGAAATTATCTTCACACAGGAACATTTTTTTATTAATATCCAATTGAAGAAATGTTTATGTATGGCAAATAAATTTAATTAAATGTAAATGCCCAGATGGGAAAACCCCTTTAACTCATGCTGTAGAGTTGGAGGTCACATGTCCTAGCTAGGAGAAAGAAATACTGAGAGTCTTTAGCTAAAGACAGGAACAGTCAGATTTAGAAAAATGTTATACTTGAACCTTTTGAATTTTTTTATAGCAGGTAGCAAGGACAATCAAAGGGACAGTGAGGGACAGCTATACATTTTAAACATGTGTTTTCATGCTTCAACATGTCTATGAACGGCAAGGTGGGGACATGTGACTGTGTATAAGAGCAGTTTCACAGGTCCAGACTCCTTTAGAGACAGGAGACAGAGCTAGGGAGAAGTTGCTGCTCTTCATAGGGTCAGTCAGACAGACACAGGCACTTCTCAAATTCCAACAATTGCCCTTTATAGGGCACTTAGGAAGGGGCAAGAGGCTGCTGTGATTAGGGACAGGACATAATTACCCTTTCTAAGGCACTGTGAAGAACCGCATTGAGCTACTGATATGCTATTATAGTGCAGGACCAGATGTAGTACTGTTAGCAGTTTCAGCATCATCCAGCTATATCTTAAAGGCACAATCTCAGTATAATTAGCAGTTACAGCATCATTCAGTGTTAAGTTAAAATACCAGCCTTAGACCTATTTGCATCCGTGTTACTTCACACTGCCAGTTTTACAAGCATTTGTATTAGTGTTAACTAACACTACCAGTCTTCGTATTTCACCTATATCACCAAATGGTACTCCACTTAAATGTGGAAAGCAGGAATTACGGGACAGGGATGTGCCTGGGAGGTGCTGCTGATGGTTATGGAGCTGGTGCTGCTGGGCTAGGACATATTCCACCTCTGCCTTCTACCAGTTCCTCTGGTACAAGCAGGTGACAGAGTGTGCAGGGTATACTGGTAGGCCCCAATTGGCCAAATGAAATTGAGACATTCGTCAATTACATTACATGGCAGTCAGTGCCTCCATTTCCATGGGATTATCTCTGCCATGCTCAACCTCGGTTGAAAGAGTGTTCCTCCTTACCCAGAGGTGGAGTGGGAAATTAAAATGTTGTGGGTTGGCCCAAGTTCTCAGAAGAGTCAATAATAGTGGGTGGGGTCAGAATATGAACCACAGCCATGTTTGTGGTAGGTTTTATGAGGTTCTGCAGCAGCTGAGGTGTGTTATATGATGATCTGCAGCAGTTGGGGTGTGTATTATGAGGTTCTACAGCAGCTGATTTGTGTATTAAAAGGTTCTAAAGCAGCTGAGGTATGTGTATAATTAGGTTATGCAGCAGGTGAGGAGTGCGTTAATGAGGTGTGTATTATGATGTTCTGTAGCAGCTGAGGTGTAACACCAACTACAAATACATAGAAGAATATATTGACCTGTGTATTTCTGATATTCATTGTACCATCACTACAGTAAAAGAATCCCTTCTTTTTATCTGGTATATACCTATAATTGGCTGAAATACAACATACACCTAACACAAAAACAAATAGCCAATTTTATCGCAAAATAAACATGTCTTTTATTAAATACACAAATGAACAGACAAAATATTTATCACAGGTGGATCGCTTTGGAAAAGTGAGGACATCACATAGGAACTTCAAAATCATGGAGCGGTAACATGAGGTACCAATGGGTAGTTCTTAATGAGCATTCACATTACAAATTAATGCACTTTGAGACTGTGTATGAAGTCTTGGTTTGTAGATACCAAGTATTTGTGCAAAAACTTGCAAAGAAAGTGCTTAGTGCTTATCTAATAATAATCTTATACTTAGTATACATACAATGTTATCAATATCAGATGTAAAAGTAGAAGTATTACAATGTTAAAACGTACCCATGGTCATAGTTTATCATCTCCCACGCAGAACTTCCTCGACGTGCATTGCGACGCTAGCCTTCATCTGTGTTAGCCTACATCCCCCATACGAAGGCTAGTGCCGAAATGGTTTTACAACATTTTTTTCATGACACACAAGTTACAAAAACTGGAAAAAAATCTTATGTATAGTACACATTTTTTTTCAGTTTTCAAATTAACTCAAAATGACCATTGAAAATTATTTCACTAGTATGGGACGGTTGTTGATATATAATATGTATAGTCTGTGACAATGTTTTTTACAGTGTAAAGAGGAAATTTTTAAAATTTTATTAGGAAATAGTAATGTTTATTTCTAAATATTTATTAATATTTTGTGTCTTTTTACTTTATATGTCCCCCAGGAGATCATAAAAGGGGGCATTTCCATATTTTCTTTTCTTCTTACAACATTTCCGCTGTAACTTGGGCATCTATAACTGTGATGTCAGTGTGTGCACAAAGCTGTCGCGGACCTGGCACAGTCATGGACCTGGCACCGCCATGAAAAAAGAATAGCCGCTGCCCAGGCTCAGTGGTAGAAGAAGTGAAGGGTGATGATGAGTTCCTATGAACAGCTGTCAGCCTGTAGCCACGAAGTTGCCAGATACTGCCTAGCATGCAATCTCAACACCTTCCCGCTCTGCGTCTGATATATCGG
Organism: Engystomops pustulosus; assembly: GCA_019512145.1. NCBI lineage: Eukaryota > Metazoa > Chordata > Amphibia > Anura > Leptodactylidae > Engystomops > Engystomops pustulosus. The sequence goes on from CM033641.1 coordinate 170,159,966, forward strand.
ACGCTGAGCGCAGTGACATAGTGCTCAGCATCTGTTAAATGCTGCAGTCCAGTCAGTGTGACCGCGGCATTTAACTTGCCTTTGAGGAGTCTTTTCCCAAGGATCGCCCGTTTTCGGGGGGCGCCGATCGTTGCTATGACAACTCTGGGGTCTGATCTGGACCCCAGAGTTGCCTGTAAGAACTGCCTGAAAGATGGCGTCTCTGACGTCATCTTACAGGCACAGTGTCAGCCTATGCTGGGTATTATCATGAACTAGCAATCAGATGGTTGCTTGTTCATGTCCCATGGTGGAAATAGTAAAAAAGTTAGAAAAAAAAAAAAAAAAAGTTATTCAATAAAAAATAAAGTAATAAATCAATAAAAATGCCCATAAGCCCCATAACATATAAAGAGACATATAACGCAAAAAAAAAGTCTAAATCATAACACAAACCCCACATATATAGTATCACCAGGTCCGTAACAATCCGTAGAATAAAAGTAAATAATTATTGAATCCGCACGATGAACGCTGTTAAAAAAAAAAAAACTGTTATAAACCCTCCAAAAATTATGATTTTACCTATTCAATCCCACAAAAAATGCAATAAAAAGTGATCAAAAAAACATATGTACTCCAGAATGTCACTGGTGCAAAGTCCTGCAAAAAACAAGCCATCTACCAGCTCCGTAGCCAAAAAAGTAAAAATGTTATGCCACTTGGAAGACGGCAATGCAAAAGTCTGGTATCCCCGTAATTGTACTGACTCATAGAATAACATAACATGCTTATTGGGCTATACCAGTGGTGGCGAACCTATGGCACTGGTGCCAGAGGTGGCACTCAGAGCCCTTTTTGTGGGCACCCAGGCCATCACCAGAGAGATGACTCCAGTATCTTCCTGCAGTCACAGATACCCCATAACTTGCTTCGCACAGAGCATTTTAAAAGGGACAGGCCTACCGGACTACTGGAGGAGTGGGAAGTGTGACAGATCTATCATCATTGTAGTCCCTGCACCGGCCCTGACATTCTTCCTGTTTATGGGACCCTGGAGGGAAGCTACAAAGATCATCCAAATTTTCTTCTATTTTCTGCTTTATTGGAGTCCTCAGGTGACTGTATCAATGAAGCTGTGACAGAGGGGTCTAAGGGAGTATATATCACACATAAAATTTCTGTGTTGGCACTTTGCGATAAATAATGGTCTTGGTTGTAGTTTGGGCACTCGGCTCTTAAGGTTCGCCTCACTGGGCTATACGGTGAACACGAAAAAAAAAAAAGTAAAAAATCCAGTACAGAATTAATGCTTTTCTACTCCTGCCCTCAAAAAAAAAGTTCCTAAATTTTCAACAATAGGAGAAACCAACCCAAAATGTTAACACTGGAAAAAGCATCTCATCCCGCAAAAAAAAATTCTGTTACTGGCCCAATAACGCAAAGCGAAATTTGTAACTACAAAAGGGGGCAATGAAGAAACTAAAATCTTGGCAGCTGCAGGGCGCTCCTTCCCTCCTGCAACTCGCTGTGCGCCCATAAAACAAGTAACAGCCTCATGTGAGGGGTCTCTGTACTCGGTAGAAATTGTAGAATAAGTTGTATAGTGGATGTCTCTTTTTATCATTTGGAAATGGGTAAATTTTAGGGCTAAATGAACGTATAACCGTCAAGATTTGAGCATTTTAAATTTCACCTCCATTTTGAAGTAATTACTATGAAAATCTCAAGGGGTTAACAATCTTCCTAAAAGCTGTTTTTGATAGTTTGAGCGGTGCGCAGATTTGAAAATGGGTTGATTACATAGGGGGTTTTGATGCTAAATATGTAAGGTCAATGAAACTGTATTTATCCCCAATATGGTCAATTCTGAAAATCCGGAAAAGTGATATTCGATTTGTAAGCCGCGTGACGTCAAAATAAATTATCCAGAAATTTAAAAAATTTTGAAAATGTAAAGTAGACATATGGGAAATGTTATTCAGCGATTTATTTAGGTGGTAAATCTATCTGCCTGAAAACGCAATGATTTTGAATTTCAAAAATGGCAAATTTTTCAAAAATGGCAAATCATTTTTTCATTTTTTTTTTTAACTAAACACAAAACTTTTCAGCCAATATTTACCACTAAAATGAAGTACAACATGTGGGGAAAAACAAACAATCTCAGAATCGCTTTGATAAGTAACAGTGTTCAAAAGTTTTAACCATATAAAGCGACGCATGTCAGAATCCAAAAAATGGGGCTGAGCCTTAAAGGAGTATTCTCGTCTGGGCACTCACATTCAGATTCATTGATCTGCCATATATATACATTTCTTCAATTAGATGTTATTAAAAATAAATTACCGCTGGTGAAATAATTTACATAAATGTAGTATATGGTCCCTTAATAACGAGATGCTTCCTCTCTAGACCACCTCTGCTGGAGTGATTGCACAAAGAAATGTATATGAAATGTCCGGGAGTTACTGTATATACTACAGCCGTCCTGTGGTAATGATTGGTGAATCCTGGTGGTCAGGCAGGACTCAATAGCCCATCTCTGGCCACCGCTGCCAAAATGTGAGGTGGTCGTATCCGAGGAAGCTATCTCGTTTCTAAGGGACTGCATGGCTACATACATGAGAAATTATCTTTACACAGGAACATTGTTTGTGGTCCAGGAAGCCCAGGGGTCTATACCTGAGACTGCAGGAAGAGAAGGTGTGGACAGGGTCAAATTATCATTGGAGCCATTGAAGCTTCTGCTCTTGGCCCCACAATTCTTCCTGTTCATTGGGAAGTTCCAATGGCAATCTGAATTTTCCCACCTTCTGTCAATTATATTGGTGTCCTCAGGACCGCTGAAAGCTGTGGTATAGCACGGGGCAAGAAGATTTTAATAATATAATGCTAGAATAGCTTTGTTGGCACTTTGCTATAAATAAGTGGGTTCTGGTTTGCATTTTGGGCACTCAGTCTCTAAAAGGTTTGCCATCACTGCCCTAGGCAATAAATTGGTGGGTGCTCTTAGGCTATATTTACACGAACGTATGCCCACCCGGCCATAAACAGTGTTTTTTTTTATTCACCCAGTGTGAAAGGTGCAATGTTTCAGACCCTCAATTGAGCTATTTTCAAGCATACAGGTGGGGGTTAAAAATGGAGTATATATATATACACTCCCAGGAAGTGACATAGTTGATTACAGACAGGCGTACAATCAATGCATCTGAAGTAGAAATATATACAAAAAAATCAATTAATATACATATGTGAAACATCAATATAAGCATGTGAGTCATTTACAAGTGTATAACAAAATATATGGCCTAAATATTATGAATAAATATAACTAATGGATTGATCCACAATCACACATGGAGATCCTCTTCTGGCATACATAGAGTAAAACAGCAGGCGTCACTGTGTTGCTATGATACCACATGACGCTGTAGAGTTAAAGTGTAACCGTCATTTCAAAAAACTTTTGATATGTTGTAGGGCAGGTAATTGTAAGCACTTTTGCTCATTTCTCTTGTATTCTGCAGACTTCCCCTAGATGGCAGAGACTGCTCAGCTGTTACTATGGACATTCCGTCTTCAGAAAGAAGCAGAGACTACAGAGCAGGAGACACGCCCCCTCCCCCTGCTCACAGCTGATCACCTCATGTCTCCAGCACTCAGCCATGTGCAGGGAGAAGCCCTCACTAATGCAGTGACAAAACACCTCCACTTATCTAACCTCAGCTTTCCCTTCACTTGTAAACAAATAAACCACACAGACAAAAAAATGCAGCCTTCCTCCCCCCATCACCTCACACAAGGAAGTGGCAGGAGACACTCCACAAGTCTGCAAGCTCTGCCCTCATGTGCTATGCTGGAGTGTTACTTATATAGATATCAGATAGATAGGAAATAGATAGGTAGATGTAAGACAGCTCTGGTCTCATTGGTCAGCAGGTGCTTGTGATGAGGTGACAGGAGGCAGGCTCCGCCCCTCCATCTCGCTGATTGAGAGCTGGAAACCCTGGTTGCTATGGGCCAAAGAAGGTACTAAATGAGGACTGAGAGGCAAAATATTTTAAGGAATGATTCCGAGGGACACCTGGGGCAGAATTATGTATTTTAGTTTTTTTTGGTCAGAATGACGGTTACACTTTAAGTAAGCAATAGATCGGCTATCTTAGCAGACATACCTGGCAATATGCCAAGCTTGTGAAACGTTTGTGGGTGTGTCAGCGGCGCTGCCATTGCCAGGTAATCCTGGAGCTATCGTCCGACTTCCCAAACTAGACTCAGTTCAGTGAAGCCCCTAGTAGTATACAGCAGCCTGCCCCTGCGGCCCTTAAAAAAATAAACTTAAATACTCACCCTCCGATGTCCCTATAGCCTACCCTCCCCCTGCACGGAGACCTATAGCCTACCCTCCCCCTGCACGGAGACCTATAGCCTACCCTCCCCCTGCACAGACTCTCTGGCGCTATATCCCCTCTCGTTGTGGCTGGTAACACGGTGTTAGACTGGAGGCTAAGGCTTTCTCTCTTTATCTTTCCTTCAATCCTTTCTGCTTTCCTGTCCCTCGGCTGGGTGTTATCAGTCAGCTCCGCACCCCCTACACATCACAGCCTGGTAAGTGCCTGGGGTACGGTGTGGGGAGTGTCGCAGACCGAGGGCCTTATTATGGACATGGCGGGAATAGTGCAGTGACAAACCGTCTGCTAACCTCTAAATAACAGCGCCACACCTGACCACAGGTTGTGTGTGGTACTACACATCAGATGCAGCTATTCTCTAAGGCTGGACAACACCTTTAAGGGGGCTGAACAATCTGCACAAACACGTGACAAGGAAGGGTTCATGGGCCGTTCCCTGTACTGGATATGGATTTGTGGTTTTGTTTAACCCCTTCACTGCCCGGCTATGTTTCTTCCAAGCAGTCATACCCGCAGAATTGTATTATCTTCTTTTTACTATTTATAGACTGGAAAAGTGAGAGGTCTCTGAGCATTGATTAAAAATACCATATGACGGCGAGGTCTGGTAGCAGGGAGATTGCCCCCTAGTGGCAGACTGAGGGTGCGGATCCTAAAACTCCCCCTGTAATCTTATGGGAATAAGTGCAGTTCTGTAGTGGCCCGCCCCTTTAATAACGTGCCGTGCTATAGGTACTGCATTGTATCCGGCAAACCTATATTTTCCATAATAACAGTATCTATGGGGACGACCATCTTGACCAAGCATGGAGGATGGATCCATTACATTAATTACGTTATAGTGTCCATAAAAGGGATCTTCAGTCTGTGACGTCTGTGAGTGATTGGTGCATGACTACGTGTACGTGATATTCCCTCAATCCGGCATCTCGCTATCAGACGATCTGTTTTACCCCGTCCTCGGCTCCACAACCTGGAAAGTAATAGTGATGTGGCCGTGTATAGGATGCCGGATTAAAGGAATTGTCCGGCTTCTCTCTGTATGGTCTCATTCTCTGTTCTCCTTCTCTCTATCTGCTGTGTATTAATGGGTCGCCGTGGAAGAGCGTCTCCTCTTTATACTGTAACTTAGTAACTTTTTGGAATAATTTCCCTTTTAGAATGGGAAAGTTTCTAAAAACAAGAAGAAAAAGTTAAAAAGGCAACAGAAACGTCAGCAGAAACTTCTGGAAGAGAGACTGCGGGATATCCATAATATGGAGGAGCTGGGGTCTGGCAGTGGTACCCCCATCCTAGACCAATGTCAGCCGGGGGGCGACGAGCAGCCTTGGGGGTCCCAGGAGGACAACGGGGAGAGTGAGTATCGACTGCTAATAGCTGTGTACTGTATGTGCAGGGGGGTACACTGACCACATATGGGGTCGTTCGTTCCTACTGGGCCTTGGGTGGCGCAGTCCATAGAAATGTCTGTGTGCTCGGCTGGGAGTCATGGCGCTGATTCTCCTCTGCTTTCTGGGTGCTGCGTATAGGAGACCTCATAGCGGCTACTTACCACCTGCCGTACCTGTGATGTGAAGATCTCGCATCTTTATTCCATACAGATCCCATCCCATCCGCCCCTGCGGACAGTGAAGGCGCAGACTCCTCGTTGGGAAGTGGGGGAACCACTTACCTCGCCCAAAGCCCACAGTCCTCCGGGACATATGACAACTGTAACGGGTACAACAATGGTCTTCGGGGTATCAGTCCAGATACACACACGTCTGGTTTCTCCAGCTCCGCCTTCTCCGCCACCTCCGGCTCTGCCATATCTGGTTTCTCTGGAGGACGGGAGAGAGGAGGCCTCCTATCCCCAAACTGTGAGTGCAGCACCTTCACAGCGTTACCTTCACTTACCACCAAGTAAGATGCTCCGAGTGCTTATTCCCTTCCTGCATTCACAGTGTCCATCAAAGCTGCGGATTTCCTGGTTAACCCTCTCGACCCCCAAAATGCGGACAAAATATCAGTGAAAATTGCAGATCTGGGGAATGCATGCTGGGTGGTAAGTACACTGGTCATGTGTATGCTGGTGGGTACATAGGTAGGTGGCTATGACAGTGTTGTTTACCTCTCTGCAGCACAAACACTTCACTGACGACATTCAGACGCGGCAGTATCGTGCCTTGGAGGTTTTAATTGGTGCCGGATATGGAACCCCTGCTGATATTTGGAGCACCGCTTGTATGGTAGGTTAGGAGCAGAGCTCCCTCTGTCTGTGGTGGTAGTAGCACGACTGTGATAAATGCAGATTCTCAGTGGTGGTGTGTCCTCACACTGCTGTGCTCTGTGCATGACCATGCTACAGCTTTTACTGAGCAGAGGGAGGAGATAGTTGAGAAGCTCAGTGCACAGAGTGCAGCAGTGTGAGGACCTCTAACATCCTGGATATATACAGTGCCTACGAGTAGTATTCAACCCCCTGCAGATTTAGCAGGTTTGATAAGAAGCAAATAAGTAAGAGCCTTCAAACTTCAAACAAGAGCAGGATTTATTAACAGATGCATAAATCTTACAAACCAAAAAGTTATGTTGCTCAGTTAAATTTTAATAAATTTAAAACATAAAAGTATGGGTCACTTATTATTGAACCCCTAGGTTTAATATTTTGTGGAATAACCCTTGTTTGCAATTACAGCTAATAATCGTCTTTTATAAGACCTGAACAGGCCGGCACAGGTCTCTGGAGTTATCTTGGCCCACTCCTCCATGCAGATCTTCTCCAAGTTATCTAGGTTCTTTGGGTGTCTCTTGTGGACTTTAATCTTGAGCTCATTCCACAAGTTTTCAATTGGGTTAAGGTCAGGAGACTGACTAGGCCACTGCAACACCTTGATTGATTTTTTCCCTCTTGAACCAGGCCTTGGTTTTCTTGGCTGTGTGCTTTGGTCGTTGTCTTGTTGGATGATGAAATGACGACACATCTTAAGATCCTTGATGGAGGAGCGGAGGTTCTTGGCCAAAATCTCCAAGTAGGCCGTGCTATCCATCTTCCCATGGATGTGGACCAGATGGCCAGGCCCCTTGGCTGAGAAGCAGCTCCTCAGCATGATGCTGCCACCACCATGCTTGACTGTAGGGATGGTATTCTTGGGGTCGTATGCAGTGCCATCCAGTCTCCAAACGTCACGTGTGTGGTTGGCACCATAGATCTCGATCTTGGTCTCATCAGACCAGAGAACCTTGAACCAGTCTCAGAGTCCTCCAAGTGATCATGAGCAAACTGTAAACGAGCCTTGACATGACGCTTTGAAAGTAAAGGTACCTTACATGCTCGTCTGGAACGGAGACCATTGCGGTGGAGTACGTTACTTATGGTATTGACTGAAACCCCACTGTCCCCACTGCCATGAGATCTTCCCGGAGCTCCTTCCTTGTTGTCCTTGGGTTAGCCTTGACTCTTCGGACAAGCCTGGCCTCGGCACGGGAGGAAACTTTCAAAGGCTGTCCAGGCCGTGGAAGGCTAACAGTAGTTCCATAAGCCTTCCACTTCCGGATGATGCTCCCAACAGTGGAGACTGGTAGGCCCAACTCCTTGGAAAGGGTTTTGTACCCCTTGCCAGCCTTGTGACCCTCCACGATCTTGTCTCTAATGGCCTTGGAATGCTCCTTTGTCTTTCCCATGTTGGCCCAGAAAAGGCTGGAAAAACAGATAATGAATCCAAACATGTGAAGCTCATTGTTGTTTGTGCCTGAACTACTTCTTAATACTTTAGGGCAGTGATGGCGAACCTTTTAGAGGCCGAGTGCCCAAACTACAACAAAGACCCGCTTATTTATCGCAAAGTGCCAACACAGAAATTTAATTTGTGATTTATACTCCCTTCTCTGTCACAGTTTTCATTGATACCAGCACCTGAGGACACCAATAAAGCAGAAAATAGTCTCAGGTAGAGCTGTCACTTTAAAATAGCTCTGTGCACAGCAAGTCCTGGGCTGACTGGGACTGCAGGAAGATACCTGGAGTCATCTCTGGTGATGGCCTGAGTGCCCACAGAAAGGGCTCCGAGTGCCACCTCTGGCACCAGTGCCATAGGTTAGCCATCACTGCTTTAGGGGAACCAAAAAGAATTCTGGTGGTTTGAGGTGTTGAATAATAATTGACCCATACTTTTACGTTTAAAATTTATTAAAATTTAACTGAGCAACATAACTTTTTGGTTTGTAAGATTTATGCATCTGTTAATAATAAATCCTGCTCTTGTTTGAAGTTTGAAGGCTCTTACTTATTTGCTTCTTATCAAACCTGCTAAATCTGCAGGGGGTTGAATACTACTTGTAGGCACTGTATATCCATCTAGAAATCTATTTATCTGCCCACTCCCTCCACCATAACCACAGCCACCTATGGAACACGGGGCATCACAGGAAGTCTCAAGTCTTGCTGCATTGGGGGGGGGGGGTCATGGGACCCATGACAAACAGCAGATTTTAACAAGGTAAGTATAATATGGGGGGCCCTATAAAGTAGCCAATCCCTTTAATTGTCCTGGCTTCATTGTTAAATTTTATGGTTATGTGTTTTCTCATCCTGTACAACCCCTTTAAGAGCAGCGGTGGTGAGAATATCCAGTACATCAGTCACTTCTGTGTTTTCTCCCATAGGCCTTTGAGCTGGCGACCGGAGATTACCTCTTTGAGCCTCATTCAGGGGAAGATTACACCCGGGATGAAGGTAAGGAGATTCCCCAAATATTTCCCTGTAGATAAAGGGTCATCTGAAAGATCTGAGAGCAAAACTGTTCTTGTTGTCCAATGCAACCAATCAGAGCTCAGCTTTCATTTTCCCGCAGCTGTTTATTTCATTTTCCCAAAGCTGAGCTCTGATTGGTTTCTAACGGAAATTAGGAAAGTTTTACCTAAAAAAAATCTTCCCCTTTGTTCTTGTATCTAGTTGTGGCCTAACGTTCCCCATAGAGGCAAGAACCGCTAGAATAGAGATTTACATCTGTTCCCATATGAAAGGGGTTTTCTGAAATAATAAATGATATAAGAAATCTGGATATAATATGGCCGCGCTATGACATACACATCATCTAACTCTTAGTTCTGACCTGTTTCCAGACCACATAGCACATATCATTGAGCTTCTCGGAGACATCCCCCCGCACTTTGCACTGTCCGGACGTTACTCCCGAGAGTACTTCACAAGGAGAGGTAAGTGACCGACGCACCATCGTCTGCAATACCAGACACAGCCAGAGGAAAAGGGTGGCGCTGTTCTAAGGAGAAAAAATGTCTCAAAGTAAATCTACCATGGAAATCCATCATGATAAACCAGGGATATAACCACAGTCCTGGTGCCGGGATCTATGAGTAATCTGCTATCCATGACCCCTCTTCTAAAATATACTTTTATAATTATGCTAATGAGCCATAAGGGCCCGAGTGGGGCGTTACTAGACACCCCCCTTCCCCCCTGTGAGCTGTAGCTTCCCAGGCTGTTACACTTTCTTCCCCTGCTCCCTCAGGACATAGAGCATGTAACACAATGTGTTGAGTAGCAGTTATAAAGGTAGCGCACAGTCCAACGTGAACGCCCCTTGTGGTGCAGAATTTTGTGGTGCACCCATGACTCAAAACTAGTATGTACACATTAATTAATGTGGACCTGTGAGAGGAGGAAGTGCTGCTGGATTGTGACCTGTGAAGCTGCAGCACAGAGGGGCTCAGGTAACACCCCCCCCCCCAACCCTTTAGCTCATTAGCATTATTTTCATAGTTAATTTTAGAAGGAAGGAGGCCATGGATATAAGACGATTACCACGGTAGATTTCCTTAAAGGGATGGTGCCAATATTACATTTTACCCTTCATCCATTATCCATATCCATATCCAACAGGACAATCTCCCTTTATCTCTTTCACTCCATTTTCCAGGGGAACTCCGGCACATACAGAACCTGAAGCACTGGGGCTTGTTTGAGGTCCTGGTGGAGAAGTACGAGTGGTCCCTGGAAGAAGCCACTCAGTTTTCAGACTTTCTGTTGCCCATGTTGGAGTTTATTCCGGAGAAGAGGGCCACAGCCGCACAGTGCCTGCAGCACCCCTGGCTTTCCTCCTAACCCTAAGCCTGTGCACACCTGTCATATAAAGGACCCAGCGCTACACGAGATTTGGACATGACTGGTGGTTGGTGGGTGTAGGTCGGTCAGTACAAGCCTAAACACCAGGAATCTTCCCCCATGGTCCTGGAGTAAGGAACGGATGACATTCTGTAGTCATTAGCCGCACATGTAATAATAAGTATGGACCTCACTGTGGAGTAAGACACGTCGTGCCTTATGCCTCAGTTACATCATTAGATACTAATCTGTAGCCTAACGATCGGTGACATCACTACAGAGGAGTGATGTCACTCACTGCATGTAAGTGGGGAGATTATAACACTATAAAGTGTGGGCACCCCTGGTCACATCACATGTCCCAAGGAATAAGAATCATCTGGGAGACATCAGCTGATGATAGAGTACAGGGGTCATAGGAGAGAACATGTCAGGTTGGCTCTAGCCCACAGCACTCCAGGAGGTGGGTTGTAGTACTGCAGTTACAATATACTCCCCATATAGGGGAATAGCATACGGGGCAGGCTCATGTCCTGAATGACATCATATCTCGGGGACAGTGGCTGTGTAACGTGTTTTCTACATCCGGTAATATCGCCTCCCATGGACAAAACCCTGAGCTACACATGTACGGCCGACCTCTACATCAGCACCGGAGAGTCCATCTAATGTCCTGCTACTCTATATTCTCTATTCTAGAGAACTAGGAGCTTTAATGTAATTTGCAATTGTAGTACTACCTCCAACCTGCGGGAGTGCTGTGATATACTGTACGCACTAATATCTGTATTCCAAGTCCATTTGCAATATTAATTTTTTTTTTTATTGCTAGAGAAGTGATTTCCAGATGTTGAAGAACTACAACTCCCAGTATGCGTCTTTCTGGCATAGAGAATGCAGAATTATATAATCCAGTTTATACTTGAGTTCACACATAAAGACTAGTCCTCGGGTACCCAGCCATTATGTCAGGGCCCTGAGGAGAGATGTCTTCCACCTCCTGCAGTGATATGGGGGGGTCTGGAAAGATCTATAGGAGATCCCATTCTCTGCTTGAATATATGAATTATATTGTGTGATGGGTGCAGCCGTCCCGTAAGATATATGAAGAACGGGTCAAAATGAAAATTTTGTTGTTGACTCTCTGACCACTCCTGACCACCAGGGCAGCTGCTACCAGAACTGTAACCCCTGCCTTCCCACACTCCTGAACTTGTCTATTGAAATAGGAGAGAGTTTTGGGCAGATAAGTTAAAGGTGACGCATTATACAGGTGCTGACTGATATGAAGAGGGGCTACACATATATAATATAGACAGCTCCCTGTATAGGTGGGAGAGCACTTGCTGCTATCATTGTCTATTAGGAACACCCTAGGCCTAGGGGCTCTGGTGATGGCGGCATTGTGACCTTATATGGGCTCAGCCGGGCTTCTGCAGGGTTGGAGACGCAGGTATGTTGTAGAGAGAAGGCTTATGGGATGTATCGAAGCATCGCAAGTCAGGGGTGTGGGAAAGCTGGGTGACGACTTGTCTATAGGAGACTTTGATTGTAGGTTTAAATGTTCTCCAACCTCTGGCACTAAGAATGTGGAGATTATTTAACCCATGAGCTGCTGCTTCTATGGGCTGGAATAAGCTGGTCCCATCAGTAACCCTATCTAGGAACTTATTCTCACAGATGAGGTCAGCGCTAAGAGTTGTGTTAGTCACTTATCGCTCATAGGCTGTGACCCATCGCCCAGAATCAGCACATTACACCGGACTCGCCATTTATAGACACTGCTCATCCGACATGGAGGAAACATATACATTATATATTCCTCAGCTACATGATTCTACCAATCTGTGGGTCCAGACCCTTTACCCGTCAGATCCAGTTGGAGATTCTTTACCTAAAGCTGCCAATACATGATTATGACCACTTACACAGGGGTGTAGGTGCATTTTCCATGGTGGGGGGTCCACAAAGTTATACTTAATAGTCAGGACAGATTTTGATCTCCAGGTTACACCTCTGCACATATACAAGGGGTGATAACAGGAGTGTCTGTATTGGCCATAGCATGTAAGATGACATAATGTGGATAATCCTAATATCCGTGTGACCTCCCCCCGCACCTCATGAGGTATTACTCGAGTGGCTTCCAGCAGACGCTTGATAATCATTCACTAGAAGCAATATCACCGGACCTTGCGGAGAAACTGTGACCAGATGACAATGGGCTCTAAGGGACGAATGGCGGCTCAGCCGACGCTACATTGTGAGCACACGGTACACGCGTAGCTCCCCGTCCATGTACCATCTGTGATGCCAGTGTTCGTCCTGTACCCGTGTATCAGTTTCCATTGGTCGGGCTGTTAATCTGTGTGTGTGTCTGAACACTTACCTAGAAATCCTCTACTTCCAGGGTGGATGCATTGTGTGCGAGTGGCTGCACGGGTCAGAATCCTCTTTATTGACTCTGGTTTTGAATTCTTTGAAATGTGTGTATGTTACATTGATAGAAAATAAAAACTCATTATGAGGAGATTCGATTTTTTTTTTTTTTTTTAACCAAGGATGATTATAGGACATGGACAGGATCTGATCTCACAACTCAACCCCTTTAACTTCTACAGAGTTATGTTCAATGTAAGATACTGACCTTAATGGGGTCATTCAACATTGGCAAGTAATGACCCCTAGCACTCCAGAGAACGAATATATGTCCGCTCCATTGAAGTATTGGAAATTGCTGAGCTCAGCGCTCGCCTATTATCTGATGTCCTGCTGCTCCACCCAGTTGTAAGGAAGGGACCCTGTTCCTCTGAGCAGTGAGAGCCTTATACTTTCTTATCCTTGGAATAGGGGGATTATGTGCAAATGTAGTGTAACCCCAACAATAACACTGCAGCCGGTACAACTGGTTATTATCCATCTCTTTATTGAAAGATGAGGACATGAGTAAATCCTAGCTTACATTATACATATACAGACTATCGCACCCCGGAAAGGGATACAGAGAAGTGCAGGGATTACGGTGGGGGTGCTTACACCTATGTAATGTACATAACAAGAGCTGGAAACAGTCACCGGCAATGGCGGAGGAGTCATGGAGCAGAGAACACACAGCGCTGATATCACACCGGAATTATATCCTGGAAAAAACAAAAAGTTCATGTAAGTTTTAAAGGACATTATCACCAGGATGAAAGACTGTATGCAAATGAGCCTGAGGGGCTCCAGGCTCCATTAACACCTATGGAACCCAGAGCCCCTCAGACTCATTTACATACAGTCCTTCATCCTGGTGGTAGATGCCCTTTAAGGTGGAGGCAACAGGAACGTTTGGCTATGAAGTAGAACCCGGATGTAAGATTTCCTAGTAGAGACGGAGCTTCACTTATCAGGTGAAAATTAATAGGAGATTGATGGGGATTCTGCACAGTGACCATCAGCTTACCTACTGCTCATGTGAATGAGAAATGAGCTGCAATAGTCCTACACAGTCCTACTACTGGACAGATGCAGAACACAGCTGATTTGTCCTTTCCCCTGCGCACTGCTGAACATACACTGCCACCTAGTGACACCAGTGGGGTGATGCAGTCTGGGTCTTGGATTGTCCGCACACATGCTCTTACCTCTCAAACAGGAACCGCACGACCGTTCCTCACAATAATCTGCCTGCAGATGGACTGGACCACTTCTGAGGTGGTCCCCTGCCCCCCGATATCTGGAGTGTGCATCTGCCGTGAAAACAAAAAGATCATCAATAATGAAAATATAGTGGTCCATGTTGTGGGGGATAATCAAATCTTTCACATATAGCAAGAAGAGAGGGACCTGGTGCCATTGTGTGTTTGGTGGGGACGTCCCCTGCACAGGACAGGGTCTGGATTGGGCCCCTGCTGTACTTACCCGGTGCTCATTCATACTGCCTAGAATAGCTTTACGGATGGAGGCGGCGTAGCTGTGCAACCTGCAAAACAAGAGCGGCATCGTTATACAATATGCAATGACTGTGCCCCTCCCCCTTTACTAAATCCTTACATTCACATATGTAACTTGTCTGGACAATCCAGGACACTAAACCAACTACAGATCCTTGTGGACCCAAACCTTTATACATACAGTGAGTCAGACTCCTATCATATCCGTACAATCTCAACTTGATTGTACATGTGCAGTGTCATACACAGCGCCACACCTGTCCATAGGTGGAAATTGCAGCTTACACAACAAAGGTCCAATACAGAAGAGACCCAAGGATCTCGCTAGAACCCATAAACCAAAAAATGTGACATTACGGCTTAGCTCCATTTATTTAAAAAAAGCAGAGCTGCAATACCACAGGCCACCTAAAGACAGGTGTGGCGCTATTAATAGAAGAACATGGACATAAATAGCCGATGGAATTACCCCTTTAAGTTCCACTAATTCAAGTAAAATTGCATATGCTAACGTTGTAAAAGCTTCTAAATTAGTTTTTGGACTGTTCATTACTTGTCAGTTTAGGGTGATAAACCACCCGACAGCCAAAGACACCCATCTGCAGACAACTACTTTGTGGTGTGTGCCCCTCATCAGTACAGGGCAGGGTTATCCAGCTCTGTACTGAAGGGGTGCAAGACCCCCCCAAAACAGCTGTCTACATAAATGTGTTCGGTTACCATAAAATAATTTGAACATTTCTTTCCCCAAGGAGCACTGAACCAGCCCCCAGCCCATTGTACATATAAAGCTTAGGATATGAGGAGCAGCTCGTACTTGAGGTGGTCTAACATCATGCAGCTGGCCAGCAGCATGGCCGTGGGGTTGGCAATGTTCTTGTTGGCGATGCTTTTTCCAGTGTTCCTGGTGGCCTGTAAGGTGAGGGGGATCACATGTACAGTTATGTGGTTATAGGTAACAGGTATACAAGATGGTAGAAGGGGGTCTCTGATGTTGCTTTTGTTTTGGGCCAGAATAAGTCTCTCTTTTTCGGCTACCCATAATTTAATAGACTCTAAGCTCTTGTGTCCCCCCGCATCCTCATAGACTGTAAGCTCTTGTGTCACCTCCTCATCCTCATAGACTGTAAGCTCTTGTGTCACCCCCTCATCCTCAATGTCCCCGATGTCAGCGCGTCCAGTCTTCTTTCTTCTCCGCGGCTCTTCTTCTCTCTTCTTTCTTCCGGCATGGACGTGGCCATGTTTTCTTCTAGCATGCGCATACTATGACGCGGCCGCTGCTGACGTCATAGTATGTGCGGCCACGAAGAAAACATGGCCGCATCCATGACAGAAGCAAGAAGAAAGAAGAAGAGCCGCGGAGAAGAAAGAAGACAGGACGTGCTGACATCGGGGACATCGGTAAGCCGCGCCGACATCGGGGAGCCGTACTGACATCGGAGGGTAAGTATTTAAGTTTATTTATTTTTTTTTTTTTTAAGTGGGTAATTTTTTTTTTGTAATAGACTCGTGTATAAGCCGAGGGGACATTTTTCAGCACATTTTTTGTGCTGAAAAACTTGGCTTATACACGAGTACATATGGTACGTCTCCGAAAAAATGGCTATGAAAATAAATGAGATTTTCTCTGTATTAGTTTTTCTTCAGTAAAATTGTAAAAAATATTTAAAAAACTATATAAATGAGGTATAACCGTAATCGTAGTGATCCAGAGAATAAAGATAATGTTATTTTTATGGTGTGTTCGGCCCAAAAAAATACAAAAAGAAAGGAAACCAAAATTTTCTTTCCCTATATACATTTAAGATTTAATAAAATCTCATCAATGAGCTAATGACCCACTAAAATGAAGTATTTGTAAAGTGCATCTAAACTCGCAGAAAATAAGCCCTTACTTGTCCAAAATGAAAGAAAAATCACACTATTTTTACCACAATGCTTTCTTGATATGGCCTACACTGGACTGTGTGAACTAAGCCATATAGAGATAAAAGTAAACCACAGTTAGATGACATGAAGATTGATCTGCAATAGACACCCATATGTAGTTGTCTGATAAGAGATAACATGGAGTCATATCAATTGAAACCTTATTTTCGATGTGATATTAGGTACCATCTGTGTGTGTGCAGAAAAGAAAGGAAACGTATCGTGGGAATGTCATATTTTGTGTGCTTCATGCTAAGATGTAGATAAACCATTACAAGACTTTTGTAGGAGAAACAAAGAAAAAACTTTCAACTTTCATCCCAATTGGGTCATTTCTTTCTTTTTTTATGGGGGTGGGGGGGATAGGGATCTGGCTAAGAATATGCCAGCTGCTATATAAGACCAGCACATTTAACCTTTCCATGAACAATGTAATCTTCTTTCTTGATCAATATAAACGCCAGCAAATATAACATACTTCCGTACACCACAGACCAGGAACACCCAGAACATATTCAATAATGTGCTATTTAAACAAAGAAAAACAGCTAATCTACAAAGCAAACAAATCTCCAACCCATCTCTTATTGAAAAAACACGATGTGCCGTACTAAGGCATATGTAGTTATAAGGGCTTGTTATTGTATTCATGGAAGTTGCACACTAATCATTGCGACAAACACAGATGTCCTGCTGAATGCCACATCTTATGGGTTCCTTTACGTAATACATAATAGGATTATTATCAGGGATTAGAATGCAAAATTATAGAATTTATTTTAGCAAATAATGAAAATGACAAAATAAGGAAAAAGCTTAGAAACAGTCTTAGAAAATGCCAAAATAGTAGTGTTGAAACATTTCTCTTGCACCTGTGTGGTTTAGGTAGTGTTCCCATCTGGAGTGTAGATGTGGCACAATTATCTTCTGCTTCCTTGGCACTCCCTAATTGAAGGGACTATCATAGTTTGAAATAGAAAAAAACTATTGGAATCCAGCACCAAACCTGTTGAGGTTTCAATAAAAACTTGTCATCCGACTTTATTCAAGATCAGTTTGAAATACGTTTTGCGTAGACCCCATTTGAAAATTTTCATTTTTCTCCTATTTGGACCTATTCTATTTTAAGCAGACAGCATTGATTTGAATGTGAACTCTGTAATATTAAGTTCCCCCGAAGGTGTTGCTGCCGGATATTAAAGACAAATTGCCCGGTTTTTCCATAGATAACAGCTGATTATTTTTTAAAAAATAGATTATTTAGAAACGGTATATTAGGTCAGTAAGGTAACATATTTTCTCAGAGTTATAAAAACTACGACACTCTAAACCATTAGGGATCAAATTATATCAACTGGACATTGTACTATTAATGAACTAACCCTCCACACAAACCCTCATCCTGCCCCCTATGTACAAGAATATAACTACTATAATACTGCTCCCTATGTACAAGAATATAACGACTGTAATACTGCCCCCTATGTACAAGAATATAACTACAATAATGCTGGCCCCTATGTACAAGAATATAACGACTATAATACTGCCCCCTATGTACAGGAATATAACTACAATAATGCTGCCCCTATGTACAAGAATATAACTACTGTAATACTGCCCCCTATGTACAAGAATATATCTACTATAATACTGCCCCATATGTACAAGACTATAACTTCTATAATACTGCCCCCTATGAAGAAGAATATAACTACTATAATACTATCCCTATGTACAAGAATATAACTACTATAATACTGCCCTCTATGTACAAGAATATAACTACTATAATACTGCCCCCTATGTACAAGAATATAACTACTATAATACTGCCCCTATGTACAGGAATATAACTACAATAATGCTGCCCCATATGTAGCATTGTACCATCGTCTGGGTTACAGTTCACACAGCCCTTTACCGCAAGCCCACCTGTGGTAACACACTCCTCAGAAAAGATATCTGTCATCCAGCTCACATTTTACAATGCGATCCCACGCTTAATCAAATCCTTCAAGAAGGCATCATGTGTACATCCAGACGCGCTCCGATTCTGGCCAATATTATCTCTCCAAACACTTTCACTGCTTCTACCCAGGGCAGTACGTGGCTTTCGTATAAGGGCAGTTTCTGCTGCGGGGGCTCTCGATGCAATATTTGCAAATATATGAAAAAAACATCTACTTTCACATCCGTGTCCACCAATACTAATTACAACATCAACAGACACATGAATTGCGAAACCTCGCATGTTGTTTATTTAGCCGTGTGTGTTACCTGTAAACTACAATACATAGGCTGCACTTACAGGAAGCGTAAAGGGGTATTCTCGTCTGGGCACTTACATTCAGTTTCGTTAATCTGCCATATGTAAAGATTTCTTCAATTAGATGTTATTAAAAAAAAAGTTCCTGTGTGAAGATAATTTCTCATAAATGTAGTCATATGGTCCATTAGAAACGAGATAGCTTCCTCGGATACGGCCACCTCTGCTGTAGTGAGTGCACAAAGAAACAAAAGGTTATTGTATATAAAATGTCCGGGAGTTACTGTGTGTCGCACAGCCGTCCTGTGGTAATGATTGCTGAATCTTGGTGGTCCGGCAGGACTCTATAGCGCATATCTGGCCACTACTGCCAGAGTGTGACGTGGTCGTATCCGAGGAAGCCATCTGGTTTCTAAGGGACAACATGACTACATTTATGAGAAATTATCTTCACACAGGAACATTTTTTTTATTAACATCCAATTGAAGAAATGTTTACATATGGAAAATTAATTTAATTAAATGTAAATGCCCAGATGGGAATACCCCTTTAAAGATAGGCTCTCTGAGCATATCACCGGTGCCATATACCATCGCCAGCACCCGCAATTTAACAGGCCTATCGAAGCATTTCCGAGACACACATCTGGGAAATATGACGTCCCTCAAAGTGTGTGCCATCGATCATGTCCCTCCACAGAAACGTGGCGGTGACAGGGTTAAAGCCTTACATCTTAAAGAAGCCAAATGGATCCTGCTGCTTGATACCAGACATCCTCTTGGTCTTAACTACAAAAGTGACCTTCTATATATTTACTAAATTTATTATTTTCTCTGCCTCTCTATATAAGTGCTTTGGTCTTTGTGGTCATACACTGTTGTTTTTTCATGCATATTTTTTGCATCTTTTGTATATTCTGTGCCTGTGCTCATTTGAAAATCATCACCTGTTACTGAGTATTGAAGGGGCGTAACCCTCAATGGTTTACTTCCTTTTCCTTTAAATACCAGTTCATTGCTTTACCTCTTAGGTATGACTAAAGACCCGCTCTCTCGGGTCTGAAACGCGTAACCTGCTACCATGGTATCTTTGTTTTAACCATTGTTTTTTCAATAAAGCCTTTTTTTACCAGCCACTTTTTTCGCCTGCTGCCGATGGACATCACTTTTTCATTCATTATAGTAGTTATAGTCTTCTACATAGGAACATTATTATAGTAGTTATAGTCTTCTACATAGGGGGCAGTATTATAGTAGTTATAGTCTTCTACATAGGAACATTATTATAGTAGTTATAGTCTTCTACATAGGGGGCAGTATTATAGTAGTTATATTCTTGTACATAGGGAGCAGTATTATAGTAGTTATATTCTTGTACATAGGGGCAGTATCATAGTAGTTATATTCTTGTACATAGGCGCAGTATCATAGTAGTTATATTCTTGTACATAGGATCATTATTTTAGTAGTGATAGTCTTGTACATAGGGGGCAGTATTATAGTAGTTATATTATTGTACATATGGGGCAGTATTATAGTAGTTATATTCTTGTACAGAGGGGGCAGTATTATAGTACTTATATCCTTGTACATAGGGGGCAGTATTATAGTAGTTATATTCTTGTACATATGGGGCATTATTATAGTAGTTATATTCTTGTACATAGGGATAGTATTATAGTAGTTATATTCTTCTTCATAGGGGGCAGTATTATAGTAGATATAGTCTTGTACATAGGGAGCAGTATTATAGTAGTTATATTCTTGTACATAGGGGTCAGTATTATAGTAGTTATATTCTCCTTCATAGGGGGCAGTATTATCTTAGTTATATTCCTGTACATAGGGGGCAGTATTGTAGTAGTTATATTCTTGTACATAGGGGAAGTATTATAGTAGTTATATTCTTGTACATCGGGGCAACATTATAGTAGTTATAAGCAAAAAGAAAAAATGATACGGTAACGGCTCACCCACAGTTGGCTGTAGTCTTGTTAATGATGTTTTCTGGCTGGGTGCAAGGATAATCCCAGAGACGCTGGTTCGGAGATCCAGAGTCAAGTATCTTGGAACAAACACTAGCAGAAAAAGGAAGGAAGGGAATCCAGCATCCAACACAAGTAGTTCCAAAGGAAAAAACAGCTGTTAAAACATATCCAAAAATGTATTCTTCATTTTAAAAAGGGGAGGTCCATAGTACAAAAACATGGAAACAATAAAGATGGTAAAAAGCGCACAGGACAGACCAAAAGGTACAGTGGTAACGCGTTTTGGACTCTCGCTTGTTAGTCCTTAGTCAGGGCAGGGGATTCCCATGCCGGAAACCCTCAGACACGCAGTACATTCACTTTCTTTTAAGTCTGGAGCGGGTCACAGCAAACTAGGTATGACTAAGGACTAATAAGCGAGAGTCCGAAACGCGTTACCGCTGTACTTTTTGGTCGGTCCTGTGCACTATTTACCATCTTCATTGTTTCCATGTTTTTGTAGTATGGACTTCCCCTTTTTAAAATGAAGAATAATTTTTTGGATATGTTTTAACAGCTGTTTTTTTCCTTTGGAACTACTTGAGTTGGATGCTGGATTCCCTTCCTTCCTTTTTCTGCTAGTGTTTGTTCCATTATAGTAGTTATATTCTTGTTTAACAGAGAAGGTATTGTAGTACTGTGCTCTTAAAAAAAAGCTTTATTCCTGTATAAGGGAGGCAGTATGAGTCTCTTTCTCTGAGGTGTACATGTTGGTTTAGACCATCTATAAACAGTTGGTATGGAGTTTTTCTGTGTATGTTGTCTTTTTTAATTGATTTGTTTTAATTGATCTAATAAAGTGTCATTTTATGCTTTCTACATTTTGGGTTTTGTTTCCTTTTTTGTGGTGTTATTGATTTCAGGAGCAATTTATTTTGCCATTTGTGGGACTTTAAGACCATTTGATCACTTTTTATTTGAATTTTCATGAGTTGCAAATGCCAAAAAATGGCGTTTCGGACATTCTGTACTTTATTACCTAGGCATAATATATACATTACTTGTATCAAAACTGTTATGAGCATTGAACAAACTTATAGGGATTTCTAGTGATAAGAGATGTGTGCACATGATTAGCACATCAATACAGCCTGGCCAGACTGGGAAGCAGATCACAGATCCACGCTCTCCCACATCACCATTTTTCTTTTGGTGGTATTGGAGAGAAGAGTTCTTGTGATCTGTCCCATATTACTGTTCCCAAAAATCACTATCCCCCCCCCATCGTCCATTTTTTCCTTCTGTAATCTCCCCATTGTTTGATTTCCCTTCCCCCACAACCACACTTTTAAGTGCAATCTTATAGTAGTAGAAGTAGTAATACCCTGTTTCCCCTAAAATAAGACATCCCCCAAAAGTAAGACCTAGTACAATTTTGCTCCGGCTTAGAAATATAAGGCCTCCCCTAAAAATAGGACCTAGCGGAAGTCATTGCAGCAGCCTCCCCCACGCCATACATTAATATAGGAAATCTTTTAAAGAGGACCTGTCACCCAATTTATCGGCACTAGGAGCTGCTTACTAAAGTAAGCAACTCCTAATGCTCAATCAAACGCCCCAGTGTTAGAGAGAGGTTTCTGGTAACTATATCAAACACTGCGGCGGGGTAGGATGTAATTGTCGGACAGCTCGCAAAGCTGTCCGACGTATTCATGAGGGGGCAGGGTTGGGGCGTGGCTAGGGGCGGTGACTGCCGCCTAGCGTGCGGCAGTCACTGACGGCCTATGGAGCTAGCGGGGCGGTCTGGGGAAGAGGCAGCGCCTCGGACTGCCCCCTCATGAATACATCGGACAGCTTTGCAAGCTGTCCGATGATTACACTGTACCCCGCCGCAGTGTTAGATAGCGTTACCGGAGGTTTCCGGTAACACTATCACTATAACACTGCGGCGTTTGATCAAGCACTAGGAGCTGCTTACTTTAGTAAGCAGCTCCTAGTGCCGAAAATTTAGGTGACAGGTCCTCTTTAAATGCTGCAGAAGGTTGTGACATGGGGAAGACTTCATGGGATAAATCACTGAGTGTTGTGCTGATAATGTCCAGCAGCTACCAGGATAAGAAGGAGTCATTTATGGAAAGTGCTTTTACTAAACATGAGAGATTTGGGCCAATGATTCTAATAGAAATGGAGTCACAAGAAATTCTGCAAACTCTCAGAGTTTGGAGAGTTATAAGGAGGTTAGAGAAGTAGATTTTTTGTTCAATGATAAATGTAAATTCTTGTTCATGGAAAAATAAGACATCCCCTCAAAATAAGACCTAGTGCCTCTTGACGAGCAAAAATTAATATAAGACACTGTCTTATTTTCGGGGAAACAGGGTAGTTGTTTGGAGGAGTAGTAGTTTGGAGGAGGAGAAGTAGTCATGTGGAGGTGGAGTAGTTGTCGTTGTGTGGAGGAGTAGTAGTAGTAGTGCGGAGGAGGAGTTTAGAGTGTGGAGGAGTTAGAATTATGGAGGAGGTTGTAGTGTGCACGACTTTGTGTGCTATCCCCCTCACCATCTGTTTTCCCTTTTTCAGGTCAGGGAAAATTATGGCCCATAAAACCTAGATAGCAATGGAGGCATACAGTTATATTGCCTCCAATACCAAATCTACTAGTGGGGACGAGTGTCCATTTTATTTGTTCACCTTTTCATCCCAAAGTGTCCCTGAGGAACCCCCTAGAAGGCACCTTCAGACTAGTGCTTAAGAAGTGTCTGGGGCTTATACTGAAGGAGTTCCTGGGACTTCTACTGAAGAAGGGCCTGGGACTTCTGCTGAAGTGCCTGGGACTTCTGACCCCACATGGGTGACCCTTAGTAACTATGCCTCTTTAGGTCCCTGATTTTAAGTCCAGTCCTGGGATACATAGACTGGCAGGGTGTGGTCCAAAGGGGGTATAAGGAGACAAACCATTTATCAGTGTGACACGTTTTAGGATTTATCACACCTCCCTGGATATATAATTTATTCATTTCCCTGATGTACTCTCCACAGCTTATATATTATACCACATGCTGCACCTTCCCTTCTGAGCCCTGCCCTGTGCCCAGCCTGAAGATTATTTCCACAGATAGGGTATTGCCGTACCCGGGAAAACCTGCATCATTATATTTGGGGTGTCTGTCTTCATTGGCATGAGCTTGGTAGAATATGATTGTCAGAACTCGCAAATTGTTCTAAACAAGAGCAGGTTTCAAGCTTCTGTTCTTGAAAACCATATCCAGAGCTGCCTGTGATTGACAGCTCCCTTTTTCGATCATTGGGAAAGATGGGTGTATGTTTGAACTTGTTTTGTCTACAGCATGTTTGAGTGATGGATGGCTGAACCAGTCAGTGCTGGAGGTAGTGTCCATTACTCCCTTATATTCTGCCCAGCCCCTTCATTGGGTGCTGGTTATTGCAGTCTAATCTGTGTATCTAGTGCTCTTGAATATTGTGTTCTTTGCTATTCAGTGTATTGACTTCTGCTTTGCCTACCGACCATTCTATTTGCTATACAATTGTTTGCCTTTGCCACCATCTTGGTTTTGACCCGGTTTGTTTGACTCTGCTTGTCTGCCTGTATCTGCTGTTTGTCACTCAGTATCGTTTATATCCTAGTGTGACCCCACTTTCCTGTCTCAGTCTTGTGCCGGTTTCTGTGTACCAGTGCGAACACTGTCCTACATTTGTATTCCTGTTACCTGTCCTCTCCACCATCCGGCAGCTGCCAGATGAAGTAAGTCTTCCCTGTCACCTTGTAGGGTAAATCAGAATCCTTAGTTAGGTTCCTGATAGCAGGTTCGCCCTTGTCAGGACAGCTTATCTGCTGCAGGCAGGGCCTTAGCGCGTAGGGTCGTCACAGAGTAAGTTTGCCACCACTTACCTAATCTTGCAGCTAGCACCAAGCCTAGTTGTGGTTGCTGGACAGGTTCTGACAATGATATAGATATTTACTATGCACTATCCATTATGCATTGGGGTCCACCAGTGGGGTTAAAGTGCTCATTACACCCCTAGGTTCAGTTCTCTGGGGTTTCTACTGTTGTGGTGCCTAAGGGCATCTACAAATTCTTCATTATGCCAAAAATATATACACTCACCAGCCACTTTATTTCCAAAAAAGGATAATTTATAGGGTGGGTGACTTGTCTCGTAGCTCAGGAACTTTATATACACTCAACGGCCACTTTATTAGGTACACCTGTCCAACTGCTCGTTAACACTTAATTTCCAATCAGCCACTCACATGGCGGCAACTCAGTGCATTTAGGCATGTAAACATGGTCAAGACAATCTCCTGCAGTTCAAACTGAGCATCAGTATGGGGAAGAAAGGTGATTTGAGTGCCTTTGAACGTGGCATGGTTGTTGGTGCCAGAAGGGCTGGAATGAGTATTTCAGAAACTGCTGATCTACTGGGATTTTCATGCACAACCATCTCTAGGGTTTACAGAGAATGGTCCGAAAAAGTAAAAACATCCAGTGAGTGGCAGTTCTGTGGGCGGAAATGCCTTGTTGATGCCAGAGGAGAATGGGCAGACTGGTTCGAGCTGATAGAAAGCCAACAGTGACTCAAATCGCCACCTGTTACAACCAAGATAGGCAGAAGAGCATCTCTGAACGCACATTACGTCGAACTTTGAGGCAGATGGGCTACAGCAGCAGAAGACCACACCGGGTGCCACTCCTTTCAGCTAAGAACAGGAAACTGAGGCTACAATTTGCACAAGCTCATCGAAATTGGACAGTAGAAGATTGAAAAATGTTGCCTGGTTTGATGCGTCTCGATTTCTGCTGCGACATTCGGATGGTAGGGTCAGAATTTGGCGTCAACAACATGAAAGCATGGATCCATCCTGCCTTGTATCAATGGTTCAGGCTGGTGGTGGTGTCATGGTGTGGGGAATATTTTCTTGGCACTCTTTGGGCCCCTTGGTACCAATTGAGCATTGTTGCAACGCCACAGCCTACCTGAGTATTGTTGCTGACCATGTCCATCCCTTTATGACCACAATGTACCCAACATTTGATGGCTACTTTCAGCAGGATAATGCGCCATGTCATAAAGCTGGAATCATCTCAGACTGGTTTCTTGAACATGACAATGAGTTCACTGTACTCAAATGGCCTCCACAGTCACCAGATCTCAATCCAATAGAGCATGTTTGGGATGTGGTGGAACGGGAGATTCGCATCATGGATGTGCAACCGACAAATCTGCGGCAACTATGTGATGCCATCATGTCAATATGGACCAAAATCTCTGAGGAATGCTTCCAGCACCTTGTTGAATCTATGCCACGAAGAATTGAGGCAGTTCTGAAGGCAAAAGGGGGTCCGTTGAGTGTATATATAATATATATATATATATATATATATTATATACTCACCAAGTCTTCCCTGCTTGTCCCTTCTCAGCGATCCAGCAGCTGTGACAAGTGCATCCTTTGACCCAGGCGCATTGCGCTATCACCGGAGCAACGGATCGGAGGATACACTGGGTCAGAGGTCAGAGGATACACACTTGTCACGCAACACTGGCCGCAGCCATCGGATCGCAGATTAGGGAGCATGGGAAGCCAGGCAGGGAATACTTGGTGAGTGTATATATATATATATGTATATATATACATATATAGATATTTTTTTTTACTGTGCCAGTCTGTGGACTGGGGGCAAGAGATGTCTATGGATGGGGGTGGGCTGTCTGTGGACTGGGGACATGGGAGCTGTCTGTGAACTGGGGGGGGGGCGGGAGCTGTCTTTGAACAGAGGGGGGGGGGGGGCTGTCTGTAAACTGGGTGGGACAGGAGTTGTCTGTGGGCTGAGGGGTCTTGCTATGGATTAGAGGAGGGACCGTCTGTGGACTTAGGGGGTGTCTGTGGACTGGAAGAAGCGGGAGCTGTCTGTGGACTGGGGATCTGGCTATGAACTGGAGGGGGCTGTCGTGGACTGGAGGGGGGCTGTCTATGGAATGGGGGCTGACTGTGGACTGAAATATGTATGTACTGAGTGGGCACGTGCAGGTGCTATCTATATACTGAGGGGACATGTGCTGTGGATATCTATATACCGAGTTGGCACATGCAGGGACTGTCTATATACTGAGTGGGCAATTGTAGAGGCTGTCTAAATACTGAGCGGGCACATACTGGGGTTGTTTATATACTATGTGGGCTTGGGCTTGTGCTATCTATATACTGAGTGGACACGTGCAGGGGCTAGTTATATACTGAGTGGGGACGTGATGGGGCTAGCTATATACTGAATGGGCACATAATGGGGATAGCTACAGTATATACTGAGTGGGAACATGCACAGACTAACTATATACTAAGTGCGCAAATGCTGGGGCTAGCTATATACTGAGTGGGCATGTGCTGGAGCTTTCTATATACTGAATGGGCATGTGCAGGGGCTATCTATATACTGAGTGGGCATGTGCAGGGGCTATCCATATACTGAGTGGGCACATGCAGGGGCTATCTATATACTGAGTGGGCATGTGCTGGAGCTTTCTATATACTGAATGGGCATGTGTAGGGGCTATCTATATACTGAGTGGGCATGTGCAGGGGCTATCTATATACTGAGTGGGCATGTGCAGGGGCTATCCATATACTGAGTGGGCACGTGCAGGGGCTATCTATATACTAGACAAAAAAAAAATTCTTGAAACTTTATTTCATTCTGGTTAAAAAGGGGGTTGTCAGCGACATAGAAAAAAGCTTTAGAGCTGGCAAGCTCTTAGTCTAAAAAGCAGTAATTGGACCTAAGCATTTCAGACGCTTTGCATTGTGGTCCTTAGTCATGGTCTACCCGTTACCGCCATTTAGACAACATTTAAAAAACTAAAGAGGTTACATCATATTACGAAGTGGGCATAAACACTGGAAATGACATGTATCTATACTAGGAATTGTATTTGTTATCTTTGCATATAATAAAAAAATACATGGTATCAGTTCTCTTATTTAAACCTTTGGGTGTCCAAGTATTTAATTTTAAAATCCAATATATTTCCCTGTTTCGCAATTTTTGTAATTTATCTCCGCCTCTTAAAGGGGCGGTGGTTTTCTCTATTGCCGCAACTTGTGTCTAAAAAATGTTTAGATAACATGGACATGTTTTTTGTGGTGATGTTATTTTTCTAGCATCTCGGATGTGTTCCGAAAGTCTAGTTTTTAAGGGTGCTACCAATGTACTGAATTTGGCATTTAGTACATGTAATCAGATATACAATATATGTGCTGTAGCAATTCATAATAGTAGATATATTGTATGTATTATTGTCATCCAAAGAAGAGAATGTTTTAGTAGGTAGCATGTATTGACACATATTGCACCTATTTCCTCCGCAAGGATAAGAACCTTTACATGAAAGCCATGTCTGTGTTTGTTTTTTTCTGCTAGAATCAAATACCGAAACCAAACATAGTGACAATCATATGACCTGCCCAGGCAGGTGCAGGACATGTGATGTGGACATGTGACCACTGTCCATCTTCTGTCCTGTGTCTTCTCTGCATGGAGAAAATCTATGGACTGATTAAAGGGCCAGTAGCATTTTAATTCTTCATTATAGTGTCCACAGTATTTTTCTGCTAAGGGGGGCAACTCTTTAAATGACTTATTGCATATAAGCTTATATTTTAATTTGTACATAAATTATACTTATTCCAGGAATACCCTTTTAATCTGCAATGCCATGTTAAAGGGCACCTGTCATCAGATCTGTGTCACTTGTCCTGTCACCTCTACCTGTTGGAGTAGCTCACATGGATTCCATACCAGCCATTATCTAGTTATTCCATACATTAATCATTATAAAATCATCTTTTCTTTATTATGTAAATGAGGCTGGTCACATGGTCAGAGGCAGTGATGTCACCCATGTTCCCCCTCCCCTCTCCTCCCCCTGCTCATGTCTGTGTGTAATGTATTGTAAAGCATTGCTAGTGTGTGTGCTGCATCTGCTGACATGCTGCATCCTCCTAATACACAGAGGCAGACATCAGCTACACAAGTACCTGACATGTTCTGCTATACACATGGCTGCCTGGAGCTGTTGTATCCTTCACATACACACACAGGAGCGTGGCCACCAGCAAGCACATGGAGCAGCCATTACATGGAGCAGCTGTCAGTCAAGCACTGGGGGTGGGGCTGTACCTCCCACTCATGAATAAGCTGGACAGCTTGAATATGCTAATGACTCATTGGACATTTCACAGGTCATTTGCATACAGCTTTAGTAGCTCATTGCTTAGGTTTACAGGCATGTAGAGGGACAATGAAGGAATAGAGGCAATGCTCCCTAATGGCAGTTTATGAAAATATTTTTAGTTTAGGGGGGTTATTTTGCATGATGGGTTCTCTTTAACCAAATGGACAAAAAAAAGCAGATGATTTTCTTGTGCTCTTTATGCTAATTTTATGTAAATTTGCTGATCACTTTTTATCAAACTGTGATCAGGATCTGCTTATATTATGCTGATATAAACAAGGCCATCAAATGCGGTAAAATCTTTAAAAAAAGCAAGTGCAAGCATAGGGCCAAGTCTAAATGGGTGGACCATAGTTCTGAGTGAATGCATGCTATTAAAATTTGCAAGAGTTTACGGTAATGAACACGTCTTATGAGAACTATAATTTGGGAACAGCATAAGGGACGATTTATTCAGCTCAGGTGCCAAATCATTTGATCCTACAGTAGTTTGCTGCATCAGGTCCATGGGATGGGGAGGGTCTAGGCAGGGGTTAAATGATCTTGCCTACAGGCTGAGTGTTAATTCTTCTTAGCATTGCCAGGAACTATTAAGTTATGTGTGGACTGGCATTGTTATCTATTACATTATTAAATTTTATGTTGATCATTGCATTGCTCATTTTTTATCCTCACTTAAATGCTTGTATTGTTTTATGTACTTATGTCTGTTTTTGTACAGCAAATATGGAAAGTACACAAACAGAAATGTACATATTTTTGCTAATTTATTAAACAAGATAAAGTGAAGTATCTTATGGTCATAAACATTCAGCCCCTTTGCTGTGACTCTCATATTTAACTCACATGCTGTCCATTTCTTTCTGATCCTCCTTCAGATGGTTAAAGTCCAGCTGTGCTTAGTTTAACTGATTGGATTTGATTAGGAAAGGCACACACCTGTCTATATAAGGCCTCACAGTGCATGTCCGAGCATATGAGAATCATGATGTCTAAGGAACTACCAAAGGAGCTCAAAGACAGAATTGTGGCAAGTCACAGATCTGTCCAAGTTTAAGAAATAATTTCTGCAGCACTCAAGGTTCCTCAGAGCACAGTGGCCTCCATAATTCTTAAATGGAAGAAGTTTGGGACAACTACAACTCCTCCTCAACCTGGCCACCTAGCCAAACTACACAGTCGTGGGAGAAAAGGCTTGGTGAGAGAGGTAAAGAAGAACCCCTAAATCAATGTTACTGAGCTCCAGAGATTCACTAAGGAGATGAGAGAAAGATCCACAAACTCAACTATCACTGTAATTTTCCATTAGTCGAAGCATTATGGCACAGTATACCGACGGATGCTTCTCCTCAGTGCAAGACATATGAACATACTCAGTGTGTATGTAACATTTTAATAATTCTGCCTCCAGTTTGGGGTATGCAGTGCTTAGCATTGTACGCTTGAGTGCTTTCCTTGACCACTTACACTAGCACTCTAAGGGCCATTACAAGTTGACTATTCTGACATCAGATAAATACAGGTTAGTCAAACCTATATAAGCCCCCCTTCATGAGTCTAGATAAGCCTTCTCATTTGAATTTCTAGGACATTCACCCTAGGTGCATGACATCAAAGGTGATTTTTGAGCCCTTTACTCACAAAATATACAACTATATGTACCTAAGCAACATTGATACACTTCTCATGTACGACACTGAGCATCCTCGTTAAGTACCATTAGTGTCTGTGAATGTGGCAGTACCCTTATAATCCATTTTGGAGGGTGATGGTGTATACTCTCTGCGACACACCATCATCGGCACCGATAAGACCCCTATGAGAGCTCTCCATTTATGCACTTTAAAACTGAGGACACATAAAAAGCACATTTATACTACTTATATAAAGCTCATTGTATATTATTCACTGTGCTTTTTTTGTATTGTTATCCCCTTGAGTTGCAATAAAAGTTACATTTTAACCCTTTCACGACCCGTGACGTAATGGCACATCAAGGGTCGGCTGTGGGTGCTTGGAGAGGGCTCATGGGCTTAGCCCTCTCCATAGCCGGCAAGTCTTTGCTGTATATCGATACTGGTAACACCCGTGATCATGAACCCGCACATGTGTTAACCCGCAGATCGCCGTCAGCAAAGCTGCCAGCGGTTTAAAAAAAATGGCGGCGCATGGGCACCGCCGTCTTGTTGGAGATCGCGGCTCCCTGTAACGTCATCAGGGAGCGGCGATCCTTTGCCATGACAGCATCCGGTCTTCTGAAGACCCGAGGCTGTCTTGTTTCAATCCGTTGACTATAATGTGCGATTTGCACATGGTAATGAATGAAGAGGAAGATCCCCATATACTGCCATACGGTGGTATGGCAGTATATGGTTGGATCAATCAGACCACCTATGGTTATAAGTACCCTAGAGAATCTGAAAAATAGTAAAAGTAAAAAAAAAATTTATAATAAAAAAAACTAAAATTTCAAATCACCCCCTAGAACTGATATAAATATAAATAAACTGTAAAAATCGCAAACACATTAGGTATCGGCGCGTCCGAAAATGCCTGATCTATCAAAATATAATAACCGTTTTTCACTGCATTTAACCCTGTAACGGAAAAGTCGAAAATGGCACTTTTTTGCCATTTTGGAAAAATAGAAAAAATCTATAAAAGGTCATCAAAAGGTCGTACAGTCCAAAAAATGGTAGCATCGAAAACTTCATCAAAAGTCGCAAAAAAAGACACCATCCACAGTTCCGTACACCAAAGTATGAAAAAGTTATTAGCACCAGAAAATAGCAAAATAAAAGTAAATTCCTACACAAGTTAAAATTTTTGTAAATGTATGAAAACATTATAAAACCTATAAAAAATTTATTATCCCAGTGATCACACCGACCCAAAGAATAAAGTAGACATTTCATTTGGGGCGCACAGTGAAAGCTGTAAATTCCAAGCCCACAAGAAAACGCCTCAAATGTGTTTTCACCAATTTCACTGCATTTTGAATTTTTTTTCCCGCTTCCCAGTACACGCATGGAATATTCAATATCATCCCTATGAAGTGCAATTTGTTACACAGAAAACAAGTCGTCACACAGCTCTAATTATGTGTAAAAAAGTTATAGATCTTTGATAGTGGGGAGTGAAAAATAAAAATGATAAAACAAAAAAGAACAAGGTCCTTAAAGGGTTAAATGATAAAAAAAAAAATTGTCCGGATATGGACAAAATTTTCTGCCAATAGCAGTTTTGTAAAAAGTTGATGCAAATACCCCTGCCATGACAATTGGTCCATTTCTTTTTGTGTACATTGGGTATAGATGCACTGACCCTTCAAATCCTAGCAAATGATGGATGAGACACATGGCCACCGGGCGGGATCAGCTGTGAGGACAGAGTGGGCATGTACCTCCAGACTGCGCTCATTCTAGATTCCACAAACTTCCTGGATAAAAGACGTATTTCCCACTGTGCTCCTACATTATATATCTCTTGCATCACAGCTGACCATGCAGTGCCCCCAGATTTTATCATAAATATAATGGTCGCCACTGCATATAAAGGATAACCTTTGATCCCTCAATACATGAGGGGTTTTTAAAATATTCATGCACTTGTTGCTTTCAATGTCCAAATTATCATTACATAAAAATATGAGGGTCCCACATGGCTTAGGGCAGTGATGGCGAACCTTTTAGAGCCTGAGTGTCCAAACTTCAACCAAAAGCCACTTATTTATTGCAAAGTGCCAGCGCAGAAATTTAAGTAGTAATGTATTTCTCCTTGTTCATTGACAACTTTCAATCGTTCAGCCTCCCAAGGACTCCAACCCAGTTGAAAGGAGGAGGGCAAATTCATCTATCATTGTAGGAAGGTTCTGCAGGCAGATTCTTTGAGTTCTGTCTGGTGAACTTCATTCTGGGGTGATGGCCTGGGTGCCCACAGAAAGGGCTCAGAGTGCCGCCTCTGGCACCAGTGCCATAGGTTCGCCACCACTGGCTTAGGGTCTTGGCACAATTATGACCCCTATAGTTGAGCCACTGATGAAAGGATGGCAACATTTCTGTTACTTCTGTAAGTAGTGTGTGGAAGACATCATAGCAGGTTGACACCACCCACCAGTCCAAGTACGACCAAAAATTTGAGAGGGATTGATACTGCAACACAATGCAAAAGGAGTTAAATTGCCTAAAATTGTTTACATCTCATATACATTTTGTGCATGAGGAATATGTATTTCACAAAAAAAATCGCCTGATTTAATTTTATTATTCTGAAGAAATTTACAGCTTCATCTGAGACTTCCTGTCTCAAACCATGAAAATAGCTTCAGGTGAGATTAAACTGTAAGTTTACTGTCGGTTTGATGATGTGGTTTAACTCTGCTTTTTGCATTGCACTGTGATGTATCACCTAGATTTGCCATGGTATAACTTATTGTTCTTCATGACTTCATTTTATCAGCAGCAGTAACAAGTATTTCCCATATTTTGTATACCGATCTGTCCTGTCAACCCAATTATCTTATACAGTGCCTAAATATATTCATGCATGACACACATTTCATATTTCAGTTCCAGCTGATCATATAACATCTTTCCTTTTCCTTAAAAGAAACTGAAGCTTTCTTACTGATTGGCCAGTTCAGACATGAGCCTTATCAGGCGTCTCCACCTGCATGCACTGCTGAAGCTGCTCAAAAGCTGTGACTACTCCAAGGAACTAGGACATACAAGGGGATAGACAAGACTCTGTGAGACATGTTCATATCTGGAGGAAAAAGATATGTTTCGTGGTGACTGCATTCTATCTGGAAAGTGTCCAATAGAGTCCTTAATTTATATAATAAACTCTACTGTGTGTAGTATTATCAGAAAGGTGATCAACAAAACATAAAACACATACAAAGCAGAAAAGTGAATGTTACAGATGATGCCGCAGGGAGAAAGCAAAAGTAAAAATTTAATAAAAGCAAAATGCATTTTCAGTTAACATTATACAAAATTGTTGTGTGCTCATTACCTTGTCTATGAAAACATAACAATATCCTTTATCATGAAGCTACTATAATTAATGTTATTACTATTAGAGTAAATATTCCGCTTCTATGTTATTATCATTGTATTAGTTGACCAGTATGTGTTTTGATGGACAGATGTTATGTTTTGCTGTTTCACAACTGTATTGCGGTTATTTTGAAATAAAAATATGTGGTTTGTGGGAGGTCACATGGTGTTTCACCATGTCTAACAACACATTGCTTATAAAATAAGACAAGAATAGCTTTTGCATACACAACACTGCTATCTTATATCCCATATTTAAAGTAAACCCGCCTTTTGCACTTGACAAGCATGTAACCTAAGGACAAGATGTAGATTCAGACGGGGACCTTGAAAATTGGTGCATTTTTTTTAAATAGTTCGACTATTTTAGTAGAAGCTTCAGTGTGAGATCTGAAGAATGAGTCACCTCACTGTTTGCTCCATCCTTCCCAGAAGTTTTATGAATGTGCTGCCCACAGGAAAATGACGCCTAGTATCTGATAAAAAGGGTTTTCTGCACTCAACTTATTTTAGATGTGAAGGGGAAAGAACTACAGCTGCCAAGAAGTGAACAGTGGGGGGAGTGTTGAAAAACTTGACGATATGACGACACTAAGTATTGTGAACTTGGTCCTGTTGGATACATGTCTCCTGCTCCATTTCTGTGCCCATGGCTCTACTGGTAAGTTTTAACAATATCCACTTTTATATTATCTTATGGTAAAGAAATATGTCTTGGAATAGCATTGATTACTAGTGGAATACATTTTCTTCTGTACTATATTCTGTCTTCTGTTCTAGTCGGAGCTAGAACAATTATTTTTATTCATTATTATTATTAATTGATTTAGGCACCTGGAAATAAAATGCACACAAAGATATCAGGTGTTATTCTGGAGTAGCTAACATATTGTATGTGTAAAAACAGAGCTTTCCCGCACAAATAATACATGTAGACTATACGTTCTTTAAGTGAGCTTTGAAGTATGTTAATTCATTTCATGCATTTTCTGGAAATTGCCCATTTTAAAAAGAAAAAACTAAATTTTGGATAGGCGGATCTAAATGTGCCAAGTTCCAGGCTACATCAAACCTTACTCTTAAACTCATAGACACATGTCTGTGTTGTACAGCTTCGTGCACTGAATTTTGTATGGATACATTATCAAATAATAATTCCATAATATCCTGTCGTACAATGTAACCATATGGCAGCATATAAGTGCCTATAGTACAATGATTTGTTTTTCTGCACCTCATCGTACAGGCTCTGTGCACACTACTTTTTCCTGTGCATAAAAATTTATATATGTATGTATTTAGGATATCATGACTATTAGCCCTGCCACCAGGAATATAAATTCATTCCATTTACAGGGAATAAGTCAAAGTGAGTTTGCACTGTCCTATGTTCATTTGGTGCAATGGAAAGTGGCAAAACAGCATTTGCACCACAAATGCACCAAAACAAACAAAACATAGACAAAAACCCCAATGATAACCCCCCCCACCCATTTTTCTTGAAATAGTTGGCATAAGGTAGCACTGGACTCCATTTTAGCAGACTAAGGATGCGCTTCCGTGCATCAATTGCATTTTGTCTCCATTTTGCTTCCATTTTGTCTCTGCATCCACAACGAAACATGAAGGTTTGACGTTGCTTTGAAAACCTGGTTTCTCAGCCTCATCAGTGAAAAAAACAGACCTGTTATCAGCTTTTTTGAACTTCTATGGTCTTCTGTGATCCGCATCCATGAAAAAAATAGGACAGGTTTCATAATTTTTTCAGCGGAAAACAGAACAGTAAAATAATAAGCCAATGTGAAAACACACATTAAACAATGATTTGTGAGGCATAAAATGCATACATTGGAACATTTTAAAGTCAACACAACCTCCATTACAGGCAGTCCTAGACTTAAAGGGGTATTCCCATTTCAGCAAATTAATTTTATTGTTTGTATGATGAAAAATCATACAGTTTTCCAATATACTTTCTGTATCAATTCCTCATGGATTTCTTTATCTCTGCTTGCTGTCCTCCTATAGAAAGCTTTATTGTTTATAGGCAGTGGACAGAAATCTGATCACACAGGTGCACGGCTCGTTAGTATCAAAGAGAGTAATCAGAGCCATGTGTTGTAACGAGCCGTACACCTGTCTGATCATGGTCCACTGGAAATAAACAGCAAAGCTTTCTAAAGAAGGACAACAAGCAGAGATCCAGAAAACCGTGAGGAATTGATGCAGAAATAATATTGGAAAATCGTTTGATTTTTCATCATGCAAACAATAACATTAATTTGCTGAAATGGGAATATCCCTTTAAGGACACTTGAATTTCATATGACTCCTAATTACAGATGGACCTCTATGTCCTCTATGACCTCTGGTGGAGCTTCCTGGATGCTTTACTTTAGGGCCGTTTCAGATTATTCTGTGATCAGTCTGTGACAAGTGCCATGCAGACAGTCAGTTCTACTACATATTGGTTAAATAAGAACTTTGTGCATCATATATCAATATAATACATGGAGATAAATACCAGGCAAAGTTAACAGTCTCTGTCATGGCACTCATCACACTCTTGATCACGGAATAATGTGAAAGGGGCCTAAGTCCCAGGCTACAATGATAAGCTGTAAGTCTGTAATGAAGTTTTATTGATAATCTCCTTGTTCCTATGACAGCAAAAAATTGGAAATCCAATTGTCACTGGGACAAAGAAAAATGTTGCCTGGAGCTACAATTATAAAATATACTTGTTCTGACTTACATACAAAATCAACTTAAAAACAAACTTAAAGAACCCATTTGTATGTAAGCAGGGGGTTGTCTGTAAAACTGACTTCAAAAAGCATGTTAATAAGCTTCCTCCCTCAGTGTGTACATCCTTGCTTCTTGATGTTGTCTTCTTCAGATGTATGACAATAACCCAGAGTGTTTCAGCCATGGACAAAGATAATGCCTTACCTTCCTGTTTTCCTCCTTTTCCTCCGTTTTTTCTCTCTTAAACAATAGCACTTTAATGTCACTAGAAGGCTATGTAATACTTCCTGCTTTTAACGCTCAATAATGTGTCATTGTACTGGTGACTTCATTGATGATTAAACAATGCTCTTATCTCCTGCATTCCCCCACAGCTTGTTAAGCATGCAGATTTGCCTTGTATGACCATATTTGATAAAAAAAATACAAATATCACAATAACAAACTGTGTTAGAAGTAATGCTCATCTGAAAGATGCTGATTGGATAATCATATGTGATATAAGTGGCAACTAGGGGCAATTAGTTTAATGTTTATTATTTGAAAGAATTTTAAACTTCATAAGCTTCACTAAAATGTCCTTCTTCTATGGATGCCAGACTTGTTATGACGCATTAGTCAAAATGGTCACTAAACAAACTGGGCATAAATCAATAGTACAACAAAATTTGTAATCCACATTTTAAGAGAAGTCTAAGGGTGGTTTCACATTGGCGTGTGTGCTCGACTTCTATTGCGTTTTGTCTCAATTTTGCTTCCATTTTTGCCTCTGTGTCCGCATAAAAAACCTTAAGGTTTAACATTGCTTTGGAAACATAACACCTGGTTTCTCAACCCCATCAGTGGAAAAAAGCTGACGTTTTTTGCGGACCCACAGACCTCTATTGCCTTCTGTGATCCGAATCAGTGAAAAAGCATGGATTTGTTTCACAATTTTTTTTCCATGGATAAGGGAAAATAAAAGCCAATGTGAAAATACCCAATGAAAACAATGGCTTTGTGAGACACCTGTAGAAATCACTGAACCACATATATGAAAAACAACGCCAATGTGAAAGAACCCTAGGACGAGGGAAGGTAGGAGCAGAAACAGGAATGAAGAGAAAGTAGCAAGTCATGGCCAGTCAGATGCAAATTTAACCTACAGTCTTTGTCTTACCCAAGCTGTATTCATATGAGTACTGTTTGTCACTTTTCTATAATATCCTCCATGCAACTTCTACATGAGTGAGAGGCAGTAGGATCTCCCATTTTCTCAGTGTACTGAGAAGTGCAATAGAACATTTACATCATTAAAAAACATATTGCAGGCGTGAAACTCTAGAACATGGTTCTCATGTGTCTCATTTGTGAAATGTTATAGTTTTGGTTGTTAATCATTGCTAGTGTACACAAGAATTTTAAAAAATAAATTCCATGGCAGTTAACCCAGATGACTTCTATGTTGGCTTACAATATGCCAAGATGTCACTGAAAAACCAAGAGTAATTATTTACCAATAAAATTACAATCTCATTTTATTTAGTCATTTAAAAATATATACAATAAAAAAGACAAATGAGCAAACACACAAGATTTCATATAAATGAGTGCATATTGCACAACAATAAATTGAATTCCAAATGTACCATGGCCTTGTTTTCCAAAAATACCACCCTTTTAACAATGAGTGGATTCATTGGCAAACATGATGGTAGTTCTGTTCAGTTACATCTAGAATTCATTGTCCAATTAGAGTCAAATAGAGGGTCTTATCCATCGTTGGTGGTAAGATGGATGTGGCCAGGGGACCCCAAAGCACATTTTGCAGATCATTTCCTCCCTACTCCCCCTGTTCTGCAATATGTACTCATATGAAATTGCCCATGCAGGAAGCTGCATTAACTTTATGCATTCTCATTTAAGGGATTTTGTAATCTGGAACAGTAATGGCATATGTACAGTGTATACAGGCGGTCCCCTACTTAAGGACACCCGACTTACAGACAACCCATAGTTACAGACAGACCCCTCTGACCTCTGGTGAAGGTTTCTGAATGCTTTGCTATAGTCCCAGACTGCAATAATCAGCTGTAAGGTGTCTGTAATGAAGCTTTATTGATAATCCTTGGTCCCATTACAGCAAAAAATGTTTAAACTCTAATTGTCACTTGGGCCAAATTTTTTTTTTGTCTGGATCTACAATTATAAAATATACAGTTTCTACTTACATACAAATTCAACTTAAGAACAAACCTCCGGAACCTATCTTGTACGTAACCCGGGGACTGCCTGTACTGTAAATTTCCAGTTGATGTGGATCCCATCTCTGAAACACGTCTGAAACAATCAGGAAAATGAGGGCTCTTCAACTCTTGTCTAGAAGCTGCTATTAACAAAATGGTGTCCATACATGCACAGGTCTTCATTAATTTTAATTGGAGTCCCAATAATGGCTTAGCAAGGTGCTAGGCTATGATCAAGATTCCCTTAGAGTTATTATTGCCCAATTTTGACCATAGTGGGAATTATTTTGACACCAATGTACAAGGGGACAGGTGATGGGACTGAGTTCATTTTGTGTGCAAATAAAAAGAAATAAAAATCAGTAATATAATTTAAAAGACAAAGTCAAACTGTCGTTTTTTTATACAATCTGTCAAATAAATATGGGTTACCCCGATTCATTGGACAGAGCATGTTTTATATGGTGTGAATATTTTCTTTTTTTTCCTTTTAATCTTCTAAAAACAATAAATAATCAGTGCAAGGAACCAACTAAAGATATGAGCTCTTCATTCAGGAAAGGTCCTTCATTCCAGCCCTCAATGCAGCCTACTTGTGAATATTTTCTTGTATGAGGTATCCTGTTAAGCTGCAAGCAAGAAGGAAGCTTGTTAGAAGTTGGAAGGAAGTCCAAAATCTACAAGAGATTAGGCTTTAACAATGAGCATCATGTTGACATAATTACGTTAATGATTCTTGAGGAGAGGTCATGGAGGAAACGGCAGTGTGGTCATTTAGTGATTGCTGCATCATTTTTACACGGCCAGGTGTTAAAATTTGAAAAATATATTGTTTAAACAGTCAATTTCTCAAATGAAGCAGCTTGAGAAGGTAAGGGAAGCTTTATATACTTTATAGAGAGTAAAGATGTTATACACCATTAGTTATTGGGCCTGTCACTACTGCAATATATGTTTATATGTATAAATTATTACAAAAAATTAATTAGTACCTCATCTCATCAAAAGGTCATATGTCACATTCTGGGCTTAGTCTAGTGAATGTACACCCAATTCGGCAAACTATGTTTTTATAGTTGTATCTGTGCCCATGAGAAAAAAGCACTTCCAAAAATGTTCTGATATTGTATTGGGTAACATATAAACCATTTGAAAAAAACATTATGCATTGTTAAAAAGGCATTGTAAAGCTACTTCCATAAATGGACACACAACACAACCTTTGGAAATGGGAAATAAACCAGTATCACCATAATGATGGAAAACAAAGATAAGACGCAGACATGTGTGCACTAGACTTTGAGACTTCCCAACTGATCTGATCATTTATGCAATTGTAAAGGTTCACGGAGGTCATCATATTGCGTCCTTCTCTATACAGGGTATATGGGCAGCATGGTGGCTCAGTGGTCAGCTCTTCATGTAGCTCTGAGTAATCTGTGTGCACTACATAAATAAAGGAATTATTATTATATGCTGTCATTTTAATGTAATTATATGGGTGACAAACCATCACAGTTCCAATTATTGTCCCTTATTAATTTTACATTGTCCCATTGGATGGTCATTAGAAACAAGCACAGATCAAAGTGTTATCACTTGAACTTGTCATCATGTTTTCTATACACAGAAATGCATGGGGGATTCTTTCTCATGGGATAAATATTATTTCTTAGAGGCACCATTTAATATTTCCTGGGAAGTACTTGGAAGCTGGAAATAATTCCAAATGCAGTGAAATTAAGCAAAAAAACATAGTTGCTCCATTTTCTTATAGGCTGTTTTTATGGTTTTTATTCTTATAAAGATTTTGCTATATTTTCATACCTTTTAACTTTTTATGAAATTTTTTATGGATGGTGAAAGGGCAAAAAAGCATTGATTTAAAGATGGTTTTTCTTTTCTATAATACAGTTTACATCATTTTTCTATTTTGATACTTTCAGCCTTTTTAATTGAACATTTTCCCAATTTTATAAAAACAAACAGAATTGTAAATGACATGAATAGGGTTAACACCCGTGATCGGTGTCAGCAATAATTGCGGGTGTCAATACTTGGTGTTTGCTGCAATATGCTCTGCCGTGAACCCTCTCCATACACCCCTTGCCACACACTAATGTACTATTATGTTATTTTGTGGCAAAGGGTTAAAAAAAATTTGATCGACTACATAATAGAAACACATCCAATTGTATGAATTGACTGTCTTTCATCATTTTGTAATAAAAAAGTGATCAAAAGTGATTTTTAATTTTATTTTTAACACATAATAAAGTTATATGAATTTGTGTCATTTGGACCAAATTTTTTTTTGGAATTTTCCCACCATTTTAGTACATTGCAGAGACTATGAAAACTGCCACTAGGAAGTTTACAGCTTTGTAAATAGATCATAAAAACGTTATGGCTTTTGGAAGGTGGGGAGTGAAAAACAAACACAAAAACTAGAATAGAAGGTTAATTATACTTGTTCTATATATGGTAACCTTATGCTTTTTCCTCTTTAGCTTTACTATCAAGGGATGTATGCAAGACATGCCATCAGAATGCCACTTGTATAGAAAAAGATAACAAATATTCCTGTATGTGTAACTTTGGATTAATTGGAAATGGGAGGACACATTGTTTGGGTAAGTAAATCAATCTTATTTATGGCGTAGATGAAGGGTGCCAGCTTGTGGGCCAGCTATGCATCCCTGAAGCACGCCAACTGCCACAGAGGAGGGAGCAGGCAAGTCAGTCCTGGAAGTGGATGTGATGCCTGCTTTAATGTGGTAAAGCTTGCTGGTCCAGGGCTGTACCAGCTCCTTCAGTACTGTTTATGTGGAGTGCTTAAGACTTTCTTTATTGTCTTTCATTGGGTTATCACATAAGGTTGTATGTGGTGAGAGGGAACCTCAGTGTAAACGATAACCTAGTTGTTTGCTATTGTTTATTTCCACAAATCACAGTGCACAGTGTATCATTACATAATATACATAAGCCCTAACATAAAATACTCTCATATTTTCCATAAATATTAACACATATTAACACATTCAAGCCTGGATTTTTTGTGATTCATACTATTTTAACTTTCTGGCTTGTTCTATATCATATTCATGTTTTGTAAAGTTAAAACTTCATTGCTATGACTGGTATGTGAAACCATCACAGGATATTTCTTGGTCAGCGAGCATTGGTTTGGACAATCATGTCCTAGGGAAAAATCAGATGCTCAGCAGAAACTGAGATAATAAAAGCAACAGTGAAACCACTGACACATAGGACACTCTGGGCTTGATCGTAAAGTAAGAATATCAGGAATAATAATTTGTTGTTCTTTTGACTTTGATAATTTATGTTCCAAATTCACTATGCCTCATGCCAAATAATATAATATGTGTGAAGAATACTCTAATGAATATTTTTATTATTTATTTATCGACACAAAGCAGTTGAGTTTTATATACAGTGGGTGCAGAAAGTAATCAGACCCCTTTCAAATTTTCCCTATTGGTTTAATTGGAGCCAATTGGTAAGATCAAATAATTTCTTCTTTTGCACATTAATGTACACTCTGCATCCCAGCATGACAGAAAAACTGAAATGTGGATATTTTTACTAATTTATTTAACAAAAAAAAACTGAAATATCACATGTTCATAAGTATTCACACCCTTTGCTGTGACACTCATATTTAACTTACATACTGTCAATTTCCATCTGATCCTCTTTGAGATTGTTCTACTCCATCATTGGATTCCAGCCAATTAAACTGACTGGACCTGATTAAGAAAGGCACACACCTGTCTATGTAAGATATCACAGCTCACAGTACATGTCAGAGCACCAGAGCACAATTGTGGCACGGCACAGATCTGGCTACCACTGCAGCCCTCCACCCATGAGGGCTTGGTGGCAGAGTTTGCTGATGTAAGCCTCTCCTCAGTGCAAGACATATGAAGCCTGCATACAGTTGGCAAAAAAACACATGAAGGACTTCCAGACTATAAGAAATAAGATTTATGCAGATTCAACTTTTTGGTGTTAATTCTAAATAGTATGTGTGGAGGAAACCAGGGACTGCTCATCAACTGCCAAGTACAATTCAGTGAAACAATACAAACAGTAAAACATGGTGGTGGCAGCATCACGCTATGGGGGTGTTTTCCAAGGCAATGACCCTAAGCACAAAACTAAAATAATAAAGCAGTTCAGAACAACTTCGTGACCATTCTTGAACCCAGACCTAAACCCAATTTGAGCATCTGTGGAGAGACTTGAAAATGGCTATTCACCCTCCAACCTGAGGGAACTGTAGAGGATCTGCAAGGAAGAAAGGCAAATGATCCCAAAATCGAGGTGTGAAAAACTTGTTGCATCAATCCCAAGAAGACTCATGGCTGTAGTAGCTTAAAAGGTGCTTCTACTCAATACTGAGCAAATGATCATACTTATCATGTGATATTTCAGTTTTTCTTTTTTCTAAGCATTGGTGTCCAAGACCTAAAGGGGTTGGTCACTTATTCTAAACTTTAACAGGGTAAGTAAATTACACTAATGCTTATTATACTTTATATATATTTAACATTGTATTATATTTTATACTTACCATGTTAAAGTTTACTGCCATGTGTCACATGACCCCAGGGCAGCAGGACATGGGATAACATCCGGTGATCTGCTGGTTTTTGGCAGATTGAGGGGGGCATGCAGCCATTAATAAGATTCAAATGATCCAGCACTTTTTTTTATAAAAAATACTTGCTTCTTTATTAAATCATCATATAAAATCGATCAGCACATAGTGGTATCCACAAACAGCTACACGTTTCGAGAAAAAAAACTCTTTATCTTGGCTTTTTTTTACTCGAAAGGTGTAGCTGTTTGTGGATGCCACTATGTGCTGATGGATTTTATATGATGATTTAATAAAGAAGCAAGAATGTTTCATAAAAAGTGCTGGATCGTTTGAATCTTTTTTATTGTCTGCAAAAACCTGCAACCAGAGGGTGTATTCTTTTGCACTTTCAAGAAGACGGGGAGGATCACCAAATCACTGGTGTAAGGATTTCCTTCAAAACACACTTATCGCATGGTCTTTTCTTTTGTATGCGGCCATTAATGTCTGCACATCCCCTCCGTCATAACCACTTACATATCATTGATGGATGGGATGTGTGAATGTCTTGATTTAGTTACTGTGATTATGTCTAGAATTAAAGTGGGGCTCAATACTTTTGTACCTTTATACAACCATCCAATTACCTACAACCAGTTATGTTATAGAGCTGGTTCCCGAACTTTTTACA
Organism: Engystomops pustulosus; assembly: GCA_019512145.1. Taxonomy (NCBI): domain Eukaryota; kingdom Metazoa; phylum Chordata; class Amphibia; order Anura; family Leptodactylidae; genus Engystomops; species Engystomops pustulosus. The sequence continues at coordinate 170,204,146 of CM033641.1, forward strand.
TAGGGGGCCGTTCACTGTGCCTCTCAGACCCTTGGAGGGCCGAACTTAAGTTTAAAAATAAATAGCGGTACATGTGACCGCATCTGTAATACACTGGTCCCCTCTCAATTAATTATTTAGTATACTGCACCCCTTTGTGAACTATTTTAAATATTGGCCCAATTAATTAATTATTGGGTCAATTAATTATTAAATATACTAGGACCCCTCTCCATTAATTATTGAATATGCTGCCCCCCATTAATTACTCGAATGCCCCTCATAATTAATTATTTCCTATGCCCCCGACCATTAACTATTTCATATGCTACCCCTCCACCATTAAATTATTTCCTATGCTGCCCCTCATAATTAATGGTGGAGGGGCAGCATAGTAAATAATTATTTCCTGTGCTGCCCCCCACCATTAATTATTTCCTATGCTGCCCCTCTACCATTAATTATTTCCTATGCTACCCCCACCATTAATTATTTCCTATGCTGCCCCACACCATTAATTATTTCCTAGGCTGCCCCTCAATGATTACCTATGCTGCCCCTCATAATTATTTCCTATGCTGCCCTCCAACATTAATTATTTCATATGCTGCTCCCCCACCATTATTTCCTATGCTGTCCCCCACCATTAATTATTTCCTATGCTGTCCCCCACCATTAATTATTTCCTATGCTGCCCCTCCACCATTAATTATTTCCTATGCTGCCCCCCACCATTAATTATTTCCTATGCTGCCCCCCACCATTACTTATTTCCTATGCTGCCCCCCACCATTAATTATTTCCTATGCTGCCCCTCTACCATTATTTCCTATGCAGCCCTTCCAACATTAATTATTTTCTATGCTTTTCCCCACCATTAGTTATTTTCTATGCTGCCCCATAATTAATTATTTCATATATTAGGGTCCTCCGGCCGTCGCAATCTTTTTACTGCTGTTTTTAAAAAAATTCCTATACTCACCTCTGGCTGTGACTCCCGCATCTTCTTTCTTCTGGCTGCTGCCGGACAGGAAGGGGTGCGCGGCTATGGATGACGTCATCACGCGGCTGCGCATGCAGGTTCAAAGAGCAATGTGTGCCGGGGTTGTCTTCCGGCCACATCGCTGCACCTGCAGTAATAGTGCTTCTGGCTGCATCAAGCACTATACAATGATGGGCAGGAGCTTCCTGCCCGAAGGCCGCGGCCAGACTGCCGTAGGCGCTGGTGCTCTAAGTGACGGGGGCTGGATAGAAACGGTCCGCGGGCCGCATGTGGCCCACAGGCCATAGTTTGGGGACCCCTGTTATAGACTATTTGGTACTATTTAACACAAATAATAAATAATAAGCGGTGCACTTGCTCTTGAAACAACTCCCATTTTTCAATTGATATATAGATTTCTACAGGTGAACACTTTCGGTCATATTATATTTCTTTTTAATATTTCAACAGATAAAGATGAATGTCAAATGGGAGCATATAAAATATGTGGAGAACACACAGCCTGTCATAACACACATGGAAGTTACTATTGCATCTGTCTGAAGGGATACAGACCATCCAATAACCTTGAAAACTTCATACCGAATGATGGCACTTTTTGTATAGGTAAAAACCTTATTTTTATAACCAGTAGGTTTGCAATTTACAATAAAGATAGAAATATCTTAAAGGTAGGTTGTCACCAGCTTTTATCCCAGTAACCTTATTTTACCAGCACTCATGGTAGAGAATGAAATATATTATCTATAGTTCACTATTGTAGGTTAAAACGTGCCTATTTACTAATAAAAAAATACCCTGCAGAGGCGAAAATAGAAATGTCATTTGAAGATGGTGATTCTGTGAGCTACAGAATCCATATAAAACATTACTCGGTAGCACTCCTGGATGTCTGTGTAACCATACCTTTGTGCAATCTGTCGGTAGCAGCAGGGCTGTAAGAAATATATTTATATTCTGGGATTGTAGAGATCTGTAACATTCTGGTGCAATGTGTGAGATCAGTTTGGAGATCGTCCTGCTACAAGTCCAGCTACAATCCTGGAAACTATTTTTCACAGTTCTGCTACAAATAGCAACTTATACAACAATACGTAGTATTCACAGATCTCCAGGGCTTCTTTCTAACCTACCTGCACACTTAAATGGTTACACCTGCTGACACATTCCCCTTGTGTTACATTAGTTCCCACCATGCTGTCTTATGGTCTGCTTCTTATTTAATGCATTATATCTTCACAACTCTTTGCTGTGGTCATCATATTTATCTCTAGGTATTTAGTTTAAATTTAATGTTGTTGATGCTGGGTCTATATAAGTATGGTTTAAATGATGTGTTGCTTTTTCTCTTGTAGATATTGATGAGTGTGAAGACCCTGATATATGTGGGGTAAATGCAAAATGTAGAAATATTCCTGGAAGTTATGAATGCTACTGTAAGGAAGGTTTCAGTTTACAAAACGGTACTGGACCATTTCTGGCAAAAAGTGGTGAATCTTTGTGTAAAGGTAAATCAGTAATGATAAGTGCATTTCCTCATATTCTAGTGTTTAAGAAATAACACTTTGTTAACAATGTTTACATGTCAGTTTTTCAATTCCTTTTGTGGTTCATACTGACATTTTAATTTATATCAATTTGGGACCTATATGACTATTTGATGATTTGGCAAAAAAGTGGTGATGCAGATATTTGGAGCATTTTTTCTGTTGTGGTGTTCAAAAACCTTTAAAAATTTTTGATAGAACGGGCGTTTTGGGCCATCAAAAGCAAAAAAATATATATATATTCAAATGAGCTCACTGACATAATCCAAAGGTGGTGCAAGGAGAGGGGGGAAGGGCATCTACCGCTTCGGACACAGTAACACATGAAAAATATAAAAGTCTTCCAGCACTCCAAATTCATATTAAAAATTCATCCTTTATTCCATCACCTTAAAAATTAGTATACATTCGATATATGCATATTGACCAATGCATTTTGAGTATGCAGCTCTTAGTCATGGTCTAGTTACCTTCAGTACAGCACAAATTTATAAACTCCTTTCACCTGGGCACTCATACTCTACTTGATTAAGATGATATCACATCTGATAACAACAAGAACAACATTGCGAGCATGCGATGTAAGTACTGATACCGTCTACATGAAATTCATATAGAGACAAATAATTCACATGAAAAGTATATATATGTATCAGCCACACACGCCAGACCACAATCGGCTAGCGGGGCGGTTTCTTTTAGGATTCTGAGGGTGTTTAGGCCCTGGTAGATAAGCACATATGCCACAGTCTCGGTTTATTCTCAACAGTATGAACACTTCAGACAGCAATCACAGTAACAATAATCCAAGACAAGTTCTAGGGGCCGGGCCAGTGACTTCAGTACCTTATGTATGGAGGCTGAGGTGTCTCTTATCCATTTCTATGATCCAAAAAGTCTCCCTAATTCTCAATTCATGTACCCAATTATTGGCGGGGGCACTCTTTCTATAATGATAGCTCTTAAGAAAGATACCTCTCCATTGTGGATTTCCTCATAATGTCTGCAAACACCAAATATACTTTTCTTCACCTTTTTTGCAGTCTCAACACTGACTAATGAAATTGTTTCCTTTCTAGTTGCATCTGCAATGTGTTCACTTAAACAAATTTAGAATTTTTTTTAAATATATTTTTACTATTATTTCAGACCCTCTAGGGTACATTAACTGTGCAGGATCTAATTGCTTATACTATATACTGCAATATTTCTTTATTGCTCTATATAGTCTGCTTTTATTGCTGATCTCTTATAGTCTCTGTGAGACTTTAGGCTGCCATGGCACCCTTCCCCTGATGACGTCATGGTGCCCACCTGGAGCTCTGTTAGGTGCTGCGGTCAGATCCCTTGTAGTTTTCTAGATCTCTGCTTGCTGTCATTTAACAGGAAGCCTCATTGTTGACTTCCTGTGGAAAAAAAAAAATGTCCATGGTCCAACAGTCCACAGCTCATTAGTGCCATAGCACAGCAATCACAGCTATGTGACATAACGAGCCATGCGCTTGTGTGAAATCAAGTGAGAATGGACTATTTTTTTATCAAAAGGAAATAGACAAGGACGCTCCCTTTGGATAGCAAGCAGAGATCTAGAAAACCATGAGGAATTGATAGAGAAAGTATATAGGAAAATTGTTTTCATTACACAAACAATATCAATTGTTTACTGAAAGTGGACAACCATTTTAAAGAATACTGTGTTGTTTTTTTGCTTCCCAGTAAAACCAATATCAACTAGGTAAATGTGAAGTTGAACATACGTTTTATGTTTCTTTGTTTCAAAACACAGAGGTTGATTGTGGACAGCCTCCATTACGGCTTCATTCTGCAATGATACTGCCAGTCAAAACCACAATAGGGAACCAAGTGACTTATACTTGTATTTCTGGATTCCATCCTGATCATGGGGCCAACACATCTATCTGTACAGCCAAAGGCATATGGGAAGGTGCCGCAATGGACTGCACAGGTAAAGCTTGTAACCTCCTTACTAAGAGAGATATTGTATGACTTATTGTTATCAATGGTGAACATTATCTGTTGACTTCAATTAAAATGTTTGACTATAAATCAGATCCTTTTCAATGTCAGGCATGTGGTACAGTATCATAAAACCTTCACATAGGTTCACAACTGCAACTTTGTAGAACAGTAAAGCTTTTACTTTACTGTACTTTATTGCTGAAATTATGACTACTGCAATGAAGAAGTTATTCATACAGTTTTATTTGTTTCTAGCACATTGCCCTGTTTAGACATCATTTGCCATTATCTACAATACTATTTCTGCAAAACAAAAAATTGCATCAGTATTTAGTTACACTTTAATCATTGTATGTTATTAAATATTACCATCCATCATCAGGGTCACATTTAGGTTGATGGAGGTCCCTGAACTATACAGAATATTTTTAATAGTTGACAATGGGTAATACCAGACACTAAGAAACACGCACCATTAAACAATGCCAGTTATTTGAATCTGCCTGCTCACTCCTCCAAACCCCGCCTGCTCACCCCCCCTACTGACATTTGCTCACACTTACCAGTGCTACCAATAGAAATTTCAGTGCCAATTTGGTGGACCCCCAACTATGTACATTATTTGGTCATCTTACACTACTGCACCAAATTGTGAACAAAAGTCTTAGACTATTCTCAGTCCTGGAACATAATAAGATTGTGACCTCCCTAATAATCAACAGTTTGTAAAAGATTTTTTCTGCATAAAAATAGTTATATAACAAAACTTGCTGTATAGAAATTATAAAATGACGGAACATATTACATGGGAACAGTACCAAAACTGACCTTACTTTATAAACAGCATAACCAAGTTTACTGCATGGATATGGTAACAGAACCAAAATATATATAGATACATTACCTGAACCAAGCTTACTAAGAGGGATTGGCTTCCCTCGTTTGGCCCCTCCGAAGCAGTGGGTTTTGCTTGTCAGTTGTTCTCTTCTCACCCACACTGCTTGGGTTTACAAGACATGCTGCAGGACTCTCCTCACCATCAGTCACCACAGCTTTGGTTCAGGCAGGGATTTCTGCAGGTCCCCTTGGTGGGGTACCCTGCTTCTTCTGAAGTGCTGGGGGCCACAGGGATTGTGCCCCAGGTTCTCTCCCTGTAATATGACCCTTTCCATTATATGAACCATATTCACACGCTGAGTCTTTGAGTCCCTTCTCATCTTTAGAAGTTTTGGACTGAACTAAGTACACTCACCGGCCACTTTATTAGGTACACCTGTAAATATATGAGTCTCCTTTAGTGATCAAAACAATAATTTGGTGGATCCAGAAATAATACATTCTGGCTAGGAAATATCTCCTTATTTGTGCTATACCTTTCACAGCTGTAGGGGAACATTGACAATTGCATGGTTTAACTAGGCCAAACATTGCAGTATACCCCTAACATTTATTTATTAGATCTGCTCTTCATATTGTAGTACAAAAATACACAATAAAGAGTTTACAAGAACATCTCCACAAACTGTACATACAGGTGCATCTCAATAAATTAGAATATCAGCAAAAAGTTTTTTATTTTTCAGTAATTCAATTCAAAAAGTGAAACTGTGCCAGTTTTTTTTTGTCTGACTTTGTACATTCTTTTCAATGCAAACTGTTTGCACATGTATTTATGAAGTGTCCGCGACACATTTGTGTCACAAGCAGCAGATTTGTGTCGCGGCTGTACTACAACCAATGCAAAAATTTGTGCATTAAAAAGGGTCATTCAGGTGCTCTGATGGCCTGAGCGCCACATTTATCATGCAGTGTCCGACAGAATTGTTTTGCACGCTTGATGTTAAAAGTGCACCAAAAAAAGTTGGTGCGCTCTGTCAGAACAGTGCAACGGCATCAGATTCGTGAAGAACATGCACCACAGTTCATTAATCTAGTCCCCCTGCACACTTCACAGGCAAACTGCACCTAGTGCAGTTGGCACTCTTATTGATTAATGTGGGTCAGTATCTCAGAAAATTATATTATTATAGAAAAACAACTGTCTAAAAAATTTTGAGCACAGAAATGTTGGGCAAACGAGAACTATTTTCAATACATGGAATCAATATTTGGTCAGGGCTCCTTTTGCATGAATGACTGCATCAATAAGGCATGGGTTGGAAAATGAAAATTCCATCTCCAAAAAGCTTGTTGGAAGTGGGAAGCATGAAGTTCTCTAAAATTCCCTAGTAGACAGCTGCGCTGACTTTGGTCTTGATAAAACACAGTGCACCTACACCAGCAGATGACATGGCTGCCAAACCATCACTGATTGTGGAAACTTTACACAAGACCTCAAGCAGCTTGGATTGTGCCTCTCCACTCTTCCTCAACACTCTGGAACCTTGATTTCCAAATGAAATGCAAAATTTGCTTTCATCTGAAAACAAACCCTTGGATCACCGAGCAACAGTCCGGTTATTTTTCTCCTTAAGCGTTGTTTATAGGTCAGGAGTGGCTTGACACATGGACTGATATACTTGTAGCCCATGTCCTGGATACGTCTGTGTGTAGTGGTTTTCGAAATACTGAATCCAGCACTCCAGGATTGTTGGCTCACTGTGCTTGATTGGCCAGCAAACTCGCCTGACTGTAACCCCATACAGGATCTATAGGGTATTCTTAGGATAAAGATGAGAGACACCAGAAGCAACAATGCAGAGGAGCTAAAGGCTGGTTTCAGCAACCTGGGCTTCCATAACACCTGAGCAGTGCCCTCAGCTGATCACCTCCATGCCACACTGCATTGATGCGGTCATTTATGTAAAAGGAGCCCTGATCAAGTATTGAGTGTATTTATTGCTGATATTCTAATTTATTTAGGTATACCTGTAGCATTGTGGATACCAGGAAATATATTAATTGACATTGAATATTAAGATTTTCTTTTTCAGCTATCGACTGTGGTCAGCCTCCAATTCTTCCCAACACTGAAAATGACTTTTCTGGAGTCACAATATTCAGCAGTCAAATGATTTATACGTGTATGTCTGGTTTTATTGAACATGGCCACAACACATCTATTTGCACTGCCAATGGAACTTGGGAAGGTGCCACTCTGGTTTGCACAGGTAATATTTACTATTTATAACCTGATTACAAATTTTAGGGAAAAAAATTATTTTGTGCTGTTTTAGACACATGAGTGATTCTTAGACACATGAGTGATTCTTAATGAGTGATTCTTGATTCTAGAGTTGCTCTGTATATGATTCTGAATACGTAAAAAAAACTATCCTAAACCATATTAAATGGTTCCCCATGGAGTATGAAAGAGAAATTATTATAACATTTACAGTTTAAGACAATTATTTTTTATGGTTAGATGATAACAACGCAACTGGTGACAGCACAGTCTCAACCAAACAGTCTTTTTACAGATGCTACATAGTTCTGAAGCCTCAGAGTGCATTTCGGATGCAGGTTGGCATCAACTTCATTGTTACGCTGTGCAGACCTCATACCCAGTGTCACCTTTTCAGAGATTATGAATCGGCATCACAAACCCTATGGATGTGCTCTATTTCATGAGACATCCTGTCCTTCTTCTTCTTGCTTCTATGTGGTCCATTTAAGTCAACATGTTTGGCTAACTACCTTAGCCGTATTGGGCCTGCAGACGGCTCGACAATGGAAATGTATTAGGGCATGTTGGATGGTTCTGGCAATTTTATAGCTGATCTGCCTGTGTATGCCTTGCTCACACTCACAGATCCCCTAAGTAAATATTGTGCTCTTTTTGTCTTTCCAGCTGTAGACTGTGGACCCCCTGTGGCCACGCACAACACTGTAGTTCATTCATTTAACAGCACCACTTTTGGGAGCAGTGTTACGTTCATGTGTGTAAAAGGATTTATTGCAGTGAGTGGTTCTAATTCATCTGTATGCAATGCAGCCGGGAAGTGGGAAGGAGCTGATCTCAAATGTCGAGGTGAGACTCATAAGGCCAGATTCAACTAGGTTCAAAGAATACCTTCCAATGTTGCATTGGTTAATCATATGAGAAACACATTTTTATGTATGTCTACACATTGTCATCAGCTACCTCTAGCATTGAGTACTTCTAATCCTGGATGTATCTAGCACTGTTGGCTGCCTTATCTCTGAAACTTCCCACACCACCCATAAGGAACCTAACTAAGACATCAAAAGGTGTTTACAATTAATCCACCAGCCCATTTACCTGATGTCTTATCTGATTACTTAAAGGAAATCTATCATTTAAATCAAGCATGGATAAACCAGGGCCATTTACTCATAGATCCAGTCACTATGATTTTGGTAATCTTTTTTATGCATGCCCACCTTTCTTCTAAAATAAACATTCAAAATTATGCTAATTAGCCTGAATGGCTACTGGGGCGGTTCCAAGAGCCCCTCCGTGCTGCAGCTTCACAGGCCATTAAAGTGTGCATGAACATTTCCCCCTATTGCTGTCTGCTGAAACTTCCTGTGCTAAAGTGGGATTACATTATGCACAGAGAAAGTGAGGCAGTTTAACAGCCTGTGAATCTGCAGCATGGAGGGGCTCTTGGAACCACTCCAGTAGTTATTACTTTAACTCATTAGTATACTTTTAAAAGTTGATTTTAGAAGGAAGGAGGACATAGAAAAAACATACAAGAAGTTTTTTGCAGACTCAGATAAATTATTGTGTCTTCACCAGTTTCTTGTCTAAGTTTGCTCTAAAAAGTGTCTTACACATGTATTTATTGTGTTTGCGCCAATTTGTGTCACAGTTGCATTTTGTCTGACACTTTTAAAAACTGTTAAGCTAAAGGGGTGTGTAGGTGTGTGTTCCTAATTTGCGGCACATTTATTACTTCATGAAATTAAAGTGAAATTAAAAAAATTAATTAAAAAATGTGAAAACAGATCAGATTAATTAAGAGCATGAAACACAATTAAAAAGTGTGGTGCAAACTTCACTAAGGCAGATTGCACCAGTTTTCATATATCTGGGCCAATGTGACATATCATTACTTAAAAATGTATTACTTCTTGCATATTTTTGTTAAAATGACTGACAAGTGAAATTAACGAGGGCAAATCCATAGTCTCGGAGTTGATCTCAGTGTTTCACAATCTTCTACTGTATATATGAGTGTAATTAGCTGGCTATTTATAAGGAATTACTGTTTATAGGAATGCTTACCCAATCTGCCCTTGTCCTGCTTGAAATTCAGATAGTTTATCCTTCGGCCTTTATAACAGGTTTTCTGGAAAGGTTGTGGAATGGGGTAAACCAGCATTTTACAAACTATAGACCAAATAATAACATACAATGAAGAATCTTTAGTAATACTTCTATCAAATTTGTAGCTTGCAATGTTGGAAAAAGTAATGTTTTCATTACCAGTAAGCTTTTTTTTTGCTATCAGAGTCTATTGTGTTGCTAGCAGGAGAGCTTTGTGCCTGTTGATGCGGAAGTCTCCTGCTAAGGGCACATTCACATGGCCGTCTGCGGGGACGTACATGCGGCCGCAAATTTGCGGACGCATGTACGTCCCCATAGATGGCAATAGCGGCGCGGCGCAGATACGGTGCCACACATGTGTGGCACCGATCCGGCCCGCACACCGCAAAAAGATAGAGCATGCTCTATCTTTTGGCGTGTGTGCGGCCGTGCGCCGCTATTCTCTATGGAGGGAGGAGAGGCCGCCTCCTCCTCCTCTCCTGCACACGGCGGTATGCCCGCACGGCGGGCATACCGCTGTGTGAATGTACCCTAAGAATAGGGGTAAAGAAGGGTCTTTACTGTTTTCAAGCAGCCTCTGCATCCTAGTATAAAAGCGGTGTTATAAAAAGGTGAAATAGTGAGTATAAATTATACAGTTTCTCTGTCGCAGAACAGCAAAGGAAGAACTTTTCTCTATCAAACTATTAAAAAACACCCACCCCACAGCACTCCTTTAGTACAGTCATAGTGCACAATTGCACCTTATAATGCCAAATTCACTGCCTGTTACAATGCTTCCTTTCCCTCCTCCTAACACTTATCAGTTATTTGGACTGCTCAGCTCTTGCTGTTCTGCTGCACCTTAGCTACAGATTTAATTGACTCACTATGATGGCCCTCAGATATGTATCTCCATTTTTCAGCGGAAGAGTAAACAGTTGCCTTAAAAAATAATTTTGGTGTAAAAAATATTACCCACCAATAAATTGGTACAATAGGGGGTTGTGATCTGTCCCTGAAGTAGATTGTTTAATTTTATTATTTTCTTCTTAGTTGTTGATTGTGGGCTTCCACCATCCATCAATAACACAAAACCTGGTTTATTATGGAATACTACCTATGGAAGCATTGTAAGTTTTGAATGTTTGCCTGGCTTTGTTATAGACAGCGGAAATAAGACTGCTATCTGTAATGAAAATGGAAAATGGATAGGAGCTAGCATTGTATGCAGAGGTAAGTCTTGTGTTATATCAATCATTTTATGGAGGAACGTGATGTCACCTATTTTTTCTATGCATATTGATCTTCAATACTGGCTGAAAGTTGCAAAGGATGAAAATGATGTTTTACTCACCCAGAACTTGATCCCTAGTTCTTATTTGCTTCTGGAACCAATGGAAAAATAAATAGCAGGCAAGAGTTTTAACACTAATAAATGAGTTCAAATTAGATACGAAAGTTTGTGTTCAGATGATTAGATATAGTAACTGTCTGAGAAAGAACACTTAAAAAATTACACTTCATTATACATTATTAAAATACGGCCACTCTTCAGCCATTAAATAGTCAAATCAGGCTTCCAGTGTATAAGGGGGAATTGAGACCAAGAGGATCCCACTCTATCACAGTATTACCCCCTCACTGGACTAAAGTGCTGATATAAGATATGTTCTGTTCAGGGCAAGCGCAACTATCGGCGAAACTTAGATATCCATAATTTGAACAAGTTCTCGCCCTCGTGATTTGATAGGCACTGCACTTGAACAACTAGAAAAGGAACATGGCCAGATAAAAGTTTAAGTCCTGTTGTGGACCATACTAGCCTGCCTATTCTGCCTAATATACCCTATGCCTGACGCGTTTCTACAGCCCCTCTATTAGGGAGCTGTGTCATCAGAGGCATATGGATGCATAGAAGGTGTATTATTAAACGCTGATGCACATCACATATTTTTATGTGCAACCGCCGGCAGAGTCTCGGCACTGATAGATGCCATGCGCGCGCGGGTGCACGCGCGAGGTATAAGGAAGACGCCCCGCCCACCCAGAGGTACGGCAGCCAATCACCACCTGGGACCGCCAGCCGCAATCCTCCAATCAGGAGCGAGTGGGCGCTCCAAACGAAGAGGGCTCGTGCCTGGTCAGCCAATAGCGCTGTCCCCAGGCTCAAAAGTGGTATGTCTGCATCTATTTACACAGCATCATATACACCCAAATTACCCATAAAAGGCAAGGGGAGTGAAGGCAAGACATTGACACTGGGATGAGATTAAAAAGTATGACAATGTTTATTAGCATGATAGCTTTGACTAAAAAACATAAACAAAAATAGTAAAAGAGAAAAAATTGCAATGACATAGAGATGCAGTAAATGTGATGGTGATACACAGACAGAAAAGGGCAGTCATGCCTGGACATTTATGGGTTGTTAGGGATTTTTATGCAGGGCCCCAACAGCCCTCTTGACTTTTGTAAGGTGAGTCCTAATTAACCCTTTCATGATTGAACATAGAGACCAAGACATGTCAATCTCTTAGTCAGGATCTTCTCCCCTTTTAATAATCAAAATGCATAATATATATCAGACAGAAGAATCATCAAAGGGGATGACATTAACTTGACAATGGTCAGGGAACATGGCCGCTGTATCTAAGATGGCGGACAGTAGTCAAGATGGCGTCCGAAACCAGTGCGACCTCCTTAACATAAGTGTGCCATTTCATCATGGCACTTTTATACTGGTTTGTACCACTGATTTCACCAAGGTAAACCAGAGCAGAAGGCAAACTCAACAATCTTCTGTCTGCCATTTTTGTGTTTAATCTTGAATATTTGTCTTTAAAGGGGTATTCCGGGAATATGAACGTCTGACACAAAAACCCATGATGATATAAATAAATGAATACAACAATACTTAATGTCATTAGTCACAAAATGGAGCTTAAATAGTTTGATTTTATGATTTACAAAATTTATGGCCTCTCTAAAGTAGGTGGAGTTATCACCAAGATGGCCGCCACTGGAAAATACAAGTCCCATGATCCTTTAGTTCTCAGTAACTCCTCCTCCTACCTCTTATGCTCTGCTCCCAGTGATGATCTAACAGGTTTTCTTGCTTTGTTACCATAGTAATGATGTGTAACTGCCATCACCAAAACACTGATCATACTGGATGCACTGCAACCAACCAACTACAGCCAAACATAGTGGTGATCACATGACCCTGCCCAGGCAGGTGCAGGACATGTGATGTGGACATGTGACCAACGGCCATCTTCTGTTCTGCAACGGACCGCGCAGAGGAAATTAACGGACTGATTAAAGGGCCAGTAGCTTTTTAATTCTTCATTACAGTCTATGTCACCAGCAATTTTCTGCTAAGGAGAGCAAAATTTTAAATAACAACTAATTACACATTAGCTTATATTTTGAGTATCAATTTGCTTATGAATTATGCTAATAGGGAGCAAGTGGGCGTTCCAAGGAAAGAGGGCTCGTGCCTGGTCAGCCAATATCGCTGTCCCCAGGCTCACCACATGCGACATATGGTGAGTGAATTATCATCACCAGTATGTCAGAGAGAGGACCAATGTCGTCAGAGACAGTATCGCTTAGGTTGCAGCCTTGTTCGCTATGTTAGATAGACATCAATCTATAAAAAAACTGTCCTGAATTCCTCATTTGGATTAATATTAGTAATAACCAGGGGATCGTATAGCGGCTAAAACTGACCTATAGAACCCGATTAGGTTTAGCACAAGGCCAAGTTAAGAGCAGTATTCAGCCGTGAATAATGACAGAATAACAATATAACAGGATTGAAAATTAAAATGTAGTAGTAATAATGATGGTCTTAAGCAAAGGAGTGTGCTGGCTAGAATGGAATGATGCAAAATATGGTATAATTAATTTAAAGGAAGCATGCATAGCTAATGGCGTCGTTCAGACCCTGCGGTTTTTCCGTAGACAGGGTGCAAATCCATCTCGCCTCACGTTGAAGCAGCAGGCGATCAAAATCCCCTCCACGTATGGGGGGTGTCACCCGTTCCACTCCTTTAAATTTAATACTCAGGGAGTTTCCGTCATGATGTTCACAGACATGCCGGGAGATGGTAGTGTCATTTCCATTCAGAACATCCCTGACATGTTCTCGGATGCCCACGTGGAACTCCCTATATGTCTTACCCACATATTGGGTTCCACACACGCATGTCATAAGGTACACAACTCCGGTACTTCTGCAATTAATAAATTGGCGATTTGGAAAGGTCCGCTGAGTTACCGAGCTGGTCACAGAATACCCGGTGAAATGAAATTGCATGCCTTACAAGAGCCGCATCTGTATGTACCTAGAGGGGACTGCGGGAGCCACGTTTGTTGTATAACTGGTGTGAGGTGACTATGAACCAGTTTATCCCATATGTTTTTGCCCCTCCTGTATGTGATCTGCGGAAAATCACCAATTTCGTCACCAACATCCGGATCCAGTTTTAGAATTTTCCAGTGAGCTGCCAGCACCTCCCTCACTTGCTTGTGATGGGAATCATAGGTCCCTATGATACGTGTTGGAGCATCAGACTCCCTTCTAGTTTTTGTTGTTAGGAGGGTATCCCTGTTGCTTTTAATTACACAGTGATGAGCTTCTTTCAAAACCTCATCCGGATAACCCCTCTCATGAAATCTGCACCTCAAGTCTGCTGCTGCTGACAAATATTCTGCCATCTCAGAGCAGTTTCGCCTAACACGTAAATACTGCCCTTTGGGTATTCCTTTTTTTAAAGGCTTTGTGTGCCAGCTGATCCAGACGAGAAGGGAGTTGGTGGCTGTGGTTTTTTTGAAGACCTTTGTAGATAATTTTCCTGATGTAGTTTTACTGATGGATAGGTCCAGGAAGGAAATAGTTTCCTGCCGGATCTCAGATGTAAGAAAAAGACCAATCTGGTTGGAATCGAGAATGGTTACAAATTCCTCAAACCGGTCCTTCGGTCCTTTCCATAGAAGCAGGACGTCATCTATGAATCTTATCCATAGTAGAATGTGTGACGTGTAAGATTCAAGGTCCTCATTAAAAACATGCTCCTTCTCCCACCAGCCCAGTGATATTAATGTTTGAGAAGGTTCGGAACTATATACTGTAGCTATTAGAGTTAGCAAAGCAATGGTGACTTTCCCTATGTACCTCCTCACTCAGTGAACCTGCTCTGTAACTGTAAATTTCTTCCCTCCTAGATACTCCATAAACTCAATTGTACAATAGTGGCATGTTAAGACCAGACCTAGTTGGAATTAGTTAGGCCCTTAGTTTTCATCTTATGCTCCATAGAATGTAATGGGATTTGGGGCACCCTTTATCTGTTCTCCAATCCCAGCAGATCCCTTCTTATAAAAGGCAATATCCTCCACAGGAGAGTAAATGAGTGTTTAGGTCTCTAATTCAATATTTCTGACAACCTTCAACCATGAATTATGTTTCAAATAGGTCTACTCTGACCTTTGGCTTTTTCCTGACTGCTCTCTGCCTGAATACTGGTGCTTCTTTTGCCCACGTGGGTCAGCAGACACCTATACGTAGCCTGTGAAACCCTCTGGTAGTGAAGTTTCTTACATAAAACACACATATAGAATTATATACCTCTATTTTAAATCTGTGAAGTTATTGATATGATCAAGGTAATAATTACACAAGGCTTTTTTGATGATAATCGGTGACATACTGTATATACAAAATCTCTAAAGATTTCTAGTAGCAGGGAATATGTGCTTATGTGTGGCATTCATGGGAGCAGGTACAACAGAGGTGTTATAGACACCTCTATAATAATGAGGTGTACTACCACACAGGTTCAATGCATAGCACAGCAGCTCTAAAGCAAATATCTCAGATTATTGCTATATTGTTAACTAAGCTTTTTTTTTTTTGCTTTCCAGATATAGACTGTGGGCAACCACTTTTAATTCCAAATGCTGAGATGAAATGGAATGGAGATGCAAGTCTTGGAAGTGAGGTCCGGTATTTATGTCAGAAAGGCTTTTATAATACTAAAGCTATGCATGTGTCAAGATGTACTTCAAATGAAACCTGGGAAAACACAACTTTTTCCTGTACAGGTAATACATGGCCTGCATCTAATTTCATCTTGATTGTATTGGTCATGACTTTCATCCTGAGTCATTAATAAAGGATGCAAGAGTCAGCATGACCCAGTTCATACTTCATCACCATAAGAAATCTTGTAGCTTGTTTGGTTTTATTATTACTGTGTTGAGAGAAGAACAAGCACTAAGTTTATGTATCAAAATAACATTTCAAATTCCGTATTATAGCAAATGTGGCATTTGAGAAATGTGAAAACTATAAATGTGAAAATTATAAATGTAGCTGAATGTACCTTGGGATTGCAGAATATTAAATAAAATTTGATATCCTTCTTTTTTGCATGTAAAATAATTGTATTTATTCTATTGGAGAGGTTGACTGTGGAATGCCTATATTGATTGAATATACTGATTGGATATGGAATAATGAGACTGCCCTGGGGAGCTATGTTTATTATAAGTGTAAGCCTGGATTCACTGACAAAGGCAGTAAGAACTTTTCTGTGTGCCTTGAGGATGCTACTTGGGAAGAAATCAATATGACCTGTTCAGGTATGTCATAAATAGAAGTGAAATAGATTTTAATTTGAACATAAAAAGTGGGTTGAACATTGCTAGCCTTTTACCAGTTATAACCTGCTTGTGCAACCATACACAGCAAGGCTGGTGTTGGTCGCTGGTGTATTGCCTTGAGATCTTTGAGGCTATATACAAAATAGTGGGATGCAATCAATTCTTGGTTGTTAAAAAAAACAGGTCAGGGAACTAGGGAGAAACAAAATCTCAACCCAAATATCACATACAAAGGTGGTTCTGATGTGGCTGTGATGTTTAGTATATTGGCCAAAATAATAGGCAAAAACTATTAGTGCAGGACCCCTTTTATTTAGATTGGCCCATAAGAAATACCCACTTTGAGCGCATTGCTCTACATGCAATTGGTGAATTTTATGACCATATATAGTTATTTGTCTGTATACGGTAATCCAATACATGCATTCTGTCTTCAGGACACTATTATCGATACCAAAGTAAAATGAAAAGTTTATTGGCAGTATTTTTCCGACATCATTTGTAACATCGTTATACTGTGACATACCAAATTAAATTGATGGCATCATTATTTTTCAGTAAAAGAAAATCTTATCAGTAACATCATTTTGAATGAAACCTGTCTGCAGTGGCAAAAAAGCAGTGATATATTTGGATGGGGTATTCTGTATATGGTAAGCCCAGGCACCTGACCTTTGTATATATAATGGCCCCAAAGAGTAAATGTTAGGGTAATTTCAAAAGTTGTGTTTCTTCTTTCTTACAACAGTTCAGTATTTATGGAATAAGGTGGAATGACAAAGACTTTGTTGATAAGAAGACGTTGAACTATACTACAGACAATGAAAATCCAATGATCTGCTTGGATCTTCTTCCTAATACTAACTACACAGTATCGATGGTGGCTGCTTCTCGTGTTATACCAACTGTACTGCTCAATATCACATTGAAAACAACTAGTGGGTAACCATTTCTTTTCATCCTAAAGATTCACAAATAGGTACTTTAAGTGTAAAATTATGGAAAAGTTACAGATTTATGAAAACTGTCTAGGATTAAAGGGTTGGCCACTTTTCAATAAATCTCTTTCATTTGACACATCTCTGCATCTATATGTCCCTGTGTCTTTGCCTCCTTTGAGTGCTTCAATTAAGCTGCGCTGCATATATACACAAGTTTTCCCTCTGCTTCAGCCAGTGCCTCTGGCATCTCCCATAGTGTCTCTTTTCACTGTCTGTCCACACTGACAGACACAGCAAGGGGATGGGGGGCAGCAGAATGAGTCGTAACTTTGCTGCTGCAATACCTCCGATTCAATTTTAAAAATGTTCCTATTTTTCTGATTTGTTGGTAACTAACATTAACCATATGTCTGCTTTATGCTGACATACTTATTATTTTATTAGGATGTTTGGAGGCTTCCAGTTCGAACAGCGATTTTCCAAATTTTCGAGTAAATTTCAGATTCAATATTTTTAGAGGACAATTCATCTCCGTAAGGGTTTAAAATGCTATAATTATTAGAAACTCCCCACAAATCTCTTCATTTTTAAAACTGCAGCCCTCAAACTGTCCAAAATAGCCTTTGGTAAGCTTGTTAACCCTTTAAGCTTCTCACAAAAATAAAAAAAAAATGGAGGTTGTATTTGGAATTTTTACATTTTGACAATAAAATAATTATTTAGTCCTAAAATTTACATATTCATGCAGGATAAAACGAGAAAACACATCTCAGATTTTGTTGTGCAGTTTCTTACGAGTAGAGAAATACCTAACCGTTGTCAATGTAAACTACTTTAGGGGCCCACAGCAGAGCGCAGAACAGAAGGAGCCATTTAGCTTTTAGAGGCCAGATTTTGATCACGTGGTTTTCAGGTGCTATTATATATATAAAGTTCCTGAGCTACGAGACAAGTCACCCACCCTATAAATTATCCTTTTTTGGAAACTACACCACCCAGAGAATTTATCTACATTGATATTGAGCTTTTTACCACCACAGATGTTTTATAGAAAGAGTTAGATTGGCTCTTGTAAGTGAAAATCTTTTACCAAAAAAACCTTGCTTTGGTCCCTAAATCTCTACTTTTAGAAGGGGTTAAAGAAGTAAATGCACCCCATAGTTTGTTACCCAGTTTCTCTATAATGCAGTAATATCCCACACAGGGTCACACACTGCTAACAGATGTCGCAATGTCGCAATGGCTGGGCCCTTATATCAGTGATGGCAAACCTTTTAGAGACCGAGTGCCCAAACTACAACAAAGACCCGCTTATCTATCTCAAAGTGCCAACACAGAAATTTAATTTGTGATTTATACTCCCTTCTTTGTCACAGTTTTCATTGATACCATCACTGAGGACACCAATAAAGCAGAAAATAGTCCCAGGTACAGCTGTCACTTTAAAATACCTCTGTGCACAGCAAGTCGTGGGCTGTCTGGGACTGCAGGAAGATACCTGGAGTCATCTCTGGTGATGGCCTGAGTGCCCACAGAAAGGGCTCTGAGTGCCACCTCTGGCACCAATGCCATAGGTTAGCCATCACTGCCTTATATAGTAGGGAAGTAAAGATTTCTAATGAGTAGACCCATTTTAAAAACTAAACCCTTAAAGGCTTGCAGTAATACTACATTTGGTGGCGCAATATTCCGTTGTTTAACCTTTATTAGCTTTTTTTGGTGTGAGGTAGAAAAAAATCTGAAAGATAGCATAGATAACATGTTACTTATGTTTTACGGGTCATTACAGTTTTGGTAATATCCTATTTATAAAATATTTTTATGTTTGACTTGTTCTACAAAATAAACTTATTTGGAGAGAAAAATCCCCTTGATTTTGCATTGCTGTCTTCTAAGCGGCATGTTATTTTTATTATTTTGTTGATTGAGCTATTTTAGGGCTTATTTTCTGCGGTACGAGTTGTACTTTTTGTTGGTATCATGCAGATGTAAATGTGACTTTTCGATCACTTTTTTGGTGTTTTTTTTGGCTATAATAATTTTTGCTTTGTTTTTTTATTTATTTTTTTAAAGCATTCACCATCATTCAGTAATGATTTTATTTTATTGTTACGGATGTGGCGATGTCCTATATCTACTGTTGGTGTGGGTATTTTCGCGCTTTATTGTGTTTGGGAGTTTTACACTATATGGGGCATTTAGGGGACTTTTATTTTGTATTAGAACAGTCACCCTTTGAAAATGCATTGGGTGACTGCTGCATTGCTGGGTCCAGCCCAGCAGGCAGTTAGACGAGGCAGTCCTGGGGTCCTTCTATGGACCCGGGGGCTGCCATGGAAATGATCGGCACCCTCATACTCGGCGCTGGGAGGAGAGTTGGGAAACCCCTTTAGGCGTTAAACAGCCGGAAATGTGACTATCGCGATCCCAGCTGCTGGTGCAGATGCTTGACTGTCACATACAGTCTTCCTCCTGCATCGATCGTACAGGCTCTGCTTCTGAGCCAGTACGATCCACATTACGTTGGAGAACGTTATGGTGGCACAAATAGAAGCTCTCCATGATGTTACCGAATGTCATGGTGGCGTAAGTGGTTAAAGGACATCTACCACCTAGATGTATGCTTGCTGCCTCTAGGGGATGATGATCTTGTTTTCAGCTAGGTCTTGAGGGTTTGTATGATGCAGAAAAGAAGGTTTTTAAAATATGCAAATTAGTCTAAGGCGCTCAGGTTCACGTCTCCTGAGCACCCAATGGCTCCTTCCCTACTTAATTTATGCACTCCCCGCAGTTCATTAGTATTCACTTCTCCTGCCGCTCGCACTGGCCATCTTCTTCCACACATGCACAATATTTCCAGAGCGAGCGGCAGGAGGGGTGAATATTAATGACCCGGAGCATGCATAAATTAAGTAGTGGAGGATCCATGAGTTGACGTGAGCTTGAGTGCCTCAGGCTAATTTCCATATTTTTAAAACCTTCTTTTTTGCATCATATGGAGGCTCAAGATCTAAATGAAAAAAAGGGTTCTTTATCCCCTAGAGGCTACGAGCATACATTATAAGACAAACTGGTGGTAGACGTCCTTTAAGGGTGCATTCAAATGTTGAATTTACATTGCGTTAACAAATGTTTTAATACCATGTTTAAGTAACACAATGTTAACACCATATAAACTCACTGTTTACATTGTGTAAATGCTATTACATTGCATTTACAATTTGTTAACATACGCAACATTTAAATGCACCCTTAATGAGAGCTTGCGTCATGGGTCCACCCATGAGTAGATAAGTCCAAAGCAATGCAGTTCTATAACAGAGAACTGCTTAATGTAATTTATGAAGTCAGCTCCCTGTGAAAAAAAAGAGAGACTAATTTAAAACTTCCATGATAATAAAGAATTTGAACTTTATGGTATCAGCCTTTATGGTTTTTGGTATTTTATTTGTTTTGTTTTTTTAATTTTTCAGTGAAACAAAGATTTGGTGACATTGTAGTATTGAATGGGACATGTTTGACATGGATAAGAAGTTTGTCAGCAGCAAAGTCACCTGAAGTGTATGCGGTAAGTTTAGAAATGGGTATGTAGAATACCAAATACTTTCTAACCTACTGTCTTTGGGTTAGACACTCTTGATCGTCCTTTAAGTAAAAAATGCTGATTTATTTAACCCCTGGCTCCTGCGATTAGCACTCAGCATAGTACTAGTACGGCACGAGGGCACCCCGGCTCTTCTGTGCCACCATGTCACGTGACATGGTAACATTGAGGTAGGCTGAAAACTTGTTTTTAGCTCCCTCCTCTTCCTCCAGTGGCTCCATTTTGGTTTGGTATCACTGTAAAGAGGAGCAGAGCGTTACTGTTTGCACCAAAACACTATTTTCCTATCTGATCCTTATTGTTCCCTATTGATCCCTATCTGTTCCCTCCTGTGTCCTGTGTCTTCCCTTGTCTTCCGTTTTTTCCCATCTCCTGTCTGTCGCTTCTGAACCCAAACACACTTTCAGTGCGCTGTGTTAGGGTTGTTCTGCACTGGATGCACTTTTCAGTGTGCCATGTGAATAGTGCTGCACAGTATCTTTAGTTAGGTTGTCTTAGGGCAAGCTAGGTGCATTTGTGCAGTGCACATAGGGTTTTTTGTTTTTTTTGTGCCTGGTATTATTTTTTCCCAAAAAATAGGTGTTCCCGTAGTGCACCTGTGGGTGCACTTATCTATTTGTTGTGTCTGCCATCTGTGCAGCTTGTCCGTGTGGTATGGTGCGCATTATTTTTTTGTGTGCCATCTGTGCGGCTTGTCCGTGTAGATTGGTGCACATTATCATTTTTTTGTATGCCATCTGTGCGGCTTGTCCCTGTGGTTTGGTGTGCATTATTTAATTTTTTATTTTGTGTGTGCCGGCTAGATGGTAGTTGGGTGTACATTATATAATTTTTCTGGTGTACATACTTTTTTCTGGTACACATTCTTATTTTTTTGTGTGCAATGTCTCAGAAGACGTACACCGTGTTGGAGGCATACAACATGCTTGCCTCTGACACTGAGACACAAGTGGGGATGATGTCCCATTTTACCCATCATGATCCTCCTGCTCATCTTCCAGTTACCCTGAAGGACCCCCGAGAAGGCGCCGTAGGGTTCCTGTGCCTGAGACTTCTGCGATTGAAGTGCCTGGGGCTTCTGCGATTGAAGTGCCTGGGCCTTCTGCTATTGAAGAGTCTGGGGCTTCCACTGACCCCACATGGGTAACTCCAGATAATTATACCCCTCAGGTCCCCAAATTTGTGGGCCAATAAGACAATTGGATCAAATTAGAATGCTCATTATTGCCTTTATCAATTTAAAGTCCATATCGGACTTGCCGACAAGACAAACAATAATTGTGGGAGCAGCACCATTTTCACCAAGCCAATCCAGTCTGACTGAGTCAGCAGAAGCATGCACCAACTTTTCACCTTGTGTCTTATTGAGTTAATTAACGGGATTAAATTTAACTTAACATAGTCCTCAGTTTTTGCTGATACCTAAATCCCTAATTTCTAATTCATTGGTCTAATCTTCTAAAGCAACTTCTAAGCAATAAATAAATTTGCCTTCTTTTACCCTTAGTTTTGGTTGGGTAACCCCAGATGGGTTGTCACAAGATAATAGGTCTGATCAAGACAATTCTCTGTTTTGATATTTTATCACAAAGTGATATGCTATATGGGCATATGTAGCCATCCAGTGGAAGTGTTGTGGATTGCAGCATTTCAAACATTGTCATAATAATAATAATTAATTATAAGTCTTTATTTATATAGTGCACACAGATTACGCAGCGCTTCACAGAATTTGCCAAATTAGTCAAATCATCATATTGTATTGATGTGACTTTATTAGAAATGTAAGTCCTTAACCAGACTTAAAGGGGTTGTCCGCACATTCCAGCAAATAATTCATATTGTTTGTGCAATGAAAAGTTTTCGAATACACTTTCAGCATCAATTATTTACGGTTTCCAACATCTCTGCTTGTTGTCAGCTTGCTGTCATGCAACAGGAGGGTTCATTCTTTACTTTCTGTAGATAAACACCGGTCCATGGACATGTGATGTCACCCAGATAACTGGCTCGTTATAACACACGGTGTGATCAAAGCTGTGTGATGCTACAAGCCATACACCTGTGTGACATCACATGACCATGGAAAGGTGTTTATCTTCAGGAAGTCATAAATATATATTTAATTCTATAAGAAGACAGAAAGCAGAGATCTAAAAAACAGTGAGGAATTGATACAGAAATTGTATTGGAAAATTAAATAACTTTTCATTACACAAACAATATTAATTATTTGTTGTAATGTGCTTAAAGTGGACAACCCCTTTAAGCGAAGTTAAAGGTAGACACATTTGTATGTGTAAAATACATGCTACACTGTAATATACAGATTATAATTCTTCTTTAGGTTTTCATCCAAGGAAGGACTTGGTCTTCAGGTGGTTTACTCCAGAGCATAATGTTTAACTTCAGCACAGACACAGTTACTCCAGTGCTCTGTTTGGATTTACCATTTACAGCAGAATACTTTGTTAATATTACAGAGCTATCCACAGAATTGTTCGCCTATGTGTATTTAAATATAACAAAGCATGGTAAGTTAAGAAGTCTCAATTAATTTGTAACATTTTTCCCCCAGGAAATCTACAGTATATTGATGAATACAGTATATCGTATATACTCGAGTATAAGCCGACTTGAGTATAAGCCGAGACCCCTAATTTTACCACCAAAAACTGGGAAAACCTATTGAAATGTATTGGCCACAGTATATAGCCAACCAGCTTCTAGTAGTATATAGCCAACCCCCTGTAGTATATAGCCAGCCAGACCCCTGTAGTATATAGCCATCCAGTCCCCAGTAGTATACAGACAGCCATCCCCCAGTAGTATACAGACAGACAGCCCCCAGTAGTATACAGCCAGCCCCCAGTAGTATACAGCCAGCCCCCAGTAGTATACAGCCAGCCCCAAGTAGTATACAGCCAGCCCCAAATAGTATACAGCCAGCCCCAAGTAGTATACAGCCAGCCCCCAGTAGCATACAGCCAGACAGACAGCCCCCAGTATTATACAGCCAGACAGCCAGCCCCCAGTAGTATACAGCCAGCCAGCCCCCAGTATACAGCCAGCCCCCACTGGCATACAGCCAGCCCCCAGTAGTATACAGCCAGACAGCCAGCACCCAGTAGTATACAGCCAGCCAGCCCCCATTAATATACAGCCAGCCAGCCCCCAGTAGTATACAGCCATCCCCCAGCAATATACAGCCAGCCAGCCCCCAGCAATATACAGCCAGCCAGCCCCCAGTAGTATACAGCCAGCCAGTCCCTAGTAGTATACAGCCAGCCAGCCCACAGTAGTATATAGCCAGCCCGCCCCCAGTATTATACAGCCAGCCCGCCCAGCACATAAAAAAAAAAAACCTTACATCCTCACCATCCAGCCCCTTAATGCTTATCGCGGCTCCTGATCCTCGTTGTGGCACCTGGCGGCTCCTCTTCAGTCCTCTTTTTGCTCCATTACCCAGCAGGGACGCTTCTTTGCGATCTGCCGGCACAACCCTAAGATGTGGTGATGTCGCCTCTGTTGACGTGATAGCGTTGCGCCAGCCGGCAGATCACAAAAAGTGTCTCTGCCGGCTAATGGAGCACAGAGAAGACCGAAGAGTATCCACCAGGACCTGCGACCAGCATATGTATAAATATATAGATATAAATATATATATAGAGAGAGGCATTTACTCAACATATGTATGTATGTATATATATATATATATATATATATACGCACAAATACATATGAAGCCACTTATCTTGCCGGGCAGCAGTGCATACAGACAGGTGACTGTGATGTCTGGGGGGCGGGAGTCCTGTGATGGCCGAGGGTCATGGGGAGAGGACAAGGGGACAATTTCGATAGTGTGTGATGAAGGGGCGTGGGGGTGACTTGCTGGGTGGGCGGCGGTCCCTTGGTTCTGTGCCGTCAGGTAGAATGCAGGGTGGATGTGCCAGCGAGGCAAGAGATTGGGTGGCTGTGCGGTGGATGGGAGAGTGGGCAGGAAGCTGTGGGGTGGGTGGGAGAGTAGGAGGGCGCCTCTTTGGGTAACTTTACGTTAGGCACATCAGACTGGGCCCCATTACATTGTGCGTAACGGGGCTCCTGTTACTGCTGTACTACAGTACTCCTGGGCACACACTTGCCTAAAGCTTCTCCCTTTCCAGCCCAGGATGACTGACAAACCTTGGATGTCCAAGTAGCCACTTTTTTGCTAATATGCCACTCAAAAATGTTAACAAAAAGTGAAAAAAATAAATTGTCATATGGGTGTCAAAAGATCTCAAAATAGTATCAATGAATTTTTTTTTCTCTTGCAACGTTTTGAAATTATTTTAAGACGGAAACAATATAAATGTCTTTTTAATCGGACTGCTCATAAAGGGGATGTGTCATGTTTACAGTACATTGTACATAACATAAAATAGAGTAAATAGAAAATACCAAAAATATAGGTCTGGTCCTTAAGGGATTGAACACTTTGAAGGTTGTAATATTTTTATCCTTTGTCAGAAAAACCATCATTATAAATTGGCATAAAACAAGAAGTAACTTATCAGTAACTAAAAAACTGAAACTAACTATAACCAATAAAAATGTAGTTAATGCACAAAACAAAATTGGTATCTTATTATTGAATGTTATTCCCCAGACACTGAAAATTCTACAACAGAGCAAACATTTCATGAAACCTGCCTGTGGTGGAATAGAAGTTTAGTCGGATTGCAAGAAATATACAAAGTAAGTATTCAATCATTATGATACATTCCACACATGTGCCATCTTTCTAATGCCCCATTTAAAATCAGTTATAATAGAGGCAAAGAAGATCAGTTCAGTGATGAATAGTTTTCTATGACATGGAGTGAGATTTCAGAGCAAAAAAGCATAGTGCTTACACCGAAGGCTGTCAAACATTGTGCACTGCACATGACCCTCACTATCTCATTAAGGGATCCTGTCACAATTATATTGTTTGGAGGAGGAATTCTAGTAAAAAATAGAGTAACGTTGTGCATACCATTTTTTCGGACTAAAAGACGCACCTTATTATAAGACGCACTCCCACATTTAGTCATCCAAAAAAAGGAAAAAAAAAGTTTTACACTAATTAAAATATCATGCATTTACACACATAGCTCTGCTACATCCATTCATTCACACACAGCTCTGCTATCCATACAAGCACACACTCACACAAACAGAAATATGAACACACTTAGCACTGCTATACACACTGAGAATTGCTATACACACTGAGCACTACTATATACATTGTGAACTGCTATGAATACTTGGGACTACTTGGGCACTGCTATGCACATTTGGCACTGCTATAAGCACTGAGAGCTGCTTTACACACTGGGCACTACTATGCACACTGAGCACAGCTTACATACATTGGACACTGCTATGCTCACAGGAACTGCTATACACATTGGGCACTACTGTATACATTGGACACTACCATGCACACTGGGCACTACTATATACATTGTACAATGCTATGCACACTGAGAACAACTATACACAAGATTTTTTCTTGCTAAAAAGTGTGTCTTATAGTCTGAAAAATATGGGTTAAAATAACTTTCTACCTCCTTTCACCTAGAGCAGCTTTGGTTAATTGTTCTTTTGTTTCGGAACCCTATTAAGTTATATTCTTCCCATGGAAGAAGAACATTGTCATTTAATGGAACATGCCACAAATTATTTTTTTAGATTAATGAAGAATCAGAAGGAAACTCTGTATATCACTCTGTAAAGTTGCAACTATACATAAGTACAAACAAACCAATGCCTGGGCAATGCTTTCTCTATGTGGCACTTTACAGCTTTACAAAACCTAGGGCTTTTATATAAACTTAACACAACCATATGCACAAGCTTACTTTATAATAGCTACTTTCTCGCCAGTACTGTTGTGCCTCAGATTAGCTTTCAGTCACTGAGCTTAACAGTGGACATTCATATCTGTGAACAGTGCATGAGCTCAGCTAGTATAGCTACATTGTAATGAGTATAGAACAATAGAACTTTGTAATGCGTATAGAATAAGTCTTTTGTATACTTGTGGGAATTCTGGAAGACCTATTTAAAAATATCCAAACAAACAGTGAAACAGTAATCACCCCCTTAAGAACACTAGATTTTTGGTGCTAGTTTTCTATTTTCTCCATACATTATGAATGCTACTAACTCACAGACAGATTTTTAAAACAGCTATGGTCATCTCAATTAGGATGCATAATTAAATAAAAAAAAGCAGGCCCTTTATTATAGGTATCCTGTTTAAAGTTGGTTGGTTAAATATTGATTCTCTTTATACAATGTTGCATTGGGACAGCTGAAACCAGGAACTGGATCAGAATATTGTTGTAGGAAGCAGGGTCTGTGAGCACTGCCTTGAAGTAATAAGAATTCTGATGTAAAAACTACAAAAGTTCTTAAGTAATAAGGATATGTTGACAACACTTATTGATAGCACTGGGTGACGCTTTACTAATATTGGTAATAAATACATTTAAGCCTCTTTATTTCTCTTAATTTTATGTTCATGTTTACAGCTGTATGTTCAAGGGAAGAATTGGTCTGCAGAAGAATTATTTCAAGATTTACTGTACAAGCTTAATACAGACCACAACATAAGTACAGTATGTTTAGACATACCCATGGATAGTCAATACTCCAATAATGTGAATGGCACCTTTTCCAACCTTGTTGGTAAGTTAAATAGTACAATATCTCAATATAAGAAAGAATTAAAATAAAAAAACACCAAGAAGAATGACAGGACAGCAAGGAGTTTATTAAATTAATAAAGCAACGCATTTCGTCGCTGGATCGGCATCTTCTTTAGGCATAAAACACAAGTCCATAGCTGGAGGTGAAAGGCAACAGATGATAATGATTAGAGGCAAGAACACTCGACTTACATACAACCCCTAGTTACAAACTGACCTCTGTATATTGGTCATTTACTATACTTTAGCCCTAAATTACAATAATCAGCTTTAACAGTTATCAAAGGTGTCTGAAATTAAGCTTCATTATTAAGCTTCATGTTAATCCTGGTTCTTATGACAACCCAAAAGTTGTTAAAATACAATACAGAAAACAAAAAAGTGTTGCCTGGAGTTACAACTATAAAATATACAGTTCAGACTTACATACAAATTCAACCTAAGAACAAACCTAAAGAACCTATCTTGTTCGTAACCCAGGGACTGCCTGTACTGCATGCACAACACGACTTTCCATCTGGAAACACTCTCATGCTTTGCTTTGTTATTTTAATAATATCCTTGCTGCTCTTCTCCATTGGTGTTAAGCGCATCCTACCTTTTGCCCTTTTTTACCTTAATTCTTTCTCATAACCCATTGGGTTAACTTCCAGCCTTGGGCCAGATGCAACACCTCACCCTTCCACCTGTTAGCTTATCGGTATCAGTACACATATTTAAGGCGATTTTCTCCACATTGGTCTTTTTTTGCAATCTTTGCATCCACTTTCACAAATTTCTCAATATATAGATAAGTTAAGAGAAAAAAACTATATAATATAATATAATGGTAAAAATGCAATGTAGTAATGAAAACTATAAAAACATATTATTTTGTTATTTTGTAAAGTTTAGTATATTCTTTAACACATTTCCGTTTTCTAATGTATTCTATAGGTGGTGAACCCATTCAGAACTTAACTGTGTTCAATGGAACATGTCTGATTTGGAGAAGACATTTCAGGTCAAAAGAACTCTATATGGTAAGACTGTTAAATTTGATATCAATAGGGGCATAACATAGCATAGTGGAAGAAATGTGTTGGAGAAAACGTGGAAAAAAATAGCGAACAAGAAAAGGGAAGAGATGGAAGCTTTATAAGGACCATAGACACAGTTTATGTCTGGGTATTTATTGAAAGGTTAGTTCACAAGCTGTCCCCTTCATACATTTCTCAATGAGTGATCATGAAAGAGGACCTGTCACCTAAATATTGCCTAGCCCAACCCTAGTAATAGCAGTGTTAAACCGCTGGCTTTATTGGAATATCCCGAAAAAGCTAGAAAACACTGCACTACATAGCCATCCGAAAGCCGGATGAAGCTTGCAGCAGTCCGGCGCATTCATGAGGGAGCAGTCCGAGGAGGCGGTGACTGCTGTATGAAGACTGGCAGTCACCACCAGCAAATGGTGTGGGAAGGGTCCGGGGGATAAGCTGAGGAGAGAGGAGTGCTGCGGACCACGCCCTCATGAATACGCCAGACTGCTGTAAGCTTGGTCCAACGTTCTGCGGGCTACATAGTGCTATCGGTTTAACACTGTTATTACTGGGGTAGCATTAGAGGGAATATTCAGGTGACTGGTCCTCTTTAAGTAAACTTAAAAGAGTTAGACTATATGCCTGCAGCAGCCAAATTCATGGCCATGGCTAATTATTTTCTCAGCAGTCTTGATGTTTAATAAGATGTGTGATAACAGATGTGTAAATTGTTTTTCTATGATTACTGGTCACCGTGTTATACCTCCCTGTAAAACATTGTGAAACAAGATTCATGGCCAGTGGCAAGGCAGTGTCAGCACAAGAGATCACAGCAGGTCAAGGACAGGTAACAGCCCAGACATGGAAACAGTCAGAGAGCAGGGACACAGTATACTCTTACAGGAACCTTCATTACTCTGACAGCTTTCTAGACCAACAAGGCAAATACAGCCATCATAAGTGCCTGCATTTGTGTTCTACAGTTAACCTGTTTTTTCTTTATTTTAGTTTTTTATCCACGGTTACAGAAGGGATGAGAAGAGAATTTCTCACAAGCTGATGTTTAATTTCACCACAGATGAAAAGCAGCCTGTTGTGTGCTTCCAACTGTATAAAGGCGTTAACTACACAGTGGATGTCATATCAGCATTTTACCCTCAACATCCGGAGCAAATCACTATATTCATCCCATATTCAGGTATGCATTCAGTTATCACTACAATATTTCAGAAATATTAAATAAATATTAAAATAGAAGGAATAATAAAAAAAAAAACCAAATGATAAGCCCCATGGATGAAACCTAATGGTAGAGTTTTTTAAGGTCCAAATTCAGCACAAAAAAATTTGACTGTTTGAATAATGAAAATGTTTCCAAATTTTTAAAGGGAATGGATGGTTATTTTTCAACAATGACAGGTTCCTACTACATAATAATTCCAAAGCTGCTTTGGATGGAGGGTCAGCAGTGAGTAAGAAGTTTGCAGTTTAGATATTCCCTCCCCTATTCCCTTAGTTAAATTATAAGCAAACAGTATTTAAACCCTGGCCCCTGGAAAAAAAGTATCTAGAATTTAGCTATATAGAATATATTTCTTTTTTACCTGTTTAACTGGTCAGCTTAGTTAGCTCTTAGTACAGTTTTGCATAAGCCTGTAAGCTATTTGATCCCATCATTGTCAGGTAGAAATATCTAGTCTCATGTCATTACTATTTTGCAGTTAAATGTAATCGGAACTCATCTTTCTGTGTAATACATACAAATCATTCTGGAAATATTCCTGTTAATGGAATTTCTTATATGTGCATATCCATACAACTATAGGAGTCTCTATGGGAGTTATTTATTATTGGCTTTAATGGGCTTTTTCGGTTTAGACATTGCATTGAGGTTTTTTGGGACTTTTCACTGCTAATAAGTCTCACCGGGCTATTTCCACCACTTTATCTGGCGTAAACATAGAACTACGGCTAGCGCAACGCCATGCAACACCATATGCATGACATAGGACATTTAAATGAACATTTATTAAAGGGCCAAAACCACTTTAATGAATCTTGTGGGGAGCGTAGCGCCAATAATAGTCATAGAACTGTTGATAGGAGTATGCCTAATGATAAATAATCCCTTAAGGGTTGTATAGATTTGTAGGCCAGTTCTGCTTAGCCACATATTAGAATCCATACTTTAAATACAGGCAGGCCCCTACTTAAGAACACCCAACTTACAGACGACCCCTAGTTACAAAAGGACCTCTGGTAATTGGTAATTTACTGTACTTTAGCCTTAGGCTACAATCAATAGCAATAACACTTATCACAGGTGTCTGTAATGAAGCTTTATTGTTAATCCTGGGTCATATTCTTATGACAACCCAACATTTTTAAAATCTAAAAAAAATTGTCTGGAGCTACAGTACAATTATAAAATATAGAGTTCCGACTTATATACAAATTCAACCTAAGAACAAACCTTAGGTTTGTAACCTGACTGCCTGTAATTAAATTTTACTGAAATAAGACCGAATGATGTTTTGGTTATTTAGTTTATGCGGGTTGCTGGCCTTATTACACCAGATCTGCCTTATACAGATTTGCCAGAAGGTGCATTTAAGACAATCAGCTGTATTTCAGCATTATGTCCCATTTTAATTACTGTCCAGTCATTACTGTATATTGGAAGTGAAATGACACAGATTAATGCAGCAAATCACATAATAGTAATGAAAGGTAATTAGCTGCCTAAAATGGTCCTAATGACCATATGCAGATCTAATTTAGCTTTACTGTTTGGAAATTAGCTGAGATAATGCAGCAGTCTTCAGTGCTTCATTAAGTAGAAACAATGGTAAATAGGTTACATTCACATGAAATCTACAAACAGCTGCATTTTGAAGATTACTGGCACAGTCATGTGAATATGTACACTTAGTGCTCAACACTGGTGATCAAATGGGGACAAAATGAATAAATTCCCCTTGTGAGGCTGGGGACAGATCTACATGTGGGCGATACAGGGCACTGATAGAAATGGTTAATGTTGTTATCAGCAGCCAGAGTAGCAATTTCTGCTTCTCCATGCTAATGTCATGTCTAACATGATCAAGAAAAATCATGTGTAACTGAATATATAAGTTTTAGCAGAATATGGATTCAAGATATCTTATGCAGTATGTTGCATAAGGAAATACAGCAGAAAAGTGCATGCTAGTAACAAGCATTTATCTACTTAATGATGTATAAAAGCATAAAACACAGTAAGGAATATGCTAGTAACAAATGCACCTAGGGTTTCCTGGACAATTCTACCTAGCTGGCTGGTATTTTTAACGACAGCAGTGGCAAATGTGAACCTGGGTCTAAGTCTAACCTGGAGGCCTCAAATCAAATAGACATAATTCTCATTGGGAGCATAGTAAATGGGTCATGTTCAGTCTCAAATAACACTGGAGACCCAGGAGTCGGAGGAGTGGAAGAATGCAGACATTGGCACACAAACTTAGAATGCTGCAGCTGCCACCCCTGGGACTCGGAACAATGCTGGCAGAGAGCCAGGTAATGTAAACTAAACTATTATAAACAACTGAAATGGTTAAGAATGCTGACAAATTCATTTTTAATTCAGCATAGAATAGGCTATTGGAACCTGTCGCAGACTAAAAATGACATTCCTGGTAAAAGGCTCACTTTAAGGGGTCCAGAAGGTCACAGTTGGCATCAGAGCCGATTCAGGCAAAAATTGAAAATGCTGCCCCCCCCCACCTTAGCCAATAATTCCACCTACAACACCAGTATCAGTCACTAACAAAGACATTAGTGACACTTGTATCTTACAGGTGACGAACTTCCTTACGGGTGAGGACTTCTTTATGATTTCTCTCGGCCATGGTTTATCTCTACTGAATTCACAGTCAAATGTCTTCAGGTCCATGCAGCACAACTCCACATGGCACCCCTAAAAAACTACAGTCACTTGTACAGTATAATGGAGCATGTCGTATATTATCGTCACAACATGACTGAACACACTAATTCCTACATAAAACATTCTTTATATGGTCCCTCAAAATAAATTGTATTATCTAAAGCATCCATTATATATTATATATACCGCACCCCCAACTACAACACCCAGATAATGTATATACATACATGTTTTATTTATATACTCCCTAATAAAATTATATACAGTACTCCGCCAGCAGCACACAGCCTCTCCCCCCGAGTATACACAGCCTTTCCCCCCGAGTATACACAGCCTCTCCCCCCAGTATACACAGCCTCTTCCATAGTATACACAGCCTTTTCCACAATATACACAGCCTTTCCCACAGTATACACAGCCTGCCTCAAGTGTTGCACAACCTCTGTAATGTACACAGTATTCCTCCTGCTGTATACACAGCAGCCCTTATTGATATATACAGACTTGACACCCACAAAAATAATAAACTTGGTAAGTCACCCTAAGCAGTAGGTGACAACTGGCTGACGTTCCCTTCCTGGGAGAAAGTGTTAACTCAGAATCTAAGACTGGACAATACAAAGATATAATACCGTTTCCCCGAAAATAAGACAGTGTCTTATATTAATTTTTGCTAGTCAACAGATGTGTGTCATAACCAAAAGGACAATAAAGTACTGAAGTGATGATCAGAAAACAGGCAAATGGTCAAGAAATCCAAAATACAGGAGCCATGATAAAAGCCAGCTGGCTCAAAAAAAGACTTTTAGCAAACACAGGTGAAATTGCAGGCAAACCTGGTCCAGAGGTTGATTGGACTAGTTTCTCTGACATCCAGGCAAAGCAGACCAGGGGAAAGTGAATAGAGGAAGAATCTGTCCATCTTTAATGATTAGCAATGGGAAAAATCAATGGGAAACAGAGTGCAGTGGAATTAAATTAAGTTAGCCAGAAATAAAATAAAGTACTGTTCAGAATATTAAGGACAAAATGTAACCTAAGAACAAAATCACACTGATGAGTTAACCCACAGCCGTACAGAGGAGGGCGCTGAGGCCTGAATGGCACAGTTATTACAATGTGGTCATAGTTGAAAATGGGAGTTCCAAATACAGATCCCATTCCCAACTAGTTTTTACTGATATTCCCATCTTCAAAAGTGTTAACAGAATCATGGTTCTAGGTGATAGTAAGCCTAAATGACATCTGAAGTGAAGGAGTCCTTCCAGACTTTTACCCTGGTTTATTTCAGGGCAATATATGACTCTTTTCAGCCTATTTAGATGTGACTTTGGGATTATTTTTAGCGAAACAGGCAAGTTATAACTTTAAAGAGGAATTCTGAGAAGGACATTTCAGACCCTACCTGAGAGTGTTTGTAGTTTGGTGGGTTCCCTTTAAAGGGAGAAAAAATGAAAGTCTGACAACTTTTCAGTTATGAGTTTCATTTGCTGTGATCACTGTTTGTGGTCATGCTAACAACTGTACACTAGATGGCACTGTACTTTAATACAATTTACACAAGAGAAAATATTGTCTTTCCAAAAGAATAATTGAGCTTAAAAAATACACACAAAAAATGCAACAGACGATTTGATTTGACACTTTCAGACATTTCATGTATGATGACGTTTTACTTATTTCTAAGACAGAGGAAGTTGTGACATGTCATAATGATTCATTAGTTTAGCAGAAGATGTGGAAAGTTGAATAATCCATTCCCAAACAGTGAATACTGTAAGAGAAGCTTTGGTAACCCTTTGACATTTGTCACTCACTTGAACTACTTGGCCAGCTGCCACATTCACATAAGCTGTTGCCAATAACATTACTACAATGTTGCAACAACTTGTTTCTTCTTTGGACTGGTTTCTTTGAATAAATCCTAATGCATGTGATCCCCTTTCAGATACCCCACTTCCTAAACTGAAAACTGTGCCAGCTCACAGTCAGTTCCCAAAAATTAGTTTTCAGAGGAGCGATCGTAATGGACCAGTCAGGTAAATATGCTTCCAACTTCCTAAAAAACAAATAAATGTATTGTTTGCACAACGACAGTATAGATGTGAAGGGAGTGGCGCTAACACTGGAGGTATTGTATGAGTTACCATGTGACAGATCTTATTGGCCTGTCAGATTTCTGAATGAGGATTTATTTGCTAGACTTTTTTTCATTGTCAGGAAAGGAACAGCCATCTAGTATGTAGTAAAACAGAATGTCACATCTTGATATATTGGATGTTAAAAAGGTGTAAAGTAAAGTTGATGGGCCGAAATGCAAAATCAGTAGGCCCCCATGTGCAACATAGCAGCTATAGTACAAGTCCCTTCATACAGGGAATAGACACCTGCTAGACACTGTAATGGGCATGGCTTAAACCACTCCTTCTGCACCCGTCATGGGCTGACATATGATTATGAGGAGATATTGGATCATTTAGGAGATATTGGGTAATTTTGAGGACAGCAGGGGAACCAAATACCCTACTTCCCCAAAAGTATGTGGGAATTTTCAGAAATAGCTTTCATTCACTCCAGAGACATGAAAAAAGGTTGGGAGACTTTGGCCAATAGCTCCAAATAATTCTGCTCAACTCCTTTCCTACTGATGAGACTCAATATTTAAAGATTCCCTTTAAGAACCACAACAACAAATGGTATTAGCTGAAGTGTAGACCTAATTTTGATAACTTAATGGAACTCATTTACTAATGGTCGCAGATCACACTTTCGTCGGACTGTTCGCTATTTTCAGGGATTGCACGGCTTGGACAGGTATTTAACAGGTGTCTGCACTGAGTTTGTGTTGCACGCAATCGTTTTTTTGGAGCAGCTTAATTGGTTAGCCAATTACGTCCCTGGCTCACAATCTAATCAACCTACCAGTATGTTTTGGAGTGTGGGGGGAAACTGAAGGACCCAGAGGAAACCCACGCAAAGATGGAGAGAACATACAAACTCTTTGCAGATGTTGACCTGGATGGGACTTGAACCCAGGACCCCAGCACTGCAAGGTTGTAGTGCGTAACCACTGAGCTATATGGCTATGTAAGACACTTATGGACTGTCAATACCTGCATGCTCTATACAAATAGGCCTGTTATGAGAGCATTCCCTGCTCCCATACACCAAAAACAATTAACAAATTAACAGGCATCTTTGGAATGTTCTATGTACAATGAGTAATGGTTTAAAGGGGTATTCCCATTTCTATGCAT
This sequence comes from Engystomops pustulosus, assembly GCA_019512145.1. Classification (NCBI taxonomy): domain Eukaryota; kingdom Metazoa; phylum Chordata; class Amphibia; order Anura; family Leptodactylidae; genus Engystomops; species Engystomops pustulosus. Next base: position 170,240,028 of record CM033641.1, read on the forward strand.
AGTGAAAAAAATGTTTTTGCAAATATATTGTTTCATTACTATTTGGTGTTTCCAAGATATTGTGTCCTCCACCCTTTAGAATTCTCCTCTTACTTTATATTTAGTGTGCCTGACGTTATGGTCACCATCTCTAGACACCAATTTACACCTATTGATCTGACATCTGAAGCTGGGGGTTGAGGATAGCTCTACATCCATTTAATAATGTTCCAAATCCTTTGGCACTGCAGATTCCAAGAGCAGTTTGGGTTGCAGTCCGAGGCCCAAATGTTCAAGGGAGCCCTAGCCACCCACAAAGTTTGATACTGGACTGCAGAAAAAATAAAGGGAGTGTCCTCCAACCCAGAACTTCTCCTAAAGATATACCAGCTGTCAACACATATGTATAAAAGAGCCCTTCCAGGACCTTTGCAGGAACTAAAGTACTGAAAGATGATTGGATCAGTATTGTTCTGATACTATTTGAAGACAGTAGATGTACAACCATAGGAAAAAAAAATATGAGGGGTCTCTATTTTTCATATAGCCCAGTGCCCATGGCAGTCTTAAAGGGGTTGTCCACTTTCAGCAAATAATTTATATTGTTTGTGTAAAGCAAAGTTATACAATTTTCCAATATACTTTCTGTATCAGTCCCTCACCGTTTTCTAGATCTCTGCTTGCTTTGCTTCTATAGATAGTGTCTCAGTTTACTTCCAGTGGATAGAAATCTGTCCATGTGATGTGATAGACATGCAGGTGCACGAGCTGTTATTATCACACAACTCCTATTACTCTCAGTGATAAAACTGGCTCATGTACATGCATGTCTATCACAACACCATGGACAGATTCTTAGCACTGGAACTAATTAGAGAAGCTTTCTATAGAAGTACAGCAAGCAGAGATGTAGAAAACCACAAGGAATTGATACAGAAAGTATGTTAAAACATTGTATAACTTTTCATTACACAAATAATATAAATTATTTACTGAAAGTGGACAACACCTTTAAGCCATCCCTGGCAGATGCCTCTAAGATATCGCACTGTTAACACTTAGGTTTGTGCCAGTGGAACTGTAAAGTCTTTACAATACTATTCACCTAAACTTTTAATGAAGTGGATATGTACTGCCACAACCTGTAGTATGGACTAAACAGCAAGAAAGGAGTCCAAAATGGGGATACAGCTTTGATACTGGTAAAATACAGTGCATGTAGATTGAGTATATAAAGCATAAGCATTAAGTTTTATGACTTATTATTGCCAATTTTAGTTCCTACCAGGTGTTTGTGGTCCAGCTGGTACGCTGGTGCTCCTTTAAGTGTGAGTCTTTGGAGGCAGTCACATACTTTCATAATACATCAAAAACTCAGGGATATGTCACTGCCGAGTTTTTTCCCGGAGATGTTTCTGAGTATCTGGAATTCCCTGTTGGAGACAGACAATATTACGGATTATTCTACAATGCTCCTTTAGAAAGGGGGAAGAATTACTGTATAATTTTACGAACTGTAACAAAGGTAAGTCTACTGTAAAATTTTATTCTAGTTTATTGTTAAAAGTTTATCAAAAATAGATTTTTTTTGATCAAATGGATTGTAAGGGCGCTATTTATAGCTAGGTATATAATAGTCAGAAAATGGATACTTAACCGCCAAAAAGGAAGGAGTGGGAAAGGCACCTGGAACGTGTTAAAAATTTGATGAGATCAAATATGGCAATATGGGTAAAATACAGATATGGAACAAATGATGGCTCTTAGAACAAGAAAAATAGATTGTTGAAAAGAGGGGTTTTTTGTACCCTGGCTGGAGGGAGGGGAAGGTATAGTGGGTGGTTAAATAATGAAGATATGTTATTGATTTTGTAAAATTTATGTAACCTGTCAAGAAAAGGAATAAAGAGAAAAAAATAGAAATTTATAATAGCTCACTGTGGAAAAGTGATAAAAAGACGTCTTTTTCCATTGGCAAAATAGCAAGTATTTCATGACACTAAGAACTAGTCTAAATTGGTATGAAGCATAGGTCCATATACATTTCATACTGTAACAGGATAAAATAGTTATTATTGAAAAAAATTCTACATTTAAAAAAAAAAAGAATATTGTGTATGTTAGCAAAAAAATTAAAACACTGACATGAGCAACCTACGCTATGTGTTATCCATAAAAGTATACAGGGTGTCAGCTTGCAGAAAGTCAGTCTCCATTTGTTGAATTAAATTTAATCCATGTTCTTCAGAAGTAGATACAATTCAATGTATTAGCAGGGTCTACAGCCCTGCAAGGGAACCTTCTATGGCAAGTACAGTTATTTTTTTTTATCATTAATGTACACTCTGCACCCCATGTTGATAAACTGAAATGTTACATGGTCATAAGTATTCAGACACTTTGCTGGGACACTCATATTTAACTCACACACTGTCATTTCTTTTGGATTCTCCTTGAGATGGTTCTACTCCCTCATTGGAGTCCATCTGTGTTTAATTAAACTGATTGGACTTGATTAGGAAAGGCACATATCTGTCTATATAAGACCTCAGTGCTCACAGTGCATGTCAGAGCACACAAAAAGGTCACAAAAGAACCTGTGCAGCACTTCCCAATAGCACAGTGGCCTCCATAATCCTTAAATGGAAGAAGTTTGGAACAACCCCAACACTTCCTCGACCCAACCTTCCTGCCGAACTTACCAATTGTGGGGAAAGAGCCTTGGTGAGAGAGATAAAGAAAAACCCCAAGATCACTGTGGCTAAGCTCCAGAGATGCAGTAGAGAGAGGGGAGAAAGTTCCACAAAGAGAACTATCTGCCAACACCTGGGAGCGTAATCTAACCAGCACCACTGAACCAACGTGAGTGATGAAGTGAGCCGACACCTGGGAGCAGAGTCTAAGTGGCTCCCTGAGTCTAAATGCTATTCACAGGCACAACTTGCTCACAGTCAGCAGCGGACAGGGAAATTAAAGTGGCCCTGGAAAAAATCTTGTGTCAACTAACCATAAGCGACAATAAGGCTGGGTTCTCATCTCGTTTTTTGCCTACTTCTACACATTTTTCACTGAGAAAAACGGATCAAAACATGGGCTGTTGCGTTTTTCATCTCCTTTTGGAAAACATATGCAAACTGAATACTTTTAACATTGGCATCTATAGAGGATGTATGCATGAAGTGTTACAGCATTTGCATCAATCCGTTTCTATGGCCAAATATGGATCTTAAAATTTAATTCTTAAATTAAAGTATTGTTTTTAAATGCAACAAAAAACGGGACGAAATACATTGGGGGTCATTTACTAAGGGCCTGAATCACGTTTTTCCGTTGCGTTAACTGAATATTTCCGATTTGCGCCAATTTTCCCTGAATTGCCCCAGGATTTTGGCGCACACGATCGGATTGTGGCGCATTGGTGCCGGCATGCACACAACGGAAATCGGGGGGTGTGGCCATTAGAAAACCAGATGGATTTGGTAAAAAACCACAGTATTTTTTAAAAAAACTGTCACTTGATACGCGCTTACCTGCGCCCAGGGTAGGACGGTGAACTTCAGTGAAGTCCGACGGAATTCAGCGCAACAGCGACACCTAGTGGATATCAGGCGCACTACCTTAGTGATTCGCCAGAAGACCCGAATCCTCCACTGAGGACGCTCCGCTGGATCGTGACTGGACCGGGTAAGTAAATCTTCCCCATTGTGTGAACGCAGCCTTTGGGTGCATCACACACGTTCAGTTTCTCAGATGCAGCTTTTGATGCCCAAACTAGGAGTAGAGTAAAAGTAGAAGGAGGAGCAGCACCTTTCAGTTATTTGTCACATCCCTTACGATCCACACCTGCTTTTGGCTCCAAAAACTGCATCTGAAAAACTGAACGTGTGGACGCTCCCTCTGAGTTGCGTTCACACATTGCAGTTAAAACTGCATCATTATTAGTTTTGAAACCAAAACCAAATTCACCTGTTCATGTAATATCTTTCACTAAACAAACCTGCTCCTAAAACCACCTCAATACAGACTATGATGCAGTTTTAGGCCCCGTTCATAAAAAGCGTAAATTGTAAATAAGGCAAATTACCTCTCCTCAGCTGTTGTAATGTGTTTCAAAATGCAACATGTGAATGCGCCCTGAGGGTGCAGTCACACATGGTGCTAGTGGTGCATTTATGCAAACATGTGATTGGTAACCAGCACCCAGTGTGTTGTATTGTCTAAATGCAAGACACTGGGTGCTGTTAATCGACCACATGTTTTTACATGGAAACACATGTGATTATGCCGAGGCCTGCCTCAGGGCGCTAGAATTGGGTTTGTAAACGCAGCGCCAGAAGAATGTGTGCACCTGAAAGTGTCTTTCTTCATTGCTGGAAATGTAAGCAGCTGTGTGAACATTTTCACAGCTACTTACACGAAGGGTGCGGTCACACGTTCAGTTTTTCAGATGCAGTTTTTGGAACCAAAAGCAGGTGTTGAGACAAATAATTGAAAGGTGTTACTCCTCCTCCTGCTTTCACTCCATACCAGGTTTGGCCATCAAAAACTGCTGAAAAATGGGACGTGGGGACGCAGCCTCATGGAAATGAACAAAAAAGCTCTCAAAAAAGCTAAATGCATGGTAATATGTAAAACACATTGAAAACAACATGTGGGTGCATTCACACGTCAGTTTTTCAGATGCAGTGTGGATCATAATGAGTGATTACATATCGTTAAGTGATGCTGCTCCTTTTTTTCACTCCACTGATGGTCAGAAAAATAGTAATAAAAAAAAGTGGGGCATTATCACACATCCACAGCCGTAATACATGGATCCATTCTGCAATAAAAAGAAAAAAAGAGATCAGCCAATGAAACCAAATCATCGACATCTGTATCCATGTGCACCTACACATATAACACAAGGCATATGAATGTACATGTATAGACATCGCATTGTAACCCCTCCCTCCGAGAGACAAGCCCCACAAATGACATCCCCCGCTCATAACACGAACAAGCCCCCTCCCCTGCTCAAAATACGCAAAAGCCCCCTCGCTGCTCACAACACCACCAGACCCTTTCCCTACAGACAACACACAGGTCTCCATCCCCCATTCACAACAGACACCAGACCCCTCCCCCGCTCACAACAAACACCAGCCCCCCTTCCCCGCTCACAGCAAACCCCAGCTCTCTCCCTACACATAAAATGCATCAGTCCCCATCCCCACACACAGCATGCAGCAGCCCCCATCCCCTAATCACAGCATGCACCAGCCCCATCCCCCGCTTACAACACACACCAGCCCCCCCCCCCACACACAACAAGCAACAACCCCCCCTTCCCTGCTGACAGCATGCACCAGCTCTCCCCCACAAACAACATGCACCTGCCCCCCTCCCCCACTGACACCATGCAACACCTCTCCCCCCACACACACACAGCATGCACCAGCTCCCCTCTCCGCTGACCGCATGCACCAGCTCTCCCCCATACACACAACATGCACCAGCCCCCATCCCACACACACAACATGTAGCAGCCCCCATCCCCCACACACAGCATGCACCAGCCCCCCTTCCCTGCTCACAGCATGAGGGCAGTGCAGGCAGACTGTACATCGGAAGTGATGTGCCCGACAGTCTGGCATACGTGTAGTGAGGGAAAGGAGAAGGGGCCCTGGCCCTGCCGGAACTGAGGATGAAAGGACTGGCCCTATCGGCTGTTTAGGAGCTGCAGCCCACCGGGAAGTCTCCCGGTAAAGTCTGTGGCCAAGGCAAGGTACAGAGATGGCAGACAGAGTCAGAGTCGAAGTCAGGCAGGAGGTCAGGACCGGCGGCACAGGATCGGAGTCAGGAACGTAATAGACAGTCAAGGCAGGTGGAAGAAGATCAAGGTCAGTAAACGAAGCAGAGGTCTCAAAAAAATGCTTTCTCTAAGGTAACTGGAAACAAAGATCCGTCAGGAGTCATAGGAAGAGGCAGGCTATACAACAGGGCTGTGGCCGTCCAGCACCAATTAGCGGCACCCTGCCCCTTTAAATTTCACAGAGCCGATGCGCGAGCACACTAGAGGGCAGGGACGCATGCCGGTCCACTGGCACCGTCGCTGTAGCGTGGAAGGGTGAGTAATTCTGCAACCGTGCGCAGACATGCCACCACATGGAGGTACATGGGTGCACCTGAAACATGGGTTGCTGGAGCTCCCGTGACTGTACCCCCTCTTGCAATCTGTCCCTCTTCATGGCCTAAAGGAACCTTTGAAGAACACCACCTTCCAGAATGTTGTCTTCAGGCTCCCAAGATTTCACCTCTGGCCCAAACCCCTTCTTGTTGATAAGAAAGAACTATTTCCCTATAACAAACTTAATGTCTCCTTTACTTCAAAGACATTGGTGGAATCATCCACTGGAGAAGGAAGAGATACTTGATGGGAGAAGCGATTCAGGATGACAGGATGCGCATCGTGGGCAGAAGACATGGGGTTATGCGCTTCAGCACCTTGAATGGGAGCAGGAAACAAGGACCGAGTTTGTACCTGGAGATCCTCAGCCAGACATATCTGGAGGACAGTCACATTTTATCACCCGGAGAGAAGACTGGAGGAGAACTGTGTTTTTGGTTGGTCTTGGTTTTGGTGCAGGCGGATGCCCGAAGTAGAGACCAAGTCTTTCACAACAGAAACATCAGCAGGCAAGGAGCTGACAACCTTTTCATCACTTTTTATTGAATTTTACATTTTTTTCAAAATGGCAAAAATGTGCCATTTTCGACTTTGGGCGACGGGGTAAACCGTTATTATATTTAGATAAATCGGGCATTTTCAGACACGGCGATACATAACTTGTGTAGGATTTTTACTATTTATATTTTTATGACTTCAAGTAAAGGGGGGTGATTAGAATTTTTAGTTTTTTAAAAATTTTTTTTAACTTTTATTATTTTTCAGACCCCCTAGGGCAGTGATGGCGAACCTTTTAGAGCCTGAGTGCCCAAACGTCAACCAAAAGCCACTTATTTATTGGAAAGTGCCGGCACAGCAATTTAAGCAGTAGTTTATTTCTCCTTGCTCTTTGACAACTTTCAATCGTTCAGCCTCCTAAAGACACCAGTGCAGTTGAAAGGAGGAGGGCAAATTCGCCCATCATTGTAGGAAGATTCTGTAGGAAGATTCTTTGAGTCCTATCTGGTGAACTTCATGCTGGGGTGATGGCCTGGGTGCCCACAGAGAGGGCTCCGAGTGCCGCCTCTGGCACCAGTGCCATAGGTTCGCCACCACTGCCCTAGGGTACTTTAACCCTAGGTTGTCTGATCAATCCTACCATATACTGCCATACTGTAGTATGGCAGTATATTGGAATTTTCATCCTCATACATTAAAATGTGCAATTAGCACATTGTAATGAATGGGTTAAAACTAGACCCGAGGCTGTCATAGCAATGGATTGCTGCTGCCCGATGACATCACGGGGAGCGACGATCTTCGCATTGGCGCTGCCATCTTTTTAAAGACATCGTCAAAGCTTTGCTGTCAGCTATTGACGAGATAACACCTGTGATTGGTGCCAGCCCTCTCCATTCACGGTGCACGTTGGTAAGGGGTATTCTCATTTCAGCAAGTAATTAATATTGTTTGAATAATGAAAAGTTATACAAATTTGCAATATACTTTTTGTGTCAATTCTTTACGGTTTTCTGGATTTCTGCTTGTTGCCAGTCTATAGAAATCTTCATTGTTTATTTCCAGTGGACAGACATCTGACCATAATCACACAGGTGCACAGCTCATTATATGCCACAGCTTTGCTCACTCTCTATACTAACAAGTTGTGTACCTTTGTCACCATGGTCAGATTTCTGTTAACTGGAAGTAAACATGGAAGCATCCCATAGAATGACAGCAAGCACAGACGCAGAAAACTGTGAGGAATTGATACAGAAATATATTGGAAAATTGTATTATTTTTTATCATACAAACAATAACATTAAATTGCCAAAGTTGGAAGACCCCTTTAAGTCAGTTTTTTGTCTTCAGAACTGCCTCAATTCTTCGTGGCATAGATTCAACAAGGTGCTGATGGACATGGTCAGCAACAATACTCAGGTAGGCTGTGGCGTTGCAATGATGCTCAGTTGGTACCAAGGGGCCCAAAGAGTGCCAAGAAAATATTCCCCACACCGATCCCCATACTGATGCTCGGTTTGAACTGCAGGAGATTGTCTTGACCATGTCTACATGCCTAAATACACTGAGTTGCCTCCAGTTGGACAGGTGTACCTAATAAAGTGGCCGGTGAGTGTATATTTGCTTCATAATGCATCAAATCAATGGTAGATTTCCTTTAACACCTCATATGCCACATTTATCAAGTTGTCCAATCACTATAATCAATCTGCATCGTCATTTAGAAGCCATAATCAGAAAGGGATCCTATAAACTGAAGAGGTACAAGCCTTTTTATGATATAGTTCCTCAGTAGGAGCTACTACTTGTTTTGCTTACAAATACTAATATAATACTGAGCAAAATACTGATTTGAGAAACTAGCCTCAGCACCCGACAAATATGTACAAAATACTGATTTGAGAAACTAGCCTCAGCACCCGACAAATATGTATGAATTGTGTTGTGTAATTTTAAATGTCATAAATATATTCTCCTACCATTTCTAACATTTAAAGCAGAATACAAAATCACTTACCCCTATTTTAGTTAAGTGTATCCAAATGAAAGAAATGGTCCCGACACTTCGAGGTAGCTTTTCTGTATCCAAATGAAAGAAATGGTCCCGACACTTCGAGGTAGCTTTTCACTTCTTTTTATTGTAGGTACAGTTTGTCATACAAGTATAGCATCCATTTAGTATTGTGGACGCATTCTGGCTCTCCTGAGCCTTTTTCAACAGCTGAAATAAACAAGTAAAATCATAAACGTATTAGTTATCACCACATCCTAAAAAGTCCGATCTATCAAAACATAACTATTGGAAAATAGCGGCTAAGTATCCAAATCGCCACTTTTTGTTTCCAAACTAAATTTTAATAAAAAGTGATTAAAAGGACATACAGTTGTCTAATGGTAAAAAAAGAAAATGCCATTCCATCCTGCAAACAATGACACCTTAGTCATGTCCATGCACTGATGAATGAAAAGATTGCAGGCGTCAGAATATGGCTATACAAGGCATTTCTTTTTTAATGTAAAGTTTCTGAGTGTTTTAAAAGATATTAAGACATAACTAAACTATATAAATTTGGCATCTCTGCAAGCATACTGGTTGAAAGAATAAAGCAGAGATGATAATATATATAGGGCCAGTAAAATACGCAAGTCCATCATGTCCAACCTTTAAGAATTAAATAAATGTTTTTTTCCCATAACCCATGATATTTTTTCTCTCCAGAAAGTCATCCAGGCCTCTCTTGAACATGTACATAGAGTCAGCCATAACAACCTCCTGCGGGCAGAGAGTTCCATAGTTCACTGCTCTTACAGTAAAGAACTTTGTCTATGGTCGATTGGAGAAATAAACGCTATCTGTGGCGTTAGAGGATGCCCCTTGTCTGGTCACAGGCCGCCGAGGTGGGATAAAAAGATCTGTGGAGAGACTCCTTGTACTGTACCGTACTAGGTATTTGTAACTGTAAGAGGTCTCCCCTCAGTCGTTTTTTTCTAAACTGAATAGTCCCAAATTTTGTAATCTGTCAGTGTATTCTAGTCCCCCCAATCCTCTAATAATCTTGGTTGCTCTCCTCTGAATCCGATCTAGCTCTCTTTTTATACACTGGTGCCCAAACTGTACACAATATTCCATGTGTGGTCTGACCAGTGATTTGTATAAGGGCACAACTATGTCTTTATCATGAGAATCTATTCCTCTCTTGATACATCCCATAATTTTATTTGCTTTAGCAGCAGCCGCCTGGCTCTGGTCACTAAAATTAAGTTTACCATCCACCAATACCCCCAAGTCCTTTTCAGCTCCAGTTTTACCAAGTAATTGATAACTGTTCAAAACATGATTATACTTTTTGTTTCCCCCTTCCCGCCGATGCCCTTTTTCATTTTTGCATTTTCATTTTTAACTCTCCACCTTAAAAAATCTATAACTTTTTTACTTTTTGCAACTTTTGATGACGTTTTCAATGTTATAATTTTTAGGAATGTATGACCTTTTGATCACTTTTTATAGCATTTTTTGGGCACTATTTTTCTAAAATGGCAAAAATGTGCCATTTTTTACTTTAGGCACTTTTTTTGTTTTTTCAAATGGTTGATTTCCTTTAATCAATTTTGACCAAAATGATAGTTATTCTTTCACATCAGCAATATGCTGCCAATGGAGAAGGGCAATACTTTTTAATCATAGTTTTTAATGAAGTATTTATTTTGTTGATAAGTATTTATAAGTTAATTTCAATGGCAGGTTCCCTTTAAGGATGACCTGTCACCTAAATTATGCCCCCGTTCAAACATAGTCACCTAATCCACTCCCAAGTCCCTTTATATTTATGTTAAATTTATCCTCCTGTCTTCAGGAAAAGATTAGGAAACTGTACCTTGATTTTCTGACCTCTTACCAAATGAGGTCGGTATAAGTTTCCTTTCTAGTTGATCCCAACGTGTCAAAATCAAGAGGAGCGGAGGTAAGTTTTTCTAGGTTTTTTGTTTTTTCAAATGGTTGATTTCCTTTAATCAATTTTGACCAAAATGATAGTTATTCTTTCACATCAGCAATATGCTGCCAATGGAGAAGGGCAATACTTTTTAATCATAGTTTTTAATGAAGTATTTATTTTGTTGATAAGTATTTATAATTTAATTTCGGCATGCCGGCACTCCTCTATGAACTGCAGCCACCACCCCCCGGGTTCCAGTTCTCACGCTTGCGCAATGGATGCCGACGTCTCTGGTTTCTTCTGGGGGACGCGTGTGCAGTAGTTCCCCTACAAGCCGGGCCAGGCAGATGAGGGAGTGCGCAGGCCGCATCACAGAGCCAACTGTGCTTGCACAATACAAGCAATGCTGCCGGCCTGAGTGACTGACACATCAGGTCATAGCGCTTTGCGCACTGGATGGCGCCTAGTATCTTGGCATCTAGTACAAAAGCGCGAGAACTGGAACCCGTGAGGTGGTGGCTGCAATACATAGAGGAGTGCCGGCACGGCCTTTTATAAATATACCTGACCGCAGGCACACAGGTCCGTGAATCTGACCTCTTATTTGGTAATAAGGCACATTTTCCTAATCTTTTCCTGATGACGGGAGGATAAATTTAACATCAATAGAAAGGGCCTGGGGAGTGGATTAGGTGTCTATGTTTGAATGGGGGCATAATTTAGGTTGACGGGTCCTCTTTAAAGGACATCTACAATCAGATAACCTGACGGTAGATGATTATTACTTATGTTTCCGTACCCGTGTGTTATGAAGCGTCAGCGCCAGTTTTGTGTGCCATATCCTGCTTTATGAACACAGTGCACCAAAGAAAAAATGGTGCACACATCCAGAGCAGTGCAGGGGGCGCCAGATTCATGAAGTCCTTGCGCTAGTTTTGATGAATCTTACACACTCCACAGACAGACTGCACTAGTTTTGATAAATATGGGCTATTGTTCACAACACACTAAGGCTACATTCAAACTGCCGTTTACCGCCTTACCATAGCACACAAGCACACGGCAGTGCCGGGGGAGAGCGCTGCTCACCCCCACCCCTCTCCATAGGAATATATGACGCTGGTTGGGGTTGGTGCAACCATTGCGATGTACATTGGCCATATACGTCTTCCATACGTCTCCCATATGTTCATGTGAATGTAGCCTAAAAGGTACAGTTACACAGATCTCCAGCGCCAATACCTAACACTGTGTGTAGCTTTGTATGGTCAAATCTTCTGAACATTTTTAAAGGGTATGATACGACAAGGCAAAAATCAAAATGCTGGAATATAGGAAGAATAGAAAAAGATGACTAAAATAAAAAGAAATTTACATTCTTAAATTGTGTTTCTTTTTATAGATCCGTAGTGTTTATAGAGTCCTGATCTGCTCCATATTCTAGTAATCATAGGCTGGTATTGCTATTATCATACACAATGCTAAGAGTTTACATTGCTTTTATTTTGCTCCTCTCTACTATTAAAATGCAATGTAATGAGAATAAGCCATGGTCTGAGTCGTATTCGAGACGAGATCAGCACATGTCTCTAAGCCATTATGGGTCATTTTATGTATAATTTTGGTATTCATTTCAATCTATGGAAGCCAAGCGATGAAGATCGATACTGAATGCGGCAGATAATAATACTAAATGAGTATAGTTATAGAGGAATTACAGTCGTAGCTGTTATTTAGAGCTCAATGATGGGCTGCAGCCTCACATTCCGCTATGATCTCTGATGTTATACTATTCCATTGTATTCTCTATAGCCATTTCTTTGTGTATGAAACAAGTAATCTGCTCTCCTAAGTCTTGGCTGATAGCGGACATGATTGTTCTCTGTGTCTATAAATAATTTGAAGCGAGACAGCTCTTCTCCATGTTAATTCTCAATTTCAGCAAGAAGGGAAGAAATAAAATTATTAAAATTATAAAATTATGGTGTGGCCAAGGTATGGGGCTGTGAGACACACGCTCACCTGTGCTCCGCTTCTCAGGGCTTGAACTAGGAGGCTCCGTTATCCTGCCCCGACACCATGCCGACTCGACGAGGGAGCCGTGGGTCATCTCGGGCCGCAGGTCCGGCCGGTCCGCGTCGCTCCCTGGATATAGGGAGACTATTATCCCCATCTAGCCGCACGGGGAACGCGGCGTCAACATGTGGAACCCCGCCACCCGCTGGCCGCATGGAGCGGCTCCCCCTCGATACCGCTGACCCGGCTCCCAATGCAGGAGCAGCGTGTGGATCTACCCCAGGCTCCAGAGTCGTTGTGGGAAACGGGAGAGCCCAGATGCTAGTTGCGGAGGCTCACACACCGGTGGCACAGGAGATCCCTGGAGAGGAGGGTTTGGGAGGAGAACTGTCCCAGCCGCGGACCAGCCCGACGGGAATCGGAGCAAATGGACCACACACGCTGCAGACAACCCAGATGGGAGAAGAAGGGAGGAACCTTCCCAGGTTGAACCCTCAGGTTAGTGGGGAGACCACACCTGAGAATAGAGTGCAACACGTTCCAGATAATGGGAGTCCATCATGTACAAAGGGGAACAGGACACTAAGCCCACGGGCTGAGTATGGGGCATCTGCAGTTAATGAATCCCCAGTAAGGATCAGAGGACAGGGGTTAGAACCCTATTGTGATACCCTGGCTAACCAACCCAGCGAGCTCCAAATATTAATGGAGATGATAAAAACCCTCCCTAATAAGGAATACTTGGACTCAATGGTCATAAGGCTGGAACAGTCCCAAAACCAAGCTTTGGACACTGTGAGGCAAAAGGTGGAACAGTTAGCCACACAGACAGCAGAAACCGAACAAATTGTTAACTCCATAGCCAGTAGAGTGGAGGACTTGGAAAGAAATTTAGCACAGTCCCAGCAACATATATTGGCTCTCTCTCTTGAAATAGATGACCATGAGAATAGAGGCCGCAGGAGCAATGTCCGGATTAAAGGGATCCCTGAAGATGGGCCGCGGGAAGATCTTACAGGAAAAATTAGGACTATCTTTAACTTGATTACTGGTAACCCAGCAGAGACAGTCTATGAAATGGACAGGGTACACCGGGTACATAGACATGGAAGGGTCTCAAGAGAATTTCCAAGAGACGTACTATGTAGGTTGCACTATTTTAAAGATAGAGAAAGAATTGTGCAAGCAGCCTGGTCGCGTGGATCCATTACATTTGAAGGAAGTCAGATATGTATCAGATATGTATCAGCAAGGACATTATACATGCGATGGACCCTACAACCAGTGTTGGTGAAAATCAAAGAGGCTGGTGGATCATATAAATGGGGGCATCCCTTCCACCTGTTGGTTAAACTTACCAACGATACGTATGTGGTACATCGCCCCAGAGACCTGAGGGGATTGTTTGCTCTCCTTAATGTGTCCCCATTCCATGTAGAAAATTGGCTTCAACCTATGGAACAGAGGGTGGACTCTGGTCAAAGACAGCATAGGCGACCCCCAGGAAGCCACAGAGAGAGGAGCAGGAGGGCAGAGACAGAGCAAATACAGCCAGCCCTTGGAAATATTGGGGCACAGTTTGGCCCAGACGATTTCCCTGACCTCTCAGTGTCATTGCCCCAAGAAGCCTAAAAAACCCAAGCAAACACATGGTCCACGATTGGGGCACGCCTGACCTCTAGACCTCGGTCTGAATAAAGGGGGGGGGGGGGAGAGTATAACGAAAGAGGGGTCAGGACTATTAACTGAATAATGTTAGAACTTGAGTAGCTAATGATAATTGCACAATACACAGATATCATTTAAAATAATTTACTTATGTATTTGTGAAAGGAGGTTAAAACAATGGCTACATAATAGACATAGACAATAGTTAAAATAATCTTTCTGTGAATAATAGTCCTATGTGGAGTTGTTACTGAATTATTGGCTTAAAGGTAATGAACGGCGCAATAGGCATGGGTCCCTGGAAGGGGAAGAAGGGGGGGGGGGGGGGGGGGAAAAAGAGAAAAGAATTTTCTGGGGGCACTAGGGGGGGAGGGAGGATAGGGTAATGGGGTAATAATAAGGTGAAACACAAATGTGCAATAGCTAAATCCTGGTTATTCCTTAACTTGGGAAGTTTTTTTTTTTTTTGGGGTCAATTTCTTGACACTGGTGTTATGGCTGATCGGCCTCTAAAAAGGGCAGGAAGAGGGAAAAAAAGGAAAGAAAAGAATGTCACAATGATGCATAAAGTACCACACTCTAGAAGGGGGGGGGGGGGGGGGGAAGAAAAGGGAAAGAATTCCTGTGGGGGGGGGGGGGGGGGGGGAGGATAGGGTATTGGGGTAATAATAATGTGAAACACAAATGCACAATAGGCTAAAACTGGCGATTTTTCAACTTGGGAAGTTTTTTGGGTTAACCCCTAGACACTGGTGTTATGGCTGACCGGCCTCCAAAATTGTTACAATGATGTTTAATTGTTACACTCTAAGGTATATGTTCTTTATATAATTAAGTTGTTGGGAGAGGAATAGTAGTGTGGAAAAAGAATTATACCCCAACACTAGATACATATAATTGAATCACAAAGAAAGGAGATGGGGTAAGAAGTTAGAGGGATTAAGGGATGAAACTACACTATAAAGTAAAGGGTGGGACTCCTACTCTTTCCCCCTCCCTTTGCCCCAATAGACCCCCTGGTCTGCCCGCCCGCGATTATACACCTGCCTAAATTTGGAGATGAAGGTCTCAGATGGATAGGAACTATGTTTAAAGATAGTTAGATATTGTCTATTGTCAACTAACAGGGTAAAATAGGATTGGCTTAGTTACGCCTTATTGGTTTTCCGCTTTTCCCTTCCGTTCTTTTTTTTTTTTTTTTTTTTTCTCTCTCCCTCTCCCTATCCCTATAATTACCTACCCCAGAATTTCAGCCCTTCTGGGAACTGATCTCAGGAACAAGGACCCCCACTTACTTACCTAAATTTTTTGGTAAATATCGGTATGGCTGTAGGGATAAGGGACGGAGACCTCTATGGAAAGTCTGGTGATAGAAGATGGGAGGAGGTGAGGGGATTGGAGCCCCCTCCTCTCTAAAGCCCTGAGAATATATGGAGCAGGCCCCATATTTTGTTTTTTTGACACCCCAGTATTAAGTAGGACGAGAAGTTTCCTACAAAACCCATTAAACTGAGTGGGTGGGCCACTCTTGTCTTTTTTGTACGTGTTTTGTGTAGAGTGGTGTCTCTTCTTCTTTTAATCTCCTCCCCTCTCTTTTTTTTTTCTTTTTGTCTTCCCTTCTCTTCTTCCTTTTCTCTCTTTCTTTCCTGCCCGCCTTGTTGACCCTGGGGGCAACTATATCGGGATAAAACACTGAAATGGCCCCCCCAGACCCACATGCATCTATGTTAATAGGATCATTGAATGTGAAGGGCCTGCACAGCACAGGTAAAAGATCTATCCTGTGGAATCTTTTGAGAAGGAAAAAGTTACAGGTGGTTTTCCTACAAGAAACACACCTGTCTCTCCGTAAACCATATCGCCTGTCAACGACCGCATACCCACATGCATACCATAGCTACACTACCGACCCAAAAACAAAAGGGACTAATATATTAATATCTAACACTACCCCCTGGGTCTTTATGGATATGATCACAGATGAAGAAGGGAGGATGATATTTGTAAAAGGTCGCATTGCCTCTCAGATATACACTTTCGCTTCTGTGTACTTACCAAACAGTGGACAGGGCAGAGCCCTGACTAATTTCTTGGAACGTCTGGCTGACTTTGAGGAGGGAATTGTGGTCCTGGGAGGGGATTTTAATGTCGCACTCGATCCCAGTCTGGATATCTCATCTGGGGTTTCCCAACATTCGGGCGCTGCCCTAAGACAGATAAGGCGCACCCTACATAGACATAGATATATTGACTCTTGGCGCTTATTGCACCCAAATGAGAAAGACTATACATTTTACTCAACCCCACACAATATATACTCAAGATTGGACATGTTTTTTCAACTTTTTCAGATCACGCGCTAATAGATATGACCTTGAACCTGGGCAACCCCAATGTGAAACAATGGCAATGGAGACTCAATGAGTCACTCCTAGAGGACGCACAAATTGTATCAGAAATTAAGGAGGCTTTATTAGAACACTTCTTGACGAATCGAGAAAATATAACTAACCCTTATATGAGATGGGAAGCACATAAAATAGTAACAAGGGGAATTCTAATAAAACATGGAGCAAGAAGGAAAAAGGAAAGGGAGGTGCGCCTGAATGGCCTCTTGGAACAAATTAAAAGACTAGAGACACAACATAAAAGGAATCTAGACAATGATCTTAAAATAGAACTGATTCAAGCGAGAGAAGACTTACGCTCACTTTTGATGTATAAAGCCCAAAACACTTTACTTAAAGGTCGACGTTTTTATTACGAACAAGGTAACAAATGCGGCTGGGTATTAGCAAGAGCGCTACGGGATCAACGGGCATCTACATATGTGCCCGCTGTCATAAATGCACAGGGGAATAAGGTCTCTAAGCCGGAGGAAGTAGCAGAAACTTTCAGAGAGTATTATGCCTCCCTATATTCAGTAGACAGAACGAATCATAACATCTCAAGCTCAGATTTTAAGTCTCAGATCCAAAAATATATAAGAGATTCAGGGATGGCAAAAATATCAGAAGTAGACTTAGAAGACTTAGAAAGACCTTTCTCGGAGGAAGAGGTAAGGGAAGCAATTAGGAACTCACCCTCAGGCAAGGCACCAGGACCCGATGGGTTCTCCACAAAATATTATAAACTGTTCCAAGGGGAATTGGGGCCCCACTTGGCAGAGGCCTTCAACTCCCTGACGGAAAATGGGGCTCCACCATACGACTCACTGAGGGCAGATATCACGGTCCTACCGAAGGCGGGTAAGGATCCCACGCAGTGTCTCAGCTATAGGCCAATTTCCCTTCTCAATGTGGATTCCAAAACTCTGGCCAAGATACTGGCAGAAAGATTGACACCAATAGCAAGTAAACTTATACATTTAGATCAAACAGGTTTTCTCCCCGGCAGGGAAGCCAGAGATAACACAACAAAAGCAATCAATCTGATGCACTTGGCCCGGGTACAAAAAAAGGCAGTTGCCCTGTTGTCAACGGATGCAGAGAAAGCCTTCGATAGGGTGAATTGGACATACATGGCTGAGACACTGCGGGGAATCGGCCTTAAACACAACTTGATGCAGTGGATCCTGGCCTTTTATACCCACCCCACAGCAAAAGTCAGGGTAAATGGGATTCTTTCCAAAGACCTGCCTATAAAGAACGGGGTAAGGCAGGGATGCCCACTCTCACCCTTAATTTTTGTGCTAACTCTAGAACCCTTTCTGAGATATATTAGGGCAGACCAAAACATCTCAGGTATTGCAATTCAAAATGAAGAAGTGAAGGTGGCTGCATTTGCAGATGACCTATTGTTTTTTGTCTCTAAGCCTAGAATTTCCATCCCTAACCTTCTGAGACAATTTAAGGAATATTATTCTCTGTCCAATTTTAAAATTAACTATGCTAAGTCCGAGGCAACTGCGGTGTCAATGTGCTCGGAAGAGATTAAAATGCTGGAAGAGACCTTCCCCTTTAAGTGGCCAGGGGAGGGAATGACATATCTGGGAGTAAAACTGACTAGGGACTTAAAGGACCTGTATAGAACAAATTATATAACACTTGCAAAAGTAAAGCAGTTCATGCAGGGCTGGAGGTGCATATAGACACATGAGGCATTGTGGCACTGAGAGAAGAAGTAGGCTTAAAATTTCCAAATGAAAACATTTCCATGTTGGATCTTCAATATAAGTAGGTAGTTATATTGGTGAGCAGAGTTATCCAGGACATAGCCACTGCTATGTCTGACACCTTGACCCCAGCAAACAGTGGAGGAAGGTCAGAGACCTATGTGGAGTAGTAGATTCAATACACTACCCCCACTTTTACTTTTATGGAATTTCCAAAAAGTTGGTAATTTGCCTAACAATGGGTAGATGTATTAATAAGTCTGACTTTATACCAGTGCAGAGTACAACTAATCAGTTCTCTGCTGCACCAGATTACTCATTGTGTCTGATGATGGATGATTGATCTGGAGCAGTATAAGACTGTCGAGTCATACCTTTCCTACGGGCCTTATTCCTGCTGGGCCATGGCCCATTTACAGATGATACACCCCTTTTTCAGACGAGTTGGAACCTGCCTACAAATGGTTTAAACCGCTTGATAAATTTGGTGCTGAGCATTTCGAATGCAACTTATTCCAGTTTTCTGGCATAGACAGATCAATACATCTCCTCCAATTACTATTAAAATGCAATTCCCTATAATAAGAAAAAGTAATTTACCTCCTGGTGATACAGTAGACTCATAAGTACCTTCTGCCTTGGTCTCTTTGGCTTAGGCTCCTGGGTAACCAGGGCATGATTTAGGTACTGCAAGATCATATTATTATCTGATTTAGGCCTAGGGCAGACTTTAATTTGGCCATGAGCTAGTGTTTTTTTTGTAAGGCTAAATTGCGATCTCATTGGGCTTTATTGGGCTTAGAGCAGGTCATATTCCTACCCATTTTTGCTGTTCTGGATGCTTTAAGTTTTGGAAGTCAGACACCCACTAATCAGACACGTATGCCCTATGTGGATAATGGATAAGTGTTAGAAGTGATTTAAAAAAAAAAACATACCTGCCATATTCATATTAACGCTGGCCAACCAAGTCTCTCTCCTGCAGATTCTGCTATTATGTGGTTGTAGCTAGTTATTGGCTTGAGCAAAGATGCAAGAAGCAGGTCACTACTTTTTCTGAATAGATCCCATGTTGCCTATCCATTAACCCCCCTCCTACTTGGCTGTATTGATAAATAATCAATGCACAGACCTCTGCAGAAGGAAGCTACATAGTTTCAGAGCTAGTCAGAGCTGTAAGACAGAACGTAAGATATTTGGCTGTGTCTGAGGTGACAATTTCTATATTTATGGAAACCACACAAATAAAAGCACTTCTCTTCAGGCCATGGTGACCACTGTGCTATTTGTTGGATATATTTATTCTTATTCTTTATTGCATTGAGTCTCCGAAGCAAAATTCTTCATCAGTTTCCTGCTGAGCTGAACTGTGAAGGGAACCGCAGCAAACATGTGAATGCAGTATGTGATCCTCTCACTCTGAAACGATAGACACATTACAGTTAGAGGAATCTTGTGTGAGTGATGTAGAAACAACACTCCAAAATGTATGAAGATTTATCAATGCAATAATGACAAAATAACCACTATAGAAAAATAACCTACATGATTTTAAAAATGCTACCACATTGAACGACTAAGTGGGATTAGACTGTTTGCTTTCTTCCCTATGCACATCCATATATGCTACATATAGCAACAATTATGTATGCATCCATATAATATCCATACTGACCCATACAAGTAAAGCAGTTCATGCAGGGCTGGAGGTACATATAGACACATGAGGCATTGTGGCACTGAGAGAAGAAGTAGGCTTAAAATTTCCAAATGAAAACATTTCCATGTTCATTTTCATTTCATTTACCTTAAAAAAGTTGTCATGTACGGTATATTGCAAACAATGGAAGATTTGCTTAAATTATTAGGAACAAATGACTATTTAAAAGTCATTCATATTTCAAAGGGGTATTGCCATCATTGGCATTGATGATTAGCTGTATGGTGTAACTTTTTTCTACATACTTTTCAACCATTTTTTATTACCCAAATTTAATTTAATGCAATATTTCAAACAATATTAATTCAAAATTTCCCACCATTTACAATCTTTGAAGACATAGGTTACGGACTACAAACAAATTCTGCTTTTATAAATTATCATCTTGTCTCCTAGTGGATAATCAGCTAAAAAGGAGCAGCACATAGGTGTCTGGAAAACAATTGACAATAAAAGTATATGCATATACCACATCAGAAATAGTAAGTTATACACCATCAATATATGACAGATGGTATATATGCAAAAGCAAAGCATAAAGAATGATTTTTATATTAGCAAAAGAAAATGAGAAAGAAAAAGAAAACACAGTAATAGTTCAAATCAGTCACATACCTAGACCAAAAAGGTGCGGTTAAAACATGCCACAAATTAGTAACCACAATGTGAGAGGCCAGATGTGTTTTTGGGTACTTCGGGGTGTCGGCAGACAACCATGACCTAAAAAATCACAACTGCCTGGTCAGATAAAGATAAAGAGACTTAGGTCTTTGCAACTTGGCTAACTGGAGTTTCAATCTACCTCAGCCCCAAATAAAGGTGATCATCGGGGACTCCAAGGAGGCAAAAAGAATATAAAGTTGGGTTGTATTACCTTCTTAATGGGGTTTATACGGCCTGACATAGAAAACTTTTAGATCATACTTTTACATTTACTGTGAACTATTTCATACGCTTGCTTGTTAATCAGAACATACATTTCTGCATTCAGTTCTCAATATTTTTAATTTTCATGAAGACATGGAAAGCCTAATTTTTCAACATACATACAAAAAGCCTTTATCTTTAGCTACTTTATCTTTATATCTAGTTTTATCTATATCTATATTTATCTTATAATAATAGGAATTCCATAGCAGCACATGGTTTAGCAAAAATATCCCTGGGATCTATACTACCTATGGCCTCTATTTCATATGCTATACTTCGGCTCAGAGCCTTTTTATTCTGAGAACCATGGCAGTTTTTCTGTCTATGGAGCTTTTTTTGGAAGTCAGTAGTAGGAATTATTGGGTTATTGTTATAGGAGTTTCGGAAATACAACTTTTTTTTCTCATACAGTTCGTTCATGCAGATTGTTCATCTGTCAGACAGCTGCATGTTTTGTTGTGTCCCCTTTTTACTGGATATGTGCATGGCTGTGTCATAAGCTAATTTGCTTTTTAAGACATTTTTAACATTGTATCACAGAATACGATTGTACGTAGGGTCACCCAATGCTTGTCATTTGAAGTTTTTAAAATAATTAAAATATTATATTAAATTACTCTCAATAAATGGCAAAGGAGATTTTCATTTTGAACCCAAACGCCTCACTATCACATTGCATGTCATGGTCCTTTTTAACAGCAGCATCTAATAGATAAAAGTTCAGGGATCTCTAATCCCAGAAGTTACTGTCATGAACAGCTAATATCCACTTTGTATGATGTGGTGTCAGCTCCTGAGTGATGTATATGCAATGATTTCTTGTTGGTTGAAGTTTAAATTACTGTAATGCCTAAAATAACAAATAAACTGATATTTACCTGAAAATACCCATTGTTTGAGAGTAAACAATTCTATAATTTCATCTTTGGTATGTAACTCACTGAATTTCTTTATCCCTCAATTTCTTTTATTTCAGAGCTACTAAATTCACATTTGTTTTCCTCTTTTAGATGAAAACCCAGACATGTACGGTTATGGCTCAAGTTGAAGGTAGGAATATTGAGAAAACTTAAATTTTTATATATGTGAGATCATGTAAATATTTAAAAAAAAAATAACTGAACAAATTGAATATTGGCAAGTTTGCACAAAATGCAAATCATATGTTCATAGCCTTCAAAAACGTTAAAGGCTGCCAATCTAGAAATTATGGTGGATTAACTGAGGTTTCAAAAAGGGAATGTCTCAAATAGACAAATGTGGTTTGACAGACTATTAAGCCAGTTTGAGCTTTGCCGTCGTATTATTCATTTTGTTATCTTACTTTATTTACCAGAATATTTTTTCTTTTTATCAGGTTACTGTATTAAACATGTTTATAGTTTCTAGTGAATTATCTCCTTATTATTATTATCGATTTATAGAGCACCATTAATTCCATGGTGCTGTACAATTAATGAGGGGTTTACATAAATTATATTAAAACAAGAACAAATGCAAGTGCAAATAAAGACCGTCACTTGATTTATATTCTAACAGAGCTGGATTATCAAGTAAAATTATATCCAGGTCTATACAGGCAGTCCCCGGGTTACATACAAGATAGGGTCTGGAGGTTTGTTCTTAAGTTGAATTTGTATGTAAGTCGAAACTGTATATTTTATAATGGAAGTTCTAGACAATTTTTTTTCTTTTGCCCCAGTGACAATTGGAGTTTCAAAATTTTTGCTGTAATTGGCCCAAGAATTATCAATAAAGCTTCATTACAGACACCTTACAGCTGATCATTGCAGTCTGGGACTATAGTAAAGCATCCAGAGAGCTTCACCAGAGGTCACATGGGGCAGAGGGGTCCGTCTGTAACTATGGGTTGTCTGTAAGTCGGGTGTCCTTAAGTAGGGGACCGCCTGTATAGAGTTAAACTTTGGGCTCCACTTCTATCTGCTATTTAAAGACTTAGAAGTGCACACAGATTAATTGATGATTGGAGGGGGGAGAGAAGAGGGAAAAAAAGGACACAGATTTTTTTGTTTCAAATAGTATACTGAAAAAATTATTCTCATTTTGACTATTTTTGAAAAATATGTTTTGCTTCCTGACACCCCACCTAACACATTGATAACATACAAACTGTATGCAAATGCTGATTTGGCACAAGCCAACAGTGAAAACTGTTGAGCCACCACTATGAGAATAACATATTTTCAAACTATAAGCTGATTCTGAAAGCTTATTTGATTATCTTGCTTACAAACCTAGCTGTTACAAAACAATCCGAAGTGGTCAACACGACACCCTGCTTTTGAAGTCAATAGGAAACCACCGACTGGATTTTCTCTGGTGCACCGCACTGAGCTTTGTGTTGCAGAAAAGTCATGTTATAAGCTATTAATACCACTATTGACCCCTACATGGGATAAATAGGCGTATTGTGCCTAATATGATCATGTGTTCCACTGCATTTTAGTTTCTGGTGAAAATCCTTGTCCATTGTGCCTTTAATGTTATTTTTCTGTATTCCATGAATAAAAATTGTCGAAACCAAAACCTTAGATTGACATATGCAATTTTAAAGGAAATTTACCTTAAAAATCAAGTATGATAAACAAGGGATACTTACTCATAAAACCAGACAAAGTGGATGGATTTTATTAAGAATGGTAGTTCTCCACCATCCCTCAAGCTCAGACCTTTTAGTGAATGTGGCCACAAACTCAGCCAGTTCCAGCCATTTGGCCAGATCAGAACTTGGAGAGTTTTTTGCTATGCTCTTTAACGCCCCAACCACCTGCCCTCAACCACACACTCCGCCTCATATCTGTCCCAACATGCCCATAGTGGCATGCAGGTCGGTGAATGCCAGGAACTGCCAGGGACAGGGAGATTCATGTGGTTTCTCCACCAGAAAACTGTTGGAGCAGCCATAACAAATCTCCCCCAGTGACTGGTAATCTTCTTGTATCTGTTATATATGGGGCCAGATGTATCCCTTTTTTTTTCTGTTGATTTGTTGTTTTAGAAAAGAGTTTACTACACACTCTCTTCCCCCTCTTCTCCCCGATGCCAATCTTTTTCAAGCTTGACACATCAAGATCGTTGAAAAAAAAGAGTTATAGAAAGCAACCAGGAGCGTTAATTATTCCCGACTCCTGAAAGATGTCACCTCCCTCTCCAACATGCAAGAGGGAGGTATTTATCACACGGATACATGAATTTTCGCCTTTCTATGACATCACCTCACTTCCCAGCATGGGGGAGAGAGAGGCAAGACTTATTTTTGGAGCTGATGTATTTGCATAGGAAAATACTTCTATAGATATCTTTATTTGCATAGCAAGCGATGAAAAATTATGTTTACCCTTGTTAATAATTGAAAGGGTAAACAGAGATTGTCCTCCACGGATTAATACTCTAGACAACCAACATGTATTATTCATCCAATGAAGTGGTAATACTGACAACAGATCTATAATTACAGCTGTACCCCCAAGTGTCTCCAATGTTAAGTGTATAATGGCAGTTCATTCTCTTGAGTTTCTAGAAATCTCAGATGAGTGTTCAGAAGCATCAATTCATTGTCAAATAGGATATATAGGGCCAGTAAGTATATAGCAAATCATACATCAAGTCCCCAGATCATTTAGTTATACACCAATTTCCATTAATAGTTTTATTGCGCCATTAATTCTACTTTTCCTAGCATCCGCCGATGTGCTTCTCGTGGTAGAATAAGGCAACGACATTAGTGCCAAGATCCATAAATGATTTGCCATTTTCTTCAGATACAGAACAAACCATACTACATAATTAGCCATTATTATTGTAATACACTGAATAAGATGAGGGAACATTGCTACTTAGATGTAGCACTGTTTACCATATTGTGGACATAATAGTCTATTGCTATCTATGCTCATGAGGCTGCTGTTTAGCATACCACTAAATATTGTTGAAAAGAGCTCAAACAAAACTGAAAAAGAAAAATATACTTTTAATCCATAAGTTAATGAGGAACATAAAGTCAAAGGCAGGAAGCTCGTAAATATTATGTGTATATTAAAATCAGTTTTACTGCATTTTTGGAGTAAAAAAGTCACAAAAAAGTCTCATTCCGCCACTTCACTATTCTGACGTAAACACAGAACTACTGCTAGGGCAACTCCATCCCAAGCCACATTCATCACTTGTGAATTTAAAAAATTGCATAGTTACTCCAGTCCCCTGCTAGCATACAGTATGTGCTGGATCCTTTTACAAATTTTGCTAATTTTTTGCAACTTTTTGAAAAAAAAAAACCCCAGACAGCATGTAGAGTATCAGAACATTTATTCAAGGGCCAAAGCCACTTTAATGAATCTGATGGGCAGGGGTGCACCAAAGACAGACATAAAACTTTCCCAAAGAGCCTGTCTAATTATAAATAATGTCAATAATACCGTATTTTTATACTTTGGTGTATGGAGCTGTGTAAGTTGTAATGTTTTGTGGGAAAATCTGGCACTTTCATTTCTACCATTTGGGTACTGTATGATTTATGTCTATTTTTATATCAGTTCTAGGAAAAGAGGGGAGAATTTCATTTTTGTTTTTACTGTATTTATAGACCCCCTAAAGTACTTTAACCCTTGGTGATCTGATAGCTCCTAACAAATACTGAAAAACTAATATATTGCAGTAGACGGCAGTACAGGCAGTCCCCGGGTTACATACAAGATAGGGTCTGTAGGTTTGTTCTTAAGTTGAATTTGTATGTAAGTCTGAACTGTATATTTTATCATTGTACCCCTAGCCAGAACTTTTTTGGTCTCTGTGACAATTTTATTTTAAAAATGTTGGGTTGTCATAGGAATCAATATTAACACTAAAGCTTCATTGCAGACACATTTGGTGACTGTTATAGCTGTTTATTGTAGCCTAGGACTAAAGTACAATAAATTACCAATATCCAGAGGTCCGTTTGTAACTAGGGGTCGTATGTAAATCGAGTGTTCTTAAGTAGGGGACCGCCTGTACTGTAGGTGATCTGTTCCAGCATGTAATACACAACCAAGTGCTTTCGGCAGCGCCCAGACACTATGGATTGGGCTCAGTCTCTGGGCCTTCTCTTTATTCTCTAATTCTTTAATTTTTCTATTCTGGTTAACAGACAACGGTGGAATTAAAAGCTGCTTGACCTCAGTACAAAATCATAACCAGACCCCTGCCTATCTATGGTACTGGTTATATCTTATTTCAGTAAGCCCTTTATGGGCCCACTAGAGTTCATGGGCCTAGATGTACCAGCACTCTTTCCACCCCCTCAAGTTATGCCTATATATATATATATCAAGTATATATATACCCCCTTGAGGGGGTGGAAAGAGTGCTGGCTGGTACATCTAGGCCCAGGAACTCTAGTGGGCCCATAAAGGGCTTACTGACATAAGAATGAACCAGCACCATATACTATATATATATATATAATATAATATATATATATATATATATATATATATATATTTGTGGGGAATTGCTCTGGTAGTTGACTGGTAGCAGTGCGGAAGCAGTGACACACGCAGGTTAAAAAAAGTCCAACGTATGTTTATTCACACTTGCAAAACAGAACACAAATTCAGCCTTGGCTTAGGCACATGCAAAAACATTATAAAAGTATTCCTGCCCCGGCTAGGCGCGCTGTCTATACATTTGGAGGACCCTAGCTATCCAGGACCAGGCTGCCTGGCACACGCTCTTGGCCAGCAGCAAGACAGGAGGCTCTCAGTTACCTTTGCTGTCAGAATGCAATCTCCCTTCAGCTCTCCATAGGGCCTCTCCTACTGCTTCTTGCCTGCAGACTAAATCAGACCCTAACGAGGCCTGTGACCTGCACCTGTGGCTAACAAAAGCCCAGGACCGAAGCCCGGGTGGAGTAGGAGTCCCACCAACCAGCCTACCCCTACTCCATAATAGCAGGCCCAGTACGGACATTACCAATGTGTCTGTGTTAGCTAGGCCAACACAGACAAAACAGACTATTCCTGCTTATCATGTCTCATTAACCCTTGGGTTACGCAGACAAACCCAGGGCTTTACCACTGTTTTTATCTGCCTAAGACAGATAGCGGTTCCCACACACACCTCTCACTTTCTCACATACCCCTCCCCCTCAGTTCAGACCCACTGGGTGAACTCCTGACATTCACAATGCGTTCGGGACAAGGCATCCGCATTGCCCTGTAGCTTCCCGGCTCTGTGCTCCACCATGAAACTGAAATTTTGGAGGACAAGAGCCACCTAGTGACCCTGGCATTCTTCTCCTTAGTTCTACTCATCCACGTGAGAGGAGAGTGGTCCGTTATGAGACGGAACTGTCGTCCCAGCAAGTAGTACGTAGGACTCTAATGCCCACTTTTCGCCAGACATTCCTTCTCTACGATACTGTAATTTTTCTCTGCTGGCGTGAGCTTCCTGCTCAGGTAGGTAATGGGGTGTTTCTTCTCTCCTTCACCTCCTGAGACAGGACAGCTCCCAGCCCTACATCTGACGCATCCGTCTGTAACATAACTCTTTCTTGAAGTTTGGCGTAATGATATGGGAGATCCACACAACGCGACTTCAAGGCCTGAAAAGCACCTTCTGCTTGTTCATTCCACCGCACCGTGACAGGCCTTTTACCCTTCAGCAGGTCTGTCAGGGGAGCGGACATGGTGGCAAAGTTTGGTATAAATCGTCTGTAGTACCCTACAATGCCCAGGAACGCCCTGACTTGCTTTGTGCTCACTGGTTGAGGCCAACCCTGTATAGCATCAATCTTGTTGATCTGAGGTTTAATTATACCTCGACCGATCACATACCCCAAATAGTGTGTCTCCTCCATTCCTAGCGCACACTTCTTGGGGTTTGCAGTCAGGCCCGCTGCCCTTAGAGAGTTCACTACGGCCTGTACCTTGGCCAAGTGACTCGCCCAGTCTTGGCTGTAGATGATAATGTCATCCAGATAGGCGGAGGCGTATCTCCTATGTGGCTTTAACACTATGTCCATTAACCGCTGGAAGGTAGCGGGGGCCCCATGAAGCCCAAATGGTAACACAACATAGTGAAAAAGGCCCTCAGGGGTGATAAAGGCTGTCTTTTCTTTAGCCCTATCTGTCAGGGGTACCTGCCAATATCCTTTAGTTAGATCCAGGGTGGTGAAGTACCGAGCACCCCCTAGTCTCTCAATAAGCTCGTCCACCCGGGGCATGGGATAGGCATCAAACTTAGACACCTCATTCAATTTTCTAAAATCGTTGCAAAATCGCAACGTCCCATCCGGTTTGGGAATTAGAACAATTGGACTGGCCCACTCACTTTTGGACTCCTCAATTACCCCTAGCTTCAGCATCTTCTGAACCTCCTCTGATATGGCCTGTCTACGAGCTTCAGGGACTCTGTACGGCCTTAATCTTACCTTTACCCCTGGCTCAGTGACAATGTCATGTTTAATTACAGATGTGTAGCCTGGCAACTCTGAGAACACATCTGTATTCCTTACTACAAACTCTCGAGCCTCTCGCTGTTGCTCTTTGGTAAGGGTATCGGCTATTCGCACTTCTGCCTCCGGCACAGGCTTATCTGCAGCCTGTGAGGGTAGCGCAGGAGGTGGACTAGCCAGAACCATCTCTGTATGCAGACTCTCTCTGTCTTTCCAGGCCTTCAACAGATTTACATGATAAGTCTGCTCGGGTTTTCTCCGTCCGGGCTGACGTATCCTGTAGTTCACCTCTCCTATTTTCTCTATAACCTCATACGGTCCTTGCCATTTAGCGAGAAACTTACTTTCGACAGTGGGGACTAGCACCAACACACGATCACCGGGACTAAAGCTCCTAACTTTTGCTGACCTGTTATAAACCCGGCTTTGAGTCCTTTGTGCCTCCTCCATATGCTCCTTCACTATGGGCATGATGGCCGCCACCCTGTCCTGCATATCTGCGATATGGTCTATTACACTTTTGTGGGGGGTGGGCTCTTGTTCCCATGTCTCCTTGGCTATGTCCAGGAGACCCCTGGGATGTCTGCCATACACTAACTCAAACGGTGAGAACCCAGTAGAAGCTTGTGGGACCTCTCGGATGGCGAACATTAAATATGGCAATAGTACATCCCAGTCCTTCCCATCCTTGTTTACCACCTTTTTTAGCATACTCTTTAAAGTTTTGTTGAACCGTTCTACCAATCCATCCGTCTGAGGATGGTACACAGAGGTGCGTAACTGTTTAATGTTAAAGAGCCTACATAGCTCCTTGGTGACTTTTGACATAAAAGGAGTCCCCTGATCTGTGAGGATCTCCTTGGGAAGTCCCACCCGGCAGAACATGGCAAACAACTCTTTAGCAATTAGTTTCGCCGAGGTGTGCCGCAGTGGGATGGCCTCAGGATATCGGGTAGCATAGTCCATGACTACCAGGATATTCTGATGCCCCCGAGCAGATTTAACTAAAGGACCGACCAAATCCATGGCGACCCTTTCAAAGGGTACCTCAATAATGGGCAGAGGTACCAACGGACTTCGGAAGTGTACCATGGGAGCATGCAATTGACAATCAGGGCAAGTTTCACAATACCTTTTTACCCTATCGTACACTCCGGGCCAATAAAAACGCTGCAAGATGCGTTCCAGAGTTTTTGTGGTACCTAGGTGCCCTCCCATCACATGCTTATGTGCAAGGTCTAACACCATCTGACGATATGGCTGAGGCACCATTAACTGCTCCCGGGTTTCACCGTGGACCTTATCAATGCGATACAATAACTCCTAATTTACCACCACTCGAGGGAACAACTTATCCGCACCTGGGTGCTGAGGTACACCATTAATCTCTACCACATTTTCTCTGGCGCGGACCAGAGTGGGGTCCTGGAGTTGTGCAGTACCAAAGTTGTCACGGGATACCTCCAAATCCGACAACTGCGGTCCTGTCACTACCTCCTCAGTTTCGCCTGCCATAACATCTAGGGGAAACATTACACTTCCATCTTCTGTGGCGGTCACCCCTACGGCAGGAACTCCAGAATCTGGGTCATCAGGCTCGGGTTCAGAGATCTGACCAGACAACACAGGAGAACAACCCCCCAACTCTTGGTTTCCCCGCCATAGACTCCAGAACATGGGGAAGTCCCGTCCCAAAATAAGATCATGGGGCAAGTTCATGACAACCGCTGCCTCATGTAGCGTCTCTCCACAAGATGTCTGGAAGTTAATAACTGTGGTGGGGTAGTCCTTTACGTCCCCATGGATGCACAGGACTCCAACTGTGCGCCCTGTGACCGCCTTGGGGTCTGTGAGTGACCCATTAATCAAGGTCACCCGACTGCCTGAGTCCAGCAGGGCCAACGCTGGATGCCCTGCCACAGTCACCCGGCACAGGTGGCGCTCATCAGCAGAGTCGGGGCTAGTAGCTGTGTAGACAGGGGAAGCATAGAGAGAAACCCTTCTGGCGGAACTGCAGTCCATGGGCTCTGAGTAATTGGGGCAATGGGCTGCAATATGACCTGGCTCATGGCAGGTCCAACAGGTGGGAGCCTCCCCCCTCCTCCGGGTACTTCCCGGACATTAGGCGTTGTCCTGCCCCGGGAATTTGTGGGTGACAAGACCTTCCGTGCCTTAAGGCCTGTCTTGGTATAAGGGGCTTTCTTTGTTAGGGCCTGGGTGGCACAAAACCTCTCCACCAACCCCACCAGCGCATCGGCATCAGACGGGTCCCCGTGTCCCACCCATTGTTGGATCTCACCCGGCAAGGCCCTCAGGAAACGGTCCAAAACAACCTTCTCGACCATCTGGGCTGGGGTTGATGTCTCCGGCTGAAGCCACTTGCGGACCTAGTGAACAAGTTGGTGCATCTGCCCCCTCGGTGGTAGCGCCTCCTGGTATCTCCAGCTATTCACTCTTTGAGCGCGTAGATGCTGATCCACTCCTAGTCGGGCCAAGATCTCTGCCTTTACCCTGGAGTAGTCCCGGGCATCCTCCTCGCTCAGGTCGTAGTATGCCTGCTGGGGATCAGCGACGAGGAAGGGGGCCAACACCTCTGCCCAGTGTTGCTGTGGCAACCTCTCTCGGGTGGCCACCCTCTCAAAGCCTGTCAGATAGGCCTCCACATCATCCTCGGCGGTCATCTTGGTCATAGCTTTGCGGACCTCTTTCCTGGCGTCCTTCACCGTCATTTCTGGGACAGTCCTTTGCTGAGCAGCGGTCAGGGCTGTTATCTGCTGGAGCAGCAATCTGTTTGTCTCATGCTGCTGCACGTTGGACTGGACAAGCTGCTTGATTAACTCCTCCATGGCTGTGGCTTGCAGCTTCAGTGCTGTCAACTTCCAGGACATGCACTAGTGTATACTTCACTGCACTTTGCCTGCTCCAATCCACCATATGTGGGGAATTGCTCTGGTAGTTGACTGGTAGCAGTGCAGGAAGCAGTGACACACGCAGGTTTAAAAGTCCAACGTAAGTGTTTATTCACACTTGCAAAACAGAACACAAATTCAGCCTTGGCTTAGGCACATGCAAAAACATTATAAAAGTAATTCCTGCCCGGCTAGGCGCTGTCTAATACATTTGGAGGACCCTAGCTATCCAGGTACCAGGCTGCCTGGCACACGCTCTTGGCCAGCAGCAAGACAGGAGGCTCTCAGTTACCTTTGCTGTCAGAATGCAATCTCCCTTTCAGCTCTCCAGGTAGGGCCTCTCCTACTGCTTCTGCCTGCAGACTAAATCAGACCCTAACGAGGCCTGTGACCTGCACCTGTGGGCTATACAAAAGCCCAGGACCGAAGCCCGGGTGGAGTAGGAGTCCCACTACCAGCCTACCCCTACTCCATAATAAGCAGGCCCAGTACGGACATTACCAATGTGTCTGTGTTAGCTAGGCCAACACAGACAAAACAGACTATTCCTGCTTATCATGTCTGCATTAACCCTTGGGTTACTGCAGACAAACCCAGGGCTTTACCCACATGTATTTCATCTGCCTGTAAGACAGATAGCGGTTTTCACACACAACACCTCTCACTTTCTCACAATATATATATATATACTTCCCTCCCTACCTTTACTCATAAGAAATTAGAAACCTTAACCAAATTGAGCCATGCACCAATGTAAGAATGGAGACATAAGAAATTTAATATTTTTATTTCTGCAAATAATACAAATCATATATATATATATATATATATATATATATATATATATATATGTGACAATAATTTCCAATGTTATAATAAAAATGGGTATTTTCCTTGTCTTTCAGAGCTGTCAGACAGTCATCACTACATGACAGTTGTTTTACTAGGGTCAATTGCTTTTGCATGCTTCATAGTATTTATGTCTTACTCACTGGCACGGTAAGTACCTTGGACCTAATAAACATTGACCCCGCCTATTTTCAAAGAAAACTGATTTTCCTTCAAGGCATTGTTGTTTTATGTGTACTATAATATTTATCTAGATATAGATAAGAACATTTCATAATAGTAAATACCACGAATGTGACCAGCAAATGGACTAGGAAAAGCCCTAAGGTCACTATGATCACTTTATTTTTTGTCCCAGGTGCCTCTCTTAAGCGTCAGTCAGTTATGAATCTGGCAAGCATGTGCTAAGAGGAAGATGAGTATGAAGGGCAGCAGAAATGGGTTAGTGGTAGCAAAAGATGGAAATTTTAGAGACGTGCAAACTAGAGATGGTTAATAGTGACCTGGTTACTAAAAATGTCCTTTATAAATTTCCTATTTTTTTATATAGCTTTATTTCTGCCACAAAGCTCCAAATGACCTGGCTAATGTTCTACAGAACTGCTTCCTACAGTTACTTCTAAGAGGTGCTAAGGAGCTAACTGCATACTTTTTACATGGTGTTCTTGACTGATTTGAAGGAAAAAAATCTTACATTGCTAAATGTTTTATGTCTGCTGGCATAGATCAAAAGCCCACTATGTATTTTCCAGATTGAT
Source organism: Engystomops pustulosus (assembly GCA_019512145.1). NCBI lineage: Eukaryota > Metazoa > Chordata > Amphibia > Anura > Leptodactylidae > Engystomops > Engystomops pustulosus. The sequence continues at coordinate 170,273,030 of CM033641.1, forward strand.
ACTCTTTTTCCTGCTAATCTCGAAATTTCTTTCAAGTATAATTGGAAAAGAATGTCTTTAAATCTAAATGAAGGGGAACGGCATCCTAGACATGTGAACTTCATGGAATTCCTATCATGTGATGATTCAAAGTATTAATGTGCTTCTGTGGTTTACTTATGGGAAGCATTTTGTACTTTCTTTGCATTATTAGGTTGTGAAGATTTCACATCATGGCATAATATAATAGTTTAATAAAGTATATGATCTTAATCATTACGTACTCTAGCTCACAGGGCTATTTCTATTGTTTCAGCTGACCATGTTTTTGCTATGTAATGACTTATAATATCTCATAATAAGCATTTAACCAAATTCACTGAAATGTAATCATATTCTGCTTTTTGCAGGTGCAGCAATAGCTAATAGGGGCATTGTAGATGAACAGTAAGTTGCTCTTTTATTCTCTCTTGCACTTTCAATATTAAATGGGTTGTCAGAGGTAAGAGAAAAGTGTCTGCATTTGTTATCCAAAAAAATGCACCATACTTAGCCATGACTGGTCTGATATTCAAGTGAAATGAGCTTACCTGCCATACCTAGGACAGCTCTTTAACAAGAGTAGTAATGTTTTTTGAGAAAAACATAGACCCTTTTTTTCTCCCAGACAACCCCTTTAAAAAGAAGTAATATGAAGTGGGTCTGTTTATTTTTAGTTTAAGCTGAGCTACATTAATCATATAAAAATAAGTCTACTTATGTGTGCTAAAAGTAGAAGTAGTATATGGTTAAAGCATAAACTTTATTTGCTTGCTCTTGCATGCTCATAAAATATTAATGTTGAACGAAGGACTGTGATAAAGTGTATGATTGGCATGAATCCTTGCATTCTTTCCTGATGACTAGTACCATTCTGAGAACAAATTCAGACTAATAGCTCTGGATTGCTGAACAATGGTTTGACTTTTTTACTCCAACACTGCATACCAGGTACATAGTAAGGAGTACACATGGATCGTCTTGTGGAGGGGTTTATTAAAATAAAGAATGGACTCAAAAAGGCATCACTAAAATCCTACAGAATACAAAAAAATCCATAAGGAGAACCTGTCAGAAAAATTTGGGACAATAAACAATGTATATGCTCTCATAGATCAATGTTTAATCTATGAGATTCTTGATTCTCAGCTTGATTAGTTAACACTCAGTGACACATATATCCATCGCCGAGCTGTTGCCAGTTCAGCTCGTCATCGGAGCATCGGCATCATGAAACATGGGCCGTCAGCTGTAACTAAAGTGTTATTGGTTTGTCGGAACATGTGCCACAATTCTGTCCGACGTGCATCACAATTGTGTCTACAGCATAAACAAAGTGCATTTAAAAAAAAAATGGTGCACACTTCCAGAGCTGTGCAGGGGACACCATATTCATGAAGAATGTGCACCACAATTCATGAATCTGTCACACACTTGCACTGTTTTTGATAAATGTGGGCCACTCTATTTTATTCTGCTAAATTTGATAAGTGTAAGAAACAATGTGTAAATATGGTATTAACGTAATCGTACTGACCCATAGAAAGAAAGTCAAAAATCAATGACAGAATTGATGTTTTTCCTTCCACCCCTACAAAAAAAGTTAATAATTTTTAATTATTAGGAAATAGCCAACCTGAAAAATACATCTGATCCCACATTAATGAAAATACAAATATTTTATAGATTACTAAAAACCATTACATCCTAAAGGTCAAAATGGCTACTGCTTGGTCCTCCTTCCGTTCTGCATCCTGCTGTGCAGCCATACAACAAGAACAACTTTCTTTCATTTCCACAAAGTCACATGCAACAGTAGTTTCCCCAAATTTCTTCTCCTTGTCTTCTATTATAATAGTAACGTCCAACCTATCTCCTCGTGCAGCATTTTTTCCGCAGTGAATCCTCCTCTGGAAAATATCACTAAAGTGATGACCTGTATGGACTTTTGTACTCTACAAAAGTATTAGTAAAGGTTTGAAGAACACAAGTTGACCACATGTCGTTTATCGAACGTGTAAGATATAAGCAACAGTAGAAGAAGCTCTGTGGCCATTCATGCTTGAATCAATACAACAACACAGTACAAATAATCTTAACTTAACCCCGTACGAAAATGTAGGTACAGATTGGCTTGTACAACGCACCCCTGGATGTACATTTTCCTACTTAACTGCTCTCACTGCTGACAAATGGGACCCAAACCCATCATCTATAAATTTCCTGAAAAGTTAACTATACAGAAGGTGAGCCTATAAAAAAACTGTTGTAGAATAAGCCATTATTGATACATCTTTCTTAAACAGATGTAAGTCTGAAAGTGTAACTAAGTAAAACAAATATTGGCATTTACTATAACTATTACCTCAAACCACATATGTGAATGTTTTACTTTATTGCACAGTAATTTACTATTTGTGTTCATTATGATTTATTTGGTTATAGGGCACCTTAAATTTCATAGTGCTGTACAATCGAGAAGGGATTCACACACATTACATTGAGACAAGAACAATTGTACTTCCTAATATAAAAAATGCAGAGATCTGGAGCAAGTGGAAGGAGGACCCTGACCATGATGGTTCACAATCTATGGGAGGGAAGATGGACACACCATGGGGCAAATTTACTTACCCGGTCCCGTCACAATCCCCACGGAAGATGAAGTCCAGCGCGATTCGCGTAGCTCGTGCGCCCAATTTCCTGCATCCGTTGCTTCCCCGCCTAAGTCCGCCAGAGTTCACTTTCTTCTTCCCGGTGTATGTAAGTGTGTGTCTTGCGACACAATTTCCAATGTTAAATCTCTCCCCCCAATTTGCGTGAAAGCCGACGCTGATGCGCCAAAATCCGATCGTGTGCGCCAAAATCCCCTGTTAAATGCGGTTCAACTTGGAAATCGCTGGGAATTCTGATGAAAATGTGCTCTGCAGACCCTTAGTAAATGAACCCGATTGTGAGGGAGCAGTGCATTTATTAAAACAGAGGGGTTTTCAATTTACATTTGAAGGTTTTGAAGGAGGTTTTGATACATTGTGGAGAGATATCACCAGTGGAAAAGAGAAGCAGAGGGTCATAATGCTTGTTATTGGCACAAGAAGCATTTTAAGAGGGTTGTAAATTGCAATGATTACAAGATTTAGACTAAGTCGGCAATGGAGGATAGAGGTAATGTTGTGAATTTGTTTTTCAAATAACATTTTGAAAGCAAGCATAGGATTAGTGATTATCATATTTAGTTGGACTAGTACTTGGAAAAGTCCTTTTGTTCCCTTCCTGTTCACTTGTGGTTACATTCTGTTTGAGCACGTAAGACTTACACTAAGTAGAATGCACTGTAAGGCCAAGGTCTAGTAAGACCACTAGTCTGCAATTTATACATCCAAGACAAATTAGTTACAACTACCAGGTGTGAACAAATGGTTAAGTAGTAGTAAGTCTGTAGAAATCAGCAGGGAATTAGATATACATTTACACATACAATAACAAAGAAAGGTCCAGGTAAAAACACTATTGTAAAAGATAGCCAGGCCTTCTGGTGGCAAAGCAGTCATTCCCATATTTTCTTTTGTCTTTTAGGGTTAACTGAAAAGCCGTCCCAGAATCATCCTTATGAGACAATCTGAAGTTCTTTTTAATCCAGCAGAATGCAATTCAGTGCAATAAAATAAAATAAACCATGGACATTTTGCCAACTGTCTTCACATTTACTTTAGGTTATTTGCATTAAGAATATTGCTTTACCTGTATCAGTATTACTGAAATTTCAATTGCTAATAAGTGTCTGAAATCTCCATTATGGCACCTTCATTATGGTACAACAAAGTCTAGGACTAGAGACCAGAAAGATTTTTTGGCAATAGCTGCTCACTAACAAATCCTATTCATCTTAAAAATCCATTTATAGAGGGCAACTGAAGATGAAGGTGTTTAGCCCATGAAAATAGGCTCATATGTTGGTCTGATCCCAAGAGATGAACACACTGTCCATGATGGGTGTCCTTATACCATACAGAAATATGATGCATGGTGCCTACTGTCCGAACTGCCCTGCCGGTCCTATATTAACTGTTACTGCACTACTGTTGCATTTTGGCATATATTTCTGTATGATGCAAGGACTCTTGTCCTATGGAATGTGTTCAATGCATGATATCGGACCAGTATACAGGTTTGTTTCCATGGGCTGAACGTGTTAATCTGCAGATGGAGATAGTGCCATTTTCTCATTCAGATGCAAGCTGCACTTCAACAAATTGAATCGATGTTTATTCTTGTTGGAATGGTCTTCTTTTCCAGAGTGATAACATATATTTCAGAGTTATATTTGTATAGATAATGCAGTGCTGTAACTATATTTTATTTATTTCAAACAATAATTTTAATAAAAGTTTTGTTTAAATAATTTTTGTTTGTTTTTAGAATTAAATCCATTTGTAATGTCTTTGGGATTTGTGGCATCTTTTTGTTTGGATATGTGTAGACCTAGCAGAAGGTACTGTATATCTGTAAAATGTTACAGTCTTGAGTTTGTAGTTCTTCTTTTGGTTAAAATACTACTCCATTGATGTTGATGGATTTCCATTGATGTCGAATAGTTTGACCGTATTTTAACATTTTCAAGGCACGCTTATACAAATATAACAGAAATAATCCAGAAAAAAACATCAATTTCTTTTGTAGTCATAACCAAAGAATTACATTTTTAAATGAAAGAGAGAGTTCACCTATTGGATGATGTATATACAAATAAGTAATTAATGTAGATAAGATAGCTTATCCTGTACTCCAGTATATACAGTTGTACACAGAGAAACTAGAAAGCACCGTAGGAAGCTAGAAACAAACCGTATGAAGCGTGTTCTATCGCGAAACGGCCGTCGTTTAAGTTTTTTGTGATGTCCTGCATTTTTTGTCCTCCTCTTCCCTTTGCCTAAATGGCATGTCGCCATGTTTTTGTGAGCATATAAAAATAAATGCCTAAGAAGATCCCAAGGTGGTTCCATTTCTTTTTCTTCTTCTACATGCATGTGGAAACTAGTTTTACTGCAATGAGGAATAGAGCACCACAGCAACCTTAAAGAAACATCGTGATCTTCACTACTCCCATCTGTCACATATTTTATATATTCAACTTTGAGATAATGACTAGACCAGTCTGGGTCTGAAGCAGTAGCCAATCTATATACTTCTCTATTTTGTATGCTAGAAAGCACTAATGCTTATGGAAAAGTGAAGTGTTGCTCCAATCTAACAGAGCATGACAAGGACATTGCCCACCCTGCAAAGGTTTGTAACAGGTTTTTTTGTGACTATTTTTGTAAATAGTGAAAGTTAGTGAATGATAAATTATCCTTTTTTTTTAGCCTAGGATTACCCAATTTAAAGATGTAAATTGGAAGAGTCTTCTCATTGCAGTGAAATATCTCCAGCACTCATTTTTCTTTACCGACTCAACATTATAAGAATAGATCCACTGGAAAACCAGTTGACAATGCTAAGCGAATTCCTGCAGTCAGGGGTGGACTTAGAATTTAAAGTGGCCCTGGAAAAAACTGTAAAAGTGGCCCCATTCTATGGGCAGAGTCCAAACAAGTAGGCGCGATCATTTGATGTGGGTCGAGTTACTAAACTCCACACAAACTGTTGATGGTATTAATCAACATGTACAGCGCTGTGAAAGAGACTCATACTGCCTCCCTTATACAGGAATAAAGCTTCTTTTTTAAAAGAACACAAGTAAATACTGTCTTATATACACAAAAAACCCTACTACAATACCTTCTCCGATAAACAAGATTGTAATTACTATAATACTATAAGTAAAATATATTATAATACTGCATTCTATGTACAAGAATATAATACGATAATACTGCCCCCTGTGTACAAGAATATAACTACTATAATACTGCCCCCCATGTACAAGAATATAACTATTATAATACTGCCCTCCGTGTACAAGAAAATGACTTTTATAATAATGCCCTCTATGTTCAAGAATTAAACTACTATAATACTGCCCCCTATGTACAAGAATGTTACTTCTAAAATATTGCCCCCTATGTTCAAGAATATAACTACTATAATACTGCCCTCTATGTAAAAGAATATAACTACTACAATACAGCTCCCTATGTACAAGAATATAACTACTATATTACTGCTCCCTAGGTAGGAAATATAGCTAGGAAGCCAGCCCGACATAAGTGTAAAACCAGCCCCCCGGGTCAGATAGCCAGTCCCCCCAGTATACAGCCAGCCTGGCCCCACACCCAGGGTACAGCCAGCCTTTCCCCAGTATACAGCCAGCCTGCCCTCCCGGTATACAGTCACCCTCCCCCAGTATACAGCCAGCCTGCCCCCCAGTATATAGCCAGCCAGCCTCCCCAGTATACAGCCAGCCAGCACCCGCAGCCAGCGCCCCAGTAAAGCCAGTCAGTCTCCGCAGTATATATTCAGCCGCCCCAGTAAACGGCCAGCCAGTCCCCCCAGTATACAGCCAGCCTGCCCCCAGTATACAGCCAACAAGTCCCCTCAGTAGACAGCCAGCCCCCCCAGTATACAGCCAGCCAATCCCCTCAGTATACAGCCATCCAGCCCCCCAGTATACAGCTATGCTGCCCCCCAGTATACAGCCAACCTGCCCCCTAGTGTAAATCAGCTAGCCCCCCAAATGTACAGCCAGACTGCCCTCCAGTATACAGCCAGACCCCCAGTACAGCCAGCCAGTCTCCGCAGTATATATTCAGCCCCCCAGTAAACAGCCAGCCAGTCTCCCCAGTATACAGCCAACAAGTCCCCTCAGTATACAGCCAGCCTCCCAGTGTATAGCCAGCCCCCCAGTATACAGCTAGCCAATCCCCTCATTATACAGCCATCCAGCCCCCCAGTATACAGCTATTCTGCCTCCAGTATACAGTCAGCCTCACACCCAGTATACTGCCAACCTGCCCCCTAGTGTACACCAGCTAGCCCCCCCAATGTACAGCCAGCCTGCCCCGCTCCACTATAAAGCCAGCCAGTCCCCCTCAGTATACAGCCAGCCAGTCAGTACCTTCAGTATATAGCCAACCAAACCCCTGTACAGACAGTCCCCGGGTTACATACAAGATAGGGTCTGTGGGTTTGTTCTTAAGTTGAATTTGTATGCAAGTCGAAACTGTATATTTTATAATTGTAGATCCAGTCAAAAAAAATTTTGGCCCCAGTGACAAATGGAGTTTAAACATTTTTTGCTGTAATGGGACCAAGGATTATTAATAAAGCTTCATTACAGACACCTTACAGCAGATCATTGCAGTCTTCCTGGGATTAAATTATTTTTAAAGTAATACTGCAACAAATCACAGTGTCAGGTGGGTATGATAAGTCTGCCTAGAAGTCTCAACACCACTTCAAAGTCTCTTGGACATTCTAGCAGAGCAAATTAGGTTTCAGCTCAAGATGGAGAAGTGGGATAGAGAAAAGCAGATTACTGCAGGCAAATAAGCACAGAAATATGTAGTTTTGAGATAACTGACTTACTTCTATTGATTAGTGTTCTAGGAATGCTTTATTACAGGTTTCTTTTGTCTCTATGCAGGCAGAGGGAGGACAAGTTTGGGTTAGGCATTGATTGCCTGACCTGGACATAATGCCCGATTGGAGGCTAAACAGCCAATCTGGCAAATGGACGACCCTAGCAAATAGCCGTAGCTAAGGGGAACAGCAGAGGAACATATTTTTATGGTCTTTATAAAACAGGTAGTATCAGTTAGAAAGCTTAATGCTCCAGTGTTTTATGTTTTAAACAAACATTATATTTTAGGAAAAATTTTTATTGATTCTTATTCTTACTACTGACGTAGTAATTCTAAAGCAGAAAAGGAAGCCTGACATTTGCTAAAAATTACCTTTTTTTTTTGAACACTGGTGAGGCAGTATAAGCTTTTCTTATAAACACTGATACTTACCTGTTTTTAAAAAGACCCCATAAAAAAATATGTCTCCCTGCCTGTTTCCCCTTAGCTACGGCTATTTGCTAGGGGTCGTCCATTGAAGAGATTATGTTGCTGTTTGTTTTGTGTTCTTAGCTCCAACCGGGCATTTTATGTCCAGGGTCAGCCAATCAATGCCCTGAAAACACCCAAACGTTTTGTCCCCTCCCTCTTTGCCCCCTGATAGGACAAAAAAAAGACAAAAGCAAAACTCTTGTAATAAATGTACATTAAGTCTTCCTAGACAACTAATCAATGGAGAAAAAGTAAGTAACAAGTTAAGTCAGTTATCCCCTTCAAAAACCTACATATTTCTGTGCTTATTGTTGCCTGCAGTTAATCTGCCTTTTCTCTATCCCCATTCTTCACCACTCTATGTGAGCTCCGAAAAACTAACTTTTGTCATGCTTAGAATGTCCAAGAAAGGCTTCGAAAAAGTGGGTTGTTGTTGAGACTTCTAGGCAGATTAACTGAAATATCATTACCCACCTGAACACTGTGATTTGTTTGCAGTATTACTTTTAAAAATATTTAAATTAATATAATCCCAGGGGAAAGACTGCAATGATTCTGCTGTAATGTGTCTGGTAATGAAGCTTTTTTTATATAATCCTTGGTCCATTAGCGCAAAAAAAAAAATGTTTAAAACTCCATTTTGTCACTAGGGGCCCAAAATTTTTTTTGTGACTGATCTACATATAAAATATACAGTTTCGCACACTTATTGCATACAAATCATCACCTTAAGGAAGCAGTCAACCCCAGACGCCTAGTCCTTCGTTAGTCACTATGTAAACACCCGGGACTGGACTGTCTGAAATTTGTGTTATTTATATGCTTGGCATGTTTTTGTTTTGGACATTGGTGTTGGCTATATTATGAAGAGTACTGACTGCCTGGGCTTGGTATACGAGGGGGACTCTGGGCTTGGCTTTATTAGTGGAGCGTGGGCAGTCTGGGTGTACAGTTGGGGGGGGGCTAGCCATGGCTGTACCACTAAGGGGGCTAGTTGCTGTTGAGCAGTATACGGGGTGTGAGGTCCTGAACTGATTACTGGAGGCGCAGAAAAGAAATAGCTGTATACTGGGGGGACTGGATGGCTGTGTATTAATGAAGGGGGATTTGGCTAGCTGTATATTGCTGGGGGAGCCTGGCTATACACTGGGACAGAAGCCTGGCTGTATACTGAAGGTGGGCACTTTGTTGGCTGTAATAGCTGAGTGGGAGGAAGACTGGCTGGAGTCGTTTAACTGGGGGGCCTGAATATCATAAATACTTGGATGCGGTAGACTTGGCGTGGCTGTACTGTTGGGGTACCTGTGCGTATTACTTGTAGGGCAGTTTTGGCTGTTACATTTGGGGGCCTAGTGAACCACTGGACTTAGACCTTGGGGGCAGTTTGCTTAACTGGGGGGCAGCATAGCTGTATAATGAACTAATGGGGGGCCTGGCGATGGTGGCGGTATACTTGAGGGAATTGGTCCTGGCCTGCATACTGGGGGGGCTAGGGTTGTATACTAGGATAGGGGACTTTGTTTTGGCTGTATACTGGGGAAAGGGCAGCCTGGGCTGTTAGACGAGGGGGACTGGTGCTGCTGCCATGTTTACTGGAAGTCTGGGGGGTGAAATAATACCTGCGGGAAGCTGCTGGGCTTTGGTGATACTGGGGTCTGGCTGTTTAACTTGAGGGGCAAGTCTGGCTTAACATTATGGGGGCTAGCTTGAATTCATACCACTAGGGGAAGGTTGGGCAATGATGTGTATACTGGGGGGGCAGGCCATAGGCTTATACTAGGGGCTGGATGGCTCTATACTGAGGGGGATTGTCGGCTGGCTGTATACTGGGGGGGGTCTAACTGTATTACTGAAGGGACTTGTTGGTGCTGTATACTGGGGGGGACAGGCTGGCGTGTGTATACTGGGGGGACCTGGCTGGCCCGTTTTTTTTTTTTTCACTGGGTCGGGCTGACCTGGAAATATTACTGGCGGAGACTGACTGGCTTTAACTGGGGCCGCGCTGGCGCGCGGGTGATGGCTTGGTTTATCTGGGGTAGGGACTGGGCTGGCATATACTGGGGGGCCAGGTTGGTTTGTAAAACCTGAGGGACATGTGCTGGCTGATAATCGGGGGAGGGTGAATGTTATAAACGTGGGAGAGGCCAGGGCGCTTGGCTTTGTATATTATCCAAACTGGGGAAAAAAGGCTGGCTGTACCCTGGGGTGTGGGGCAGGCTGGACTGTATACTGGGGGGGACTGGCTATCTGACCAGGGGGGGCTGGGTTTACACTATGTCGGGCTGGCTTCCTAGCTATATTTCCTACTAGGGAGCGTAATTAGTAGTTCATATTCTTGTACATAGGGAGCTGTATTGTGTAGTTTTATATTCTTCTTACATAGAGGGGCGTTATTAGTATTATAAGGTATTATAGTTAGTTATATTCTTGAACATAGGGGCAATATTTAGAAGTAACATTCTTGTACATAGGGGGAGGATTATAGTTAGTATTATTAACATATTTAATTCTGAACATAGAAGGGGCATTATTATAAAAGTCATTTTTATGTACAACGGGAGGGGCAGTATTATAAATAGTTATATTCTTGTACAGTGGGGGGGAGTTATATTAGTAGTTATATCTCTTGTACACAGGGGGCAGTTATTATCGTATTAATTCTTGTACATAGAATGCAGTATTATAAAATATTTACTTCTAGTATTATAGTAAATACAATCTGTGTATCGGAGAAGGTTATTGATAGTAGGGTTTTTGTGTATATATAAGGACAGTATTTTACTTGTGTGTCTTTTTAAAAAAGAAGCTTTATTCCTGTATAAGGGAGGCAGTATGTTAGTATGGTCTTTCACAGCGCTGTACATGTTGATTATACCACAACAGTTTTTTGTGTGGAGTTTAGTAACTCGACCAACATCCAAAATGAAATGTCGCGCCTACTTGTTTGGACCTCTGCCACATAGTGAAATGGGGCCATTTTACAGTTTTTTTTCTAGGGCCACTTTTAAATTCTAAGTCCACCCCTGATGCCAGGAATCGTCTCTTCGAATTGTCAACTGGTTTTCCAGTGGACTATTCTTATAATGTTTGAGTCGGTTAAAGAGAAAAATGAAGTGCTGGGAGGATATTTCACTTGCCAATGGTTACTGGGGGAGCTGTTCCCTGTCTGGACTACATTCAATGGGGGCCTCCACCATATTTTGCGCCCAGGGGCCCCCACCAACCTTAATCCGGCCCTGCCTGTATATGTGAGCAAAGTACTGCAACTCCTATCCTATATATATATGGGCACAGTAATACTACTCTTAGAGCACTTTATTACTACTCATATCCAGTTCAAATGGGCACAGGCCAGTACTACTACTCATCAATAAATACCAGGTTGATGGATATAAATAGAAGATGTTTATGTCATATCTGTCAACAGTACTTTTATTGATTTTATGATTTACAAAGTTTATGGCCTCTCTAAAGTAGGTGGAGTTATCACTAAGATGGCCGCCACTGGAAACTTCAAGTCCCAAGATCCTTTAGTTCTCAGTAACTCAGCCTCCCTCTTATGCTCTGCTAACAGTGATGATATAACAGACTTTCTTGCTCTGTTACCATAGTAATGATGCCATCACCACAACACTGTCCATACTGGATGCACTGCAACCAACAGACTACAGCCAAACATAGTGGTGATCACATGACCAGCCCAGGCAGCTACAGGACATGTGACCCGCAGCCATCTTCTGTTCTGCAACGGACCGCGCGGAGGAAATTAACGGACTGATTAAAGGGCCAGTAGCATTTTAATTCTTCATTACAGTCTATGTCACCAGCATTTTCTGCTAAGGGGAGCAAAATTTTAAATAACAACTAATTACATATTAGCTTATATTTTGAGTGCCCATTTGTATATGAATTATGCTGATTCCTGGAATACCCCTTTAATGACTACTCCACAAGCACTAACCAACCTGGTTACAGGTATTATTCAGGGACATCGTAACTGCAGAAGAACTGAAAACCCTGCAAGGGTGTGGAGAAGAGTCAAGTTAGGATGTCATCTCCTGGTTTAATTCATGTCCCATACTTCAGGTACTTCAATACAAGTCTGGTTGGCAGCTGCTGAAGGTAGCTTATGATGACATACTTGTCCAGTATAAATTTATTCAACCCCAGAAGGGGCAGGTCAACATGATTATTTTCCACCCTGTGACTTCTTACAGATCATATCTATGTAGCTTTGAACCTCCCAGAGTAAAGAGCATTATACGGGCTGACACCATCCTGCATAACAGGTTGATGCAAACTTGTTGCCAAAATCTACATGACAGGTCTCCTTAACCCCTTAACGCTGAAGCCACTTTTCACCTTCCTGACACGGCCCATTTTTTCAAATCTGCCCTGTGTCACTATAAATGGTTATAACTTCGGAACGCTTTAACATATCCAAGTGATTTTAAAATTGTTTTTTCGTGACACATTGTACTTCATGTTAGTTGAAAAAGTTTGGTGGTATGTTTTGCATTTACTTATGAGAAAATCAGATATTTGGTGAAAGTTTTTGATTTTCGAACTTCAAAATGTTCTACTTTTTCCATACCTAGTCATAACCGCAAAAATACTTAATAACTAACATTCACCGAATGTCTTCCTTATGTGGACATGGTTTTTTATGCATACTCTTATTTTTGTAGGATGTTATGGGGCTTTGAACGTTAGGTGCGATTTTTCACATTTTCATTAAAAAAACGCAAAATCCTGCTATTGAGGGAGCTGCTCCGGTTTCAAATCACTTCGAGAAACCTAAATAAAAGTAAAACCCCATAAATTACCCCATTATAGAAACTACACCCCTCAACGTACGTAAAACAACTTTTATGAAGTTTGTTAACCCTTTATTTTTACAGGGGTTAAAACAAAATCGGATGCAATTTTGAAAGTGAAATTTTTTGGCTAAATGTTTTTCAAAAAATGTACAAATTTTCAGTGGATAAAATACCAACACTCCACAAAATTTGATACCCAATCCCTCACGCGTATAACAATACCCCATATGTGGTGGTGACCTGCTGTATGGGCACACGCCAGGGCATCAAAGAGAAGCTGTGCCATTCAGAGCAGATTATGCATTGTCACTTCTTTAATTTGGCTAATACAATCTTTATTTTTTGGGCAATTGGACATATAAGGGCTTTTTTTGTGACATGAGATGCACTTTACAATACTTCATTTTAGTGGGTCCATAATGTTTCTGAGTTATTGTACGGATTGTTACGGACACGACGATCCAAATATGTCGTTTTTTGGCGATTTTGTGTTTTTCTCACTTTATTGCATGTGTATAGGGAATTTTGTGTTTAGGGCACTTTAACATTATTTAATTAATTCTTTTTATTAAAAAATGTTTTATTTAATGTTTTTAACTTTTTTAAATTTACTTTTACAGGTAAGCTTGAACAAGCAATCCTGACCGCTTGTTTCAAGCTATTCTTCACATTACACAGTGTAATACAACACACTGAGCATGCAGCGCTGTTCAGTGTGTTACACAGCCGCGAAGGCACGGACCCGGCTCCCGAGGAGATCACAAGCCGGCACTGGCATTTCCGGGGCTGCGATCGGAACAACGGACCCCCGGTAAGCGCCGTGGGGGTTGGGGGGGGTTGGGGTTCGATTCACTCTAAAGCCCCCAACACCCTGTGTTAGGGGTTAACACCCTGTTAGAGGCAGGTGTCGGCTATACATTAGCCGACAACCGCTGCTTCGGGGCCCAGCTCCGTTCAGGAGCCGGGGCCAGAAGCATGACGCGGTGCAGTACTATTACGTCAAATGTCGGGAAGGGGTTAAGGAAACCTTCCTCTTAAAAGTGGTAGTTCTTACACACAGATACATGCACCAGCTCAGGGTGAGCTGGTGCCGTGAGCATATTTTTCATTAGTAGAATAAACACATAATCACAAATACGGCGCCTGTGCTGCGCCGGATTCTGAAGTGCTGGAGAGCCAGTGACGTCATTGAGCTCCCCGGCACACTGGCGCCTGCGCAATTACGCACGGGGAAACAGGCCGTGCAAAGTTGCGCAGGCGCCAGTGTGCCGGAGAGCTCGGTGACGTCACCGGCTCTCCAGCACGTCAGAATCCGGCGCAAGGTGTGCCATGCGGCGATAGAAATGTTAATATAACTTATATATATGTGTGATACTGGGTTTATTCTACTAATGAACTTATTCCACCCTGAGCTGGTGCCATGTATCTGTGTAGCACCTTAAGTGGAAGGTTCCTTTAAAAAAAGATTAAAGCAAAGCGCATTGGTTTCTTTTGGTGACCAGGCTGTACCCCCCATTATCATCCTTTCTAGGTTTAGTGTTTCTTTAAAAGTGAAAATTGTGCACAAAAACTTACCGATCTGCTATTGCCTTGGCCATAAATAATCTTCAGCAATATACTGTGCAAATGCAATAAGTCCACCAGCTTGGTCAAAAATCTCTTTCCTCATTAACACGACATTCCTGTTACACACTTGATACCGTAACGTTGGCAGAGATGTATGACCTTGGATGGAAGTTCCAAATAAACCTAGACAACAAAAAGCAGCAAATGTTACGTGCATCAGGTAAACTTAACATTATAATAATGAAACATCTATTTCTCAAATTTAATTTCAGTTTTAAGTCAGTAGAACTAGCTACCACATACTTAATAAAAGTTAGAGTGAAAGTTTTTTCGGTATATTGTAATTTGGCAGGTGCTGTTGATGGATTGCAGTTTCTATACTGTGGAAGTAAGGTGTGAACAAAGCTTATCACTTCAAACTCAACACACAATACGGGGCAGGTGACCAGTCCACTACTTCTAGGCCCATCATTAAAGTAAAAGTTAACTCTAGGAAAGACTTTAAAATGATCTTCTTACCATCACCATGAAGGTTAAAGAAGACAAATGAAACTGAAACCAGATGTTGTCAAACAGGTTGGGGACAAGTCACCATGGAGGCATTTTTTTTTTAAATGCTTTCTGAAACTAGGCCACCACAAAGTCTGACTATGTAAAGATTGTGTGTTGAGGTGCAGCAGAAGCTGCACTCCGGGCCTGACAATGACTTCAGGAGTCCTGATACTGTGAAAGAATGCAATGACACTATGCAGTGCACAAGGGATTGTAGGATCATTTCTCTATCAGGGGCCATGGGAGGGGTTGAAAGAAGGCCATCACTGGAGACTATGTTCCATCTCTATTATACTAAGAATTCATAGAAATTCTATATAACTAGAAATAAGTATTCAACCTCCAGAAAATGCTTAAATATAAAAAATAAATAAATCAGGTTCCGACAAGTAACATATGCATAGTTAAACAATACACAGCCATATTTAAGTACATGACATCATTCTTTAAAGTGAATGGTGGGGAAGGGGGCTTGCCCGATTTTGGAATGTGTAACCATTCTAGTTACACACCCACATGCCTCAGTTACCTCATAGAACTTGTTTTTCATCTTCACTCCAGAGAACACGTAATCATCACATGCTCAACACCCGGCTTACCTGCTCTAATGTAGCTGCAAACACCCTTGCCTGTCTGCCACATAAGGAAGCCCATGGACCAAGCCAACTTTTTCTGTCATCTGATTAGCCATGTCTGTCAGGGTGTCTGGTTTCACTGTTATAATAGGGGAAAAAAATAAAATTTATAATGTTTGACAATAAGAAGTGCAGCACAGGTTTATCCCAGCGCTGGCAATCACAGTTTCAAAGCCAGAACCAGCTACATCATAAAAAAAAAAAAAAAAAAAAAAAAGTTTCCTGCACCCCTTGGTATGCTATCAAAAAAAAAAAAAAATTAAAAGAATGCAACCAGGAAAAATGTCATTGCTAGTCAAAGGGGCCAAACTTATACAATATGTTTTTGTAGGCACCTACAGAAATGCACCCTCTCTTTAAATGGCAATGTGTACATTAAGTATATCTGATATCACAAGGAACAAGCACAAAACAAGGAAGATGAGTTAATGTATATGCCTGCCAAGAATAAAACAGCCGACAAACTTCCTTGACTTGACGACTGCCTTGAGGTTTGCAAGTACAGGTTCACCATTTATAAAAGCAAAACAAGAAGGAAGTAGAAAACAAAGCCATTCTTCCAACATGGAAGGAGGGGGCACCATGAAACATGCAAGGGAATTTTTGTAGGCAAATAAAATTGGTTGTTTTAAAATAATTATGTGTGCTTGGAAGCAATGGGTTTCAAAATGATCTAAAGGACAATCCCATATGGTCCTGTTTGAGGGCTGAGTAATTTACGGCCAAATACAGTATATATTTAAGGGCCAACAAATGGTTAATAGAAGGCCTTACAGCTAGTATCGTACTTGCTAATCCTCACTATGCTTAAAGACTAGAAAAAGACACCCACAGGGACCCATGAAGAGCAGGAAATTTTTTTTTATGTACTGGCCTACACAAGTTTTTTAATTTGTCAGAACCTGGTTGTGAAGGATGCCTTCCGTCCCCGCAGGAATGTTTGAACATAATAAATTCTAGGTGTTCAGCAGAGACATTCAGTACTTTTTCTTCCTTTTTGGCCCCAGTAGTTGCTTGACACTTCCTTGCGCCCAGGGTAAAGCTTTGTTTTCAGCGACGATAAACTAAGCGATATTATGCGTAGAGTGATATGGAAGGATAACAGATCTTATCAAGTCCCGCTGGTCTCATAAAGCTCATGAAAGTGCACAAGTGCCAGAATCTGTTCTACAGGGACCTCAAGTGACTACATAAAAATAGAAAGATTTAATAAACAATGGCTGCTACTCCAGCCTTCTGAGCACCCTCCAGAGGGACCAACATCTTGGGACCTGGAGTTTGCTTAGGCATTAACAACTCGCTCCTTTCACACAAACCAAGCATCCCTGGAAATTGTTTCTGACGTGGCATTTTTCTGAAGATTGCTTTATAAAGTATTCTTGGATCAACATACCTTTAATGCACTGTCACATCCATATGAGATCGTACTTGGCTAGTTCATAGCCAGGCATCAGTTGTTTTATTTTTGGGTTAATGCCAACCTTTTTACCACCTAAGGGGGAAACAAAAAATTGGATTAATTTGGATAAATATTATCTTATTAAAATTAGGTAATAAGCTCCCCTTCTACTGTCTGGTGACACGACAGGTCGGCCATAAGCATCACAGGATTCCTTCTCAACCATCTAATATGCAACTGCAACTCCTCATTGCGATCCTCTGATCGCAATGAGGAGGACCAAAAAAAAAGATGATACCTGCACTCACTGTATTCCCAGTGGGATTTCAGGTTTTCCAATACAGAAGGTGAACTGCCCATAATTTTATGAACCTTGATCTACAAGTGAAATGTCCCAGTTTATATCAAGATGACTGATGGGAAATAATGGCAGTGTACAGCGAGTGCTATTAAATATTCATTGCTGGCAGGAAAAGGCCATCCGACTCAAGCTAAGCAATTTCTTCAGAGCTCAGCTGTTAGCCTCACAAGCCAGATCCCTGAGAAGCAGTGGTACAAGAATTTTGCTGTTATCAGCATTACCTTCCAGGGTCGATATCATTTAAAGGAAAAGGGAGGATGTGGGTTTGCTTGGAAATGTAATAATTCCTGAACAAGCCAAAATTGCCAAGTAACTACGCAAGTCATGAAAAATGGTATAGCCCATGCCAAAGAGCTGTTCTTGGAAAGTCAGCTAAGGAAATCCTGGAATCCAGATATCAGATATTGAGCTCTAAGAGCATTGCAGCAATTGCTTTTTATAGCGCTGCAGCTTGTTGTGTATTAGATTACATATCACAGGAAGAGATTTATGCACAAAGCTCCTCCGATACTCATCCTACCTATTTCCGCCTCAGAAGTGTAGCATATCTAGGGAAGCAAGGAAAAAAAAAATACACACTTGCCATCCCCATTTGTCCATAAGTTTATCTATGTCAAAAATTGACTATACATTATATTTGCTCAGTTTGCATAACTTTCTCTAATAAAATGTAAAACAAATTTACAATGACTCCTCTTGTTCTGTGAGCAGATTTCTCCATGGAACAGAACAACCATCCTCACACTTAAATAAATGGGTAGTAGAACAGCATATGCTTACACAGACAAATATTCCTAATAAAAAAAAAATATATTTATATATAGCGTCTGAGTGGAGGAACCTGCATCACATAGGCCAAGACTCAGGAAATGCCTGCCATTCTGAAGACGGGCAAGTACCATTCAATAGGGCTAATGAGTTTGCTGCCAACTAGTGCATTCTCAGTACTCAAACCACATGCTTAGGCGGAAGAAGTTTGGATAAAAAAAAAAAAAAATACCATCCTCACGTCACGCCATCCACAGCAAGCAACCAGCCATTCACAGCAGCACTTACCTATAAAAATAAATTGGCATCCACATTTGGGTACTTCCCAAGAAGTTTTTTACAAACGTCTACAGCCGGATCATCACATCTTGAACACAAAGAGAATTTTCATCAAACAAATGAAAAAAAAACACAAAAAAACCCTAAATAAATACTTGTATGAGCCTAAGGACACGTGGCAAACCATATACATATATAGGATTCATATCATTGTTTAAAGGAATTTGACAAAGTACTGGATGTAAGAAAATGTTCAAGAGGATATCTAGTGGGAAATTACTAATCGACAGCTAGCACTGCATGGATCCCCCCCTGGTCTCCACAGGAAATGACTTTCTTCCCTTCAGCCGAGGACACGTCATCTTAGCCACCTCAGTCAGCCATTGGCCTAGCAGCATTTCATGGTTTTGAGAGGAGAGTAGATTTGTGGAAAATTGTCAATATTGGAATGGAACAAAGTGCGAGGTTTGTGAGCAACCCACTTTATTTTTAAAAAGTATCGTAAGATTTTTAAACTGGTTATCATAAAAATATTTCCAGAAAATATCAATATGGTGCAATTTCTTAATCAAACTTGTGCACACGGGTCCCCCTGAAAGTAGTTTTTTCTGCAGCCCCTATGTAGCTTGCAAAGAAGAAAATCCTGGGTAAAACATTAATAGTAAAACAAAAACACCATGGTGCCTGCACTGCCCACTGGCAATTGGTACAGGGAACCGGTACCCTTTACTAAACTAACACTGCAGTCTAACATTCCTTTATTTCAGCATCTAAATACCCCACATATAATCTACCTATTATTCATATCTGTCGCTTAC
Source organism: Engystomops pustulosus (assembly GCA_019512145.1). Lineage (NCBI taxonomy): Eukaryota > Metazoa > Chordata > Amphibia > Anura > Leptodactylidae > Engystomops > Engystomops pustulosus. Next base: position 170,292,237 of record CM033641.1, read on the forward strand.
CTGCAACAATCCCATATTAATACGTCTTACCTTCTGGGAGTGTAGTTAATTAGGGAAGAAGAGGGACACATCTACAAAGTTTCACAAACACACAATTGCAATGCTTAACATCAGAATGGGGGAAAAAAAAAAAAAAAAAAAAACAAAAAAAAAAAACTTCCCAGTTTTGTACTCATATACATTCCCCATACGTAAGAGCGTGACTATGCTCATGGTTTTCGGGAGTACTACCCTTTATGTGAGACTCGAATGCACAAATGAAGTAAATGACATTCTGAGCAACAACCAGTCATCAAGGGTGTGTATAGCATGCAATAAAGGATTCAATGATCTGTAGTAACCTGCTGTACTATCACGTAACCCGGATATGCAAGTTCAATATTGGGAACATTAGATGTGTTCATTAGAGTCTAAACTCACTCACATGTAGCCCAGCAAGGTGCAGTTTGGATCTGGCCATTGGGAAAAGTTACTTAAAAAGTAGTTGTCCAGGTTGTTATGAATTATTTTAAACAAAGGTTGGGGCTTAAAAAAATAAATAAATGCATATATTTACCTCTCTTCCTGCTCCTCTTCTTCAGTTAGCTGGTTTGGAGAAAAATTACTTAACTGAAAATAGGAGTAGGTCTGATTGTAGGGCTCCATCAGTGTGTAAACAGCATTAAAGTGTGGCACAAATACCTATACCTGGGCCTAGTATGTGCCACTAGTCTAGGTAGTAAAATAAAAGGTGTTGTCCATATTTTAATTTATTTATAAATATTTGGCTGCCATACTTACATAACTCCCATTCAGCTGTGTTGCTTTATGCAGCCCAAATTTAAAATCAATTAAAACATGGGACAACACCTTTGATTGTTCCACCTGGAACTAGTGGCACTACTAGGCAGCCAGGTATCTAGGTAATCGTGCAACCATTTAATGCTCTTTTGCACACTGATGGAGCCCTACATCATATATTACTCCTTTTCTTTAGTTAAGTATTTTTCTCCAAAACCAGCTAACCACAGACTGGAAGAGGAAGGATGTTAAAACCTTCAATAGAAGACTAGACAGCGGGCTACCCGCAAGTCGGTCACACTTTACTTTTACATCTCTGCTTCTCAAATTTCAAGATACATATCCACTGAAAGAACAATGCAGTGTCCCCCCCCCCCTAAAGAAACCTGTAAATCCACGATATTTTGATCGCCCTAACTAACAGTGCCTGCTATAAGAGTGTTACAAGTCCTCCCCACATCACCCAAATTAGCTCAGCTCTGTACCTTCACAGCTCTGCCCAACACTGCTCTGCCTCCTTGTACTTAGGATTGTACTATTACTCAATACAGACATAAAAGTTCTATGTACAGATTGATGGGTGTAAATTTTTTTTACAGGGTGCCTTATGTCCCATTTATGCCATGTGGCCAAAGTGACAACATTGCAGGTCCTTAGTCTTCTAACAATAGCAGACTATACACCAAGTATGTGATTACATTAAATTATAGCAGCCTCCATGGAGGATGGAGAAGAAAATAGTCCATGAAGGCTGCTGTGACTTCATGTGGGTCATATACATGCATGGGGTACAGTTTGCTTTGTTAAAGAGGCTGAGAAACCTGACATGATGTCACCTCTGGTCACATGACCTGCACATGTGACCAGCAAGGGGCATGAGGAGTAGATGAAAGGGGCTGGATGAGCAGGACACGCCCCCTTTGATGCCAGTTATATAGGTAAAAGGTGTTTTATTGGGGATGTGAGGTAAACAACTTAGCTAAAAGAAGGGTGATAGGGCTCTATAGGAACAAACCTAGCTGTATATGTGAAAATGTGGTGACATGTTCCTTTTAAGAAGAATTTCTTAGAACATTTTGGGTTAAAATGCTTCAAAACTTATTATAGGGGGCAGTGCTTGATAAATATCCTCTCCCCCACAATCTGTCCAGTTTGCATCAAAAATGCTTTGAATATCACTACCAGTGTTTGGTAAAGTTTACAACTGGGAAGACTAAAGCCACTTTCACCAGGCCACAGAATACGGCCGGGTTTAAAAAACGGGTTTTGTTTGATATGATCTAATCTGAATACATTACAAAACAATTGCTGTGTGTGACATGGAAGGCAGGAGGTTTCCGTGAGTCGCCCCAAGTATGCTACTGCTTGGGCAAGTGCAATCACAACTCTGATTTAAAGTGGCTTCATCCTTTACATTTTAGAAGGAAAAAAATGTAAATAAAGAATCAGTCCATGTTAATCCATTGCTGACTCCAGCAGTTTTGCCAGTACAGACGGTCCCCTACTTAAGGATTTTAGACTTGCATACTAATATTCAACTTAGAACAAACTTGTAACTTACTTGTACGTAACCAAGGGACACCTGTATGTCAATCTACATAACTGCTCTAAGTGACGTTAACACACAGGTACCACCAATATTTGTTGTTATAATTTCTTTCTTTAAAACATAGAAGATGTAACAATTCAGATTAGTGGTACATTGTACAGTGGCTGCGAATGTGTACAGTGGCTACAAATGGTGGGAATGTGCCGCACCTACAGACAGCAGATCTGAAACTTGAAGTACTGATCAGTCAGCACACTCACAATCTGCCATAAAATTGTAGTCTCAGAAAGCCCCATATTATCCTAACTTTCTCCTACAAGTTACAAGGTTAACACATTTCACAAATGTAACTATAGAACTTTAATTAAAACCGGTACCGCATTGCAGTGTTTGTATAATGGGCAAATATAGACAGTGCTAGCATTAATCTCCTTGTTATCCTCCCTGCGTCTATAAACTATCTATACAGAAGATGTGTTGAAATTACAGGTGAAGTCACGGCAAGTCCTTAGCTCTGGCCTGAACCCTGTGAGAGCTCATCCTTATTTTCATAGCATGTGTTGCCTTACCTTACTACCCGCCTCACTTAAGCTCTGGTAGAACCTGTTCTCTCAACAAAGAGATCTATGTGTGTGTAGCACACCAGCATAGCAACATTTCACAGTACTACCAGAAATAAGATGGCCATCATCTCTATGCTTAGCAACCCCAGAGGACAGTGGATTTATCCAAAACACCCACCCCCCAGCTTGTACTATTGGGTTACAGTTCACCATCAGCAAACATTGCACATTCTGACAGATCACTGTACTGTATATTTGCCATCACATGGATGGTTCTATTGTGGTCAACAAAATTACAACAGAAAGGCCTGGCTGCAGTTAATTATTTTACATATAACATTTCTATCAGATTGGAAGGAGGGACAGCCCTAGCTTCTGAGGAGTTTGGAGGGCCTCTTCAAGTAGTCGATGGTAGTAGTGGCTATTTCCGATAGTACAGTCGAAGCATTAAGGTTTTGCATGAGTAAAATTTCCCCTGATCCAAATATAAAAAACAGTGTTAAATGTGTAAAGAACTAAGAACCTCCCCGCCCCTCCATACTCAGTTTCAGAACAAGAGTTAATGTACCAATGTCCAAGAAGCAACAAAACCAGCCCACATTGATCCAAGTTTAATATTTCTCAACCATAAAACACAATATAGGGAGATGAAATATCTTACTAGAAGAGACTTAGAAACCACAATTTCGAAGAATGTTAAAAACAGGGAAGGGGAATCACCTCTTTGCCACCCTATGTTAGAGATCAATAAACCACATATTTTTGTGCCAATGACTTTTATATATTATATATATATATTATATATATATCTATATCTATATATATATATCTCTATATATATATATAAAATGGTTTTCATTTCAAAAGCAAGGCTAAGCTGTAAAAATACATCTTAAACTGACTCTTTTCAGGGGCAATTTTACCAATCTAGGATTTAAAACCCCCCCCCCAAAAAAATTGAACTGGACGCCCTAAAACTCAATAGTTGGGAATTAAAGATCATCAATGTCCACGGAATTTTATTTGCAGCTAACACAGGTTTTCTGCAGCTAACCCAGGAGTGAGCCGACTACCATTGACACTATCAAAGAGCAGTCCCTTGTCATTGGGGTGCGATCTACGGACTCACACAGCGATCAAGGCCACAAACAGCATAGTTCGTGACCATAGTCCTCGGATTTGTGTTTTGCAAACTATCAAGGAAGAGAAGAAACTTTGGAGTCAAAGAGATATTAGATATCATCTGTTGGTTAAAGTAAAGTGTACATCAGCATCTTCCCCAAGGAAAAAGCAAAAGGTACACGACAAACGTGACAGATATTGGCTGCCGTCAGTACGTGGTTGCTCTCATGCATACCTATGTGGTCTCCATGTAAACAGAAAGGCCTTCTTCCACAAATTTCGTTTCTCCTGGAATCTGCTCCCTAATGGAAAAAGTCCTGGGGCTGAGCACTTGTAAATTGTTTAGCACACAATCTCAAGATGGAGCATGCGGGATTTAGTTTTATTTATCACTTAATGTAACCTTCACAGCAGTAGGCCCAAGTCCCGCCGGTGCTGTAATATTTTTTTCCTTCAGTTTCCCCACATACTCTACAAGTATATTGAATCCTACAGTAGGTGCTTTTTTATTTATTATCATCAGCCATCAGCAAGACATGCTGCCTCAGCACAGCAAGGCACTAAGTGGACATTTAGTAACCCAAGAGTAAAAGGTAACATAAAGTGCTGCTCTGACTGCACAGCAAAAAAAGGAAGTAGTAGTAAATAACAGACCAAATAAGACACATTAGTAACAGTGTCCCCGGGTTACGTACAAGATAGGTCCGGAGGTTTGTTTTTAAGTTGAATTTGTATGCAAGTCGAAACTGTATATTTTAGAATTGTAGATCCAGACAAAAAAATTTGGCCCCAGTGACATTTGGAGTTTAAACATTTTTTTGCTGTAATGGGACCAAGGATTATCAATAATCTTCATTACAGACACCTTACAGCTGATCACTGCAGTCTGGGACTATAGTAAGCATCAGAAAGCTTCACCCAGAGGTCAGAGGGTCTGTCTGTAACTATGGGTTTGTCTGTAAGTCGGGTGTTCTTAAGTAGGGGACCGCCTGTATAAGATACATTATTACTCAGTTGCTCTCTTTAACTATTCTAATCTATTCAAACCTAAATCATCTTATACTGCCCTACACTTCCCTTCAATCACCAAGCAAATGGAAAACTGCATTTTTCCTTCACCCAAAAATCTCCTGTTACTGTGCATTCATGTGTACGATCATTCATTCTTCTGTGGGACTTATATATCCTGATCCAACAATCCTGCACTCCTATAGAAGTAACCCATTTCTACAAAATGCTGCTCTGCAAAAGACCAAACAAGTGTACGATGGCAATTGTTGTGAATAACAGCAAACAACCAAAAATATGTCTTGTTCACAGCAACCAATATAAAAAAAAATATTTAAAATTATCCCAACTTCCCCTTAAAGGGTACTAAGGATAACAAAATAACAGATTCTCTAGAAGCTGTGCCATTCAGAGCAGATTATGCATTGTCACTTTTTATTGACTATACAATCTTTATTTTTTGGGCAATTTGGACATATAAGGGCTTATTTTTTGTGACATGAGATGCACTTTACAAATACTTCATTTTAGTGGATCCAATAATGTTTCTGAGTTATTGTACGGATTGTTACGGACACGACGATAACAATCCGTTTTTTGGCGATTTTGTGTTTTTCTCACTTTATTGCATGTGTATAGGGAATATTTGTTGTGTTTAGGACTTTAACATTATTTAATTAATTCTTTTTATTAAAAAATGTTTTTATTTAATGTTTTTAACTTTTTTAAATTTACTTTTACAGGTAAGCTTGAACAAGCAATCCTGACCGCTTGTTTCAAGCTATTCTTCACATTACACAGTGTAATACAACACACTGAGCATGCAGCGCTGTTCAGTGTGTTACACGCCGAAGCACGGACCCGGCTCCCGAGGAGGATCACAAGCCCAGGCACTGGCATTTCCGGGCTGCGTCGGAACAACGGACCCCCGGTAAGCGCCGTGGGGGTTGGGGGGGCCGGTTGGGGTTCGATTCCTCTAATGCCCCAACACCCTGTTTAGGGGTTAACACCCTGTTAGAGGCAGGTGTCGGCTATACATTAGCCGACAACCGCTGCTTCGGGGCCCAGCTCCGTTGCAGGAGCCGGGGCCAGAAGCATGACGCGGTGCAGTACTATTACGTCAAATGTCGGGAAGGGGTTAAGGAAACCTTCCTCTTAAAAGTGGTAGTTTCTTACACACAGATACATGCACCAGCTCAGGGTGAGCTGGTGCCGGAGCATATTTTTCATTAGTAGAATAAACCATACATCACAAATACGGCGCCTGTGCTTGCGCCGGATTCTGAAGTGCTGGAGAGCAGTGACGTCATTGAGCTCCCCGCACACTGGCGCCTGCGCAATTACGCACGGGGAAACAGCCGTGCAAAGTTGCGCAGGCGCCAGGTGTGCCGAGAGCTCGGTGACTCACCGGCTCTCCAGCACGTCAGAATCCGGCGCAAGGTGTGTGCCATGCGGCGATAGAATGTTAATTAACTTATATATATGTGTGATACTGGGTTTATTCTACTAATGAACTTTATTCCACCCTGAGCTGGTGCCATGTATCTGTGTAGCACCTTAAGTGGAAGGTTCCTTTAAAAAAAGATTAAAGCAAAGCGCATTGGTTTCTTTTGGTGACCAGGCTGTACCCCCCATTATCATCCTTTCTAGGTTTAGTGTTTCTTTAAAAGTGAAAATTGTGCACAAAAACTTACCGATCTGCTATTGCCTTGGCCATAAATAATCTTCAGCAATATACTGTGCAAATGCAATAAGTCCACCAGCTTGGTCAAAAATCTCTTTCCTCATTAACACGACATTCCTGTTACACACTTGATACCGTAACGTTGGCAGAGATGTATGACCTTGGATGGAAGTTCCAAATAAACCTAGACAACAAAAAGCAGCAAATGTTACGTGCATCAGGTAAACTTAACATTATAATAATGAAACATCTATTTCTCAAATTTAATTTCAGTTTTAAGTCAGTAGAACTAGCTACCACATACTTAATAAAAGTTAGAGTGAAAGTTTTTTCGGTATATTGTAATTTGGCAGGTGCTGTTGATGGATTGCAGTTTCTATACTGTGGAAGTAAGGTGTGAACAAAGCTTATCACTTCAAACTCAACACACAATAAGGGGCAGGTGACCAGTCCACTACTTCTAGGCCCATCATTAAAGTAAAAGTTAACTCTAGGAAAGACTTTAAAATGATCTTCTTACCATCACCATGAAGGTTAAAGAAGACAAATGAAACATGAAACCAGATGTTGTCAAACAGGTTGGGGACAAGTCACCATGGAGGCATTTTTTTTTTAAATGCTTTCTGAAACTAGGCCACCACTAAGTCTGTACTATGTAAAGATTGTGTGTTGAGGTGCAGCAGAAGCTGCACTCCGGGCCTGACAATGACTTCAGGAGTCCTGATACTGTGAAAGAATGCAATGACACTATGCAGTGCACAAGGGATTGTAGGATCATTTCTCTATCAGGGGCCATGGGAGGGGTTGAAAGAAGGCCATCACTGGAGACTATGTTCCATCTCTATTATACTAAGAATTCATAGAAATTCTATATAACTAGAAATAAGTATTCAACCTCCAGAAAATGCTTAAATATAAAAAATAAATAAATCAGGTTCCGACAAGTAACATATGCATAGTTAAACAATACACAGCCATATTTAAGTACATGACATCATTCTTTAAAGTGAATGGTGGGGAAGGGGGCTTGCCCGATTTTGGAATGTGTAACCATTCTAGTTACACACCCACATGCCTCAGTTACCTCATAGAACTTGTTTTTCATCTTCACTCCAGAGAACACGTAATCATCACATGCTCAACACCCGGCTTACCTGCTCTAATGTAGCTGCAAACACCCTTGCCTGTCTGCCACATAAGGAAGCCCATGGACCAAGCCAACTTTTTCTGTCATCTGATTAGCCATGTCTGTCAGGGTGTCTGGTTTCACTGTTATAATAGGGGAAAAAAATAAAATTTATAATGTTTGACAATAAGAAGTGCAGCACAGGTTTATCCCAGCGCTGGCAATCACAGTTTCAAAGCCAGAACCAGCTACATCATAAAAAAAAAAAAAAAAAAAAAAAAGTTTCCTGCACCCCTTGGTATGCTATCAAAAAAAAAAAAAAATTAAAAGAATGCAACCAGGAAAAATGTCATTGCTAGTCAAAGGGGCCAAACTTAATACAATATGTTTTTGTAGGCACCTACAGAAATGCACCCTCTCTTTAAATGGCAATGTGTACATTAAGTATATCTGATATCACAAGGAACAAGCACAAAACAAGGAAGATGAGTTAATGTATATGCCTGCCAAGAATAAAACAGCCGACAAACTTCCTTGACTTGACGACTGCCTTGAGGTTTGCAAGTACAGGTTCACCATTTATAAAAGCAAAACAAGAAGGAAGTAGAAAACAAAGCCATTCTTCCAACATGGAAGGAGGGGGCACCATGAAACATGCAAGGGAATTTTTGTAGGCAAATAAAATTGGTTGTTTTAAAATAATTATGTGTGCTTGGAAGCAATGGGTTTCAAAAGATCTAAAGGACAATCCCATATGGTCCTGTTTGAGGGCTGAGTAATTTACGGCCAAATACAGTATATATTTAAGGGCCAACAAATGGTTAATAGAAGGCCTTACAGCTAGTATCGTACTTGCTAATCCTCACTATGCTTAAAGACTAGAAAAAGACACCCACAGGGACCCATGAAGAGCAGGAAATTTTTTTTTATGTACTGGCCTACACAAGTTTTTTAATTTGTCAGAACCTGGTTGTGAAGGATGCCTTCCGTCCCCGCAGGAATGTTTGAACATAATAAATTCTAGGTGTTCAGCAGAGACATTCAGTACTTTTTCTTCCTTTTTGGCCCCAGTAGTTGCTTGACACTTCCTTGCGCCCAGGGTAAAGCTTTGTTTTCAGCGACGATAAACTAAGCGATATTATGCGTAGAGTGATATGGAAGGATAACAGATCTTATCAAGTCCCGCTGGTCTCATAAAGCTCATGAAAGTGCACAAGTGCCAGAATCTGTTCTACAGGGACCTCAAGTGACTACATAAAAATAGAAAGATTTAATAAACAATGGCTGCTACTCCAGCCTTCTGAGCACCCTCCAGAGGGACCAACATCTTGGGACCTGGAGTTTGCTTAGGCATTAACAACTCGCTCCTTTCACACAAACCAAGCATCCCTGGAAATTGTTTCTGACGTGGCATTTTTCTGAAGATTGCTTTATAAAGTATTCTTGGATCAACATACCTTTAATGCACTGTCACATCCATATGAGATCGTACTTGGCTAGTTCATAGCCAGGCATCAGTTGTTTTATTTTTGGGTTAATGCCAACCTTTTTACCACCTAAGGGGGAAACAAAAAATTGGATTAATTTGGATAAATATTATCTTATTAAAATTAGGTAATAAGCTCCCCTTCTACTGTCTGGTGACACGACAGGTCGGCCATAAGCATCACAGGATTCCTTCTCAACCATCTAATATGCAACTGCAACTCCTCATTGCGATCCTCTGATCGCAATGAGGAGGACCAAAAAAAAAGATGATACCTGCACTCACTGTATTCCCAGTGGGATTTCAGGTTTTCCAATACAGAAGGTGAACTGCCCATAATTTTATGAACCTTGATCTACAAGTGAAATGTCCCAGTTTATATCAAGATGACTGATGGGAAATAATGGCAGTGTACAGCGAGTGCTATTAAATATTCATTGCTGGCAGGAAAAGGCCATCCGACTCAAGCTAAGCAATTTCTTCAGAGCTCAGCTGTTAGCCTCACAAGCCAGATCCCTGAGAAGCAGTGGTACAAGAATTTTGCTGTTATCAGCATTACCTTCCAGGGTCGATATCATTTAAAGGAAAAGGGAGGATGTGGGTTTGCTTGGAAATGTAATAATTCCTGAACAAGCCAAAATTGCCAAGTAACTACGCAAGTCATGAAAAATGGTATAGCCCATGCCAAAGAGCTGTTCTTGGAAAGTCAGCTAAGGAAATCCTGGAATCCAGATATCAGATATTGAGCTCTAAGAGCATTGCAGCAATTGCTTTTTATAGCGCTGCAGCTTGTTGTGTATTAGATTACATATCACAGGAAGAGATTTATGCACAAAGCTCCTCCGATACTCATCCTACCTATTTCCGCCTCAGAAGTGTAGCATATCTAGGGAAGCAAGGAAAAAAAAAATACACACTTGCCATCCCCATTTGTCCATAATTTATCTATGTCAAAAATTGACTATACATTATATTTGCTCAGTTTGCATAACTTTCTCTAATAAAATGTAAAACAAATTTACAATGACTCCTCTTGTTCTGTGAGCAGATTTCTCCATGGAACAGAACAACCATCCTCACACTTAAATAAATGGGTAGTAGAACAGCATATGCTTACACAGACAAATATTCCTAATAAAAAAAAAATATATTTATATATAGCGTCTGAGTGGAGGAACCTGCATCACATAGGCCAAGACTCAGGAAATGCCTGCCATTCTGAAGACGGGCAAGTACCATTCAATAGGGCTAATGAGTTTGCTGCCAACTAGTGCATTCTCAGTACTCAAACCACATGCTTAGGCGGAAGAAGTTTGGATAAAAAAAAAAAAAAATACCATCCTCACGTCACGCCATCCACAGCAAGCAACCAGCCATTCACAGCAGCACTTACCTATAAAAATAAATTGGCATCCACATTTGGGTACTTCCCAAGAAGTTTTTTACAAACGTCTACAGCCGGATCATCACATCTTGAACACAAAGAGAATTTTCATCAAACAAATGAAAAAAAAACACAAAAAAACCCTAAATAAATACTTGTATGAGCCTAAGGACACGTGGCAAACCATATACATATATAGGATTCATATCATTGTTTAAAGGAATTTGACAAAGTACTGGATGTAAGAAAATGTTCAAGAGGATATCTAGTGGGAAATTACTAATCGACAGCTAGCACTGCATGGATCCCCCCCTGGTCTCCACAGGAAATGACTTTCTTCCCTTCAGCCGAGACACGTCATCTTAGCCACCTCAGTCAGCCATTGGCCTAGCAGCATTTCATGGTTTTGAGAGGAGAGTAGATTTGTGGAAAATTGTCAATATTGGAATGGAACAAAGTGCGAGGTTTGTGAGCAACCCACTTTATTTTTAAAAAGTATCGTAAGATTTTTAAACTGGTTATCATAAAAATATTTCCAGAAAATATCAATATGGTGCAATTTCTTAATCAAACTTGTGCACACGGGTCCCCCTGAAAGTAGTTTTTTCTGCAGCCCCTATGTAGCTTGCAAAGAAGAAAATCCTGGGTAAAACATTAATAGTAAAACAAAAACACCATGGTGCCTGCACTGCCCACTGGCAATTGGTACAGGGAACCGGTACCCTTTACTAAACTAACACTGCAGTCTAACATTCCTTGATTTCAGCATCTAAATACCCCACATATAAATCTACCTATTATTCATATCTGTCGCTTACCTGCAACAATCCCATATTAATACGTCTTACCTTCTGGGAGTGTAGTTAATTAGGGAAGAAGAGGGACACATCTACAAAGTTTCACAAACACACAATTGCAATGCTTAACATCAGAATGGGGGAAAAAAAAAAAAAAAAAAAAACAAAAAAAAAAAACTTCCCAGTTTTGTACTCATATACATTCCCCATACGTAAGAGCGTGACTATGCTCATGGTTTTCGGGAGTACTACCCTTTATGTGAAGACTCGAATGCACAAATGAAGTAAATGACATTCTGAGCAACAACCAGTCATCAAGGGTGTGTATAGCATGCAATAAAGGATTCAATGATCTGTAGTAACCTGCTTACTATCACGTAACCCGGATATGCAAGTTCAATATTGGGAACATTAGATGTGTTCATTAGAGTCTAAACTCACTCACATGTAGCCCAGCAAGGTGCAGTTTGGATCTGGCCATTGGGAAAAGTTACTTAAAAAGTAGTTGTCCAGGTTGTTATGAATTATTTTAAACAAAGGTTGGGGGCTTAAAAAAATAAATAAATGCATATATTTACCTCTCTTCCTGCTCCTCTTCTTCAGTTAGCTGGTTTGGAGAAAAATTACTTAACTGAAAATAGGAGTAGGTCTGATTGTAGGGCTCCATCAGTGTGTAAACAGCATTAAAGTGTGGCACAAATACCTATACCTGGGCCTAGTATGTGCCACTAGTCTAGGTAGTAAAATAAAAGGTGTTGTCCATATTTTAATTTATTTATAAATATTTGGCTGCACATACTTACATAACTCCCATTCAGCTGTGTTGCTTTATGCAGCCCAAATTTAAAATAAATTAAAACATGGACAACACCTTTGATTGTTCCACCTGGAACTAGTGGCACTACTAGGCAGCCAGGTATCTAGGTAATCGTGCAACCATTTAATGCTCTTTTGCACACTGATGGAGCCCTACATCATATATTACTCCTTTTCTTTATTAAGTATTTTTCTCCAAACCAGCTAACCACAGACTGGAAAGGAAGGATGTTAAAACCTTCAATAGAAGACTAGACAGCGGGCTACCCGCAAGTGCACACTTTACTTTTACATCTCTGCTTCTCAAATTTCAAGATACATATCCACTGAAAGAACAATGCAGTGTCCCCCCCCCCCCTAAAGAAACCTGTAAACTTCCACGATATTTTGATCGCCCTAACTAACAGTGCCTGCTAATAAGAGTGTTACAAGTCCTCCCCACATCACCCAAATTAGCTCAGCTCTGTACCCTCAATCGCTCTGCCCAAACACTGCTCTGCTCCTTGTACTTAGGATTGTACTATTACTCAAATACACATAAAAGTTCTATGTACAGATTGATGGGTGTAAATTTTTTTTACAGGGTGCCTATGTCCCATTTATGCCATGTGGCCAAAGTGACAACATTGCAGTCCTTAGTCTTCTAACAATAGCAGACTATACCCAAGTATGTGATTACATTAAATTATAGCAGCCTCCATGGAGGATGGAGAAGAGAATAGTCCATGAAGGCTGCTGTGACTTCATGTGGTCATATACATGCATGGGGTACAGTTTGCTTTGTTAAAGGCTGAGAAACCTGACATGATGTCACTCTGGTCACATGACCTGCACATGTGACCAGCAAGGGGCATGAGGATAGATGAAAGGGGCTGATGAGCAGGACACGCCCCCTTTGATGCCAGTTTATATAGGTAAAAGGTGTTTTATTGGGGATGTGAGGTAAACAACTTAGCTAAAAGAAGGGTGATAGGGCTCTATAGGAGACAAACACTAGCTGTATATGTGAAAATGTGGTGACATGTTCCTTTTAAGAAGAATTTCTTAGAACATTTTGGGTTAAAAGCTTCAACAACTTATTATAGGGGGCAGTGCTTGATAAATATCCTCTCCCCCACAATCTGTCCAGTTTGCATCAAAAATGCTTTGAATATCACTACCAGTGTTGTGTAAAGTTTACAACTGGGAAGACTAAAGCCACTTTCACCAGGCCACAGAATACGGCCGGGTTTAAAAAACGGGTTTTGTTTGATATGATCTATCTGAATACATTACAAAACAATTGCTGTGTGTGACATGGAAGTGCAGGAGGTTCCGTGAGTCGCCCCTAAGTATGCTACTGCTTGGGCAAGTGCATCACAACTCTGATTTAAAAGTGGCTTCATCCTTTACATTTTAGAAGGAAAAAAAATGTAAATAAAGAATCAGTCCATGTTTAATCCATTGCTGACTCCAGCAGTTTTGCCAGTACAGACGGTCCCCTACTTAAGGATTTTAGACTTGCATACTAATATTCAACTTAGAACAAACTTGTAACTTACTTGTACGTAACCAAGGGACACCTGTATGTCAATCTACATAACTGCTCTAAGTGACGTTAACACACAGGTACCACCAATATTTGTTGTTATAATTTCTTTCTTTAAAACATAGAAGATGTAACAATTCAGATTAGTGGTACATTGTACAGTGGCTGCGAATGTGTACAGTGGCTACAAATGGTGGGAATGTGCCGCACCTACAGACAGCAGATCTGAAACTTGAAGTACTGATCAGTCAGCACACTCACAATCTGCCATAAAATTGTAGTCTCAGAAAGCCCCATATTATCCTAACTTTCTCCTACAAGTTACAAGGTTAACACATTTCACAAATGTAACTATAGAACTTTAATTAAAACCGGTACCGCATTGCAGTGTTTGTATAATGGGCAAATATAGACAGTGCTAGCATTAATCTCCTTGTTATCCTCCCTGCAGTCTATAAATATCTATACAGAAGATGTGTTGAAATTACAGGTGAAGTCACGGCAAGTCCTTAGCTCTGGCCTGAACCCTGTGAGAGCTCATCCTTATTTTCATAGCATGTGTTGCCTTACCTTACTACCCGCCTCACTTAAGCTCTGGAGAACCTGTTCTCTCAACAAAGAGATCTATGTGTGTGTAGCACACCAGCATAGCAACATTTCACAGTACTACCAGAAATAAGATGGCCATCATCTCTATGCTTAGCAACCCCAGAGGACAGTGGATTTATCCAAAACACCCACCCCCCAGCTTGTACTATTGGGTTACAGTTCACCATCAGCAAACATTGCACATTCTGACAGATCACTGTACTGTATATTTGCCATCAACATGGATGGTTCTATTGTGGTCAACAAAATTACAACAAAAGGCCTGGCTGCAGTTAATTATTTTACTATAACATTTCTATCAGATTGGAAGGAGGGACAGCCCCAGCTTCTGAGGAGTTTGGAGGGCCTCTTCAAGTAGTCGATGGTAGTAGTGGCTATTTCCGATAGTACAGTCGAAACATTAAGGTTTTGCAGTAGTAAAATTTCCCCTGATCCAAATATAAAAACAGTGTTAAATGTGTAAAGAACTAAGAACCTCCCCGCCCCTCCATACTCAGTTTCAGAACAAGAGTTAATGTACCAATGTCCAAGAAGCAACAAAACCAGCCCACATTGATCCAAGTTTAATATTTCTCAACCCATAAAACACAATATAGGGAGATGAAATATCTTACTAGAAGAGACTTAGAAACCACAATTTCGAAGAATGTTAAAAACAGGGAAGGGGAATCACCTCTTTGCCACCCTATGTTAGAGATCAATAAACCACATATTTTTGTGCCAATGACTTTTATATATTATATATATATATTATATATATATCTATATCTATATATATATATCTCTATATATATATATAAAATGGTTTTCATTTCAAAAGCAAGGCTAAGCTGTAAAAATACATCTTAAACTGACTCTTTTCAGGGGCAATTTTACCAATCTAGGATTTAAAACCCCCCCCCCAAAAAAATTGAACTGGACGCCCTAAAACTCAATAGTTGGGAATTAAAGATCATCAATGTCCACGGAATTTTATTTGCAGCTAACACAGGTTTTCTGCAGCTAACCCAGGAGTGAGCCGACTACCATTGACACTATCAAAGAGCAGTCCCTTGTCATTGGGGTGCGATCTACGGACTCACACAGCGATCAAGGCCACAAACAGCATAGTTCGTGACCATAGTCCTCGGATTTGTGTTTTGCAAACTATCAAGGAAGAGAAGAAACTTTGGAGTCAAAAGATATTAGATATCTCTGTTGGTTAAAGTAAAGTGTACATCAGCATCTTCCCCAAGGAAAAAGCAAAAGGTACACGACAAACGTGACAGATATTGGCTGCCGTCAGTACGTGGTTGCTCTCATGCATACCTATGTGGTCTCCATGTAAACAGAAAGGCCTTCTTCCACAAATTTCGTTTCTCCTGGAATCTGCTCCCTAATGGAAAAAGTCCTGGGGCTGAGCACTTGTAAATTGTTTAGCACACAATCTCAAGATGGAGCATGCGGGATTTAGTTTTATTTATCACTTAATGTAACCTTCACAGCAGTAGGCCCAAGTCCCGCCGGTGCTGTAATATTTTTTTCCTTCAGTTTCCCCACATACTCTACAAGTATATTGAATCCTACAGTAGGTGCTTTTTTATTTATTATCATCAGCCATCAGCAAGACATGCTGCCTCAGCACAGCAAGGCACTAAGTGGACATTTAGTAACCCAAGAGTAAAAGGTAACATAAAGTGCTGCTCTGACTGCACACGCAAAAAAAGGAAGTAGTAGTAAATAACAGACCAAATAAGACACATTAGTAACAGTGTCCCCGGGTTACGTACAAGATAGGTCCGGAGGTTTGTTTTTAAGTTGAATTTGTATGCAAGTCGAAACTGTATATTTTAGAATTGTAGACCAGACAAAAAAATTTGGCCCCAGTGACATTTGGAGTTTAAACATTTTTTTGCTGTAATGGGACCAAGGATTATCAATAATCTTCATTACAGACACCTTACAGCTGATCACTGCAGTCTGGGACTATAGTAAGCATCAGAAAGCTTCACCCAGAGTCAGAGGGTCTGTCTGTAACTATGGGTTTGTCTGTAAGTCGGGTGTTCTTAAGTAGGGGACCGCCTGTATAAGATACATTATTACTCAGTTGCTCTCTTTAACTATTCTAATCTATTCAAACCTAAATCATCTTATACTGCCCTACACTTCCCTTCAATCACCAAGCAAATGGAAAACTGCATTTTTCCTTCACCCAAAAATCTCCTGTTACTGTGCATTCATGTGTACGATCATTCATTCTTCTGTGGGACTTATATATCCTGATCCAACAATCCTGCACTCCTATAGAAGTAACCCATTTCTACAAAATGCTGCTCTGCAAAAGACCAAACAAGTGTACGATGGCAATTGTTGTGAATAACAGCAAACAACCAAAAATATGTCTTGTTCACAGCAACCAATATAAAAAAAAATATTTAAAATTATCCCAACTTCCCCTTAAAGGGTACTAAGGATAAACAAAATAACAGATTCTCTCTTTATTGCATGTGTATAGGGAATATTTGTGTTTAGGGCACTTTAACATTATTTAATTAATTCTTTTTATTAAATAATGTTTTTATCTTTTTTAAATTTACTTTTACAGGTAAGCTTGAACAAGCAATCCACTGATCGCTTGTTCAAGCTATTCTTCACATTACACAGTGTAATACAACACACTGAGCATGCTGCGCATGTTCAGTGTGTTACAGCCGGAAGGCAGGGACCCTGGCATTTCCGGGGCACTGGCATTTCCGGGGCTGCGATCGGAAAAGCGGACCCCCCCGGTAAGCGCCGTGGGGGGTGGGGGGTTGGGGTTCGATTCACTCTAAATGCCCCCAACACCCCTGTTAGAGGCAGGTGTCGGCTATAACATATAGCCGACAACTGCTGCTTCTGGCCCCCAGCTCCGTTCAGGAGCCGGGGCCAGAAGCATGACGCGGTGCAGTACTATTACTTCAAATGTCGGGAAGGGGTTACAGGAAACCTTCCACTTAAAAAGTGGTAGTTCTTACACACAGATACATGGCACCAGCTCAGGGTGAGCTGGTGCCGGAGCATATGTGCATTAGTAGAATAAACACAGTATCACAGATACGGCGCCTCTGCTGCGCCGGATT
Organism: Engystomops pustulosus; assembly: GCA_019512145.1. Classification (NCBI taxonomy): domain Eukaryota; kingdom Metazoa; phylum Chordata; class Amphibia; order Anura; family Leptodactylidae; genus Engystomops; species Engystomops pustulosus. The sequence continues at coordinate 170,309,787 of CM033641.1, forward strand.
CTGAAGTGCTGGAGAGCCAGTGACGTCATTGAGCTCCCGGCACACTGGCGCCTGCGCAATTACGCACGGGAAACAGGCCGTGCAAAGTTGCGCAGGCGCCAGTGTGCCGAGAGCTCGGTGACGCACCGGCTCTCCAGCAGTCAGAATCCGGCGCAAGGGGTGGTGGCATGCAGTGCGGTGGCGATAGAAAGTTAATATAACTTATTATATGTGTGATACTGGGTTTATTCTACTAATGAACTTATTCCACCCTGAGCTGGTGCCATGTATCTGTGTAGCACTTTTAAGTGGAAGGTTTCCTTTAAAAAAAGATTAAAGCAAAGCGCATTGGTTTCTTTTGGTGACCAAGCTGTACCCCCATCATCATTCCTTTCTAGGTTTAGTGTTTCTTTAAAAGTGAAAATTGTGCACAAAAACTTACCGATCTGCTATTGCCTTGGCCATAAAATAATCTTCAGCAATATACTGTGCAAATGCAATAAGTCCACCAGCTTGGTCCAAAATCTCTTTCCTCATTAAACAAGACATTCCTGTTACACACTTGATACCGGTAACGTTGGCAGAGATGTATGACCTTGGATGGGAAGTTCCAAAATAAACCTAGACAACAAAAAGCAAGCAAATGTTACGTGCATCAGGTAAACATTAACATTATAATAATGAAACTATTTCTCAAATTTAATTTCAGTTTTAAGTCAGTAGAACTAGCTAACACATACATTATAATAAAGTTAGAGTGAAAGTGTTTTCGGTATATTGTATATTGGCAGGTGCTGTTGATGGATTGCAGTTTCTATACTGTGGAAGTAAAGGTGTGAACAAAGCTTTATCACTTCAGAACTCATACACAATAAGGGGCAGGTGACCAGTCCACTACTTCTAGGCCCATCATTAAAAGTAAAAGTTAACTCTAGGAAAGACTTTAAAATGATCTTCTTACTATCACCATGAAGGTTAAAGAAGACAAATGAAACATGAAACCAGATGTTGTCAAACAGGTTGGGGACAAGTCACCATGGAGGCATTTTTAAAAAAAAATGCTTTCTGAAACTAGGCCACCACCAAGTCGGTACTAGTAAAGATGTGTGTTGAGGTGCAGCAGAAGCTGCACTCCGGGGCCTGACAATGACTTCAGGAGTCCTGATACTGTGAAAGAATGCAATGACACTATGCAGTGCACAAGGGATTGTAGGATCATTTTCTATCAGGGCCCATGGGAGGGGTTGAAAGAAGGCCATCACTGGAGACTATGTTCCATCTCTATTATACTAGAATTCATAGAAATTCTATATATACTAGAAATATAGTATTCAACCTCCAGAAAATGCTTAAAATATAAAAAATAAATAAAATCAGGTTCCGACAAGTAACATATGCATAGTTAAAAGTAACAATACACAGCCATATTTAAATACATGACATCATTCTTTAAAGTGAATGGTGGGGAAGGGGGGCTTGCCCGATTTTGGAATGTGTAACCATTCTAGTTACACACCCACATGCCTCAGTTACCTCATAGAACTTGTTTTTCATCTTCACTCCAGAGAACACAGTGATCATCACATGCTCAACACCCGGCTTACCTGCTCTAATGTAGCTGCAAACCCTTGCCTGTCTGCCACATAAGGAAGCCCATGGACCAAGCCAACTTTTTCTGTCATCTGATTAGCCATGTCTGTCAGGGTGTCTGGTTTCACTGTTATAATAGGGAAAAAAAAATAAAAGTTTATAATGTTTGACAATAAGAAGTGCAGCACAGGTTTATCCCAGCGCTGGCAATCACAGGTTTCAAAAGCCAGAACCAGCTACATGCATAAAAAAAAAAGTTTTCTGCACCCCGTTGGTATGCTATCAAAAAAAAAAATTAAAATTAAAAAGAATGCAACCAGGAAAAATGTCATTGCTAGTCAAAGGGGCCAAACTTAATACAATATGTTTTTGTAGGCACCTACAGAAATGCACCCGTCTCTTTAAATGGCAATGTGTACATTAAGTATATCTGGATATCACAAGGAACAAGCACAAAACAAGGAAGATGAGTTAATGTATATTGCCTGCCAAGAATAAAACAGCCGACAAACTTCCTTGACCGACTGCCTTGAGGTTTGCAAAGTACAGGTTCAACATTTATAAAAGCAAAAACAAGAAGGAAGTAGAAAAACAAAGCCATTCTTCCAACATGGAAGGGAGGGGGCACCATGAAACATGCAAGGGAATTTTTGTAGGCAAAATTTCCCATAAGTGGCAAATAGAAAATTGGTTGTTTTAAAATAATTATGTGGCTTGGAAGCAATGGGTTTCAAAATAAGATCTAAAGGACAATCCCATATGGTCCTGTTTGAGGGCTGAGTAATTTACGGCCAAATACAGTATATATTTAAGAGGCCAACAAATGGTTAATAGAAGGCCTTACAGCTAGTATCGTAATTCTAGAAAAACACACACATCAACTATGCTTAAAGACCAAGAAAAAGACACCCACAGGGACCCATGAAGAGCAGGAACTTTTTCTTTATTTTACAAGAAATTTTTTTTATGTACTGGCCGTACACAAGTTTTAATTTGTCAGAAACCTGGTTGTGAAGGATGCCTTCCGTCCCCGCAGTGAATGTTTGAACATTAAATAAATTCTAGGTGTTCAGCAGAGACATTCAGTACATTTTCTTCCTTTTTGGCCCAGTAGTTGCTTGACACTTCCTTGCGCCCAGGGTAAAGCTTTGTTTTCAGCGACGATAAACTAAGCGATATTATGCAGTAGGAGGATATGGAAGGATAAACAGATCTTATCAAGTCCCGCTGGTCTCATAAAGCTCATGAAAGTGCACAAGTGCCAGAATCTGTTCTACAGGGACCTCAAGTGACTACATAAAAATAGAAAGATTTAAATAAACAATGGCTGCTACTCCAGCCATTCTGAGCACCCTCCAGAGAGACCACATCTTGGGACCTGGAGGTTGCTTAGGCATTAACAACTCGCTCCTATCACACAAACCAAGGCGATCCCTGGAAATTGTTTCTGACGTGGCATTTTTCTGAAGATTGCTTTATAAAGTATTCTTGGATCAACATACCTTTAATCCCACTATCACATATCCATATGAGATCGTACTTGGCTAGTTCATAGCCAGGCATCAGGTTGTTTATTTTTGGGTTAATGCCAACCTTTTTACCACCTAAGGGGGAAACAAAAAATTGGATTAATTTGGATAAATAGTTATCTTATTAAAATTAGGTAATAAGCTCCCTTTCTACTGTCTGGTAACACGACAGGTCGGCCATAAGCATCACAGGATTCTCTTCTCAACCATCTAATATGCAAACTAGTTCGCTGATCTGCAATGAGGAGGACCAAAAAAAAAACAGATGATACACTGCACTCACTGTATTCCCAGTGGGATTTCAGGTTTTCCAATACATAAGGTGAACTGCCCATAATTTTATGAAACCTTGATCTACAAGTGAAATGTCCCAGTTTATATCAAGATGACTGATGGGAAATAATGGCAGTGTACAGCGAGTGCTATTAAATATTCATTGCTGGCAGGAAAAGGCCATCCGACTCAAGCTAAGCAATTTCTTCAGAGCTCAGCTGTTAGCCTCACAAGCCAGATACCCTGAGAAGCAGTGGGTACAAGAATTTTGCTGTTATCAGCATTACCTTCCAGGGTCGATATCATTTAAAGGAAAAGGGAGGATGTGGGGTTGCTTGGGAAATGTAATAATTCCTGAACAAGCCAAAATTGCCAAGTAACTACGCAAGTCATGAAAAATGGTATAGCCCATGCCAAAGAGCTGTTCTTGGAAAGTCAGCTAAGGAAATCCTGGAATCCAGATATCAGATATTGAGCTCTAAGAGCATTGCAGCAATTGCTTTTATAGCGCTGCAGCTTGTTGTGTATTAGATTACATATCACAGGAGAGAGATTTATGCACAAAGCTCCTCCGATACTCATCCTACCTATTTCGCCTCAGAAGTGTAGCATATCTAGGGAAGCAAAGGAAAAAAAAAAAAAATACACACTGCCATCCCATTTGTCCATAAGTTTATCTATGTCAAAAATTGACTATACATTTATATTTGCTCAGTTTGCATAACTTTCTCTAATAAAATGTAAAACAAAATTTACAATGACTCCTCTTGTTCTGTGAGCAGATTTCTCCATGGAACAGAACAACCATCCTCACACTTAAATAAATGGGTAGTAGAACAGCATATGCTTACACAGACAAAATATTCCTAATAAAAAAAATATATATATTTATATATAGCGTCTGAGTGGAGGAACCTGCATCACATAGGCCAAGACTCAGGGAAATGCTGCCATTCTGAAGACAGGCAAGTACCATTCAATAGGGCTAATGAGTTTGCTGCCAACTAGTGCATTCCCAGTACTCAAACCACATGGTTAGGCGGAAGAAGTTTGATAAAAAAAAATTAAAAAATTACCATCCGTCACAACCATTCACAGCAAAGCAACCAGCCATTCACAGCAGCACTTACCTATAAATAAATTGGCATCCACATTTGGGTACTTCCCAAGAAGTTTTTTACAAACGTCTACAGCCGGATCATCAACATCTTGAACACAAAGGAGAATTTCAAACTGGAAAAAAAAAACACAAAAAAACCCTAAATAAATACTTGTATGAGACTAAGGACACGTGGCAAACCATATACAATATATAGGATTCATATCAGTTTAAAGGAATTTGACAAAGTACTGGATGTAAGAAAAATGTTCAAGAGGATATCTAGTGGGGAAATTACTAATCGACAGCTAGCACTGCATGGATCCCCCACTGGTCTCCACAGGAAATGACTGTTCAGCCTATCACAGGGAGCAGCGGTTAGCCACCTCAGTCAGCCATTGGCCTAGCAGCATTTCATGTGTTTCGAGAGGAGAAGTAGAGATTTGTGGGAAAATTGTCAATATTGGAATGGAAACAAAGTGCGAGGTTTGTGAAGCAACCACTTTATTTTTAAAAAAGTATCGTAAAAGATTTTTAAACTGGTTATCATAAAAATATTTCCAGAAAATATCAAATATGGTGCAATTTCTTAATCAACTTGCTGACACTGGTCCCCCTGAAAGTAGTTTTTCTGCAGCCCCTATGTAGCTTGCAAAGAAGAAAATCCTTGGGTAAAACATTAATAGTAAAAACAATAATAATCCCATCCAATTCGAACTGCAAGACACCATGGTGCCTACCACTGGCAAATTGGTACAGGGACCGGTACCCTTTACTAAACTGCAGTCTAACATTCCTTTATTTCAGCATCTAAATACCCCACATATAAATCTACCCATTATTCATATCTGTCGCTTACCTGCATACAATCCCACATATTAATCCTTACCTTCTGGGAGTGTAGTAATTAGGGAAGAAGAGGGACACATCTACAAAGTTTCACAAGACACACAAGTGCATGCTTAACAAGTCAGAATGGAGGAAAAAAAAAAAAAAAAAAAAACTTCCCAGTTTTGTCACTCATACATTCCCCATACGTAAGAGCGTGACTATGCTCATGGTTTCGGGAGTACTACCCTTTATATGTGAAGACTCAGAATGCACAAATGAAGTAAATACCAATTCTGAGCAACAACCAGTCATCAAGGGTGTGTATAGGCATGCAATAAAAGGATTCAATGATCTGTAGTAACCTGCTGTACTATCACGTAACCCGGGATATGCAAGTTCATATTGGGAACATTAGATGTGTTCAGTTAGAGTCTAAACTCACTCACATGTAGCCCAGCAAGGTGCAGTTTGGATCTGGCCATTGGGAAAAGTTACTTAAAAAGTAGTTGTCCAGGTTTGAATTATTTTAAAACATAAGGTTGGGGGCTTAAAAAATAAATAAAATGCATATATTTACCTCTCTTCCTGCTCCTCTTCAGTTAGCTGGTTTTGGAGAAAAATTACTTAACTGAAAATAAGGAGTAAGGTCTGATGTAGGGCTCCATCAGTGTGTGAAACAGCATTAAAGTGTTGCACAAATACCTAGATACCTGGGCCTAGTAGTGCCACTAGTTCTAGGTAGTAAAATAAAAAGGTGTTGTCCATATTTTAATTTATTTTAAATATTTGGCTGCATATACTTACATCTCTCCCATTCAGCTGTGTTGCTGGCTGTCACTGCCGGTTCTCTGTTTACAGAGACCCAAAAGTACCGTCCACGTCGTACACTGCCACATGTCTGCTACAGAACTTCTTTCTGTTTAGCAGTGGTCGGGGCAGGCCGTATAAACAAACAGAGACCCGGCAGCGACAGCCAGCAACACAGCTGAAAGGAGCGGGGAGAGAAGCTTTATGCAGCCAAATATTTAAAATAAATTAAAACATGGACAACACCTTTGATTGCTCCACCTGGAACTAGTGGCACTACTAGGCCCAGGTATCTAGGTAATCGTGCAACAATTTAAATGCTCTTTTGCACACTGATGGAGCCCTACATCATATATTACTCCTTTTCTTTAGTTAAGTAATTTTTCTCCAAAACCAGCTAACCAGCAGACTGGAAAGAGGAAGGATGTTAAAACCTTCAATAGAAGACTAGACAGCGGGCTACCCGCAAGGTCACAGCTTTATCTTTTACATCTCTGCTTCTCAGAATTTCAAGATACATATCCACTGAAAGAACAAATGCAGGTCCCCCCCCCCCTAAAGAAAACCTGTCACGATATTTTGATCGCCCTAACTAACAATGCCTGCTAATAAAGTGTTACAAGTCCTCCCCACATCACCCAAATTAGCTCAGCTCTGTACCTCTTCAAATCACTGCTCTGCCTCCTTGTACTTAAGTATTGTACTATTACTCAAATACAGACATATAAAGTTCTATGTACAGATTGGAAATGGTGTAAAATTTTTTTTACAGGGTGCCTTATGTCCCATTTATGTCATGTGGCCAAAGTGACAACATTGCAGGTCCTTTAGTCTTCTAACAATAGCAGACTATACACCAAGTATGTGATTACATTAATTTATAGCAGCCTCCATGGAGGATGGAGAAGAGAAATAGTCCATGAAGGCTGCTGTGACTTCATGTGGTCATATACATGCATGGGGTACAGTTTGCTATTGTTAAGAGGCTAGAGAACCTGACATGATGTCACTCTGGTCACATGACCTGCACGGTGACCAGCAAGGAGGCATGAGGAGTAGATGAAAGGGGCTGGATGAGCAGGACACGCCCCCTTTGATGCCAGTTAATATAAGGTAAAAGGTGTTTTATGGGGATGTGAGGTAAACAACTTAGCTAAAAGAAGGGTGATAGGGCTCTATAGGAACAGAACACTAGCTGTATATGTGAAAATGTGGTGACATGTTCCTTTTAAGAAGAATTTCTTAGAACATTTTGGGTTTAAAGCTTCAAACTTATTATAGGGGGCCAGTGCTTGATAAATATCCTCTCCCCCAAATCTGTCCAGTTTGCATCAAAAATGCTTTGAATATCACTACCAGTGTTGGTAAAAGTTTACAACTGGGAAGACTAAAGCCACTTTCACGAGGCCACAGAATAACGGCCGGGTTTAAGAAAACGGGTTTTGTTTGATATGATCTAATCTGAATACATTACAAAACAATTGCTGTGTGTGACATGGAAGCGCAGGAGGTGTCCGTGAGTCGTCCCAAGTATGCTACTGCTTGGGCAAGTGCATCACAACTCTGATTATTAAAGTGGCTTCATCCTTTACATTTTAGAAGGAAAAAAATGTAAATAAAGAATCAGTCCATGTTAAATCCATTGCTGACTCCAGCAGTTTTGCCAGTACAGACGGTCCCCTACTTAAGGATTTTAGACTTGCATACTAATTCAACTTAAGAACAAACTTGTAACTTATCTTGTACGTAACCCAGGGACAGCCTGTATGTCAATCTAACATAACTGTTCTAAGTGATGTCAACACACAGGTACCACCAAATATTTTTTTGTTATAATTTCTTTCTTTTAACATAGAAGATGTAACAATATCAGATTAGTGGTACATTGTACAGTGGCTGCGAAATGTGTACAGTGGCTACGAAATGTGGGAATGTGCCGCAACCTACAGACAGCAGATCTGAAACTTGAAGTAACTGATCAGTCAGCACACTCACAATCTGCCAATAAAATTGTAGTCTCAGAAAGCCCCATAATTATCCTAACTTTCTCCTACAAGTACAAGGTTACACAATTTCACAAATGTAACTATAGAACTTTAATAAAACCGGTACCGCATTGCAGTGTTGTATAATGGGGCAAATATAGACAGTGCTAGCATGTAATCTCCTTGTTATCCTCCCTGCAGTCTATAAATACTCTATACAAGAATGATGTGTGAAAATTACAGGTGAAGTCACGGCAAGTCCTTAGCTCTGGCCTGAAACCTGGTGAGCTCATCCTTATTTTCATAGCATGTGTTGCCTTACCTTACTACCGCCTCACTTAAGCTCTGGTAGAACCTGTTCTCTCAACAAAGAGATCTATGTGTGTGTAGCACCAGCATAGCAACATTTCACAGTACTACCAGAAATAAGAATGGCCATCGTCTCTATGCTTAGCAACCCCAGAGGACAGTGGATTTATCCAAAACATCCCCCCCCCCCCCAGCTTGTACTATTGGGTTACAATTCACCATCAGCAAACATTGCACATCCATGACAGATCACTGTACTGTATATTTGCCATCACATGGATGGTTCTAATGTGGTCAACAAAATTACAACAGAAAGGCCTGGCTGCAGTTAGAAATGTTATATGTAAAATAATTATCAGATTGGAAAGAGGGACAGCCCTAGCTTCTGAGGAGTTGGAAGGGGCCTCTTCAAGTAGTCGATGGTAGTAGTGGCTATTTCCGATAGTACAGTCGAAGCATTAAGGTTTTGCATGAGTAAAATTTCCCCTGATCCAAATATAAAAAAATGTGTAAAGAACTAAGAACCTCCCCGCCCCTCCATACTCAGTTTCAGAACAAGAGTTAATGTACCAACATGTCCAAGAAAGCAACAAAACCAGCCCCACATTGATCCAAGTTTAATATTTCTCAACCCATAAAACACAATATATGGAGATGAAATATCTTACTAGAAAGACTTAAAAACCACCACAATTTCAAGAAGAATTAGAAAAACAGGGAAGGGGAAATCACCCTTTTGCCACCCTATGTTAGAGATCAATAAACCCAATTTATTGTGCCATGACATTTGTATATAAATATGGGTTTCATTTCAAAAGCAAGGCTAAGCTGTAAAATACATCTTAAACTGATTTTTTTCAGGGGCAATTTACCAATCTAGGATTTAAAAATCCCCCCCCCCCCAAAAAAAAATTGCAAACTGAGACGCCTAAAACTCAATAGTTGGGAATATAAAGATCATCATGTCCACGGAATTTTATTTGCAGCTAACACAGGTTTTCTGCAGCTAACCCAGGAGTGAGCCGACTACCATTGACACGAATCAAAGAGCAGGTCCCATTGTCATTGGTGGTGCGATCTACGGACTCACAGCGATCACAGGCCACAAACAGCATATGTTCGTGACCATGAGTCCTCGGATTTGTGTTTTGCAAACTATCAAGGAAGAGGAAGAGAAGAAACTTTGGAGTCAAAAGAAGATTAGATATATCTGTATGGTTAAAGTAAAGTGTACATCAGCATCTTCCCCAAGGGAAAAAGCGAAAAGGTACACGACAAACGTGACAGATGAGTGGCTGCCATCAGTACGCGGTTGCTCTCATGCATACCTATGTGGTCTCCATGTAAACAGAAAAGGCCTTCTTCCACAAATTTCGTTTCTCCTGGAATCTGCTCCCTAATGGAAAAAGTGCCTGGGGCTGAGCACTTGTAAATTGTTTAGCACACAATCTCAGATGGAGCATGCTGGGATTTAGTTTTATTTATCTACTTAATGTAACCTTCACAGCAGTAGGCACAAGTCCCGCCGGTGCTGTAATATTTTTTCAGTTTCCCCACATACTCTACAAGTATGATTGAATCCTACAGTAGGTGTCTTTTTTTATTATTATTCATCAGACATCAGCAAGACATGCTGCCTCAGCACAGCAAGGCACTAAGTGGACATTTAGTAACCCAAGAGTAAAAAGGTAACATAAAGTGCTGCTCTGACTGCACAGCAAAAAAAAGGAAGTAGTAGTAAATAACAGACCAAAATAAGACACATTAGATATACAGGTAGTCCCCGGGTTACGTACAAGATAGGGTCCGGAGGTTTGTTTTTAAGTTGAATTTGTATGCAAGTCGAAACTGTATATTTTAGAATTGTAGATCCAGACAAAAAAAATTTTGGCCCCAGTGACATTTGGAGTTTAAACATTTTTTGCTGTAATGGGACCAAGGATTATCAATAAATCTTCATTACAGACACCTTACAGCTGATCATTGCTGCCTGGGACTATAGTAAATTATCCAGAGAGCTTCACCAGAGGTCAGAGGGGTCTGTCTGTAACTATGGGTTGTCTGTAAGTCGGGTGTTCTTAAGTAGGGGACCGCCTGTATAAGATACATTATTACTCAGTTGCTCTAATTCTAAGCTAATTAAACTAACCAGAGCCATTTCCTGTTCCCGAACTTGGGGGTTTTATTGCACAAAATCATAGAGCTTAAATAACTGCCCTAGAACACTTCCCTTCAATAACCAAGGCAAATGGAAAACTGCAATTTTCCTTCAACCAAAAATCTCCTGTCAACTGTGCATTCATGTGTACGATCAATTCATTCTTCTGTGGGACTTATAATATACTGATCCAACAATCCCTCACTCCTATAGAAGTAACCCATTTCTACAAAATGCTGCTCTGCAAAAGACCAAACAAGTGTAACGATGGCAAAGTTGTTGGTGAATAACAGCAAACAACCAAAAAATATGTCTTGTTCACAGCAACCAATATAAAAAAAAAATATTTAAAATTATCCCAACTTCCCCTTAAAGGGTACTAAGGATAACAAAATAACAGATTCTCTAATTCACCGTTATTAATAAAAATGTGTAGTTACCCTACATTCACCAATATCCATTGGCAGCAGAACAGATAACCAACTCTCAAGAGTATATTTGAGCTGTACTGTTAGGCTAAGGTGTGGCTAGAATATTTACCTGCTTGATAGTGTAAAGAGTTTTGATATAGTGACACTTACACTATGTACAAGGATATAGTACAATTTCCTTTATTATTACAACCCCTACTATTTATCAATAAATGAAGTAAAAGTAAGTGGTGCCAATAGTACAGGGGTATCCCTGGTGAGGGTGGGGACTGCTAGTTCAGTAGTGCATTCATTGTATAATGTGAGGCCAGGGATTGGCGCAGCGGTCACATGTCCACTCAATGCGAGTACAGCACCCATGGCCTGTTAGGCGAATAATTACAAGTACTTGTACATACCTTCGGATAGTCCAATTCAAAGAAAGTTTCTAAGTTGTTTATGAGATTAGGATCAACCCCCTTTAGCGGTTTAAGAAGTGAAACACCAGGCAGCTTGCTGTAAGGTTGCTTGTCAGAAGCTTTCTTATTGAGGTGTAATCGTCTGCAACAAAATGGGAAGATTGATTACTTATTGGCACAATACCGTGAACTATTATATATATATTATATGTAGAAATATAAATTAATCTAAACTCATTACAAAAAAGGTTTCCCCAGTTTCTTGGCATAAAAAGGAGCACATTTTTGTACAAATCCATTCCTGTGTAAAAATGCGCGAGTTTAAACCAACTGAGCCACTTTTCAGAAAAGAACGCGTAAACCACAGCGCCAAAGACAGATTGCCCTTTTCGTGAATGAATACGCGGATCACCCCATAGAGGCATAAAGGTGACCATCACTATGTAGCCTCCATGGGATGATTACAAGTTATTGTGACATAGACCTCACAAATGATAAGTGAACGCTACACTGTGTCTAAACCTAGGCATGTAGTCATCCTGCGGCATGCAGTGACCACTTCCTTCCAGGCAAGTACAGTCATCATGAATGAGACCAATTTTCAGTCGCATTCCACCCTAGAAGCAAGCTGTTAGTTAGGATCCGAATAGAGGCGTGTGATCCTGTGCAAGGGCTACATGGTACAGTGTGTCACATGACATGAAGACCCCTAATGGTTGTCTATGCGGTGGCTTTGTGACATGCATAACTCTAGTGATGGGACTTTACCCGTTTCCTTTAAAGCTAAATGGCAGCGCTATAATAATCATGTGACAGCGAGCTGCAGACAAGTCACATGCATGTGCTTCATTGTGTGACCTGTCTGAGCTTTGCTATCCCACTACACAAGGAGCGTAGGCAGCTTAAAGACGTGTAAGGCTGTGCGTAACACCATCACACGTTAAATACATACATGAATACTCGCCATGTATTACAGTAAGTGCATAGGTCATTAATATTGGATATTCTATTACAAGTGCATGGGTCATTAACGTACACCACTAAATGGATGGAGCGTCACACAGATCGATGTGGAAGCTACAGCTAGGTAATGGCATTCATTTGGGCAGTAGTGCAGACTGCACACTTAGACGTTTCTGTATCTAGTCCTGGAAGATCAAGTCTTAGAGTCATTTGCTGTGATCAGCAACATTACCAACCTGCAAATGCAATCCCATCAGGAATTCACTGAAGATTCACACTACCAACAACTTACTATGAAGCATCAATCACCTGAACCCTGTGCCAAGCACTAAGGTGAAATGTCACAAAGAAGCCAATGCTGGATGCTGTGTGTGAATTTTTTGGGGTAGATTTTCTGTGTAGTTTCTGTACTCCGAATATAGTCCACTGGAAGAAACTGAAGTTTTACAAATTCCCATTCTTACTCCGTATTGAATATCCTATATAGCCGATGTTCTATAGAACAAGAATACAAATGTAGCAAGGAACCTGAACACTATACAAGGACCCATGGGGCTATTCACTACAAGGTTTGCTACATTCCTTTGAAGACGTCTTCTGGTTTCTCTTAAGTATGCTAGGAATCTTTCTAAAGAGCTTTTCTTAGGCACATCCAATTTGTTCCACAAAACTCCTATAGATAATAGATCACAAGGACTGAAAAAGTAAAATAACTTAATGCACTATTATCTGTAACCAATCTGTAGCATGTGAATTCTGTTTTTAGAATTGGAATGTATTCAACTACACAAAACTCATTCTCTATCATTTTTGTATGTTAGGATTGTGGAAGTCTTTATATAATGAGACTGTTCAGAATAGGACTGCTTCTAAATACAAGTTCATTGTATCATATACTGCATTGAAGATCATGGGATGAAGAAAAAAAAAGTGATTTTTATATGAACTCTTGGCCAATGCCTGTGTGACAGACTTGTTTCTTATGGAACATTCCATATGCCATCACCTAGCAATAGGCATCAATGGTCTGATCCAACAAGGAAAATTATATTATATTAAAAAGGTGTTATTCAAGCAAAGTTCTGCATAACTTACAAAACGATTCCTCTCACACCTGTGCCATGGCTTCCAGCAGAAGCCGATACAGGGGTGGATCCTTCCCAGGTTGTGCTTGACGCCCCTTTGGGATTCACAGAAGGGTCCTTCACTGTATTTAACATTATATTTCCCAATTAAAAACAAACAATATGTCAGAGATATTTGCATTGTAGTCTTAGGAACAAATGTGAACATAGCCAAAAGGGATTGCTTTATTTTTCACCTTATATATTCCAGTCTCAAAAAAAGTCTCCCTGAGGTGCTTGCGTGATGTAGTCTGAGTGCCCCATGGTAATTTGCATAACTTTCATAACTATATTTCTGTGATTGCGGCATATAGAGGGATAATAAAAGATGTTCTCATGAACAATGTTCTTATTAGGACATATCTACTATCAGTAAACTTATGGGAAATCCCCTTTAATCATGGTATGTGTATTTTGGGTTATAATTTCCTTTCCCCTTTCCAAAACTGATGGAAGTGCTCATTGGTGCAGGAAGCGTGGCAAGTACTCACAGCTCATGGGTCTTCTCCTTCTGCTCTACTGTAGCACCTGATGCAGGTTGTACGAGCCTACAATAAAAGGCAGAGCAGGAGAGGACTTGTCAGACGTTCTGTACTTGTCGCTCCCAGGTCCTCTCCAAGCACCACTATGCTCCGATTCCTAACGCCAGTGCAAACAAGCAGTGCAGGACACAGTGCAGTGAATAGAGAAGAAGCTCTGCTGTATATGGCAGGGAGGCGAAGAGGGTTCTATCCATTATTATAGTTATATGCCCTGAATGCATTACTGTATTTTTCAGACTATAAGGCGCACAAAAAATCCTTTGATTTTCTCAGAAATCAAAGGTGCGCCTTATATATGAACTGTACTTACAGACAAAAGCTGCCTTGAACTGTGCACAGGTCTGCCATCTGCTGGTCATTCATCCTTATAATCAAGTGCGCCCTGTATATGGACCTAGATGTTTAAGCAAGAATTTATTGAAGATGCGCCTTATAGTCCGGTGCTCCTCATAGTCCGAAAAATACGGTATATGGCTTCTGTGGTGGCATTTTGTGCTGTACTGTGGTTCCTGGAGCATCTAAGGTTCTAGTTTCTGGTGTGGCCCCTGGAAGTTCAGCGTAAACCAATAAAGCCCTCAGATCAATAAAGGTTATGCACCCCTGGTCCATATGCTAGTTGGATGTAAATGGTAAAAGAGGTGTGCATATGAAACAGATATATTTTTCAGCTCTGTTAACTGAATCCCGTTTTCCTTTTTTGGCACCTAGAGAATGATTTTATGCATTTTTAATAGACACATAAAAAGCTTTTAGGAGAACACCAGTAGAATTGGCCTCAAACCAATCCAAGAGTCTAACCAGAATGCGGGTCTCCAATGCTTGACTGAGAACAACAATTTAGTAGAACCATTCCCATGCTTACATGGCAGCTTTTTATACACAGCGGGCACCGCCATCTAAACATTGCAAACCTCATGTGTGTTGGTGCATGCAAGATGCTGATTAATCAGACAACCGATACCAAGGGAAAACCAATGAGCTGGAACAAAGCACTTTTTAAGGACACAGGAGCAGCACATTTCTATATAAGAAAAGTGAGCAATCAGCACATGCTTATTCTGTCTGGACTATATCCGAAACTTTCAGAACTCGTAATTTCAGGGAACCCCAACTGAGAGGCACCGCTGCTGCAGACCAGACTGTCCTACAGGGAATGAAAAAGCACTTCTAGGATGCAATACCGACAGACCTTGTGTACATAGTTTGTGTGCGAGTTTTCCCAATATCAATTCGGAACCCCTTCTCAGCCAAAATAGCAAAGTGACATAGATAATCCCATTTACTGTGCTGCTGATCCCTAGAGACACTGACAAGTCACTGGTGACACGACCAGCTGTGGCTTACGCCCTTCCTGGTACAGGTGAGGAAGTGTCCTTGGATACTGCTGACAATACCATCTTCATTACATTAGCTTCATGACTCCTTGGTAACCAGGCCCTACCCCAATGATGTACCACGACAATACACCTGGGACCTGTCTATACAATAGTGCAATTCTATACCATGTCTGCATACGCTATAGTGGGCCCACTTTCACTACACAGTACAAAAAATAGTAGGACCAGATTACAGGTGCAGTTCACATAAGGGAAAGGATCTGACATACAGGCAAGTGGATCTCCTAAAAGTAATGCCAAAGAGGTGTAAAGAGACTCCCTGATAGGATAAAGCCACATCCATTATATGTTTTCTTTCTATATACAATAGCCATAGCAGCCTAGTAACACAGGCTATATAGCAAATTTAGTAAGAGTCTCTGATCTGAAAGCGGAGCGACAACCCATGAGGGAACTGTAATCCAAATTACTTAGACTTCTGCATTTCTGACAGGGACTTTCAATGCTTATGTGAAAGTGGCCAAAATGCTGACTATACTAGTTTCTGGTAATAGTTTTATGTCACTGCCATTGTGTACAGGTCCACTCCATAATGCTTAGGTTTTGTTACAAGTTGTATTATTTTGCATACATTTCATTTGAACAATTATTTTCATTGTTGGATAAATGGCAATTGTCCAGAACATTACCAAATAGGGAATGACTGGGACAAGCACCGCAAGATCACGGACAGTGAAAGTGTTAAACTAACTGTAAATAGGAACAACCCTTGTGTGCAAATACTCTCAAAATTTGGAGAAATAAAACAAGCGTGACAATCAAAGTGGAGGCCAACATTCGCAGACAACCAGGACTGACCACTTAGATTAAGAAACTGCATCATAGAGGTTCAGAAGATACACCCATAACATAGGTTATCAATACCTGGGTCATACACTGACTAGAGACATGTGCCATGCCAATACCAGCCTCTGCCAGGTCTCACATCACATGATCGCTTGGTGCAGCACAAAGTTTAATGATCTTATTGTAACAACAACCACTGATTCCCTGTGCAAAGGCTAAAAGTTAATGGAGCATTATCTTGGAAAACGATAATGAGCAGAACTGGGGCAGTCAGCAGTTTACCAGGCATCACATCAAAGGCTCACCAATGAGGGGCTTCATTTACACTGCACCAAATACGCTCCGGTACATGGGAAACACTTCTGGTCTGCTGCAGATGTGTCATAACATAAAGGGAAGGCTGCTATCTGCAGAATATATGATGGGATGTGATAATACACAACCTGAAAGGAGAAAGTCTGGGAACAGAGAGGACAATGTATGTAGGCTAGGAATACTGGAGGAAAAGGCCCAGACATTCATGCTTGTCAAGCGCTTGAGCAGACACTCAAAATGTCAATAGCAACAGCATGACAGCGAGATATGCCCCCCTCCTCCTTCCTGGAAGCTGCGTCTTCCTCCTGCCATTCTAAAATAATCCATACCATGTAGAGCAGCTCACCTTGTACTGACAGACGACTGGACACACCTAATGGGCACATGCATGAGAGTACACACAGCCCAATCTGACAGCATACAGGGCAAAGAGGACACCTTCTCCTAGGTCACATCACATATCTACATGCAGGGTAACCCATGTATGCATGGAAATAGTATACAGGCAGTGCCATCATCACCCATGGAAACAGGGCACCAAGAGGAGGAATATAGACATGTAGACTAGGTGTGTGAGTATACAGAATAAAGAGGAAGTGCACACATACATATACAGAAAGGGAGGGAGAGTAGGTGCACATCATATTTCTCATTGATAGATATATACACACAGGGGAGCTGCACCCCCCATACATACACAGGGGAGCTGCACCCCCCATACATACACAGGGGAGCTGCACCCCCCATACATACACAGGGGAGCTGCACCCCCCCCCCCCCATCATAACACATGGGAGCTGCAACCCCCCCCCCCATACAACACTGCTGCACCCACTACCCACAGGGGAGTCTGCACCCCCCCCCCCCCCTACATACACAGGGGAGCTCTGCACCCCCCCATACATACACAGGGGAGTCTGCCCCCCCATACATACACAGGGGAGGCTCCCCCCCCATACATACACAGGGGAGCTGCACCCCCCCATACATACACAGGGGAGCTGCACCCCCCCATACATACACAGGGGAGCTGCACCCCCCCATACATACACAGGGGAGCTGCACCCCCCATACATCACAGGGGACTGCACTCACCCCCCCATACATACCAGGGGAGCTCACCCCCCCATACTACACAGGGGCTGCACCCCCCCATACATACACAGGGGACTGCACCCCCCCTACATACACAGGGAGCTGCACCCCCCCATAATACACAGGGGAGCTGCACCCCCCATACATACACAGGGAGCTGCACCCCCCTCCATACACAGGGACTGCCCCCCCCCATACATCGCACAGGGGAGCTGCACCCCCCCCATACATAACAGGGGAGCGCAACCCCCTACATACACAGGGGAGCTGCACCCCCCCATACATACACAGGGAGCTGCACCCCCCATACTACACACAGGGGGAGCTGCACCCCCCCCTAACATACACAGGGGAGCTGCACCCCCCCATAATCACAGGGGGGACGCATCCCCCCCCATACATACACAGGGAGCTGCACCCCCCCCATACATACACAGGGGAGCTGCACCCCCCCCATACATACACAGGGGAGCTGCACCCCCCCCATACATACACAGGGGAGCTGCACCCCCCCCATACATACACAGGGGAGCTGCACCCCCCCCATACATACACAGGAGCTGCACCCCCCCATAACATACACAGGGGCTGCCCCCCCATACATACAACGGAGCTGCACCCCCCATACATACACAGGGGAGCTGCACCCCCCATACATACACAGGGGAGCTGCACCCATACATCACGTCACTTACGTGTAGATGATGGATAAGAAATGCATGAACCATAGGACGAAGAATAGGATGACGCCGAAGATGGCGAGACCTTGTAGGGCCAGATCCAGGACAGCCATAACCTGGGCGAATTCACCAAATCTCCTTTAGTCCTTGTTCCTCTGTGTGACGGGTGAGGGGGCTGTCAGGGCAGGCTGGTCACTGGCAAGTGTCAGTAACGTGTCATGGACGCGGCAGAGCTTGTGACTGAATGGGTGTCACAGATGAGGCTGCGGGAGCAGCGTGCGGCTCAGATCATGAAGATAGCCCTCCCCCAGGATCCGTCGCTCCTATCGGGTGATATGTACGGGTCTCCCACTGTTCCTAGAGCGCCACTGCTCCGCTTGACGACCCACAGAGACAACTGACACCGGCGCCGGAGCAGTACTCCAGCTCTACCACCCTTCTCAGCCAAGCACCGAACCACGCCCCCTCTTTCGTCACGCCCACTCCATGTCCGGCTCGCTCACTCAGCGCCACAGTCGTGCTAAACGCTCCCTTGTGTCCTGCTCCCACCAGACACGCCTCCTCCAGCCGGGCCGTCACCACACCTCTCTACAGAAGCCCCTCCTCTCTGGTCGTACATTTCAGATGGGCGGGCTCTTTCGGTGGAACTACAAACCTTTCGCGAAACTCTGCGCTGGTAGCAATGACGTCACGAGGGAGGCGGAGCCGGGAAGTGTGTGTGAAACGTGTGTGAGACGGTGTCGTCATCGTCCAGAGGGAAGATGAGATAATTGCTCTCGGTGTGGTGGTTGCTACACAGGAAAGTCTTGCTGAGAAGAATATGCGCGTTTTGTGCGAATGGGTTTGTGAAAAGGCGGTAGAACGTGCCAGGGGTGTCACGCACACACCAAAATGTAGTAATTTGTTTTACCTTTATGGGTTACATAGGACTTATTAGTCGCCATATAGTTATATCTCTATACAACACCAGAATAAAGAATAAGGTTATAGGTAGTGCAGCTGTACAATGTATGAACATTACCACTACATGCTACCACCATAAGACTTGTATAATACTGCCACACCATAACCACTGCTGTTATCAATACATAAGGACTGCATGATACAACCAGACTTCTGTATAATACTGTCATACAGAGACATCATACCACCATAATACTCTGGAGGGGTTCTGGTAACACCCCCAGAAGCCCTTCAACCTCATAAGCATAATTTTAAAACTTACCACAGTCACTGTGCCTGGATCTATGAGTAAGTGTCCCTGGTTTATCATGCTTGATTTTGATGGCAGATTTCCTTTAACCCCTTTTCTCACCATCCTGGTGCTGCAGGGGGGGTGTATAGAGAGAGCTCACGAGCTGAGCGTTCTCCATACATAGCGGGTGTCGGCTGTATAACACTGCTGACACCCGCCTATAACTCCTGTGGTCGTTGCTGGCACCATCACTACAGCTATCCTGTTAAAATCCGTAGTCGAACTAGATCTTGAGTGACTGATTGCCACCCCTGTGACTCTACCCTCGATCGGTTTCCATTGCAGCCTACAGTTTCATAGAGTCTCAGGCCTGCAATGGATAGCTGTAGGCAGGCTATTGGAGATCAGCAGTAAAATGACTATATGCTGCAATACAATAGTATATAGTATGAACAATCAGACCCTGCAAGGGTTAAAGTACCCTGTCCTAGAGGAAAAATGAAAAGTTTAAATTGTTGGTCGTCTCTTCGTGGTCGGCGGGGGTGGGGGGGGGGGGGGGTATGTTGCCCACTCAGAAGCTATAGAGTTAAATGTTTTAATTCAGCAATTTTTCTTATTTAAACTGTTGTTTGCCTTTCACAATATCCTTGGCATATCAGGCCTCTGTATTCTTGTTATTTTGGTTATGAAGAAGCTTCTAGGAGCCATTGTGTAGATAAGCATGGCTGTAAACAAGGTCTATTCATTTTTCCCAGAATGTGCTGGTAAAAAACATAATGACCAGTAGAATCTAAGTGCCTTATCTCCTTTCATACAACACCCCAAATGCTGATTTCTATGTGCTAAAATACAGCTGTGTCTGTTTGAAATAAACAGTGTCATTTGAGTGCATCGGAAGACTGGACTGTGTCTTTCATTTACTCTGTCATCTCGCTGCCGGCAGCTATCTCATGCTCCCTCAAAGGGTTAATTAGGACTCATCTTACAAAAAACAAGAGGGCTGTTGGGGCCCTGCATAAAAATCCCTATCAGTATTGGCGTCCCTGGGTGGGCTTAGGAGTGAGCAACAACAACACCGAGACAGCCTCCGTGAAGGGTCCCCGCCAGCTTGGTGAACAGAACTGACCAGGGAGCTCCCAGGGTAAGCTGTTTTTTTTTTTTTGTCTACCTTGATATGTCACTTCTGGTTCACTAATTGGACGGACCGGGTAAGACTGTCTCTGTGTTATATGTTTGCCACTGTTGTTCACTGTAACCTAAGCTCAGAGTTTTGGCAAAGAGCCACTTTGTAAGGTGATTGGACGGTGACTGCTGACTAACAGTTTGACAGATGCTGGTTGAAGCTTGAAACTGTGGGACGGGAGGGAGTAGCCCTTAAAGGTCCGCACTGCTAAAGTAGGAGATACTTTGTTGTGATTGTCAGATTATCATATTGTCTATAGTACTGTTTGACTGGTGCCAATAGGGTTGCCCATAGAAGTATAGAGCTCAATTTGTGCACGTGCAGCGGAGACCCGCCCTGATCAAGTGTGCGTTTAGCTTTCTTTTTGGGGAGTCTGAACGGCCTCGTGGGACTGTAAGAACTAGTAGTGACTTAGTAAAGAGTCAGTAAGAGAGTGGACTTGGTGTAGAGTCGGTGAAAGAGTAGTGACAGGTCAGAGTTGACTTGGTGTAGAGTCCTCTGTGGAAGTCTGATATCTAATTTCTTTGGGGTCAGTAAATCGAGGTGTTGGCGTTCGCTGTGTTTGTGGGGACAAGGGTGGCAGTGTTGCAGTTGTAGACATTTTTGATGGGGAGTAAGCAAAGTAAAGTAAGCCAAGGGTGCGGACCTAGAAAAGCTACTCAGATTGTATCCCACATGAAGGGAAAGAAATGGACAAAAGGTAGTAGTGAAATTTTAAAGGGTTTGGGTATGTCAGATGAATGTACATAAGTGGGAAACAGCTTTAGAGGAGAAAAGCGGCTGGCTTAAGGACAGAAAATGGTATGCACAGGCAGAAGGCTGGCTTGAAGTGAGTAGAGATCTGACATTAAAGGGTTGGACTACGGTTGAAGGAAAGAAGGGATGGTATCAGAAGTTCTCTGAGAAATCACTACCCTTTAACTGCCTGACAGACAGGTACTGTGACGGACAGACCACTCGCCCAAACCCAATCCGACCAGTGTATGCCAAGGCCGTACTAATTCGAAGGGTCCGGACGGATGGACCTGTTGCAGATGTGGTCTGCAAAACCCGTACTGGATTGAGACTTGCAAAAACTGTGGAGCTCCTAGACCTCACCATTCCATAAGACCCGTCCTTACGGAAGTGAGATTAGAGAATGCTGCAGTAGCTCCGATAGTAGACGGAAAAGGAAACGTACTGAGGGAAGGTGAGTCAGCACAATATGGTCGTGTGAGTTTCTATAGACCCTGGTCTGCAACAGAGTTAGATGCCAAGCAAAGGCAAGCCCCCGACCCTATAGCAGAGCCTATGAATTTTGTTTCTTACTTGACTAACACCAACACTTCATTTAAGTGTACTTGGCAAGATTTGGAGACCTTATGTAGCATGTGTTTCCCCCGGGGAATGTGGGACCTAGTCAAAGAGAGCATGAGACCACAATTAGAGTCATTCTTGCATAACTATCTCCCTGAGGACGGTGCACCTTTTGTTGAGACATTGGAGTCTGGCCAGCATTTTATAGAAAGCATGGAACGCTGGGCTAGGGAAAGGTTGCGAGAAAATCCTATATGTCTGGATGAGATAAGACAGAGACCCAGACAGGCAGTAGAAGAGTTCTACGGGGAACTGTATGCAGCTTTTGGACACATGGGATATGATTTGACTAATGACCAGCACATAGCACACTTTGCCAACTGTTTTGTTAAGGGATTGTTACCAAAGGTGCGTAATGGACTGGAGACTTCTTTACCAGACTGGCGTACGGAGGGACCGACCAAACTCTTACAGAAAGCTAGAGGAACAGAGATCAGACTTAGTCACGAACCGACCACTGCCAGAGTAAGACTGACAGCAGTTTCAGAAGTACCTGCTGGCCGATCCAACGTTACGTGTTTCAATTGTCAGGAGGAGGGACATTACCGAAGTAACTGTCCATACCCTAAAAGACAGAGACGCCCCCAACAGAAAGGGACCAGTGAACCAGGACGTCAGCAGGCACTCCCCCTTCAAGACAGCCCACAGATTCCCCAAGACAGCCCCCCTCAAGGTGGGGTCCCTGCTCCACGCTAGGAAGCAGGCAACCCCGTGTCCCCCGTGCAGGCTGTTGTCTCTACAACAGGCACAGCCACAGGTGATCAGGTGCTTGATATAAAACTGAACGGGGAGCTAGTTCCTTTTGTTGTAGACACGGGGGCAGCCATTACTGTTATCAACAAAAAACATCTGAAACCTGATCAGATTTCAAAACAGACACCCAGAGCTTCTGGGTTTGATGGACAGAAGGCATCATACCACACAACGGTGCCTCTCTCACTTGACTTTGGTAAGACCGTTGACCATACAGTAGTGACAAAGTGTTTGGTACTGGAAGGCAGAGGACAGAACCTTTTAGGGATGGACGTGTTGCAGGCACTGCAGGCCTGTATACAGTATCACCCTGATGGCACTATTACCCTGTCTTCAGGACTTCCTGAAAAGGTGGTGTGTGAAATCCTAGCACTCGCTGTTGACCCGGAAACCGTGGGTCAGATTTATGTGGACAACCGGATTGACACAGAGGTCCCCATAGCCTTTTGGGCCACCTCTAAAACTGATGTGGGGCTACTACCAGTCAGCCCGGTAATGGTAAACCTAATACCAGGAAAGGAGCCTCCTAGACTAAGGCAGTATCCTCTAACCCCCGCCCAACAAGATGTTGTCAATACCCAGGTACAAGACCTTTTACAGGCAGGGGTGATTAAGCGCACTGAATCCCCAGCAAACACTTCTTTGTTTCCAGTAAAGAAGAAAACTCAAAAAGAGCAGCCGGACACCTACAGAATGGTCCATGACCTAAGGGCTGTCAATGAGTGTACTGAGGCGATCACTCCAGTGGTCCCTAACCCACATACCTTACTGGCAGGAGTTCCCGAGAATGCCACATTCTTTACAGTGGTTGATCTGGCAAATGCATTCTTTTCAGTACCCCCTCCACGAAGCTTGCCAGTTTTTGTTTGCTTTCACTAACCAATTTTTCCAGTACACATGTTGTAGGCTCCCTCAAGGGGGGCAAAATTCCCCCACCCAGTATTCCATGGCTCTACAGGAAGTACTGTCAGACTGGTTTCCCACCCCCTGATGTTGTACTTTTGCAGTATGTGGATGCCTTACTGGTGTGTGCACCCACCCTGCAGGTTTGTCAGGATGCATCTATTGATCTTATGTGTTTTCTGTTCCAGAAGGGTTGCAAAGCATCCAGAGATAAGCTCCAGTACTGCCAGGAGAAGGTGGTCTTCCTAGGCCACTGATTCTCAGCCACAGGCAGACACCTGACAGAGGATAGAAAGCTGGCAGTCCAGAACATGCCCCTCCCCAGAGGCCCTTCGCATGTTTTTGGGACTTGTAAGCTACTGCAGGCCAGAGGCAATTGATGCATTCCACAGCCTTAAGCTGGCAATCCTATCTGCCCCAGCCCTAGGCACACCACATTACAGCAAACCATTCATCTTGTTCTGTACTGAGTACAAAGGTCATGCCACAGGTGTCCTAGTTCAGGAGCATGGTGGTCTTCCCAGACCAGTGGTCTACTATTCAGCCCGGCTAGACTCAGTTGTGAGAGGAGCCCCCTCATGTGTTAGAGCAGTGGCTGCAGTCAGCGCTCTGCTCAGCAAGGCCAGCGAGTTGATCTTGGACTACCCAGTTACTGTGAAAACCCCACATGACTTGCACAGTGTCCTCACCCAGGTACAGCCCAAACATCTGAGCATGGCCAGACAACTCAGACTCCAGTGTGCACTCCTGATGCCCCCGAACATCACACTGAAAAGGTGCACAACTTTGAATCCTGCCACTCTGTTGCCAGCCTTACAGGATTCAGAGGGGGGGGGAGGGTCCCCTCCACTAGACTCCTTGTTCCTTCACAGCCTTTAAGATGAGTAGCTTTTTGAACTTGAGCGTGAGCATGACTGTTTGTCCCTTATCCAACAGGAAACCTGTGGTTTTGCTCATGTCACAGATAAGGAGCTATTTAATCCAGATGTCGAGTTTTTTGTAGATGGCTCCAGGTCGGTGGGAGAAGATGGACGGTTCTACACTGGATACGCAGTGGTCAGTGGTGCACATGAGGTAGTAAAAGCAGAACCACTCCCTCCACACAGGTCAGCGCAGGAGGCGGAGCTGATGGCACTCAAGGAAGCGCTACAGCTGGCGGAAGATAAGAGGGCAAATATCTACACAGACAGTAGATACTGCATTGGGGCTTGTCATGACTATGGACCCATATGGAAGGCCACAGACTTCCTCACCTATGCAGGGACCCCCATTAAGCATGGCCAATTGATTAAAGAGCTCATGGATGCCCTCTTACTTCCACAAGAGGTGGGGATAATAAAAGTAAAAGCACACACAATATTGGCAAATCCACAAGCCAAGGGCAACGATGTGGCTGACAGGGCGGCGAAGGCAGCTGCATGGAGGGAACCCAGAGACTGTCCGGTAGTCTTTATGGTGAGTACTGAGCCTAAAGAATTTGATCCACAGGTGTTCCTGTCCCTGGTGGCCCAAGTGTCATCAGGAGAGAGGGAAGTATGGAGGAGAGCTGGGGCCCAGATGCAAGCCGATGGGACCTGGATACTGGGAGAGAGGGTGTGCCTGCCAAGATCCCTGTACCCAGCAGTAAGTCAAATAGCCCATGGACACACACACACATCCAAAATGGCCATGCTAGCGCTCATAAACCGCCAGTGGTTTGCCCCGGGCATTACTACTCCTGTCACTAGACTAGTTGAGGCCTGTATAGTCTGTGCCCGCCACAACCCGGGTAAGATGGTAAAGACCCCACAGAAGGTGACACCCAAGCCGCTGTATCCCTTCCAGATTTTATCCAGCTACCAAAAAGTGGTACGTACGAGTACGTGCTTGTGTGCATTGATCTCTTTTCAAGGTGGCCGGAAGCTTTTCCCACGACCAAGGCTACTGCCAGAGCCGCAGCCAAGAAGTTGGTGAGTGAGATTTTCTGCAGGTTTGGACTCCCAGAGACCATAGAGTCCGATCGCGGAACTCATTTCACTGGACAGGTAATGACTGAGACCCTGTCCCTCCTGGGTGTAGAACAATCCCTACACACCCCCTACCACCCCCAAGCTAGTGGTAGAGTTGAGAGACTAAACGGCACTCTTAAGTTAAAGATCCAGAAGGCCATGGAGGATACAGGGAAACCATGGCCCAAGTGCCTTCCTGCTGCCCTCTATTCAGTCAGAACCACTCCAAACAGAAAGACAGGATTGTTCCCTTTTGAAGTACTGTTTGGGTGTGCACCGAGGTTAGGCCTGTACTTCCCGCAGACCTTGCAGCTGATGGGGGGAAATCAAGTGGATTATGCTATCCAGTTGAGTCGAGCTCTAGAAAAGGTCCACAAAAGTGTTTTTGATTCCCTTCCAGATTCAGACAGTGATCTCAGGACCCATAAGCTTGAAGGGAAACCAACATGGCTCCATGCTTCACATTGCAAGAAAGTACAACAGCCCTCATCCAAGTGGGCACACATATCCTTTTCTTAATTGTCCAATGCACTCATGACCAACATAAAGTAAATTAAAGGATAAAAGGGAAACAAAACACTATGGTATAACTCCACTGAAGTGACGGTGGCAAGTTTTGAGCTGAGCTTTTGTGAGATAGCAAAGTGCAAAATTAAGAGGGGATGCCCAGGGGGCAAATGTGAAAATTGGATGGATGGCCCACATGTGTAAAGAGGGAACACAGTACATATGTGTAACAGATGACTACTGGGGAAAGACCTGTAAAGACTGGGGTGCAGTAGGGTGGAACACAGGAGGTGATTGGGGATACAAACCCCAGTCGGCCCTTGACAGGAAGGATCACAGGGGACAGTCACTTAAGAGCCGTATGACAATCACGAAAAGACCATGTGATGTGGGGAAAAAAGCAGATTGTTATCACCATAGAAAAGCCAGGGGAGTATGATGAAGGTATGTACATAATAGGCACATATGGGGGAGCAGCAGAAGACTATTGAACTCCATTCTGGTTAGGTGATATGGAAGGACCATATGGTCGGACGACCAATGTCTTCCTTCAAGAGGTACCAGCGTACCGTGGAATAGTGGCCCGAGCAAATCCTAGCTATGAAGACAAATTAGCCATAGAAACAGGATATGAAGCTACTAATGCATGGGTGGAATGGATGAAGTATAGTGCAGCCAGTCAGAACATGAGCAATTGTTTGGTCTGTGGCATGGCTAGTTCTTCTCTCCTTGCTGCCCCTTTTCCAGCTGCCCCTGACAACGCCCCCACTTCTCTTTTTGGTTGTCTTATGACTCTTTTTCAAAACAAAACCTCCACAGATAACAAGTATGAACCAATGACTAAGGAGTACCATGCTGTAAAACCATACAAGCCTCCCTCTGGTGCCCTGGTGAATGCTAACACGGATCTCCTCTGCATCTACAGAGCCGACCAAAATGCTCCTAAAGTTGGTAACTTCACTTACGGTTGGTGCAACAAGACCTATTCTGGTATAACCAACACCGGATCCCATAAAGTGGCAGTGTCAGATGTGTATTGGTTTTGTGGGGATAAGAAGGTTAGGGCTTACCTTCCCCAGGGGTGGGAGGGCGAGTGTGCAGTGATCAAGTTTATACAACCTTTGCTAGTGGTCCCCTGGGAAACCTTTGACCGGGTGCATGAAGTAGAGAACTATGAGGGGTTCTGGAAACCTACAAGAGCAAAAAGAGAAGCACCCAATGGGTCCTTATATAACCGGGTGTACTTAGATGCAACAGGAGTCCCAAGGGGGGTCCCAGATGAGTTTAAAGCTAGAAACCAGATATGGGCAGGCCTAGAGTCCATAATTCCCCAGATAACTGTTAATAAAAATGTTGATTGGATTAATTATATCTATTGTAACCAACAGAGATTTGTGAACTATACCCAAGATGCTTTCAAAGGTGTTGCTGAGCAGTTGGACGCCTCATCCATCATGGCGTTCTAGAACAGGATGGCCCTGGATATGATTCTTGCTGAGAAGGGAGGAGTTTTCAAGATGGTGGGGGCTGCCTGCTGCACGTACATACCTAACAACACCTCTCCGGGGGGTCAATAACACGCGTCCTTCACAAAATTGAGGCCTTATCTGCAGAGTTAAAGGAGAACTCCGGAGTGGACACATCATTTTTTACTTGGTTGGGGGACTGGAAGAGTTTCTTGACTCAAGTGGGGGTGATATTGGGGATTGTTATTTTGCTCTTGTCACTTATTGCGTGTTGTGTGGTCCCCCTCATCAAGTCGACCATGTCCCAGATGGCCGTCCGGGCAGTAAGAACCACGACAGGAGAAGTGCTTGGAATGGAGAATGCTTCCCATTTGGAGAACCAGCCTGATAATAAACCTGTGAACTATGAGAACTCAGTGATGTGATTTGAGTGTGCAGACCTTTAACCCTTTTAGTGACTGGCCTCTGGGGGATCTGGTGAAGAGTTAACAAGTCCAGCAGGTAAGGGCTTAGCCTACCTGTGGGTACCTGGAGCTTGAGGAGGTTGCTTTAAGAGGTTGTAGGTCTGCAGTCTCAAACAAGGGGGGAATTGTTGGTGATATATTCCTCTACAGCGGCCATCTTGAAGGGGGGGTTATGTTGCCCACTCAGAAGCTATAGAGTTAAATATTTTAATTCAGCTATTTTTCTTATTTAAACTGTTGTTTGCCTTTCACAATATCCTTGGCATATCTTACCGTCCTTCAGGCCTCTGTATTCTTGTTATTTTGGTTATGAAGAATCTATTTCCCAGAATGTGCTGGTAAAAAAATGACCAGTAGAATCAGGCCTTATCTCCTTTCATACACACCCCAAATGCTGATTTCTAGTGCTAAAATACAGCTTGTCTTGTTTGAAATAAACAGTGTATTTGAGTGCATTGGAAGACTGGACTGTGTCTTTCATTTACTCTGTCTCAACGCTGCCGCCCTCAAAGGGTTAATTTCGCCTTACAAAAGTCAAGAGGGCTGTTGGGGCCCTGCATAAAAATCCCTATCAAAATCAACCCCAGTTTCCCTAGAATACATAAATTACCCCTCACTGCCGAAGACCTTTTTTCCATCTTGACGATTTTCAAAATTCAAATTGTTCTACTTTTTCAACACAGTCTTAACAGCAAAAAAATGTAATACAGTATATACTCGAGTATAAGCCAACCCAAGTATAAGCCGAGACCCCTCATTTTAACAAAAAAACTGGGAAAACCTATTGACTGGAGTATAAGCTGATGGTGGGAAATGCATTGGTCACAGCCTTCCCAGTATATAGCCTGCCAGCCCCCTGTAGTATATAGCCTGCCAGCCCCCTGTAGTACATATTGCCTGCCAGCCCCCTGTAATATATCGCCGGCCAGCCCCCTGTAGTATATCGCCGGCCAGCCCCCTGTAGTATATCGCCTGCCAGCCCCTCTAGTATGTAGCCTGCCAACCCCCCTGTAGCATAAAGACTGCCAGCTCATGTAGTATATAGCCTTCCAGCCCCCTGTAGTATATAGCCAGCCAGCCCCTCTTGTATGTAGCCTGCCAGCCCCCTGTAGCATATAGCCTGCCAGCCCATGTAGTATATGGCCTGCCTGCCCCCTGTAGTATATAGTCTGCCTGCCCTTGTAGTATATTGCCGGCCAGCCCACAGTAGTATATCGCCTGCCAGCCCCCTGTAGTATTTAGCCTGCCAGCCAGTCCCTCTAGTATGTAGCCTGCCTGCCCCATGTAGCATATAGACTGCCAGCCCATGTAGTATATAGCCTGCCTGCCCCCCTAGTATATAGCCTGCCAGCTCCCTGTAGTATATAGCTTACCAGTCCCTATAGTATATAGTCTGCAAAAAACAAACAAACAGTGTACTCACCTTCCGATGCTCCCCCAACAGTTCCTCTTTAATCGATCGATGCTCTGGTATCTTCGCATTCCAACTGCCCACCACATTTATGTCTGCATGTCCAACATAATTGTGGCGCAATAGCATTTGTGTGAATGAGCCGTTAAACGCATACATACATGTATACACTCATATGCAAACATTCATGTATATATACATCATATACTTACAATATATACTCACCATACATACACATTCTATATATTGATACATACACACACATACAATATATACATAAACACACATACAGCATATACATTTATGTATATAATATATACATATCTAAAAATACATGTAAAGGTACTTACATTTTTGTGGCTACAATAAGACGGATCAGCGTGCAACAGACCAGATGAGATGGACAGGTGGCCCGAAAAACAGGGCGTGCGTGCTGCCCACAGACCGGGGAAGCCTGCAAGTCGAGCAGGACACAGTCGGACGGGACACAGGCAAGACGGACGGACAGGCAGTACACATACTAGTCGGGTGGGACACAGGAAAGATGAGCGGGCGGAGATGAAATGTATGGGCAGGGCCCCTATTATTACAATGCTATTGCCAAACCTGGGGGCTACTGTAAACAGGGAGGGAAGTGCCCGGGAGAACGGCAATGATAAACTTAGGTTTCGCCATCATCCTGATCCCGATCGCAGGTGTTAGAAGCGGGTGTCAGCTGTAATATACAGTCGATACCCGCACCTTCTGGTGTCAGCTCCTTTTAGGAGCCGATGCCTGAAGCTTGACGTAATAGTACTGCATAATGTGGGAACGCACCTCCCACCATGCAGTACTATTACGTCAAATGTCGGAAGGGCTTAAAAAAGATTATTCCCATCCATGAACACTGTAACTGAAAATAGCGCCCAAAAGGCCACTTTTTTCGCCATTCAAGAATTTTTGAATAAAAAATTATCAAAGAGTCATATAGGTCCCAAAATGATATAAATTAATACGTCGGCTCATACCAAAATAAATAACACCTTACAAAGGTCCATACACCAAAGTGAAAAAGTTATTGGCCTCAGAATTTGGCAAAATGGCAAATATTTTTAGTTTTTCTAAATCTACTAAAACCTTATAAAACCTATATAAGTTTGGCATCAATGTGATCATACCAACCCAAATAATAAAGAGGAAGTCTCATTTGGAATGAAAGCCGTAAAAACCAAGCCCACATCAAGACGCTGCAAATGTGCTTTTTTCAATTTTACTGCAATTGGAATTTTTTTTCAGCTTTGCAGTAGATTGCATGGAATAGTACATGGAAAAAGGGCTGAGTCCTGTAAGGGTTAAGTGAGTAAGCAATATGGAGCACTTAGGATCGGTGCCACCCCCTTCCCAATACCTCCCAGCCCCAGTCCCATTGTCCAGGGTGGCAGGAGGTAGGTCCCGGGACATCAACACATCAACTCTATAGAGTTGCACTCTGTGTCTCTGCCGTGTGCAAGGAACCAGCAGGCGCAATATGTCAGCATGCTGCCTGCCGGCTACCGTGCTGCACACAGCAGATGGAAACCGCAACAGATAAGAGGGAATAACGGGGCCACAATATCAAGGGGAGCTGCTGGGAGGCATATAATATAAAGGAGAGCTTCAGGGGGCACAATAAGGAGCTGGGGAGCTACAATGTGGAGGGAGCACAATAAGAGAGGTAGCTGCTGGAAGGGGCACAACATGAAAGGGCTTTAACCCCTTAGCGCTCCGCGCCGTAGCTGTACTGCGCAGCTTCCCACTATTGGCGCTCAGCGCAGTACAGCTACTGCGCAAGCGCATACTGTTTTAGAATTGTGACATCGGGATGAGATTTGGGTGACAGAGGCAGGAGGAGTTCCTGTCTCCGTCACCTGACCAATCAAATCGGTCCCGCCCGCTGATCGCCGTGATTGGCCAGTCAAACCTGACTGGCCAATTACAGCGATTTTAGCCTAAAAAACCTTCCTCTTCCTCCAGCGGCACCATTTTGGTTTGGTATCGCTGGAGAGAGGAAAGAGCGTTACTGTGTGCACCAAAATACACTTTTACACTATAAATAGTGTTGTGATCCTTATCTGATCCCTATTGTTCCCTACAAATCCCTATCCCTATCTGTTTTTTTCCTGTGTGTTCCCTGTGTGATCGCCTTGTGTGATCCCACGTGTCTTCCGTTTTTCCCTGTCTGTCCCTTCTGAACCCAAACGCACTTTTCAGTGCGCTGTGTTAGCGTTGTTCTGCACTGGACGCACTTTTCAGTGGCCTTGTGAATAGCGCTGCCCAGAATCTTTAGCAGTAGTTAGTTTGTCTTAGGGCAAGCTAGGTGCATTTTTAGCGCCTTTTTGCGCGGTGCACATAGGTTTTTTTTCAGTGCCTGGTAATATTTTTTTCCAGAGCGCCGTAGGTGTACCCGTACTAGCCAGCAAGGGAAGGTCACAAAAGAGGTGCAGGGTGTGCTCCAAAAATGGCATTCGGAAGGACACCATTCATCACTGTGAGACATGCCCAGAAAAACCAGGGTTATGTATGAAAGATTGCTTCCAAATTTATCATACATCCCTGGATTTTTAGAGTACCCTGTTGTTACCCTGACTCACAGCTTATACATCATGCCGCATGCCGCACCTTCCCTTCTAAGCCCTGCCATGTGCGCAGCCTGTAGATTACTGCCCCATATGCATCATGATTTTTAGGGTGTTTGTCTCCCATGGCAGCAGCTGGGCACAAAATGACATAATGGATATTGTGGGGGTATATAGTACATAAGCCTTTATAGGGCACTTCCAAACTGAATTGATTACCAAAAAGTTCGCATTTTTCAAGAAAATCTGAGAAGTTGCTACTAAAACTTCAAACCTTCTCACATCCATAATAAAAATGGAAACGTAAAACAAATAATGGATATAAAAAGAAGACCAATGGCAAAAGGTTTCTATCAAAAAAAAATTGTGGTATCACTTTTTGTCTAAAAAGTATAACATTTGAAACTTTGAAAATAGTCATTTTTTTCAAAATTTTCCAAAATTTTAGAATTTTTACCCCCCAAAAAAGGAACGGATCACCGAAATACTGGAGCCCAAAACTGTACACAATATTCCATGTGTGGTCTGACCAGTGATTTGTATAAGGGCACAACTATGTCTTTATCATGAGAATCTATTCCTCTCTTGATACATCCCATAATTTTATTTGCTTTAGCTGCAGCCGCCTGGCTCTGGTCACTAAAATTAAGTTTACCATCCACCATTACCCCCAAGTCCTTTTCAGCTCCAGTTTTACCAAGTAATTGATAACTGTTCAAAACATGATTATACTTTTTGTTTCAGCCTTCCCGCCAATGCCCTTTTTCATTTTTGCATTTTCATTTTTAACTCTCCACCTTAAAAAATCTATAACTTTTTTACTTTTTGCGACTTTTGATGACGTTTTCAATGTTATAATTTTTAGGTATGTATGACCTTTTGATCACTTTTTATAGCATTTTTTGGGCAATATTTTTCTAAAATGGCAAAAATGTGCCATTTTTTACTTTAGGCACTAAACTTGATCTAGGACCAGATTGCCTATTTGTTGTCCTTTTAAGGACCCATAGAGAATCATGAAATCACTACAGAGAACACCATGCAATTGTTTGTCAAGGGCATTCCTGGGCATTGGCTGTTTCTATAAAATATACATTATGCACATATTATTCAAATGTGGTTATTTGAGGGGCTGAAGAGATAAAAATAAATATTCTATCCATGGTTATAGTTAATCTGGCCCTTTTCTATTGTTATCGCCTAAAGTATCACTCATTGCTTGTGTATGTGGTGATGGACACCAATGACACCTTACACACCCCATTAACATTCAAGATTCCATCACATTGTCATTTTCTGACATTTTACTTTGTTTTATAGAGGAACAAAATCTGCATGCACAATGGGAACTCCAAAATGAGCCTCCGACACCGATATGCTCTCAGCTCAGACACTACATATTTTCCAGCTTTTGTAGTTCTTCTTGTGCCAAATGAAATTATAGTTGTCAATATTTGCCATTAATATACAGATCTTGGATAGAATGTTACTGGGGGTGGATGTTTATCACAGTGCAATTATTATGCGTCTATTAACACTAATATCATGCAAAAAATACAAATATTGTTGGCCTTTTTCTGACGGAGGTCTCCTGTATTGTTCATCTAAAATCATTTGAATAAACCTTTGAAATTCAAACTTTTGACTTGACATTTTGCAAATAAGGCTTTGTGCTGAAAGCTCTCCATAAGTAAACAATGCAAAAAGGTTTCATAGGTTTCCATTAACCCTTTTCCATCCAAGGCACATGCAGCTTCCCCCTCCCTCCCTGGGTACTCATCATACGCATCATTCAATTTATTGTATTATGGCCCACATCATTCTGTTTGATTAGTTGACCATTAAAATACATATTTATGCAGTAGCTTGGATTAGGCCCAAATGCATTTATTAATATATTCAAAACCTGAAAGAAGAAAGCTACTTGAAAGGGCTACTTGAACTTTCATGGAAAGTTTATGCTTTAACAATAATACAGTACAGCATGGAATTAGTTACTTTGAGGATCAACATAGTAACAGAATACAATAACAATAAATATACATTAGGTAGATGTGATGTTTCAATATTTTACCCAAAATGTTGATAGCAAGGTGGGAGAGATTTCTAAGTGGGGGTAGACATTGATTAACTTCAAGCAATAAAGAGGACTCCACCTAGGCCTTAGTCAAATTAGATGTCACGTATGAGTGTATGAATAACAACACCAGTCGTAAGGACAAGCTGATGGAAAGGGTGACACATATAGATATTTCTGATTATTCAACAAGAAAAAGCAGATGCGATCATGGAAAAAGTGAATCTTTATTTAGTACAAAAATATAAAATCACTTAAAAACCCCAGGAGAGGGGATAAGAACAAAAATCTCCCAAATTCTGGGAGGCGCGACAGGGATCACGGGTGCATCCGTGTCAAGTATATAAAAATACTTGGCCTAAACATCAATGCTACAGTAATATGTATGTCATGAAGGACAATCCCCATATAATAGTTCAGACAAGTATACTGCAATATTTCATGCTATGAATGAACAAAAATTGTAGTCACATTACCATGAAGATCACGACTTGGGATAAGGGAGAACAAGGATGCCCTATGCGTATCGCCCGCTAAATGGGCTTCCCCATGGGGACATATAGATATTTCTCCAATTAATAATAATAATAATGAATATACATTTATATATCAGAATCATCCAATGTGCTTTATGGGGTACTTATACAGATAAAATAAGACATTACAAAGCAGTAACATAGATGGATAGGAATGAAGGACCTGCTTGCAAGAACTTACATTATATGAGGATGTAGGGGTGACTCAGAAGGTGGCAATGCTGGTACAATGGTCCAGCCATTCTTTATCTCCCTATCATAATTTTCAGAAACCAGGGTGCATTGGTCTGCACAGTTACCTGTTTACTGATGGTAAGAGATTACATAGATAGAAGGAGAATTAGCAGAGATTAGAGAAAAGACAGTGACAGTTACATGCAGTTCCTAAATGTGATAGGCCTGCCTGAAGAGATGGGGTTATAAGGACACGTTTGAAACTTTGGCAGTTGGTACTTAGTCTTATAGCTGAAGGTGCATTGGGAAGAAGTCCAGGAGACATGAGTGGGTGGTTTGAATGAATGAAGAATAAATAATCTTAGATCACTGGAAGATTAAAGAACACAGGTTGGGAGACAAATGGAGATGAAGGAGGAGAGGTAGGTAGGTGCAGGACTATGTATAGCTTTGTAAATTAGTCTGGCTAGTTTCAATTTAATTTGACTGGAGGCATCCGTGTAGCATCTGAAATGAAAGAGGAGTCTTCCGGCTGTGTTAACAATAGATTGTAGTGGTTGGAGTTTAGTAAGTGGAAGACCGATTGGTATGGAGTTACAGTAATCTAGACGAGAATGAATCAAAGCAATACTTAGGGCTCTGGAGGTTTCCATGGATAGAAAAGGGTAGATTCTGGAAATGTGTTTGAGGTGGTTGTGGCAGGAGAGGACAAGTTATTGTATATAAGGCACAAAATAGCAGGCTTGCTACTTCAGAGTTATGATAATTGGCAGTAATGGGGGTGACCGAGAAAAATGAAAAAATGCATATGTGGCCTATGAAGGGCTGATTAAAAAAATTTAAGTTGTTGGAAATGGAGATGCCAGATTTCAATTGGTTAATACATGGTGGAAAGACCAGAAGTTCAGTTTTGGAAAGGTTAAGCTTCAAGCATAGAGAGGACATGAAGTGAAACATCTTGAGGGGAAGCTGGTGGTCTACAGTATCAAGTGCAGTAGAGATATCCAGAAGAATGAGGAGAGAATTTGGAAACACATTTTGTGCAATCCACCTTTGGATTTTGCCACAAGGAGATCGTTGGAGATTTTAGAAAGAGCTTTAAGACTGGAGTGCAAATTGCAGAAACTAGTTTGTAAGGGGTTGAGGAGGGAGTTAGGTGAGAGATAAATAGGCAAGAATAGACCAGGTGTTAGAGGAGTATGGTGATCGAGTGGTTAAAAGCACTGAACAGGTCCAGGGAGGGTTTCTTTAGTAATGTAATTACCAAAGCATATTTAAAAGAGGAGGGAAAGACACCAGAAGAAAGAGAGAGGTTCACGATTTTTGCTGGGTCAAAGAACTGTACAAGATGTGAGGATAAAGGGTTGCTAATGCAGGTAGTGGGGCGAGCAGAGGAAAAGAGCTTAGACACTTCTTCCTCTGTGATTGGATCAAACTAAGCAAACGGGGTGAAGTTCAGGGTGGAAAGGGATCCAGGGAGTTTGTGGATCGGGAAATGTGTAAGGCATTAATATTATCACAGTTTCCAATTGCCAATTGACCTCTCTGGTAGTTCCATAATTAAATAAAATTTAGAAGGGTTCTAATTCCAAATGCAGTAGCAATTCACCAAAACCTTCAACAACATAGAAATTAAGATGAGTTAATAGATTTTTTAGACTATACACTACAAGTAAAATTGGTCTGTAAGCAGAAGGAGGAGTTTCAATGTAATTGTTTTTTTAAACTGCAGAGATGAAGTTAGTTATTTACATACTACATGGACTGTTATGAAGATGTGGATTAAAGGTTTACAGCAATGATAGAGTGTGCGTGTTCTCTAGAAAGTCAGGTTTAATAAACATTTGTAGAACAAGTGGACCTAAACAAAGACCAGTGTTGGAGTACAAGATCTGGTTTTAATCAGACTGATGGTTGGAGTCTTCTAAAACAGATACCCATGTATTAAATTGACAAGAAAGAAACTTTGTGTGATGCATCCCCTTTTTTCAGGATGTGATGCAAATCACTAGTTAATTGGGTGAAAGAACTAACAAATTGTCACTTAAAAAGAAGTACTGAAAGGGGATAAGAGTATATAATAAAATAATAAAATATTCAACATTCAATATTGCTAGCATTAGATTAAATAGGGTAGATTTATCAGAAGTGTCTGAGAGCAAAACTGTTCTAGTTATTCATGGCAGCAAATCAGAGCTCAGCTTTCATTTTTCCACAGCAGTTTAACCCCTTACCCACGTGTGACGTATCTGTACATCACATGTCAGCTGTGGGTGTATGGAGAGGGCTCACGGGCTGCATATTGCAGTAAATACCCACGGGAAACGCCCTTGATTGCCACTGGCGAAGCCATCTTGGCTGTGATCTCTGCTCCCCGTGATGTTAACGCAGTGCGACAATCTGCCACCTAGCCCCTCTTACTACCCCTTTTCCTTGCATAAAAACTTTACTTTACCACATTCGAATCTTGTTTTTTCTACAACTCAAAGTTGTAGATCCAAGTTCAAAGTTATGTAGAATGTTGTAATACAAAGTTGTTACGTGAAATATATCTTTTATACAAAGGGGGGCACGGTTACTAGGAACGTGCACCAGTTTTCTGTCGAACTTTGCACGTTCTTTTAAGTGCAAACTGCTTACACAGGTATTTAAGAAGTGTCCGCGCAACCGTTTGTGGTGCGGATGAACTATGTTTCATGCCACACAAATTTCTGTACTGAAATTCATGAAGAACGTGCGCCAGAAATCCTGAATCTGGCGCACTCTGCACACTATACAGGCAAACTGTAGTGTTATTAGTAAATGTGTCCCAAAATTTCAGAAGTTCTACAGAATAGGCTTACCCTAGGGTCTGAGGCAGCTGTTCCTAATGGGCAAAGCTGTGTGACTGACCCCGTGATCTGCACTATTCTCACTACACAATAAGACAAAAACGCTGGTCAGCAATTCATGTCTGAAATTTCTATTAGTAGGCACACATTTCCTCTGTTTATCTACTACTGCTATTTTAATGCACAAACAATAGAAGACTTAATACCGAGTATAAAAATATATATTTTCATATATTTTATATTTGTATTATAAACACAATCACATTAAAATTATCACCCACATCTACTAGGCTAAGAGTGAGACTTTTATTACATTTAGGAAGTTATCTGTGACATTGCAGCAGAGCATGGATCATGCAGTATTCTAACAGCAGCAGTATTTTAACATGATAATGATCCCAAACACACCTCCAAGATGACCACTGCCTTGATGAAGAAAATTTTGGGTAGAGGTGCAGGACAGTGATGAGTGGACCCATTAAAATTCAGGGTTGGGTACTGAAGACTGAGACTTAGGCACACTGGCTGTTGCAGTTACCCCCTTTGCCCCACTGGGACTCACCATACACTGCTGGCTTGGAGCCAGGTGACGTGAAATACAGTAATGTACTGACATGATGCAATATGCTGACAAAGGCGTTTATAGCATAGGCTATTGGAACCTGCCACGAGCTGGAGACATTCCTTGAGACAGGCCCCTCTAAAATAATGAAATAAATATTTTATAAACAAAGAAATAGTAAAAAAAAAAATTATCCAAGAAATGCTATTAATGTCACATTGCTTAAAGGAAACCTACCACTTGAAATGGTAGGTGTAAGCTGCAAATGCCGAGCACAAGCTCAGGGTGAGCTGGTGCCGGAGCTTACTTTCGTTATTGTCCTAAACCACTGTATCGGTTTTAACTTTTTAATGTTAATATCTGAAGCACCAAGCGCACGCCCGTGCGCGCGTAACGTCACCGGCTCTCAAATAACACTTTGTAGATTTAAATGAGTGATATACTTTGTTCTGTATAAAGTTGAATGTGTTGACAAAAAAAATCATCAATGGAATTCAAATTTATTAACCAATGGAGGCCAGGATTTGAAGTAGCCCACAAAACACACTACAGGCTGATTCAACTTTGATGTAATGTCTGTTAAACAAGACAAAATGAGGCTTTGTATTGTGTGTGGCCTCCACGTGCCTGTATGACCTCCCTACATTTGCCTCAGCAACCCACACAAATGGCTCAGGTAGTGCAGCTCATCCAGGATGACACATAAATGCGAGATGTGGCAAGAAGGTTCGCTGTGTCTGTCAATATAGTTACCAGAGGCTGGAGGCGCTACCAGGAGACAGACCAGGAGCATTGGAGGGGACCATAGGAGGGCAACAACCCAGCAGCTGGACCGCTACCTCCACCTTTGTGCAAGGAGGAACAGGAGGAGCACTGCCAGAGCCCTGCAAAATGACCTACAGAGGGCAACAAATGTGCTTGTGTCTGCACAAATGGTTAGAAACTGACTCCATGAGGATGGCATGAGGGCACGATGTCCATAGATGGGGTTTGTGCTCACAGCCCAAAACCATGCAGGATGCTTGGCATTTTCCAAAAGCAACCAGGATTGGAAATTCTTCACTGGCACCCAGTGCTCTTCTCAGATGAAAGCGAGTTCACACTGAGCACATGTGACAGAGTCTAGAGACGCCAGGGAGAGCGAGCTGCGGCCTGAAACATCCTTCGGCATGACCGGTTTGGCAATGAGTCAGTAGTGGTGTGGGGTGGCTTTTATTTGGAGGGCCACGCAGCCTTCCGTGTTCTTGCCAGAGGTAGTCTGACTAGGTACCGAGATGAGATCCTCAGACCCATTCTGAGACATATGCTGGTGCGGTTGGCCCTGGGTTCCTCCTAATGCAGGACAATGCTAGACTTCATGTGGCTGGAGTGTGTCAGGAGTTCCTGCAAGATGAAGACAATGGGGCACATTTACTTACCCGGTCCAGTCGCGATCCAGCGGCGGGTTCTCCAGTGCTGATTCGGGTTCTGTCGGGATTCACTAAGGTCCGTGCGCCGATATTCACCAGGTGTCGCTGCTGCGCCGAGGTCCGCCTAAGTTCACCTGCTTTTTTCTGGTGTATGTAAGTGCTTGATCTTGCGACACAAATGGCTTTTTAAATTCTGTGGTTTTTCCGAATCCTTCGGGTTGTCCGGTGGCCACGCCCCCCGATTTCTGTCGCGCGAAAGTCGGCGCGATTGCGCCAAAAAGCGATCGCTTGCGCCACAATCCCGTGAAATACAGTGCAAAGTGGAAATATTCGGGAAAAACCCGACGGATTCGCGGCTGCGGACCCTTAGTAAATGTGCCCCATTGAAGTTATGGACTGGCCCGCTCATTCCCAGACCTGAATCCAATTAAGTACATCTGGGCCACACACAATTTTCTATTTTTTATTTGCCGTTTAATGGACATTTCAGCAAAGTTGGATCTGCCTGTAGTGTGTTTTTCCACTTAATTTTGTGGGTTACTTCAAATCCAGGTCTCCATTGGTTAGTAAATTTCATTTTCATTCATGATTTTTTGTGATTTTGTTGTCAGCACATTCAACATTGTACAGAACAAAGTATTAAATGAGAATATTTCATTTATTTAGGATGTGTTATTTGAGTGTTCCTTTTATTTCTTTGAGCAGTGTATATACCATCTAATACCAGACTTAGTTCATATATATATATCTATATATATATATCTATATATCTATATATATATATAGATATATAGATATATATATCTGTAAATATATACATTCATAAAAGGGGTTCATTCAATGAGGCAATAGAGAAATTTGTATACATCCTAAGCACATGGTTCAACTTCAACTAAATATGAATATACTGTTACAGGGGAAAAAACACATTTTATGCAAATGAAAATACTTCGAAATCTGGTAGTGTGAGTTAACACTGATGCAAATAGGTCCACAATTGGCTGTCAGAACTTACAAATTGTTCTGATGCGATCAGGTTTCAGGATTCTTGCCGGAAAACCACACCCAGAACAGCCTGTGATTGACAGTTCCCTTTTTGATCTTTGGGAAAGCTGGGTGTGTCTTTGTACTCGTTATGTCTGCAGCTGTGGTTTGAGTGATGGACGGCTGAACCAGTCAGTGCTGGAGGTAGTGTCCATTACTGCCTTATATTCTGCCCAGCCCCTTGATTGAGCGCTGGTTATTCAGTCTGATCTCTGTATCTAGTGTTTTGCTTGCTGTTTGCTATTCTGTGGTTTGACTTCTGCTTCGCCTACCAACAATTCTTTTTGCTATACGATTCTGTACCTTTGCTGTCATCTTAATTTTGACCCGGTTCTGTCCAACTTCCCCTGTCTGTCTGTCAGTGTTGTGTCTCTCCTGCTGTAGCCCTGCTTTCCTTCTCTCAGACCTGTGTTAGATTTCTGTGTACCATTGTGAACACTGGTCTATCTCAGTATTCCTGTTACCTGTCCGCTCCACTATCCAGCAGCTGCCAGACGAAGTAAGTCTTCCCTGTCATCTTGTAGATCACTCAAGGACCGTCAGTTAGGTTAGGTAGGTTCCTGTCAGGGAAGTTTATCTGCTGTAGGCAGGGCCTTAGCCCGCAGGGATGTTACAGGGTGAGTTTGCCACCACTTATGTAGTAGTAAGTAGTATTGTGAGATAACACTGATGTAAATAGATCCAACACTGGTAATGTAAGTTAACACTGACTCAAATAGGTCTAAGTAGTATAATCTAAAACTGATACAAATACAGTCAATCCAGGGTTTTGTTAAAGAAAGGTTCTTCAAGTTTGTTCTTAAGTTGAATTTGTATGTAAGTCAGAACTGGTAAATTTTATAATTGTAGCTCCACACAAAAATGTTTTTGTCCCTCTTATAATTGGATTTTCAAACTTTTGTACTATAATGGGACCAAGAATTATCAATAAAACTTCATTACAGCTGATCATTGCAGTCTGGGACTATAGTAAACTATCCAGAGAGCTTCACCAGAGGTCACAGTGTTAGAGAGGTCCGTCTGTAACTAGAGGTTGTCTGTAACTCGGGGAGCACCTGTACTACTAAGAGTAGAACTGTAAGGTTACACTGACACAAATAGGTCTAAGACATTTTAACTTAAAACTGTATGATGCAAGAACTGTAATTTGTACTGAGACAGCGCCTGTCA
This sequence comes from Engystomops pustulosus, assembly GCA_019512145.1. Classification (NCBI taxonomy): domain Eukaryota; kingdom Metazoa; phylum Chordata; class Amphibia; order Anura; family Leptodactylidae; genus Engystomops; species Engystomops pustulosus. Next base: position 170,351,701 of record CM033641.1, read on the forward strand.
GATATTGCTGGATGATACAAGAAAGAGGATCAAAGTCACATGTCCCACCTAGCCAATCACAGCTAAGCCCACAGAGGACATGGCAGTGTTTTTGTTGAGGGGCAGCAAGCTGCTCAGCAGTCAATCAACCATCTTTCCACATTTTTACTGAACACGAACCTGCAACACAAACAGTGGTGGCTGTTCGGCTTCAGGGGTCGTGAGTGGCGTTTGGACCCACTCATCACTAATTATAAGCCCTTCTAAACAAGGCATTCATTTTTTTAATCTCATTTTATTATTCTGTAAAGTCTTATTTAGTTTATATATGTACATGATCGGTAAAGTGCTATGGAGTATAATGGCGCTTTATAAATAGAGATTTATATGTGAACAAATCCAGCTAATCTTCAACGTCTTCAGTTCCTGGTTTTGGTACAATGTGAGACTATAATATGAGTTGAATTTTATAAGAACAATTACACTTTGTAGTTTTCAGACACATGAAGAATCTTTATATTTAGTGACATAAACCTTTACCTAAGAGAATAGTAATTAGATATGATGTGAGAAATATTTACTGTTCATTGTAGCATGCCAAGAATCAGTCAGTCGGCACACAGTATGACAGGTCCTTTATTAGAGGTTAGTGTTACATTTTGCATGATGATGGTAGGATGATTTTAATTTTCAGTTTTAAATATTTCGAATTTGTTTTCCTAAATGAGATGTTAGTTTTCTCAGCTCCCCTAGTAGCTGTTATTAAATGCATAATTTGAAGCTCTTGGGCCCCAATGCAAAATTTGTAATGGGAATCCTACTTACAGTGGTTACAGAAGGTATTCAAACCCTTTTAAATTTTTCACTCTTTGTTTCATTGCAGTCAGGGTGGATTAAGACTTCCATGGGCCCTGGGCTGTACGAATATTATAGCCCCTGCAAGGCTGGAATTTACTTTCTACATATGGTACTAGACTCAAGCTTCTTGGTGAACTGAGGTCCTGAAATGGCTCTTGTGTACAGAAATGTAGACATTTTGGCTAATTTTTCAATCCCTTATCACCAACACTTGTTTTCAGCTTAATAACCAAACTCTGTTTTTAGAATCTGACATGTGTCACGATAATTCTTTATACCTTTGGAATGCTGTAACATATCCAGGTAACTTTGAGACTGGTTTCTCGTGACACATTGTACTTCATGTTGAAACATTTAAATTTACATTTTTCATAAAAATTTGGTGGCAATTCTGAAAAATTCTTAATTAATTTTAATTTTCTTTTTTCTAGGAAGTTAGTCAGACCACCCAAATAAGTTGATAACTAACATTTTCGGAATGTCTGTTTTATGATGACATATTTTTTTATGTGCCCTATCATTTTTATATGATATTACTAGGCTTAGAAATGAAGTTGCGTTTTTTTCAAACTTTCATGAAAATCGCCAAATTCAATTTGAGAGGCCCTATAAATTAGAAACTACACCCCTCAATGTATGTAAAACAATATTTATGAAGTCTGTTAGCTCTTAAAATATTTCACAGAGGTGAAATCAATATAGAAGTGTGATTTAGAAACTTTGGAATTTTTTGGGCAAAATGCATTCATCTAGCCTAAAAAATACACTTTCACAATAAATTACATGATGTAATGCTCTGCAAAGTTTGATACCCAATTTGTCTTGAGTATGCCAATACCCCACATGTGGTGGTAAAATGCTGTATGGGCACATCGCCGGGCATTGAAGGGAAGGAGCAATGTTTAGAGCAGATTTGTAATGTCACGTTGAACAGACCATAACATTTTTTTTTAGCTACTGCTAACATATAAGGAATTATTATTTGAGGGTGGGGAGTGAAAAATGGAAACACAAAAAAAAACAAAAAAGGGCCTGGCTGTTAGGCGTTAATAAAATATGTTAAAAACTTTACTATTGTCACCTTTATCATCTGCACTTTGCATTTATTAAATGGTTTTAAAACATGCTTGTTTGCCTTTTGTACAAAGGGAAAAGATGCAGTACTAATTTAGAGAACTGCTGTGCTTGTGACCAGGAGTCAACAATACCCCTGCCATATACATTTGGTTTCCTCTTATGTTATTTATAACCTTTTAACAATTTGTATAATTTGCAAAACTTCCTGTTTCTATTTTCACAAAAGAGAGTATAGAATAGGAAGTCAAAAGTCATCCTCACAACAATAAAAAATGACAGCCAAAAATTCTGTAGCATGTTATATTTTGTAATAAAGGAATCCTGTTTTGTGCATGTTTATTTAGGAGGTGTATGAATTCACACAATATGTTTCTGCACACTGTTCCTGCCAGCTTGTGTCTGGAATCTGCATGGATTTCCGATTACTCCTTAATAGTAAAGGAAGCGTGCATGTTAAAGGGATTTGCCCATTAAAGAACATTCTCAAATTTCAATCCCCTAGTGATGTTTACAGTATAAAGATAATTTTAACCCCTTACTTTACAATTTTACTAGTTGTGATGGTCTGTTTAAGAGAGTGGACTCTATGCAGGCACATTATGATCCCTGTGTGCTGACAATGTGGTTATATTATCAGGGTACAGGTAGAAATACACTTTCATCTAGCTTCTGACATTGTACTAATACACTAACACATAGAAAGAGAGAGATGATACAGATCAGAGATGAAATATGAAAAGATCCATGAGATGGATATAACACACATTGCTCCTCTCAGCTCTACCTTCCTCCCCCTCCTACGATATAAAGATCTTATTTGTCTGTAGCTTGTAGCTTTACTCTCCTCATGATGCGTTGATCTGTTGTTGCTTGTTAGCAGGAAGTCAGTGTCCGTGTCTGTGTGTGAGCTAGTCCTGGAATGACAGGGTGGGGGCAGATAGCAGAGAGGAGCTCAGCACATCCTCAGACAGAAAAGCAAGATGTCTACTGACCTCAAACTCAGAAGATCCAGGTTTGGGTCTAGGGGCAACCAAAATTGTGTACACCAGGAACCTGTCACCACATCCACTGACAGGTTCATACAGAGCTCTTATAACTAACTGACACCCTTCTTTTAGCTAAAAATTGTTTTTTTACATCCACAGAAATCACCTTTTATCTTATATTACCTAGCATCAGATGGGGGCGTGTCCTACTTGCCCTCCTCCCCATGCCTCATGCCTCCTTACAGTTCATGTCATGTGACCAGAGTGACATAATCTCAGGTACTTTGACTATTAATAATAGCAAACTGTACCCCATGCATGTATCTGACCACATGAAGTCACAGCAGCCTCCATGGACTTCTTTTTCTCTTTAGGGGGCCTAGCGTGTCATGTGGGGAAGGGGAGGGGCGCCGGCACCCCACCAGATCCGGACACGAGAGAGAAGCCACGCCCACGACCGCGTCATCGCGGGGATGGCATCAATCGCGTCACATGACCCAGGTTGAGGGCCGACGTCAAAAAACTCCTCCGAGCCACTCCCTAGCTCCGCCCCACGAGGGGGGTTATTTCACATGATGTAGTGGTAGGGTGCTATATTTATGTTTTTAAAAAATCCAGACTGGTAGGGCACTCTCAATCTATATATTGCCAAGAGCCAATGGTAGCTGTAATGTGCCAGTAAACTCCCTTAGTTAAAAGGAGTCCCTGTCCTGTCTGTGACCAGCAATTCAAATTAATTGAATAGACTGTAAGCTCTTGTGAGCAGGGCCCTCATTCCTATTGTTCCATATGACTGTTTGTACTCTGTAATGTAATATTATATTATATTTGTATATGTACCCTATGATATGTTAATATGATGGCGCTAAAGATTATTATTATTATCAATTGAACACTAGAACATTGATCAATAGAACATACTTCTAAGACAGTGGTGGCTAACCTATGGCACTGGTGCCAGAGGTGGCACTCAGAGCGCTTTCTGTGGGCACTCAGGCCATCACCAGAGATGACTCAAGGTATCTTCCTGTAGTCCCAGACAGCCCAGGACTTCCTGTGCACAGAGCTATTTTAAAGTGACAGGACTACCTGGGGCTATTTTCTGCTTTATTGGTGTCCTCAGAGTGCTGGTATCAATGAAAACTGTGACAGAGAAGGGAGTATAAATCACAAATTAAATTTCTGTGTTGGTACTTTGCAATAAATAAGCGGGTCTTTGTTGTAGTTTGGGCACTCGGTCTCTAAAAGGTTCGCCATGACTGTTCTAAGATATGCCAGGATGGTAGGTCTCAGAATTGTACATAAACTGCACTTTATTATTAATAACAAACTTTAATAAAGTGATGTTAACACAATAAAGGTCATATAACCCCCGTACAATTTTACTCACAGTAATTGCTGTTTTAGCTCCTATCACTCTCTAGGCTGCTCAGTGCAAAATCCCAGGTTGTGGGCAGGGCCTCTCTAAGAGGACACATTATATGTAATCCATCTAGTTCTGTGGGGGTGACAGTTTGGTTAGATTATCAGGGTACAGGTGTGAATACACTTTCATCTGATTTCTAACATTGTACTAACACACTGACACAAAGAGAGATGAGACAGATCAGAGATACATGAGATTACACAGAGGATGACAGACACAGGCTGACAAACTTTTAAACTATTTCCTCACACAGCAAAGAGATGCAGAAATCTCATCTGTACGATCTCACACAGAAATCCAAGATGGTGGCTGACCCTAAGTAAGAAGTTACAGGGTCATGTCTAGGGGCAACTGAAATTGTGTACACCAGGACTAATAGAGACAGGTTGGACTTATAGCTGTTAAATGCTGCATTTTTGTTAATAACAGTGAATTACAGAATGTGTTATTTTGTTATCCTGAGTACATTGGTGGTCCAGTTGTGAGAATGCTCAGATTTTAAGACATTTTTATATTTTATTTACTTATTTTATTGCATTTTTATTGTACTTGTTTATTTGTAATTATTTGTTGTTGTCTTCTTTATTTATAATGTATTTGTGTAGATAGGTATTTATTGCATATTTTAGTGTAATGTACTGCAATGCCGCAGTGACATTATAATTTTCGGGACAATAAAGTTCTATCTATCAGGCACATCATACCTGTACGATACAATACAAAAAAACTTTACTAATCCCTAAAAAGGGAAATTATTTTTCACCACAGCAGACAAAATGGACAAAAAGCCACATACATACATAACATCAAAACACATACATATACAAAAAATTCTAGACATAAATAAAAGACTTACATTTTCACCCATTCTAAAATCGGCTTAGACTTAAGTATATAAAAAATTTTACTCTTTACTCACCATTCCGACACCCCTTGTAGGTCTCCTTCTTGCTTTGGGAGCTCTGGCTCCTCTTCGGGTCCTCTGGTTCCTCTTTCGGTCCCTGTGTGAGCGGCTGACGCCATTGTGAGTTCCGGCCATGCAGGGGGACCCGAAGACGGAGCCGGAGAACCCGAAGAGGAGCTTGAGTACAGTGTTATTTATTTTTTTTAAAGACTTGGCATACTCGGGGCAGGGCCTGGCCAGCTATATACTGCAGTGGCTGGCAGGCTATATACTGGGGAGGCAGGGTCTGTCAGACTATATAGTGAGAGGATGGTAGACTATTTACTGGGGGTCCAGGGGCTGGCAGGCTATAAACAGAGGGAGGGCTGGCTATATACTACAGGGACTGGCAGACTATATACTGGGAGGCAGGAGATGGCAGGCTCTATTCCTGGGGGCAGGAGACAGCTGTATACTGGGAAGCATGGGCTAGCTGGCTATATACTGCAGGGGCTGGCAGGCTAAATACTGGGGGGGGGCTGGTAGGCTACATACTGGAGGGGCAGGGGCTGGAGGGCTATATATGGGGGGAGAGGGCTGGTCAACATCATACTGGCTAGATTCTGTGACCACTGTATTTCCCACCCTAGGCTTATACTTGAGTCAATAGGTTTTCCCAGTTGTTTGTTTTAAAATTAGGTACCTCGGCTTATACTCGGGTTGGCTTATACTCAAGTATATATGGTACATTGCTGTATTATTGCCATTGTGTTTGCATTATATGTAAAAAAAAAAAAACCTGGAGGTTTGTAATCAAAATTAGCTTATTTAAATTTTAGTCTCCTGGGTAATTTAAATAAAACCTCAAGAGCTAAAAATGCTTCTTAGAGAAGTTGGTCAGTGAACACTAGAATGTCCTGACCACAAGGATGGTCTTCCTTATTTTATATAGAGATACTACATATGAATTGAAGTCCCTAGTTGTATGTTGTATTGCTTTGCAATGTGTTTTGCTTGCAATTATGTTGTATTTGTTATCTATTACTTTCATTACTGTGGGGGGGAAAGTATTTAGTAAACCACCAATGTCATGGGTGCTCCCGTGATCCCTGGCGCACCCTTGTCCCTCCGTGTACCCCCGGAGCCCCTACACAGCAGAACTCATCTCTCCTGGCTACAGCGGCAGTCTCTGCAGCTCCCTCGGTTCGGTGCACGTGTCCCCATCTCCTAGGGCGTGCACGTGCTGGCTCACAAAGAATTAAAGGGACAGCATGACAATAATTGGCGCTGGCCTGCCATCTTCCCAGATAAATTCTTGCCCCTTCCTGTGACCCTTGCCGGATCTTTGTACCTCGCAGCCTTAGAAAAAGCTCCCTAGCCATTCTCCTGCGTTCCTGTGTCCCCTGTTTTCCTGTGTTCCCATCCCCATCTGCCTGGACCTGACCACGAGACTGCCACTGCGGGCTAGTCACACCTGTGGAATGACCTGGTGGTACCCTGCCACAGCAAGTTCATCCCGCTTTGCCGCAGGCTCTGGTGAAGACCAGGTGCCACTTAGACTCTGGTCCCAGGTGTCCCGAATCCTGACAACCAATTGTGCAAGTTCCCCCACTTAATTACAGGCCTCTCATCTTTTTGACATCATAAGCAGACCTCAAACATGAGAGAGAAATTGAGGAATTCAGGAATTCAGGAGATCACGTTGTCTGATTTTTAAGGAATTTATTTTTAAATTATGGTGGAAAATAAGTATTCGGTCACCTATTAACAAGCAATATTTCTGGCTCTCACAAACCTGTGTCACAAATCTGGCTCCTCTGTCCTCCTTTGAACTTGTTATCAGTATAAACGACACTTGTCCACAACCTCAAACAGTCACACTCCAAACTCCTCTATGGTGAAGACCAAATAACTGTCAAAGGCCACCAGAAGGCTGGAAAGACTGAATCTGCCATAGGCAAGCAAGTTAAAAATCTGTTGCCCAGCGACAGCCCCAAAACATCACTGCTCTAGAGGTATGGACCAACCTTGTAAAGACTTACAAATAACGTTGATGAAATTGAGATGAACTTTTGTTATTGACGAAAAGTCCATGTGGCAAGTGTGTTTTGAAGGAAATCCTTACACCTGTGAGCATTTGGTGATCCTCCCCGTCCTCTTGAAAGTGCAAAAGGATACACCCTCTGGTTGCAGGTTTTTGCAGACAATGAAAAAGATTAAAACGATCCAGCACTTTTTTTTATGAAAAAATTCTTGCTTCTTTATTAAATCATCATATAAAATCGATCAGCACATAATGGTATCCACAAACTGGATCGTTTGATTTAATAAAGAAGCAAAACAGTTTTCATTAAAAAAAAGTGCTGGATCGTTTGAATCTTTTTTTGTTATTGACCAAACACTTATTTTCAATCATAATTTGCAAATAAATTCTTTAAAAATTCGCATTTCTCACACTTGATGTCAATTACAGGCCTCTCATCTTATAAAGAGGGAAAACTTGCCCAATCGGCGGCTGACTAAATACTTTTTTCCCCACTGTATATGAGAGGCACCAAATAAAGTAACTGTTTATATGAAAAGAAAACAAAGCATGTTTCTTAATTAAAATCATTTCTGTATTGTCTTAATAATATTATAGTCAGTGAAAAAAGTAGATTCTTACATAAACATGTATACTGTTACACCATGTCCGGTTCAGGCTGAGGCTGAGACAGTTGGTCTGCGTTGCATTGCCTTTCACAGTAGTATTTGACAATCACTTGCAAGGTCTGGCAGAGATCCAGATGCTTGTCAGGAAGCTTTGAACAGATGTATTGATTCATAGACTGGGAATGGTTCAATGGCATCCTCACCAGCCTCCCAGTACTGGAACTACTTACTCACTGCAGGTCACAGAGCATTAATTGTCAAATAGCAATATCCTATTTCTGTATTGTGAATACCATCCTCTGGAAATCTGTTTGCATGATACTTTCACAAGTAAAGTACAGTGTTACACAGCAGATAAAGGCAACTTTTTTTATTCTTAAATGTATTGAAACCTATAACTAATTAAATGTAAATCCATCAACTTTTTCCCAAACTCGCCAAAATCTTTGGCAAAATCTCCAATTGATCGGTAACCAGCACCCAGTGTCTTGCATTTTAGCAATATGTTAACCATAGGCATGCCGCCCTGTGCTTTGATTCTGTATCTAAACAGAGTCAAAGCAGTACCTGTGACCACACCCTAAACATGTGAGGCCCAAAATGACATCAGAGTATAAATTACGCAAGACAAAAAACTTCATATGCTAAGTGTGAACTGAGTCAAAATGCATGGAAACCTGAGGTGTCTTGAAACAAACTTTACCCCCCTTAAAGGGACAGAATCCACTTCGGTAACAAAAAACTGAGAATCCAGTTTAATCAACTTCAGGCCTAAAGCCAAGACAAATACAAGATCAAGAAAATTGTTGACAGACCTACAATCAGGTTTAAAATAAAAAGTGCTCATATTATAAATTGTGATTGTTTTAAAATTATCAGTAGCAGATGAGTATCGATTAGTCACTTCAATGAAATGATGGGCTAATTGTCTATTACTTCATACATCCAATTCCTTCCAAAGAGACACTGGGGGTCATTTACTAAGGGCCCGATTCGCGTTTTCCCGACGTGTTACCCGAATATTTCCGATTTGCGCCGATTTTCCCTGTATTGCCCCGGAATTTTGGCGCACGCGATCGGATTGTGGCGCATCGGCGCAGGCATGCACGCGATGGAAATCAGGGGGCGTGGCCGAGCGAAAACCCGGATTCTGAAAAACCGCCGCATTTAAAACAATAAAAGTGTCGCTTGGGACACGCTTACCTTCATTTGGTCCGGCCCCGTGAACTCAAGTGCGTTCAGATGCTTTTCAGCGCCTTGATGAATCCCGGCCGGACCCGAATCCACCACAGAGAACGCGCAGCTGGATCATGAACGGACCGGGTAAGTAAATCTGCCCCACTGTGCTCTCCTGGACAACTCCCCTTCTTATATTAGGGGTGTATTGATTATTTGCATGAAGCTGGAATCACTTTCTCCCTGCCTTCTAGCAAATACTGGTGATGTGAATGGATCCTTACAATCCCCATAAGTCTTCCCTTATCATTATCATACATCCTTCAGCGAGAGAAAGGGAAGGGAATTGGGATATCATAGGAGAACACACACACACCTATCCCTGTACTGACTCTAATTGGAGCATTAAATACTAACAACTCATCTTCTAACTGGAGCTAAAAAGATTGGCTTAACCTTCCCGACATGTTTCGCCGCTATTTTGGCATCTTCAGGGTAATGGGCGTCCTCAGCCCCATTACTCCTCAGGGCGCTGAGATAGCGGCGAAACATGTTGACGAGTAGAAGTCCTATTCAAGTTTACCAAGAAATTTATAATTTAAAACATAATTATAATTTTCATAATCTGCCCATTCCTCCAGCTTCCATAAAATCCCTTGGTTATATTTTACTATCCTCCTCTGTATTAAATTACTTTACAGAGTGTAGCATCATCTGCAAATATTGTGTAAAACAAATGTCAGCACCTTTCCAGCAACCGCGCAACCACAACCAGGCTTGGCGCTAGCTGTTAGACTAGGTAAGTGGTGAACTCACCCTGCGACATCCCTGCAGGCTAAGGCCCTGCCTAAAGCAGATAATATGCCCTGATACGGGCGAACCCACTATCAGGAACCTAACTGACGGTCCCTGAGTGACCCTACAAGATGACAGGGAACACTTACTTCGTCTGGCAGCTGCTGGATGGTGGAGCGGACAGGTAACGGGAATACAGATATAGACCAGTGTTCACACTGGAGCACAGAAAACAAACACAGGTCTAAGACCGGTCACACCGGGAGAGACAACACTGAGGGACAAACAACAGATACAGACAGACAAGCAGAGTCGGACGGAACCGGGTCAAAACCAAGAGGGCAGCAAAGGGACAGAATCGTATATAGCAAAATAGAATGGTCAGTAGGCAAAGCAGGTGTCGATACACAGAGTAGCAAAACAAGATAGCAAGAGCACTAGATACACAGGTAAGACTAAAATAACCATCAAGGCCTGATGGGAGTAGGCAGGTATATAAGGCAGTTCCCAGACACGTCCCCAGTACACTGGGGAATCTGTCCATCAGGCTAGTAACCCTTGCTGTGCAGGACTAAAATGCAAGGAGCAGGGTGTGGCTCAGTTAATCAAAATACAAACACTAAACCACAGTTCACACACAAATTAACACCATCTATTCAGCCAACTACGGATATTGCAATGTTACACCAAACCAAAACTTTATTAGAGCTATTGGCATATAATGGTTAATCTAGTGCACAAATCCAAAATAAGAAAGCATATTTATAATTCTCATAGTAATGTTCATTTACGAATAAATAGGTTTTAAAATGAACTACACATATTTTTTTTGATCAGCCAATTTTATTTGGATGCAGGATTTTTAAGTCCCCTGCAGTTGAACAATGCTGTAGCTATTGGGGATGCAGATGAAACAGTTCAAGGAACCACATGAATGACTCATGGTAAATGTGGACCCCTTGTTATACATTTTCTATCATCATGCGATCTGCGACTAACCTGTAGTAATAATATTTATAACCTTACTATATTATATATGTATATTATTAATAGTATTACTGCTCTAATATTATTGCAGTGTAAACCTGATCTTAAGGCTAGTGACTAGCACATAGATTATATATACATTGTCTTCATGTATATATAATAGAAGTGAAACTCATCAAAACTCTTTTTTTAATTAAAAAGACTTCCTTTATTACATTCTGTAATCTTTATTCTGATGTTCCTTCAAATGAACTCTTATTTGATTAAGAATTCTTATCATGCATTATATACCTGTAACTATGTAAACTCTGAAAGGCATTAGCTACTATAGTTGTTATATGGGAGATGAAGTGAAAGCTGCACATTTGTAAAATACAATGAATTTGTTGTTACAAAAAGGGAAGTTGATCGTCTAATTTTAAGCCTAAGGAAACCATGTCTCTTGCATATTTTCAGCTATATTAAAAGCAGATTCTTCTCAATATGCGACAAGCCCCATTTCCACAACACAGTGGGCACATTGTTTTATGAGTTCTATAGAGCACTTGCCCATTGAGTGCTACTAGATTGCCATGCACAGTGCTGTTCATTGTATGCTCTAATTAAAGGCGCTCATAATAAGAACTTCTGTGGCCTTTATTTAGATGTTTTTCATTTTAGCAGCTCAGCATTTGCTTAGCAAAATGAAAACTATGTTCTTGCACATAGCAGTTATTACATGGTTGTTAAGAGTAATGGTTAACTGTTAGCAATATTTTCATAAGTCATGGTCATGTGCTTTAAGCATTATTATTTTCTAGGTTTCCCTATGAAACTGTAAGCTTTATGTAATCAGAAATACAGTTGTTACCAAGCTGACTTCTACTATAATAATAAAGTGTTCTTTCTATAAGAATTGAAAGTTGGCATGAGAATTAGGTGACATTGTACTAATTGCCAGGGGCGTAACTAAGAAAGGCTTGGCCCCATAGCAGATTTTTGCATGGGGCCCCCTTTCCTCTTAAAAAAACACATACATATTTTACACACACGTTTATACAATCACACACATTCATACACTCATTTATACAGGCAGTCCCCGGGTTACATACAAGATAGGTTTTGTAGGTTTGTTCTTAAGTTGAGTTTGTATGTAAATCGGAACCGTATACTTTATCATTGTAACCCCAGTCAAAAATTTTTTGGTCTCTGTGACAATTGGATTTTAAAAATGTTGGATTGTCATAAGAACCAGGTTAACAATAAATCTTAATTACAGGCATCATTGATAACTGTTATAGCTGTTTATTGTAGCCTAGGACTAGAGTACAGTAAATTACCAAAATCCAGAGGTCCATTTGTAACTAGGGTTTGTATGTAAGTCAGGTGTTCTTAAGTAGGGGACCGCCTGTATACTTGAAAAACTGGTGCACTCACCGCAGCCGGACTGGATCAAGTAGGGGAGCAGCGTTGGAACTTCAGAAAGGTGAGTTTCATGTGTTTTTATGTACAAGGGTGGGGGTGGGGCTGGCGCTGTATACCAGGGGCTGGCGGTGTATACCTGGGGCAGGGTGTAAACCAGAGGGAGCTGTATAGAGGGGTGACTGGCTATATACTGGGGCAGTGGCAGCATGGCTGCATACTGGGGCAGGGGCAGCCTGGCTGCATACTCGGGCAGGGGTAGCCTAGCTGCACACCGGGGCAGGGGCAGCCTGGCTGCATACCGGGGCAGGGGCAGCCTGGTTGCATACTGGGGCAGGGGCTGTCTGGCTGCATACTGGGGCAGGGGCAGCCTGGCTGTATACTGGGGGGGGGGGCTGTCAATATAGTGGGCAGACTGAGTGGCTGTATACTGGGCAAACTGAATATACTAGGAGGACTGGCTGGCTGTATACAGGGGGGCTGGCTATATAAATATATACTACAGTGGGATGGATGTATACTGGGGGCTTTATACTGGGGGGGTTGTCTGGCTATATACTGGGGGGGTTGTCTGTCTATATACTTGGAGGGCGCTGGCTACTAGTAATAGTACTTATATCCTTGTACATAGGGGGGCAGTAATCTAGTAGTTATATTCCTGTACATAGGGGGGCAGTATTCTAGTAGTTATATTCTTGTACATAGGGGGTAGTATTATAATAGTTATATTCTTGTACATAGGGGGCAGTATTATAGTAGTTATTTTCTTGTACATAGGGGGGCAGTATTATAGTAGTTATATTCTTGTACATAGGGGAGCAGTATTCTAGTAGGTATATTATTGGACATAGGGGGCAGCATAATCGTAGTTATATTCTTGTACATAGGAGGCAGTATTATAGTAGTTATATTTCTGTACATAGGGGACAGTATTCTAGTAGTTATATTCTTGTACATAGGAGGCAGTATTCTAGTAGTTATATTCTTGTACATTGGGAGGCAGTATTATAGTAGTTATATTCTTGTACATAGGCCGGCAGTATTATAGTAGTTATATTCTTGTACATAGGGGGGCAGTATTATAGTAGGTTTATTCTTGTACATAGGGGGGCAGTATTACAATATATTTTACTTAGGGGCAGTAGTATTATAGTAGTTACATTCTTGTTTATTGGAGAAGGTATTGTAGTATGTTTTTAGTGTACATATATGGCAGTATTAAATTGTGTGCTCTTAAAATAGAAGTGTTATTCCTTTACAAGGAGGCAGTATGAGTCTCTTTCTCTGTGGTGTACATGTTGATTTAGACCATCTATATACAGTTTGTATGGAGTTTAGTAACTCCACCCACATCACAAAGCCACGCCTACTTGTTTTGACCCTGCCCACAGAATGGGGCCACTTTTACAGTTTTTTCCAGGGCCACTTTAAATTCCCAGTCCACCCCTGTATATACAGCATATTCATTAACACACAAACAGCATATACATATATGTATATACACACATACACCACACATATATATATATGTGCACATATACTGTAAACATACTAGTAATGGTACTTGCATTTTTGTTATGAAAGCGTCCCCAGACAAGACGGACCAGTGGGGGACAGACCAGGTGGGGGCAGGCAGAACACAGGCAAGATGGGCGAGGTGGACGGGCAGGACACAGGCAGCACAGACTGCTGGATGGGACACAGGAGAGATGGGCAGGACACAGACGAGATGGACGTGTGGGACACCGTGAGACAGATGGACAGGCTGAACTCAGGCAACACAGGCGGGTGGCCCCTATTATTGCCGTGATGTTGCCAAGCATGGGAACCACTGTAAGCACGGAGGGAAGGGCCCAGGAAAAGGCAATAATAAACTTTGGTTCTGCCGTCATCCTGGGGCCACTCTATGGCTGCTATGGCTGTTTTGCCACTGCTAACTGCTTTGTAGCTGTATAAGAAGGGAAAATGGACAACATACATCCTACATTGACATACTGTGATCTTTATATTTAGAATTATAAGAAAAGAAAACTGAGAAATGAATGTTAAAAGTAAGCAAGAAAAAAGTTGTTTCCCCTTCTCCAACCTATTTAGCAATCTGCAATAGAGTCTACATTATTCTGACAAAAAGTCTTGTAGAAATAATATAGAAACCACTTGGGTTAACCTCTTAACGCCATTAGTCACAGAAGTGTGACATACCCAAGGTATGGGAGACAGTTGAACATGTTTCTATCGGAGTTGATATAGGAGAGGGGGACACAGTTGTAATAATATATATATCACATATATGCACACAAATACCTACATACATATCTACATATATTATACAAACCTCCCCTTTACACAGTGTTATCAGTGAAAAAAATTCTATTATATTTTCATAGTAGTAATATGAGAAGGAATGGTATTTTTTTAAAGATCATCCAGCTGTCATGGCAATGGATCACCACATCTCATTCACAATGTTGCTACTCAACATTGCAGTGGTTTAGTAGCCAAAAAATCTGTAGTGGGTAACCAAATGCAATTATTTCCCATGTGGACCCAGCCTATGAGTATGCTGCTGTCTCTCTCTTTCCCCTTCTACACAGAATGCTTATACCACATAGTAAAAACCAACCTTCTTTGTGTTTTTCTGACCTTAACTTGAGTATCTAGGCTGTGATAAAAAAATGCTTTTTTCCAGTTGCAGTTTTCCAGAATGCCAGGGATTTAATCCACTGCAATCTCTACATTCAATACTCTGGATGATCACAAAATCTTGAGCTTTTCTCATACAATAAGCATTTAATTAATGGATCTGCCTTTTGCCAAGTCTATGAATAAAAGCTGAAACACTGTGCACCAGAGAGGAAATCTGAGCCACATTTATTTTTCTTTCTCCTTTTCATACATTCCACATTAGTGCTGTGAACAGAAAGTCACTAGCAATCTCTAACACAAAAATATATTGCACCTTTTTCTTGCTGTTCATAAATACAAATAAATAGTTGTAAAGACAATATTAATACAGCAATTTTATTATAATATGAACATTATTATAGTTAGGTTGACAAGTCAAATAGATTATAGAACACTACAAATGCCTACTATCAGACTTTTTGTGAAAGTACATTCTGGAAGAGGAGCTCAGTTCATTTGTGCCTTCATTTCTGTAAGTGAGGTGAACTAGTTCCTTGATTTTGAGGTATCGACAAAAAGTTGCATAATGGTAGATCTAATGTAAATAAGTGTATTTAAGTAGTCCTTTTCTGAAGCAAAAATTGCTTTAGAAACAGGACCAAGAGCCTGTGTTTTGTCTGGAAGCAACATGCAGTAAATCCATTTGTTCATGTCTCTGGCCTTTCTCTCTTTAACCTTTATCTCAACCTTATTAAAATGTATCCCTGATTTGATTTGCTAAAATTTGTTTATTGTATTTATCTTGATCAGAAGTGAGAAACTGGAGAGGTTAAACTAGGTACTCACGGAGCACATTTTCAAAAAAGGGCTGGGACAAAGCATTTAATTTGGTTGAATATATGATTGATGGAAGTTTGATAAACCACAATTTTAAAATATGGAGACAATCTTTTTAAAAGGTATATTTTTTGAGATTAAAGTCAATACTTCAGATGCAAAGAGAAAACCTTCCATTTGTATCTTTTAGGACTCATGCATATGATGGTGTGGTTCGATTGTATCCCGTTTTGGCTGTGTGAAGGTCGGGTTAGTCGCAACACAGCACTGTAACCATGCAGAATAGACATCTATGGGGGCTGTGAGCTAGCAGCAATTTGTGCAGCTACCTCAAGGCCCCCATATATAAGGGGAAACAATTAAGATCAGGCTCACAGAGGTAGTATGAGTGTTTCCTAAAATTCCAGTAGCCAGAATTTAACCTATTCACTGTTCATTTTCAGTGTTGTAATATCTAGTAAAAAAGAAAATAAGGGTAAGTATCCATTCCAATATATATCAATATTCCCTGTTAAGTAAAAATTTCTTTAAAACTTCTGTTCCACTGATAAGGCATTGGAACACCTTTTACAGGATCTTCACCCATACCTACAGTACATCCATAACTTTAAAGTCAAGGAGAAGTCAAAGAAGTTATCTTTCCAACATATCATAGTCCAACATGTCTTACTACAACAAATATATAGCATATGATGAGGCACACATGATAAACTGTTTGATTCTATGTTTAATGCATATGAATCTATCTCCCCTAATCATCCCAAGTCAGATCTTACTATTTGTCCTTCTGGTAAGAGAACAGAAGTGGTTCAGTTACAGAACTGTGATTCTTCAATCCTTTTGATAATATCAGCAAATGTGAACGTATAATCTGAATATTCGGTGTCCTTCATTTCCAGGCTTGAGCAGAAGCTCACAATATACAGAGAAGCGCAGTTGAACCAGCTAAAAGACGCTTTATTTTCATACGGATTCTGGATCCTACATGGTGTAATTATAACAAATAGATATCATTTGTAAACTGGCTCTACCCTCTACTGGTTATAGATAAATGTATATGGACTTTCAACCTCTATGTAGTTTATGATGGGATGTTATGCGTTATAAACTCCATGGGGGTAATCATTAGGCTGGTCCTTGCAACAGTTCTATACCTGACTTTGGAGTTCTACTGCCGTCAGATTCATTAAAGTGGCTTTGGCTCATGATAAGTTTGCAGTGATGGTTGGATGCTATGTGGGTTGTTTGCGAAAATGCATAAAAAGGCGCAAAATACAATTTAAAAAAATTGCAGCACATAGACCAGGCTAGGCCTGGCATTATTTTGCGCCAAAAGTTGTACCTAAAGGGGAAGTGGCAAGTCATGAATTCAGTCCTATGATGAAACCTAGTCTATGCCAATAATTGATTTGGTGCAAGCAGGGTCTATGTCCAAGTGACTTTGCACTGTCCTATGTTCAATGGAAAGTGTGATCCATCACCCTCTGTGGTTAAATGTATGATCACAGATTATGGTATTTTTGTGCATAACTTTGTAACACTGAAGTAATGAATTGTTATTTATTATTGCTATGTATGTTATCTTTGATGATGTCACTACTATTGCTCAAATGATTAGTCACATTTGATGATGTAACTACTATCGGTCGCATGATTAGTCACATGTGATAATGTCACTAATATAGGTCAAATGATTATGATGTGATTATGATGAGTACAGTAGTTATTATGAGTGATCCACAGTCCATTTTAGTGATTAAATCAAGTTATATTTATTTGAATATGATGGGAAACATAATGTCCCAGTTCTATATACCATATATACTCGAGTATAAGCCTAGTTTTTCAGCACAAAAAAATGTGCTGGAAACCCAAACTTGGCTTATACTCGAGTAAAAAAATATATCAAAACTTACCTTTCTGGCTTCCCCCGCTGCTGGCTATATATTGGGGCAGGGGGCTGGCTATATACTGGGGGATATGGGCTGGCAGGCTATATACTGGGGGGCAGGTGCTGGCTATTTACTATGGGGCAGGGTCCGGCAGGCTATAAACTGAGGAGGCTGTGACCAATGCATTTTCCACCCTTGGCTTATACTCGAGTCAATAGGTTTTCCCAGGTTTTTGTGGTAAAATTAGGGGGCTCGGCTTATACTTGGGTCGGCTTATACTCGAGTATATACGGTAACTGTTTTCTGTTGCACGGAAATTAATGTCTTTGGAGCTTGCACATAAATTTAAGAAGTTTTGTGTTAAGGCTGCACGGTGTCAACAAGACATAAAAAATGTGCACCTAAGGGTAATTAGTGCTTAGTACAGAACTGTGTTGCATGCTGTATGTTTAAGATACACCTAAAAAAATGTTGCACACTTTCAGTGCAGGGTGCACCAGATAATTGAAGACCGTGGCCTGTAATCAATAATCTGGCACACCCCGCACACTCACGAGGCAAACTGCACTTAGTGCAGCTTGCCTCATTTTTCATATAACTGGGCCTATGTTCGTTGACAAACTGGGGAAAGATTGAACCGAAAGAAATCCACAATAGTCACAGAACTGTGGAAGAGACAGGAAGAAGAGTGGACCAAAATCCCACCAGAGCAGTGTGAGAGACTTGTGATGTCCTGTGGCCACTGATGTCTTGAAGTCATTCAAAGCAAAGGCCTGTACACTTCGTACTGATTGGTTACTGGTGTAACATTCAGAAAATGTTATAATAATCTTTTTATGTTCTAAAGTCCTTGCTGTTCTCTAATTATCATCACCATGTTTACTTTGGTAATTTTTTAAAACACTGTCCTAGTGACTGAAACCTTCTCCTAACTCATAACTGCTACTAGATCTAAGCCTCACAATTCATGGCCCCACACTCTCACCAGTCCAAAAAGTCTATGGCCTTGGATTCATCTTTGACTCTGCCTTATCCTTTAAGCCTCACATCCATTCCCTTAGTACAACCTGCAGCCTCCATCTCAAGAACATCTTTTGCATCTGCTCCTTCAACCTGGAGTCTAAAAAATTGCTAGACCATCTCCTCATCATCTCTCGATTGAACTACTGCAATATTCTTCTCAGTGGTCTAAATTTCTGATGCTACTCAAATACATCCTAAACTCTGCTGCCCGGCTAATTCATCTGTCTCCTCACTTCTCCTCTGCCTCTAATCTCTGCCAGTCTCTCCACTGTTTACCGATTGTACAACAAATTCAGATAAAATATTAGTGACTTACAAAGCCGACCACAACCTTTTTCCTCGATACATTTCTGAACTCATCAGCCAATACTATCCCACACGTGACCTCTAGAGATGAGTGAACACACTCGTCTGAGCTTGACGCTCGTTCGAGCATTAGCGTACTCGAAACTGCTCGTTGCTCGGATGAATATTTTGCCAGCTCGAGAAAATGGCATCTCCTGCCGTTTTCATTTTTGGTGTCCAGAAACAGAACCAATCACAAGCCAGGAGACTCTGCACTCCACCCGGCATCACGTGGTACACTTACACGTCGATAGCAGTGGTTGGCTGGCCTGATCAGGTGACCCTGGAATAGACTAGCCCCTGCCCGTGCTGCTCGCATCATTCTCTGTCTGGATGCCGTTAGGGAGAGGGCTGCTGCTGCTGCAGGGGTAGCGTTAGGGTGTTATATTAGCTTACTGTTAGGCAGGAGTGAGTCTACAAGAACCCAACAGCCCTTGCTAGGGCTAGAATATTTTCTTTTTCTTTGCTTGTGGCTGGGCTTGCTGGCACTAGTAGTGCAGCTAGTACCATATTGTGACGAATTTGCAGCGAGACTTGCGAACGTTCTATTTAGCTCTTAGTGACACACATATAAATCTCAAACACCTAAGTGGACAATTTATTAGGGGATTGATGAATTAGGCCACAGTCTGCCGATTTTTTTTTTTTTCAAACTTAAAGTCACAGGCACAGCACAAAATCCTGTTGTGTCTGTCAGTGTAGGTTAGAAACTAGCCAACAAAACCCAACATGCCTTCTTAGGACTACATAGCGTTTATAATATATTTTTTTTTTACTTTGCTTGTGGCGTGGCCTTGCTTGCTGGCCCTAGTAGTGCTGCTAGTACCATATTGTGACAAATTTGCAGCGAGACTATGCGAACGTTCTATTTAGCTCTTAGTGACACACATATAAATCTCAAACACCTAAGTGGGACAATTTATTAGGGGATTGATTGAATTAGGCACAGTCTGCCGATTTTTTTTTTTTCAAAACTGAAAGTCATCACAGGCACAGCACAAAATCCTGTTGTGTACTGTCAGTGTAGGTTAGAAACTAGCCATAGCAATAATCATCATCTTCTGTGAAAAAAAAACACAAAAAAACACAAAAAATAAAAAAACACAAAAAAACAAAAAAAAACACAAAAAGAATTTACAGTTTACACTTTAATTTTGAAAATGTTGAACCCGAGGGCTAGGGGTAGAGTTAGAGGATGAGGGCGTGGGCGTCCAACTACTGCATGGGTCAGAGGCCGTGGTCCTGGGCGGGGTGAAACACCACCTGATGATGAGGGAGCAGGGGAACGCTGCACAGCTACACTCCCTAGGTTCATGTCTCAAGTTACTAGGACTCGTGTTGGAGTACTGTTGAGGCCAGAACAGTACGAACAGGTGATGTCGTGGATTGCGGACAATGCTTCTAGCCATTTGTCCACCAGTCAGTCTTCCACGCAGTCCACCCATGTCACCGAAATCAGCACTCCTCCAGCTCCTCAACCTCAGCTTCATTCCCCCCAGTCTGCCCCCTCCCAGGAAAATTTGGCATTTGAACTGGCATACTCCGAGGAACTGTTTCCTGGACCCTTCCCAGAGTCACAAACCACTTGTCCGGTTGCTGCTGAGCTCTTTCCCGATGCCCAGGTTTTCAACCGGTCGCAGTCTGTGGGTGATGATGACATTGTTGACGTAGTGGAAGAAGTGTGTAAAGAGGTGTCGGACGATGAGGAGACACGCTTGTCAGACAGTGGTGAAGTTGTTGTCAGGGCAGGAAGTCCGAGAGGGGAGCAGACTGAGGGATCGGAGGATGATGAGGTGACAGACCCAAGCTGTGTTGATAGGCCGGGTGAACACAGTGCTTTTAAGACAGAGACGAGTCCTCGACCAGAACAGGTTGGAAGAGGCAGTGGTGGGGCCAGACGGAGAGGCAGGGCCAGAGCTGGTGCATCAGCGCCAAATGTTTCATGTAGTGAAGCTCCCGTGGCGAGGGCTAGATTTTCGGAAGTCTGGAGGTTCTTTAAAGAAACAACGGATGACCGACGGACTGTGGTGTGCAACCTGTGCCACACCAGGATCAGCAGGGGTTCCACCACTACCAGCTTAACCACCACCAGTATGTGCAGGCATATGAATGCTAAACACCCCACTCAATGGAACTCCAATGAGAAGCAGTAATGACATGCCATTCCTACCAGCATCATCAATGCTGCCAGTGATGTAACTCCAATTGGAGCGTGACTGCTCTGGGGCCTCTGGCTCTATGTAGTCACACAGGAATAGGCCTTCCAAAAGAGTTGGCAGTACTTGTGTTAGATGTTAGAATAAATAGTATCTGTGTCTTTAGGACATAGATATCATAGAGTGGGTGAAGGTATATGTAGAGAAACCTCGGTGAATGTCCTCTCTCTGATACACACAGAGCCATGTCTGTGACCTCACACTCAGGGGGCACTGTATAGAAAACAGAGGATCAACGATAAATATCAGGGACCCTGTGTAGAGGGGTGCATTGTCTACAGGACAGGGAAGCACTGTAAAGAAATGTGTGGGGCCTCCTTGTATAGATGCAGGGGGGGCAGTTTATAGAGAGGGAGGGGAGGTGCTGAATACGATGAAAGGGGGCGCCATATAGAGGACAAAGTGTACACTGATTGGTGGGGGGGGGAATGTATGTAGGGGGTAAACATGGCATTTTGTGTGTAGAGGGGAAAGTGATAGAAGGTATGTGCATATAGAAGAAAGGGGCCATTGTATGGGAGGTTGCTTTATAGAAGGGTTCTGTATAGAAATGTGGTATGACAAGAATAGCATGGTGGTTCGGTTATATAAGGGGTGGAGGCAATCCGTATATGAAGGGAAATTTTTCATAGGGGGACAGGAGAGGTTTGCTGTACAGGTGATGACATTTATAGCAGGAGGGTGTGCTGTATATACATTTATGGAGGTGATGTATATGTGCCAGGCTATAATAAATATATGAGGTGGGCATGGCATACTGGAGATCAAAATTAGAGAACATGTATGATTGCTTGATCTACAATGATCAATATTTGACATTTGGGTACACCACTAATATTATTATTTATTGAGCACTATTCCATGGTGCTGTACAATCTGTAAAGATTCACATACATTACACATACATTACAAATTCGAAACTTTATTAGAAGTAGATGGAACACAAGCTGAGGAGTATAGCATCTCTCATCGCCTTGAGACGAAAGTGAGTATCTACAATGAATAAAATTTTTGACATTTGGGGTACACCAACTAATATTATTATTTATTGAGCACTATTCCATGGTGCTGTACAATCAGTAAATTATTCACATACATTACAAATTCAGAAACTTTATTAGAAGGTAGATGGAGACACAGGCTGAGGGAGTATAGCATCTCTCATCCCTTGAGAGGAAAAGGAGTGTGAGAATGCATGAATACCAGCAGGCCCTGGTGCACAAGCTGAAACAGTATTTCCCTTCTGACATCGCTAGCTGCAGAGGGCGTACTTCTGCGAGGGAGAGTAGGCGAGGGAGAGTAGGCGAGCAGGCAGCTTGTCCAGCACTGGCAGGGGTACGCTTTACAAGGCTTTTGCCAGCTTTATGTCACCCCAGCAAGACACTGTCACCTGTCCCCAGTCTCGGCAGAGTAGGGCTGATCTTTACAGAAAGATGGTGAGGGAGTACGTAGCTGACCATACCATCGTCCTAAATGATCACACAGCTCCCTACAACTACTGGGTTTCAAAGCTGGACATGTGGCACGCTGTACGCCTTGGAGGTTCTTGCCTGCCCTGCCGCTAGCGTGCTGTCTGAGCGGGTTTTCAGTGCAGCTGGTGGCATCATCACCGATAAGCGTACACGCCTGTCGACTAACAGTGCTGACAGGCTGACGCTTATCAAGATGAATAAAGCCTGGATTTCTCAGGATTTCCATTCTCCACCAGGTGAAAGAAGCTCAACCTGAATAACCGCCATGACCAAGCAAATTACTTATAAGAACAGTACTACACTTGATCTTATACAAAAGGTTCTTAGAAGTGCTGTGTGTAGCCCCCGCCTGCTTTGAAAATTATAATTTTTTCAAAGTAAACACTTCTGGCCCCCAGGCCCATTTTGGGTGGGGAGGAGCCAAGAGGCAGGGGCTTGGGCAGGAGAAAGCTCGTCTGACAGCGGACCACCAGCTCCATCCCAAGATCCAACTCACATAGTTTTAACTGCAGCACCTTTAATCTACTACTACTTTACTGCCTCCATACATCGTCCCCTTATCAAACGAGCTGTGTCAGGCAGAATTTTCAGGTGTTTCACCAGATACATAATGGAACTCGGCGCATCTGTCGCCTCCATGCTGGAGACCTGAAGTTGCAATCATAACAGCGCAATATGGATGCCCCATACTGTCGCTCTTAATCATGGAAGTTGTCTCCATGGCTGCCTCCACATGTCGTCCCCTTATCAAACGAGCTGTGTCAGGCTCATTTTTCGGGTGTTTCACCAGATACGTTATGGAACTTGGTCACTATGTCGCCACCATGCTGTGTTATCGACTAAATATACCGTCAACCTTTTGTTCACATAGGAAATCATTTCAGCGCTTCTTGCTCACCTCCTTTGGTTCCTCTCTGCTGCCTTAACCAGGCAAAATACTGATACATACAGTGTTACATGTTATCCTCGCCAAAAAGATTTTTTTAAATTGGTTTGAAGCCTGAGTCCATTTGGGGTATGTCGCCATGCCACTCTCTAGCCTGCCGCTGCCGCCGTTGCCTCTATAGTGTCAGGGTCAATTATTGGATGCTTTAGATGCTATCTAGCCTCATTCGGTCACTCTGTGCCATGCTGTTGCCCATACTTTTGGCATAATGGTGCATTTAAGCAGCCTCAGAGGCATCCATGCATGTTGCCCCTGCTGTTTCCTGTCCATTTTCGTGGTGTTTCCATCATTTTCTGAGGTTTCCAGGTGTTTGGCCAAGCTTCCCTGTGCAGAGCCTTGGTCCCCTTGAAAAATGTTCGAGTCTCCCATTGACTTCAATGGGGTTTGTTATTCGAGATGAGCACTCGAGCATCGGGAAAAGTTTGTCTCGAATAACGAGCACCCGAGCATCTCTAGTGACCTCCATTCCTCACAGGAACTTTTGCTTCATTCTATTACCATTTGCTCTTCTCACAACTGTCTCCAGGATTTCTCCCATGCAGTTCCTCATACTGTGGAACTCTCTACCAAAATGTGTAAGACTGTGCCCAACCTTCCAAACCATTAAACAAAACCTGAAAACCCACCTTGCCTACAACACACATTAACTGCTATACTCCCTCAGCTTGTGTCTCCATATGTAATGTATGTGAATCCTTTACTGATTGTACAGCACCATGGAATAGTGCTCAATAAATAATAATATTAGTTGGTGTACCCCAAATGTCAAATGTTGAACATTGTAGATCAAGCAATCATACATTGTTCTCTAATTTTGATCTCCAGTATATGCCATGCCCACCTCATATATTTATTTATAGCCTGGCACATATACAGCACCTCCCATAAATGTATATACAGCACACCCCTCATGCTATAAATGTCATCCCATTGTACAGCAACCTCTCCTGTCCCCCTATGAAAAATTTCCCTTCATTATACCGGATTGCCTCCACCCCCTTTATATACCGAACCACCATGCTATTCTCTGCCCCCCTGTCATACCACATTTCTATACAGAACCCTTTACTATAAAGCAACCTCCCATACAATGGCCCCTTTCTTCTATGCCCTACCTTCTACTATGCATCCCCTCTCACTTTCCCTCTACACCAAATGCCATGTCTTACCCCATACATACATTACCACCCCCCATACAGTGTCACCTTGTCCTCTATATGGCGCCCCCCTTTCCATCGCTATTCAGCACCTCCCCTCCCTTCTCTATAAACTGCCCTCTATACAAGGAGGCCCCACACATTTCTTTACAGTGCTTCCCTGTCCTGTAGACAATGCACCCCTCTACACAGGGTCCCTGATATTTATCATTGATCCTCTGTTTTCTATACAGTGCCCCCTGAGTGTGAGGTCACAGACATGGCTCTGTGTGTATCAGAGAGAGGACATTCACCGAGGTTTCTCTACATATACCTTCACCCACTCTATGATATCTATGTCCTGAAGACACAGATACTATTTATTCTAACACAAGTACTGCCAACTCTTTTGGAAGGCCTATTCCTGTGTGACTACATAGAGCCAGAGGCCCCAGAGCAGTCACGCTCCAATTGAAGTTACATCACTGGCAGCATTGATGATGCTGGTAGGAATGGCATGTCATTACTGCTGCTCATTGGAATAACTTGAAGCTGTTGGGCCTCAGTGCAAAATGTGTGCCAGGCCCCCAATTGTAATGTATTCTTTATAGTACTAGTTTTCTCATATAGGAAAGGTACACCATACGGGCCCCCTAGATCACTTGGTCCCAGTTACAACCAGACCCTTAGCACACCTGCAATTCACGCCCCTGCTGCTATATAACATTTCAGTGGTGGAGAATGAAACAGGTCAGAATTTCAGGCTCTCTCACATGCTGCCAGATACTGGACAGTGCCTTTAATCTTTGTAATTTATTAATATAGATGTAATCAGAATCATCATAGGAGATTCTGTAGCCACTGAGGAGTACATATTAGATAGCTTTTGGTCATCTGAGTGGAGAGGCCCCATAAACATGAAATAGTCAGTTGACAAAGATTCCCTGTGCCATACTTTTGCCTCTGCTGCTTCTCAAATAGGCATCACACAGTTCTTTTCATTAAACATTCTGTTAGACCTACTCTACCATTGTCCTATAATTTCTTTTCTTAGAAATTAACAGTATATACAGTTAACCTTTGTCTTTCTTAGAAAGGAAGATTTGTTTTGTCTCATATTGACATTTTATTAAATTAAATTCTCTTGCATTTTACTTTTGGTATTATCTACTTTCCACTTTCAGGGTTATATTTCAAGGAAACATTCCACTCCCACTGCCATCATTTGTAATACTGCTAGAACAGAAGAAGCATATTCTCAGTTTTAATTATATTATAAGTATAAGCCGAGGCTACTAATTTTACCACAAAAACTGTGAAAACGTATGGACTCGGGTGGGAAATGCAACCGCTACTCTCAAATAAAATGTCCAGTAGTTTCCCCTCATCAATAAAATGTCCAGTAGACTCCCTTCATGAATGAAATGTCCAAAGCAGCCCCTCCAAAAAATAAAATGTCCAGCAGAGTGTACCCATTAATATAATGTCTAGCAGAGCGCCCCCATTAATGTAATGTCTAGCATAGTACCCCCATTAATGTAATGTCCAGCAGAGTACCCCATTAATGTAATGTCCAGTAGTCTCCCCTCATTAATGAAATGCCCACAGCAGCCCCTCCAATTAATAAAATGTCCAGCAGAGTCCCCCCTGTTAATATAATGTCCAGCAGAGTGCCCTCATCAATAACATGTCCAGGAGATTGCCCCCATTAATAAAATGTCCAGTAGAGACCCCTTAAAAAAATAAAGTTAGTACTCACCCTTTGGCGCAGACCCCTGGTGGCCTCTTCTCCTCGCAGTGCATTTTCATGTTCCTACCTGGGCCAGCAGATGCACGTCAGCAGGTGGCAACACTGCCATGTCATAGTTTCTGTGCCAGCAGATCGCATAGACGTGCATCTGCCGGTCCGGCCAGGAACCTGAAAATGTGATGCGGAGAGAAGAAGCTGCCCAGGGTCAGCCCCGGAGGGTTAGTACTAACTTTATTTTTTTATATACCCAAGTATAAGCAGCGTATATACGGTAAGTGATAGCTGAGGTTTTTTTTCCTGGCAGCATTTGAAGCTGATCTGTCATCAGGTGATATTGCCCCATATTAAGTTTCTTTCATACCACGGCCCACATTTATTTAAGTGTTTGCGACAGTTTTGTGTTGCAGCTGCATTGTGTCTGAAAAAATGTGCACCTAATGGGGCGTGTTAGTGCTTAGTCAGAGTTTGTGCCACATTTATTACTGATGTGCGCCACAATTCTGCAGCATAAAAAGTACACACTTCTAGAGCAGTGCAGGGGCACCAAATTAATGAAGACTCTGCACCAGTTTTGATGAATCTGGAGCACTCTGCACACTCCACAGGCAAACTGCACATAGTCCAGACTGCACTAGTTTTGATAAATGTCCGCCATGTCTTTTACGTGTATAATGTGGCACTTATGGAGCAGTATTTCATGAATTTGGCCTTTATAGTCTGAAATTACAGTATATTTTCTGTGCTGTAATAACTTATACAACCAGTTCTCCTAGACTATAATCAAGTGAAGAAACAGTTGCCAGTGAGACAGCTGAATCTTTTTCAAATGTGCTAACTGGCAAAGACACATGCGGAGCAGAATGGCCCATAGCATGTGACAGCAGCACTACACACCCTATTGCTGACTTTTAGTTCTGTAAGTGGCTTCCACCATGTTAGAAAGAAGACATCTTACTGCTACATATATTAATTGTCCAAAAATATATATCCTGGACAACCCATTAAATTACTTAAAAAAGTGGACTAAAGATATCTAGTGGATATACTGTGAAGTAATCACAAATGTCCAGGTGACGCCTGTAACATGGTAAATAGGGCAATTATCACTGTTTGTTAAAATTATTTCATATAATTCATCCTCCATAGGGATAATAAAAAACAATAATGCACTTAATTGTAGTTAAATTATCAATAATAGCCAAAAGTAAACCAATAAATGATGTCCTCTATGATTTGGTAATGTAGAAGCTGCGTAACCAACGGACTTTTTGCAGTGCAGAGTAAATTCTTCACATATATGCTAAGACATAACATATCTCGGCACAGAGGTGTTATATGGTCGACACATTCTTTAAACATGTCCCGTAATGATAAGCATACAGAATTTTGTGTTTGCACGTTCACATTTTTAAAGCTAAAAATATGATTCCAAATATTTACAGGTTGTGTTTTTTATTTAAACACTGCTGTGCAGTTCACTTTTACAAGTTTAGCATCTAAACCTGTTGGGGTAAAATGTATCAGAAAGGAATTTTTAGTTTATGAGTTTAGGTTATTTTAGCCAGAGTATGTGTTTTTCCACCTTTATGAAATGCCACACAATGTTTGATAAATTTAGCACATCATGAAAACAAATGTAGTTCGAAATGATTTCTAATATATAAAGGGGAATATTAAATGCATTTTATGTGTTAATACGTGTAATACAATAAATATCTATTTTGTTTATTATTAAACAAGGACTAAAGTCCATCAGTCTTTACTCAAGGTCTAAAGTTATATTCACAGGGCATAATACATAGGCAACATGACCAGTAATATGTTACCTTTTAATGGAGTTTTCTGATTTAAATAAAATGTTTTACTTGTCTCATAAAACACTTGAGATCAACATAATAAAGTTGTACTGACCTTTTTCAGCAATCCATAACCTTTATCCATTGATCACTTGTGCCTGGTATATATAAATGAATATGACTATTTGGATCCATTGTAATAAATAGACTTATTTCTGAGAACAATAAGTACTCTCAAACAGAAAATTCATGTTGACTTCACAACAGTGGGTCTAATAATCTTTTAGAAAAATGTGGGTTTGCCACATGTGGGTCCAAAAAAATATCAAGCAATGTGCAGCAAATATTTTTTCATTATTATTGTGACTATCTAACTCTGCACAATGTGGGCGTTGATGGGGCATAGAGGGGAGCAACCGCCGGCAGAGTGGGTGGTCATGGTGTATTTCTGCCCTGCTTCTGCAGAACTGTTTTTACACACAACTCGGACCTGGCGTAGTTTTGTATGGCAGCCACGCCACCCGACAGATACATCAAGAGGCATCAAGAGTCTATCCTGAATATGGTGCACTCTGCACAGGCAAACTGCACATAGTGCAGTTTGCACTGTTTTCAGTAAATGTGGGCTGATGTCTGTGAAGTTCAGGGCATAAGCTGCTGGGAGCACAAACAGACTATGTGTGTATAGTAGTGCAGGTTGTGTTGCTGTGTGTGTATACCAGTGCTGTGTGTTGCTGTGGGTGTATAGCAGTGCTTGGTGTGTGTATATGAAGTGATGGGTGTATTGCTGTGTGTGTATAGCAGAGCCTGGTATGTGTATAGCAGTGCAAGGTGTGTTGCTGTGTGTGTATGGCTGTGCTAGGTATGTTGCTTTGTGTGTGTATAGCAGTGCTGGGTGTGGTTGTGTGACTGTGATCTTGTGTGTGTATAGCAGTGCTAAGTGTGTTCATGTGTGTGAGCACAACAGTGTGTTTATGTGAATGAATGTATGTAGCAGATCTTACTGTGTAATTGGATGTAGCAAAGCTGTGTGAATGAATGGATAAAGCAGAGCTGAGAGTATGGATGTTGCAGTAATGAATGTATGGAAGTAGCAGAGCTGTGTTCTGTCCTTTAGTGTGACCAAGAGATTTTATAATTGGTCTAAAATATTACTATTTTTTTCCTTTTGAGATTGCTAACTGGGCTACATCTTATAGTAAGGTGTGTCTTATAGTCTGAAAAATATGGTATATACTGTTTGGGGGTTATTTATCATTAGACGGGTTCCTTGCCTGTCAGATTCATTAAAGTGGATTGGCCTTTAATAAATGTTCTTATGCTCTGCTTGTTGTCTGGGAATTTTTTCCCCCAAAAATTGCAAAATTCATAAAAATATGACTTTTTATGCTAAACTTTGATAAAGTAAACTAACAGTAGTTCTATATTTATGCCAGGTAAGTGAAGTTGCAAAAAAAGCCCTGTGCAACTTTTCAGCAGTAAAAAGTCCCAAAAACTCGATATAGCAGCAAAACCAATGATAAATAACCCCCAATGTATGTAAATGATATGTGTATATAGTATGCGTATGTATATGATGCACATATATACTGTATCTATGAGTGTATAAATGAGTTCTTAAATGTGTGTGCTTATGATTATATAAATATTTGTGTATAAAGACATATAAATGTTAGTATATAAGTGTAGAATTGGATGTGAGTGTATCTAAGTACCGTATATACTCGTGTATAAGCCGAGAGCTCTGTCAACCAAAAAATATTAAAGTTACGTCTCCGAAAAGATGGCGATGCAAAAACAAATGAGATTTCCTCTATATTAGTTTTTATCCAGTAAAATTGTAAAAATAAATGAAAAACTGTATAAATGAGGTATCACCATAATCGTAATCACCTATAGAATAAAGATAATATAGTATTTTTAGTGAACGGTGTACGAAAAAATACGAAAAAAAAGTAAACCAAAATTGACAATTTTCTTTTCACCCATACATTCAAGAGTTAATAAAATCTCATCAATAAGCTAATGACCCATGAAAATGAATTATTTGTAAAGTGCATCTCATGTCGCAAAAAATAAGCCCTTATATGTCCAAATTGCCAAAAAAAATATAGATTAATAAAAAGTGACAATAAAAAGTGACAATGCATAATCTGTTCTGAATGGCGCAGCTCCCTTTGATGCCCTGGCGTGTGCCCATACAGCAGCCACCACATATGGGGTATTGTTATACACGGGAGAGATTGGGTATAAAATTTTGTGGAGCATTTTGGTATTTTATCCACTGAGAATTTGTACATTTTTTGAAAAACACATTCATTTAGCCAAAAAAGTTTACTTTCAAAATTGTATCCAATTTTGTTTTAACCCCTGTAAAACAATTAAAGGGTTAACAAACTTCATAAAAGTTGTGTTATGTACGTTGAGGGGTGTAGTTTCTATAATGGGGTAATTTATGGGGTTTTACTTTTATTTAGGCCTCTCAAAGTGATTTAAAACCTGAGCAGGTCCCTCAAGAGCAGTATTTTGCGTTTTTTATGAAAATGTGAAAAATCACACCTAACTAGAGATGAGCGAGCACTAAAATGCTCGGGTACTCGTTATTCGAGACAAACTTTTCCCGATGCTCGAGCGCTCGTCTCGAATAACGAGCCCCATTGAAGTCAATGGAGTGTATAAATTTGTATATTTTTTAAATGTAGGGGATCTGTGCAAAGTCTGCTATGGGGTCCAGCTTCTCTTAGTTATGCCCTTAATTCTGCAACATTTTATGGGTTACATCACAACCATGTATTGCATACACTATAGTGACATAAATTACAATGCACAATGACAATATGTTGACATTACTTCCTGTAGCTCTGCGTGATTTCTAACAATAACACCATTGTGATTACAAACTGTTTCATAAAGTTGAAAACCATTGCCAAAAATGTTTATGGGATTTCTTGTTCATTTACACAACCTGTGTTGTTCCATCACATTGCACAAAGCTGTTACAAAATGTACACCACAATCAGTTAAGGCAGCATTAACCTTACAGGATGATTTATACGGTTAGACTAGGTATAAAGCAATACAGTGACATGTATAACAAGCAGAGAATGCTATTTTTTCTGGTGTTGTGCTCCACTGTTATAGTGTAGATGCTCATAAATGACACAGGGATTCTTTGGATGTACTAAGCACTTTTCAGTCAGGCCTGCATTATAAATAACAAATTGAATCAGTTTAGGACAGAGTACTTTCCTAGATTCCATAAAATGCTATACTAAAAGATAAATTTGGTATCAAATAATAGTGATGGCTACTATGCACCTTAAAGCAGTGGCAATTGTCTGGCTTAATCCATTGGAGAATGCCATGCTATTTTTCTGTTGGAACAGTATGCAATGACATTTGCTAAATTATTAATAGCCCTTGAACTTTTATGGACATTTATGGACAGTATGAAACTTGAACAATCCCTTTCAACAGAACACCTTTAAATTGAATAGAGCTGCAGTACCATATAAAACCCATGGGCATAGGTGTTGCTGTTTCTAGAAGAAAGCTCTTTCTGGGCAACCCACGCAAGGCCCTTTTCACACTTGCGTTTTTCATGCACAAGTATATGACATGCAGAAATTGCATTGAACTCTGACCCAGTGTATTAAATGAGTGTTGTCACACCTGTATTTTTTTCACGCACGCACACACATGCATTTTTTTTAATGCACATTAAAATCTCAGTATGCTCTAGTTTTGCAGTGCAATGCAAGGGATCAATTGCCATAGAAAATTTATTGAGTATATTAGAAATCAGCAAAGAGATTCAAACAGTGATTAAAGACCATTGGAAGAGGGGAACTAAGGAGATGTTTGAGGTAATTATGGATGGTGTGTATCCCTTTGTCTGCCGGTTTGTCTGTTTATCTGTGTCTGTCTGTGTATGTTTTTCACTTCATTCCTACTTTGCAAATAGCGCAGCACTAATATATATATATAATATATATATATATATATATATATATAGCAAAACAACTACTACTCATATCCTACAAATAACGGTATATCACAGCACTGCTACTCCTACCCAGTATATAAGGGCATAGTACAGTGCCACTACTCCTATCCTGTATATATAGGCATAGTACAGCACAATTACTCCTATCCTGTATATGTGAGCAAAGTACTGCAGCTCCTATCCTATATATATATGGGCACAGTAATACTACTCTTAGAGCACTTTATTACTACTCATATCCAGTATAAATGGGCACAGGCCAGTACTACTACTCATCAATAAATACCAGGTTGATGAATATAAATAGAAGATGTTTATGTCATATCTGTCAACAGTACTTTTATATGAAAGTGTAAAGACCCAACAGTTTTCATTCTATTTTAGCAGGGATCCAAAAAATCCAAGACGCAGTTGGTATTCATAGTGGACCTGTCAGGAAAAGAAGGAATGTTGATGACTACAGTCATAGAAGTCACTAATAATAATAATAATAATAATCTTAATTTATATAGCAAAATATATTTACAACTCATATGGGACGTATACAAATAAAATAAGACAGTACAGAGTACAAACAATCATATTGAACAATTCCAACCTGTCTCTATCAGTCCTGGTGTATACAATTTCATTCGACCAGGATTCAACCGTAAATCAGAAGTCTAGGGCCGGGCAGGACACATTGTTCTCCTGGCTGATACTGCAGTGAGCTCCTCTCTACCTCCAGCCCCTGACCTTGCATTCCAAGATGAGCTCACACTCACGGACAGAGTTCCTGCCACAGCAGCGTGAGGAGAGTAACTCTACAAGCTACAAGCAGATAAGGTCTTTTTCCAGGGGAGGGAGACACAGCAGGGTTGACAATGTATGTTATGGCCGACATAGCAGAGCTGAGAATGTCATTGTGTGTTATATGCATCTCATGGATCTCATCATCTCTAATCTGTCTCCTCTCTCTTTTTCTATGTGTCAGATACTAGTAAATGTTCAGAAGCTAAATGAAAGTGTATATAAATCTGGACCCTGATAATCACATTTTCAGCATGCAGCTTCTCACAGCACTAGAGGGATCATGAAGTGTCTGCTTAGAAAGTCCCAGCCCAAACTCTGGAAATTTACACTGACCAGCCTGGGGAGTGATGGGAGCTAAAACAGCAATAAAACTGACTAAACTTGTAAAGTAAGGTTTAAAAAATGATCTCTATTGTCTAAACTTCACTAGGAGATTGAAATTTGAGAATTTTCTTTCATGGGCAAACAAATAAAGATGATGCTGCTTGAATCTGCCATTAGCCGCCATCTTGTATAAAAAGTCTTAGGTCAGTGAGACTGCAGAGAAGCCTGAAGCTTGGTACTGTATCTGGTGTTTGCTGGATAACAGATGAAATGAGGACATAGGATGGATTAGTAAAGAGAGAGTTGAAATTTCAAGCAGTTTAGGCTTTCCTAAAAGATGGGTTTTAAGAGCATGTTTGAAACTTTGGAGGTTGGGTATTATTCAGATAGTCAGGAAAGAGTATTCCAGAGAAATATTGCAGCTCGGGAGAAGTCCTGGAGACCTCCTTGAGAGGTTTGCTATACAAGGTAGATATTAATCTAAAATCACTGTCAGATTGAAGACTACATTGTTATGCACTGTATACCTGGCGTTGAGTTGAGATCCAGTATCTACCATATATGGCCACTGTATGGTGTTAATAATGGCACAACTGAGTTGGGCCGCTTGCCCCCCTATGCTGAAACCCTAGCTATGGCTTTGCTCCCATAGGAGTAGTGTATGATTGAGTTTTGCTGGCCACCATATCCTGGTATTCCTCCCACTTCCTCTTCAATCCTGTTTAGCTTCTTTCCTATTGTTAATTCCTCCTTTCTCTTCACTTCCCTTGTCCTATTTGTTTTGTTATAGCTGTTTCTTCTTTTTCATTCTGCAACAGTGTAGTGAGATTATTAGTTTTAGGAGATATTGGTGATAAGTCTGTGCATGTGGTTGTTGCTGTACATGGATGTTTTAATTCTATAAATTGTCTTTTTCTGTGTTTATTCACAATAAAATTGCAATTGACCTGATTAACTCATTTTAGTTCATGTGTTTCTCTTTTTCACACACAACTTTCCAAAAGCCTTAGCATTTTTCTTTTTAAGTTTACAGAGCTGTATTAGGGCTTGTTACCCGTGTTTCAAATTTTACCTTCTACCCTGTTTCCCCTAAAATAGAACATCCCCCGAAAATAAGACCTAGTGCAATTTTGTTCAATCTAAGAAATATAAGGCCTCCCCTGTAAATGAGACCTATCAGCAGTCATTGCTACAGCTGCCCCCAAGCCATACATTAGTATTACTGACTGTAGCAGGACAAATACGCTACAAGCAGCTACATGGACATGAAGAGGTCATTTAAGGAAAGTGCCATTGCTAAACATGAGAGATTTAGGCCAAATATTCCATTAGTTCAGAGTTTGTTATACGGATGTTTGAGAATTAGATTTTTTGTTCACCAATAAATGTAAAATCTTGTTCATGGAAAAATAAGACGTCCCCTGAAAATAAGACCTAGTCCCTCTTTCGTAGCAAAAATTTCGGGGAAACAGGGTAGTATAAGTTTTGACTACTCAATTCAACAGCTTGAGATTGTGCTAGACAGTGCGAAACGGCCCGTCACCAGGCCCCGCTCTATCCCTGTACTGCACCATTCATGAAATAAAGAAGTTCCACACATCAGTGAGTATCGCTTCTTCCTTCCTCAATGCATATGTATGTTCGGACTATATTGTCTTGGCAGAGCTACGCCATTTGGAACTCTATGGGGCGATTAATCCTGCTTCGGTGATTAAATCTCCACTAAGGACATTTGTTTGTGGTCTAAACTACCATGGATAGTGCCGAGATCCTTTTTCCGTTGGTTTGACTACTCAATGCTGGGACCAGGAGGCTGGAAAAAAATTCCAAGTGCAGTACAATTGACAAAAATGTACAGGTTTCAATTTTGCACTTTCCACTGTACATTACAAATAACACCTCTCCTTTATTAATTCAGTCAGTATGATCACATAGATTCCAAATTTATATATGATAACAGTTTTTGTTGTGTTTTAATAACTTTTAAAAATGTAAAGCTTTAGAAAACAAAATATCACCATATTCTGAAACTAAAAAGTTTTGGATCCTCAGCAGATTTGGAAACGTCTCATATTGACACTGCTGTCAATATAGGAAAGTGGCATGAGCCTTGCACTTCTCACAACCTCTGCCTACTTGTCCTCTCTGTGCAAAGCTGCAGGCAGCAACTAAGCAAGAGTCTTCCAACACTGTAAAATGTATAGAACAGAAAGACAAACAAACCAAAAAATAAACACAAGTCAGACAAATTAGGAGAAGTCAGACAAACCGTGTCGAAACCAAGATATCGTTGAGATACAAAATATAGAGTAAAAATTAGTATTTTTGTAGTGCACACTTCTGACTTCGGAGCTGCCTACAGTCATGGACCAACCCATATATGTTTCACAAATATATATTTATAAGTTTATCTGACCAGAGCTCCAAATTCTGTTTGTTGTCTCTTCTTGTCAGTATGGTTTCAGAGACCTTCAAGTAGTAATCCAAATTTGTTTGAGGTTTTGTGTATTTCGAACGGTCTTCCTCAAGAATAAGTCACCATTCAAACACAGAATGCTGCTAATGGTCTTCCTCCAACTTCACTAGTGTTCACACTGGATTATTTGATAGAGGGAATTCACACATACATAGCATATAGTATGTTCTAGTCATCCAAAGATTATTTGTTAAAATATACTCACAAACATAAAGATAAAATGAGCATATCAAATCACAATGAGGACGTGAGTATCGCATACCCAAAACCTAAGAACAGGCATAAGATGAGTATCACAGCAAGCACAAAAGATATATAGAATATTACAGGCGACAAAAGACACATCATAACAAGCCCTGATTTAAGGCACAGGTAAATTTAAATTGAGTTCCTGGACGCCACTCTAGAACAGGATTGGTTGTTTGGATTGATTAGTAGCCCACCCTTCTCTTTCCTGCTGCTTAGCTTTGGTTCACTGTTAGTTAACAGGTTCCGAGTGACAGCTTCTCAAACTAATCACCTGCTCCCTGTGTTGATAAACATATCTGATATGAACTATAACACAATTTATTGCTGCATGGGAATGCATAACTGTCCACTGATTAGCTGAATAAATAGACATAAAAATCTATATTGACCAAATTTCTACCATTAAATGGTAAACTTTTGCATTCCCACATATACCAACATACATAGCAAAACACCAAAAGAATTCAGTGCAAACACAAAAAAAAATTGTCATGCCATGTGATTCCAGTCTATCTTACAGTGCACATTTACAGTAACCAAAAATATACAAGGAGCGATATATATTGATATATTAACTTTAAGGTTATTCACTAAAAGCATTTTGTACACCATTGGCCGATAAAAAAATTACATAAAATAATTTATTTATTATGAAATAATTTGACATTAATAAACTTTGCTAAATAATGCATTTTTATTCATGAATGATTAATGTACTAATGTACAGAGCAGGTTATTAAATAATTAACAGGCTAGATATTCAGAGAGATTTTTATTCAATTCTCATTGTCGTTTTACAAGAAAATAAAATTATCCTTCCAGGTTTTAAAAAATAAATAGATGTATTATTTTTCATTGGAACAGTATTCCTTTCTCTGCTTGCTATAATTCTCTTACAATACACTGATGAAATATCAATGGAAGAAGGTTCAGGCTTCATCAATGGAGGAACCAATATAAGGAAAAATATGTATCATGATCAATAGTACACTAATCCTGACTAATATCCTATACACTAATCCTGTTATATCGGACAAATAGTCCCCAGAGTATGTTATCTCATGTCTTAGAGCCAGTGAATCCAGTGACAGTCTAAACTATTTAAAGGACACCTGTCATCAGGTCTGTGTCACTTGTCCTGTCACCACTACCTGTTGGAGCAGCTCACAAGGATCCATCCCAGCCTTTATCTAGTTATTTCATACATTATTCATTGTAAAATCATCCATTTTTTATCATGTAAATGAGGCTGGTCACATGGTCAGAGGCAGTGATGTCACCCCTGTTACCCCTCCACTCTCCTCCCCCAGTTCATGTCTGTGTGTAATGTATAGTAAAGCATTGCTAGTGTGTGTGCTGCATCTGCTGACATGCTGCATCCTCCTAATATACAGGTGAGACATCAGACATCAGCTACACATGAATCTGACATGTTCTGCTGTAACATGGCTGCCTGGAGCTGCTGTATCTCTCCTATACACACACACATGCACACACAGGCTGCAGGGGTTGTGGCCACCAGCACCAGGAAGCACATCATTATACAGCCTCACATCATTATACAGGCTGTCAGTCATGCACTGGGGGTGTGGATGTGCCTCCCACTCATGAATAAGGTGGACAGCTTGAGTATGCTAATGCTTTACTATACATTACACACAGACATGAGCAGGGGGAGGAGAGGGGAGGGTAACAGGGGTGACATCACTGCCTCTGACCATGTGACCAGCCTCATTTACATGATAAAAAATAGATGATTTTACAATGATTAATGTATGAAATAACTAGATAAAGGCTGGGATGGGATCCTTGTGAGCTGCTCCAACAGGTAGTAGTGACAAGACTAGTGACACAGACCTGATGACACGTGTCCTTTGAGGATAAACTATCTTTCTTGAAGCTGTCAGAGAATATTACTATTCACGCCACTAAAGGCTCTTGGTGTCTCCGAAAAGGAAAAAAAAAGAAAAAATTACAAAAGATCCCATACTCATGTTCATTTGTTATCTACTTCCATGTGTGCCCCTGAGGGTGAAACTATATCTTCAGGGACAAATATATAATGTTAATAGTAATTTCGTTTTGTACCTACTTTTTGTGTTGGCTGTTTGCAGTGAAGCACTTTATTCTGGCTCTGATCATGTTATGGACAGTTGTCTACTGATATCTGGACTGCACAATACCCTGTTAAATCTTGAAAATACCGGTAATTACTCACCGGTAATTGTGTTTCCTTGAACCACGACAGCACCCAACCAGAGAGGGATCCGCCTCCAGGGACAGGAAACCCAGACCTTAAAATGTGCGGTACGCCCCATCTCCTTCAGTGGAGTCCCTGCATGGGACTTAATGTTTTGATTATTTCTGACCACCGTATCATTCAGCATATCTTTCAATGAGAGAATCTCACACCTCTGTGACACACACATAACACTAACACCCAACTGTGAATCTGAAAAGAATTTTACAAGGGAGGGAATAACCAGGTTGCTGTCGTGGTTCAAGGTAACACAATTACCGGTGAGTAATTACCGGTTTCCCCCTCTCCCCACGACAGCACCCAACCAGAGAGAATAACATAGACGAAAAAATTTAGGGAGGGATTACCGAAGAAAGAACACTTCACCCAAAAGAAAGCTCCTGTGCACCTACTACGTTCAGCCTATAGTGCCTATAGAAAGTGTGAGGAGAAGACCAGACGGCAGCCTGACAAATCTGATTAACCGATACCTCTCTGAATTCTGCCCATGAGGAAGAGACTGCTCTGGTAGAATGGGCCTTTAGACCCTCTGGTATCGGCTGTCCTGCTGCTAAATAAGCAGAGCTAATAGCTTGCCTGATCCATCTGGCTATAACTATAGCTGAGGCCTTTTGCCCCCTATTCTTGCCTCCAAAAAGAATTTTCTCCAATCTCTAGTCCTGTATAAATAAACTTCAATGGCCCTTTTAACATCTAACTTGTTAAATTCTCTTTCCCTATCCGTAGAAGGGTTACTACAGAAGGATGGGAGCCTGATCTCCTGGGATCTATGGAACCTAGAGACTACCTTTGGTAAAAAGGCCGGGTTTGTTGTCAGAACTACCCTGTCATCTAGAACCTTAAGGAAAGGCGCTCTACAGGACAGAGACAATATTTCTCCCACCCTACGGGCTGAAGTGATTGCTACCAAAAATACTACTTTAATAGTCAACCACTTTAGTGAACAAGCCTCTAGGGGCTCAAAGGGGTCTTTTATTAGATAATTTAAGACCAGAGTGAGGTCCCAAGGGGGCACCGTACATCTCCTAAATGGGGTCATACGAGATGCTGCTTTTATGAACCGAGATATCCAGCGATGAGAGGCTAAGGAAGACTCAAACAGAGAGCTAAGGGCAGAAATCTGTACTTTAAGAGTGGCTGGTTTCAGGCCCTTATCTAATCCTGCTTGCAGAAAGTCTAGTATCTTAGCTATATTTGGATGAGCTAAGTCTATTTTCTCTGGACTACAAAAATCTGAGAATACTCTCCAGACCCTGAAATAAATTTTAGAGGTAACTAATTTCCTACTCTTTTGCAGGGTTGTAATTACCTTGTCTGAGAGGCCTTTCTCCCTCAAGATGCGCCTTTCAAATTCCATGCCGTCAGATGGAGGTTCGCAATCTGCGGGTGGAATACTGGGCCCTGGGAGAGGAGATCGTGATTCTCTGGGAGGATCCAAGGGTCTGATATCGATAGTTCCCTCAGTATTGAGAACCATGCTCTCCTGGGTCAGAAGGGGGCTATAAGAATGACTCTGGCCTGATCTTGCCTTATCTTCTTCAGAACTCTCGGGAGGACCGACAGAGGTGGAAATGCATAGGAGAGGCTGAAGTTCCACTTTATTGAGAAAGCATCCAGACTCAATGGTCGATCTCTCGGGTCTAGGGAGCAGAAAAGCTTGACCTGTCTGTTCCTTCTTGTGGCGAATAAATCTACCTCTGGTTGACCCCAGAGTCTGGTTATCTTGAAGAACACTTTCCGATTCAGGGACCATTCCCCCTGTCGTAAGAGATGACGGCTCAGGAAGTCTGCCTCCAAATTGTCCCTGCCCCTTATGTGTACTGCCGATATTGATTTTAGATTGGCCTCTGCTAGCCCGAAGATCTGATTTGAGAGGCTCATTAAGGACCCGCTTCTGGTACCTCCCTGTCGATTCACAAATGCCACCGCCATGACATTGTCTGAGGCAATCTTCAGGTCTGTCCCCCGAATCACCGGTAAAGCTTGTCTGATCGCCTGAAGGATGGCTTCTAATTCTCTGTGATTTGAGGACCTCCTCCTGGACTCTTCGTTCCATGACCCCTGGAATAGGAGGTCCTTGACCTGGGCTCCCCAACCCGAGGAACTCACATCCGTGATCATAGATAGGGGATTTTCCTCTCTCCAAGGTCTGCCTGTCTGGAGGTTCTCTTCTCTTAGCCACCATCCCAGGGAATCCAGGATCTGCTGGGGAAGCGTAATCCTGTGGTCCAGGGAGGACTGGTCCCCCTTCCAGTTCCCCAACATGAAGAGCTGTAAGGGTCTTGCATGATACATCGCCCAAGGTACCGCTGGAATTGCTGCTGTGAAGACCCTCATAAGAGTCCTCATAATCTCCCTTATGGTAGGGGATGGCTGTCTGTACAACTTCTCCACCGAGGTTACTATCTTCACCACTTTGTCCTGTGGAAGGAAAGATCTCTGCTGAATGGAATCCAGTCTGATGCCTAGAAATATTTTTGACCTGGCAGGAGTAAGGGAGGACTTTTTCATATTCACCATCCAACCCAGACGATGTAGAATCTTCAGTACCACCTTTATCTGGATCTCTAACTTTTCTGCCGAACCTGCAATCAGCAAGAAGTTGTCGAGATATGGCACGAAAGTGCCCTGATGTTTCCGTATGTAGGCTCCCACTTCTGATATCAGTTTTGTGAAGACGCTCGGAGCTATAGCCACTCCAAAGGGTAGAGCCCTGAACTGGAGGTGCTCTATCTTGCCATTCATTATCACCGCCACTCTCAGGAACCTCTGACTGTCTGGATGAATAGGGACGTGGTAATATGCATCCGCTAGGTCTATGGAAGCCATATAACAATCCTGAAAGAGTAGGTTTATGGTTGACTTTATGGACTCCATCTTGAACTTGTCCACCCGCAGGTAGCAATTCAGTGGTTTTAGATTTATAATGGTACGGAGGGAGCCATCCGGCTTCTTTATAAGGAACAGGGTTGAATAGAATCCTGTCCCCTGATCTTGAAGTGGCACTTGCCTGAGCACCTCCTTTTCTAATAAGGATTTCACCTCGGCTTCCAGAGCCTGTTTTGCTGCTCTTCCGGGCACTGATGTTATCCTGAAACGCTGCGGGGGAGGGGATAGAAAGGGTAACTTTAGACCATCTTGTATGATCCCCATGATCCATTCGCTCCCTGTAATCTTTCTCCACTCCTCCTTGAACAGGGAGAGTCTTCCCCCCACTGGACCCCTGGCGTCATTGCTGACTGGGGCGTTTACTGGAATCCTGAGGCCGGGAGAACATGAAGCCCCTAGACTTTCTAGAGGATCGCCATCCCTCCTTTTTGACTCCGATCTCTGGGGAGATCTAAACCGCCTTGAGGGGCGAAAAAATTTCCTTTCCTGAGGTCTTGTACTAGGAAATCCTTTTTTTTCTGTCTGCTGCCTTCCCCAAGATGTTATCTAGAGCAGATCCAAATAAGAACTCCCCCTCACAAGGGATACTACATAAATGGCTCTTAGATGGAAGGTCACCTGCCCAGTTTTTCAGCCACAAGGCCCTTCTGGCTGAATTGGATAAAGCCGCCGATCTTGCTGACAACCGTAAGGCGTCCACCGAGGCATCAGCTAAGAAGGCTGAGGC
Source organism: Engystomops pustulosus (assembly GCA_019512145.1). Taxonomy (NCBI): domain Eukaryota; kingdom Metazoa; phylum Chordata; class Amphibia; order Anura; family Leptodactylidae; genus Engystomops; species Engystomops pustulosus. Next base: position 170,393,682 of record CM033641.1, read on the forward strand.
CTTCTGCGCAGTGGTAACCTCTGAAATAAGATGTGACCTAGAAGCACCGGTCTTAATTTTTTCCTCCAGCTGGGAAAGCCAAACAAATAAAGATCTAGAGACGCATGTAGCAGCGATGTTAGGTTTAAATGCGCCCGCTGCAGCCTCCCAGGAGCGCCTTAGAAAGCTATCTGCCTTCTTATCCATGGGATCCTTAAGCACACCTGAATCCTCCACCGGAAGCGCACTATTCCTAGAGACTTTAGAAACGGCAACATCTACCTTCGGTGCCTTGTCCCAGATCTCTGTCTCATTTTCGGGAAAAGGACATTTCCTCTTCATTGCCCTAGAGACAAAAACCTTTTTGTCTGCCTTTCGCCATTCCTACTGGATAAGGGAGGAAATATTCTCATGGATAGGGAAAAACTTTTTCTTCCTTTTCCCTAGACCCTGGAACATGACGTCCATTACGGAGTGCTCCTCCTTTTCTTCCTCCAATTCCATGGTCGCTCTTACTAATTTAATAAGATGATCAATGTCTTCAATAGGGAACAGGGGTCTGCCTGACCTGTCCTCCTCTTCTGACTCAGATGACTGTTCCGGACTAGGGCCAGAATCTTCAAAATGCCTGGAAGTGCCTGGGGAATTCTCTGACCTGAGGGATCTCCTCATTTCCTGCACAGAACTCCGCATCTCCTGCTGGATTAGCATACGCATGGATTCAAACAAGGCTTACTGATCCTGTGCTAACAGGCGCTGAACACATTGGTCACAATTAGGTTTTAAATATGCGTCAGGCAGATTATCTCCACAGATTCTACATGCACGATTCTTAGACTTTACGGTGGCTTTCCCCCCTATGCGATTCTTCCCTCTAAAACAAGAATCACATAAGACATCATCAGAATCAGTTTAAAGGCATGGTAAGGCCGCACTCACCAATCAGCGGACTATCCCTCTACCCAAATTTTACCGTAGCGGTGTCCACCGATTCTCTACCACCTTCATTAGAACTCATCTAATTTCTTCCAACAACTGGAGTAGCTCCTGTGGCTGGCTGTGAGTGTTAGAACAACACACAGGACTCCTGTGTGGGATCTCCTTTTCAAATCTCCCGCTCGTGACGTCACTCCCACGTGGGACGCTGAACGGCGCGTCAATTCCGGTCCCCGCCGGAAGTGGAGTTGGCGCCATTTTCCTGAAGACCGCTGGGGGGAGGAGTGGAAACCTGCGCTCAGCCGCCTCCACTCCTGCGCACGCCCCCAACTCCGGGATCGGAGACGTGCCGGAGTCCGTCTGACCTCACAGTCTGCACTGCACTTTGCAGCCTTCACCATACACGCCCCGCCAAGTGTCCACCCTCCGGTAAGCCTCGGCAGGGGATTTTGTGCAGCCACCCGGGGGTACCTGGGACTCCCATTCCCCCCTTTTCACCGCGATTCCTGAGCCTCACCGAGACTCACTGGATCCCCCCGTCAGGGACAGGAAACCACTGAAGGAGATGGGGCGAACCGCACATTTTAAGGTCTGGGTTTCCTGTCCCTGGAGGCGGATCCCTCTCTGGTTGGGTGCTGTCGTGGTGAGAGGGGGAAAAGGCTATTTTTTCTTTTTTAATGTAGGGCCAGGCGGTTTCTGCAGAATGTTCATGGATGATAGCAGAAAACAATAGACAAACCAAAACATAAGAAGAAGAGTGCATCCAAGAGGCTTGTGGGGTAATGCAAAATCAAATATCAAATTTTATTAGTACAAGACAGACAATCAACAACACTCTTAAAAACATTTAAAACACATGATGTACATACCAAAACAATGTACAGTGACCTGGTGTAGGTACACCGTAACTGCCCACTGTCAATCACTAAGTAGTGATGTTATACCTCCCAAGAAATTCTCAGCCTGATCATAACAATGAATAAAGTGCCAAAAGTGCTACATATATGAGAAAATCAACAGTCCTCTATGTCTACAAAGCTAGAGAATACCCACTATCGTAGTATAAATAAGTTTGAAAGGTGCCAATTCAATGGTAAACGTGACAATTGTCAAGGGGAAAGATGAAAAAATGACAAGCTACCACAGAATGACCTGCATACAGTGGAGGGAGGTAAGTCAGGACAGAGGCAATGGGCTCCCCACGCATTTCGTCGCCACAAGGGAACTTCCTCAGGGGAAAAAAAATAGACAGCAATAAATTACACAATAAATATTGCGTGGTTGCTTGCCATGTTTTAACTGATATGTTCTTCTAATGCTTTGTATGGGAAAATAATATAATGAAGAAATCTGATCCACAAAGTGAGTTTTATTTTGTTACAAACATTGGGACACATTTACTAGGGATCTCACGCTGCACTTTTGTCAGACTGTGCACGTTCTTCATGGCTAAAACGTCTTGCACAGGTATTTAAGAAGTGTCAGCGCTGTTATTGTGTCGCACGCGACCCTTTTGTGGCGCAGCTGCGCTGGCTTCCATGCAACACAAATTAGGGGGCGTGTTGTTGAACTGACTCGGACCAAACGCCGTTTTTAACTTGCATTGTGTCGCACGCCCTACGTTAAAGATGCACCACAAAAAAGATGGTGGACTCTGTCAGACCAGTGCAGGAAAGCGAAAGATTCATGATTTCTGGCGCACAATTTTAGTGAATCACTACATGCAGCATTATAAACGGACAATGCACTGTGAACTCCGGTGACCTTGTAAGTAAATGTTCCCCATTATTTCAAAAATTTTTTCTTCTAAGGCTTATAATCTAGTCAAGAAAAAAAATAAAGTCAAAACTCACCTTCCGGCACCCCCCACAGGTATTCTCTTCTTCCATCGGCAATGACAGGTCTGTGCGGACCTAGCGCTGACCTGCAGCTGAAGCAAGAAGAGGACCTGCCCGGGGTTTTGGAAAGCTGAGTTCTTAGCCTATTTTTTTGTGCTGTGCAAACTGGGGGCTGGCTAGTTATATACTACACGGGGGCTGGTTATATACTAAAGGGGGCTGGCTATATTTTAAAAGGGGTCTGGCTGGCTATATACTGAAGGGTCCCCACAACTCTTACCTCCATCTTACAGCCAGCAGTGTCTGCTGTGGTCCGGCTGCTAATTGGCGCCGGACGGCCACTGACCTGTTAAATAAATGGCTATACTAAAGGGGGCTCCACGGACACATGGAGCTGTAACTACGGTCAGGGCCAGTACATGTTCTTTATGGCCCACTGAGTGAATGTGCTTCCCACCCAGCCACAACAACAACTTGAACAAGAGACGCCACTTTCTCCTCCACGTTGTCAAACTACTGCTCCTACGCCAGTGTCTGCTCTTCCTCCTCCTTCTCCACCACCACCTCAGCCTCCACAAGTCTAAGTGCTGCTCCCTCATACCACATCTGGAGGGCACAGCTGTGTCACTCTGTTCTACACCTGGTTTGCTAGGGCAAACGAAGTCACACAGGGAAGGAACTGATTTGCGTCATGCAAGAAGAAATCAATCTGTAGCTTTCACTGCGAAAACTGAAAATTGGAACCATGGTGACAGACAATGGGAGGAACATGGTGTCCGCGCTGCACCAAGAAGGGATGGCCCATGCACCCTGCATGTCACACATGTTCAATCTGGTTGCCAACAGATTCCTCAAGTCTTCCACCCATCTGCAAGACATTCTAAAAATGGCCAGGAAACTGTGTATGCACTTCAGTCATTCTTACAAAGCCAAGCACACCCTCCTTGTGTGCTCCAGCGTCAGAACGGCCTCCACCAACATAGTCTGATATCAGGTTTCCACCCTGTGATGAACATGCAGGTATTGTCTTGTTCATCGAGCAACCCATATCCTACACCACCATCCCCCAGCCTCAGCTTAATTGGCCTAATTGAGCTAGGCTGTTTACGTTCATACAGCATGTGTCTGTACTTCAATAGAACTCTGCAGACAGATCGACTCCAGGCATTCCCCCCTCCACTCTATAGAGACAAAGGGCAATAAACTCCAAAACCACTAAGTTGAGTAGGGACAGTTATGAAGTGATGGTCCATCTCACCAGAAGAATAAATACATTTTTGGATTTGGGATATTCTGGTGATCAAGAAGGTGCAATTTCCAGGGCTCTAGGATACTCTGTTCCAGAGATATCAATATCTCTGGATAGGACCATAGCAAATGGGTCAATGCGATCCAGGGATTCACCCAGATCCAAAGATACCCGAACCATGACCATACGACTTCCCCTTGAGAAGCTATGGCTTCTCAAGGACTCTGGTTGTAGTACCAGGCAGGAGGGACCCATGACTCCTCCTGGAGGTGGGAAGAGGTGGGACTCCTCCTGATATAATCAGGCACCTCTGAATGCGCCTTGTCTTTGTCTGGGAACTATTTTTTCATCAAGAGCAGAGAAGGATCTTAAGGTGTGGTCTATCAGGTTCCATTAGCCACACACACACACAAAGATAACTAACTTACGGAACTTCTGCTACCTTGTATTTTGTACTCTGAGTAACCGTATATATCGCAACTGTATATATTGCTTTGTCTAGTGTACCCTTAAGGCAATTAAATATAAAATTTAACCAGCGTTGCTCTTTTACCTCGATCACGAATCCCCATGTCTGAGTTTTGCTTATATAAAGGCTACCGGTTGGTTTCTCACCCTATATAATCCCATTACGGACCGGGCTCATACTAACGGAGAACTGTTGGCAGCTCCTACTGTACAGGGCTGTGATATATAGTCCACCTCAACTCATTTAGTTATATACAGCCCACTCCAGTAAAATAAATAATGCATTTTGCCCCCGTATAAAAGATCTAAAGTTCACACAGCCCTTTATAAACTGCCCCCCCAGTTAAATTTAAAAAATGCCTTCTATACCTGCCTCCTATTTACAGACCCCAAGTAAATTTATTTGTCCAGTAACAAAATAATAAAACTATATACTAACCTCACCTTCCCTTCCAGTGTTCCCACGACGCTGCCGACGGCCTCTGGCGTGATGTCATCACAAGCCACCAGCATCCCATCATCGTATGTCATGATATGTCACCGCTGGAACAGTGCTTCATTGATCTCCCTATCAATTTCAGCTATGTCTCACTGACACAGATGCTATTGATGATTCTTGTGTGTGCATCGCACACAGAAACAGTCGGCTGAGCTGAGTCGCTTACTGTCCAAAACTGGCAGAGGTTCCTTTTAAAATAAAGTTAGTGCGCTGAATTGTGCTCTGTTCGGTTACATGCATGGACAGTATCCAAATGCTGGGATCAGAGTGTCGGGTGTTGAATAGATATTGGGGCACATTTACTAAGGGTCCGCACGGCACATTTTCATCGGGTTTTCCGACTATTTCCGATTTGCGTCGCATTTAAGTGGAGTTTTTGGTGTACGTGATCGGATTTTGGTGCAATTGTGCCTACTTGCATGCGACACAAATCGGGGGGCGTGGCCGACGGACAACCCGATTAAGCGCGGGATTTTCAATTCAAATTATGTCGCAAGACAATGCACTCACATACACCGGGAAGAAGAAGGTGAACTACGGCGGAGCTCAGTGGGAAAGCGACAAATGCAGGAAAATGGATGCACGATCTTGAAGGATCGTGCCGGACTTCATCCTCGTAGGAGAACGCACGTCGGGGATCGTGACAGGACAGGGTAAGTAAATTTGCCCCATTGAGTACCTATCAATGAATAGGTATTCAGAACAGGAATCCTCATTTTTATCAGTAAAATGCCTTTGTAGCAGTAAAATGTCCTCATTTTGTCATCATGGTAAAACTAAGACCAAATTGTAGTGTGGGTAGTATGCTCACATTCTATTTTTGTACAGCTAGAGATTAAATTGAGTCTTTTTAATTTACAAATTAAGATTTGCTGCAATTTCCAGGTTGTTTCTAGTCTTAAATAGGTCAGTGCAAGGCCTGCAGTGTTAGCATGCCTACTGGGATGAGAACCAATGATACTGCAAGTAATGCTCCTTTAGTCACGTACAAATCCAGCTTCCTGCTCATCCTTAGTAACCATGGGATCCACTCACAGTCGGCACATCACAGCTAATTGCAGCTTCTCAGCACAAGTCACTGTTAATTGTCCTCTATGGTGAACTTGCTGGCTCTTCAATCACTACTCTGTTAATAAGCTGTGTTGTTACTTCTGCACAGTGAAAAGCTTCATAGCAACCAACAAATGACTTTAAGGGATGTCATCAACCTTCTCTCTACAGTGTGGGGCAGCAGTTGGTGCCACTTCAAGTACAAATAATATACTCTGTACTGTGTAATAATAGTGATTAATACGATACTCACTTCTGATTCCCTTAAGCTTGCCGGAATATGTAATTATACTACAAATAAAGGTTCTTGGTTCAGCCGTCCTACGAATATATCTCTTTGAAATTATTGTTCTGTGAAAACAGCACAATAACTGGTAATATTTCTCTTCATAGGAGAGCAGCTGAAATGGGTCCTGCAAATGATTTTCCATAGAACATATTACACAGTATGTCAATACACGTTATTGCTTAGCAGCAACAACAATATGTCAAAGCCAACTCAACATAAATCTGTCACTATGCTAAGGTGCTAGGAGACCAGATGCCTTGTATATGAAGTGGCAGACTATTATATTACATAAATGTTTATTCAATAGGGATATATTAGGACAACATGGATTATTGTGACCTGGTGTATATAAGCATATATAACAGTATAACAATAGCTGACCAAAAAGATATTACCATATGTCTAGAATTTCCTTAGCTAAGTAATAACCACACACAGAGTCAGCTCCAACCTTCCATGTGACATTTATACAAATCAAGATTGACAGAACCTGGTTCAACGGCAGCTTGGGGCCTCAGATCACTGGAGGTCTGAGTGGTTGTACCAAGCAGGCTTCAAGGTATCCCTTCACCTATGCATAGGAAAAAAGTGCCCATGGAACAATCCCTGTAACATGTGCTCTTTTCTACATATATGATATAACACAATGGGGCTCATTTACTAAGGGTCCGTGGATCGCACTTTCGTCGGATTTTCAGGATTTGTGCCGCTGTGACAGGCATTTAACAGGGGATTGTGTCGCATTCGATCGGATTGTGATGCAGCTGCACTGGCTTTCATGCGACAGAAATCGGGGGGCGGGCCGTCGGACGATCCGACTGATTCAGAATGAGCGCGGGATTTAAGATTCAATTTGTGTTGCAAGACAATGCACTTACATACATCAGGAAGAAGAAGGTGAACTCCGGTGGGCCTGAGTGGGGAAGCGACATGCATCTTTGTGAATCGTGGCACAGTGCATTCCGGTCGGACAATGCACTTTCAGGGAACGCGCAGGGTGGATAAGTAAATGTGCCCCAATGTTGTTCCATAGGACAATAAGACAATCCTCCTCTGTAGAAAATTTGTAGTAACTTGTAGTAATGAGCTTGGATATAGCTATGAAAATGAATAGGAAAGGCTTTCTCTATGTTAAGAATCCAGAATAATCATGTAAAAAATACAGTATTTTTTATACCCCACTAACATACTGTTATTGGCTGTTGTGTTCAATTATGATCCCTATTGCATTTAGGGTAAATGTGCTATATGCCCAGGTGATTACTAATGTTTACAACCTATAAAAGTGCTATGGGATTTGTGCTGGGGGAATAAACAAAATGCACTGTATTATAGCAGTTGTGATACATGCAATCTGAGCATAACTGAATAATGCAACTTCTTTACCTTGGTATTTTAATGATGAACAAGTTAGATATGTGTTAATAGTCAAGTTTCATTGTTAATGAAATGTGACACCATGCCTGAAGTATTGCCTTTGGGGGACAGTTTCTGGAGTCACTTCAATTAACCTTCTTATAAAATTACTCTTTGTGTTTGGCTATTAGTGAAGTCAGACACTTAAAGCTTCAAATTTCCCCAGATGAGCCCTCTTTATTCCCAGTATGTTACATTGTTCATCTGGCCCTTCAGTATATAAACTTAATAGCAACATAGAATAATATAGAAGAAACTACATCACCAATAATTACTGTCCACAAAAAGAAAAGAAAGGGCAAACTATAAGGCTCGGGGGCTAGGGCAGGGGCAGAGACATGTGAAAAAAATTAAATACTATTTACCTTGCTCCAGGGTCCCCTCTTTGGAGTTCAACCTTTGCATGTAGTAATGAAATACACAGAAAAAATACGACACCTTGTAAAATGCATAACAATACATATTTAAGCTAAAAAATATGCCCCAAGCAGAAAATGATATACACCATACCTTCTAAATATTGTAAGAGTTCATACATAACTTCTAGTCCACAAGAATATCTCATCATTAAATCTGTTTTCAAGCTATGAATTTGTACAACTGTTTGTAAACTTTTACAACCTACCAAATATAGGGATTTTACTCTAAAGTGCACCCATATAACACACACATTGTTGAAAACATACAATCTGCAAAAGCATTTATCTTGATAAACTAACATCTTCCAGCAACTTTGTGAGAAAAACAAAGAAGTCAAAGCTAAGTAAATAATAAGTCAACACCACTGTCAGGGCTTGGGGTCAATGAGCCCCCTGGACCACCACGAACGATGACACTAGCCGACACCTGGGACCGGAATCTAAGTGCCACAAAGCAGGATGGTCTTGCTGCGGCGTGGTGCACCAGGTCATTCCACAGGTGCAACTAGCCAGCTGTGGCAGCAAAGGTAGAGGTACAGGAACGTTAGGCAATCTCGTGGTCAGGAGCAGGCAGATGTTCAATGCAAGTAGCAGAGGTGCAGAGTCTGGAATGGTGCAGGAGGACAAGGCTGGAAGGGAAGGAGCACGTCAGGGTCAGGTCCGGGGTCACAACGGAAAGTCAGAGCAGGAACAAGGAATGCAATGGGAAGCTTTCTCATACTAGAGAACTAAGTTACAGCAGGGGTTGATGGGAAAAGCCAGCTAGAAAACCCGGAAGTGGCCATTGCCAATATGTGAGTGCCAGTGCACGTGTGCCCTAGGGAGCGGGGACGTGTGCGCTGGCCAGCCATGATGGAAGACAGAGTGTGGAGAGGTGAGTGCGGTAGGGACCAGGCGCCGCCACGGAGAGGGGCACGGGTTTGCCCCCGATCCGATACGAGGTTTGCAGGGGCAACCATGACAACCATTAATTTAGACTGTCAAAAACAAACAACAAAAGGCATGCAATCTTTGGCATCTGTCCTAACAAAAGCAGTCTTCTCATACAGCTGCATGAATGCAAGAACCAACAATACGTTGTTCCGTGGCCTAGCTGTGGTTGTAATCAGCTGTGTGCAGTCGGAGCTCCGCCACTTGAATCCTGCAGACAGCAGCTTTAGCCGTCGGGTTCGGCCTTAAATAGCACTAACACGGAGTGGAGAGCCTTAGGGATTGAGAGGGCACACATAGGAAATGGTATGAGGGGACCAAAGCGCCAAAAACCAGCGGAGGATGCACGCTAGCAGACGGCACACGCCCAGAAAACGGTGTGGGCAGACACTGCTGCAAATTAGGCAGCTTTGCCCGTATGGCCTTAGGACCAGGAGAAAAATCAAGAGGCCTCTCCCATCCAGTGCAGCAGGCTGCTCCCTGGGTCCAGGTATGCAGCACTAGTGGACCCACAATCTGGAGGTGAAAAGCAGATGGATGGGAAATACTGAGTGGAGAAGAGGCTGCAAGGGGACAGCCATATAGTAGAGTTTAATGGAGGAGACTCGTTGCTCGTGGGCAGAGGAAGAGGAGTACAGATCTTCATGGGGAAAGTGTTTACTTGTCTGTCTTTGAATATTCGGGGCCTTTGAAATGCTAGTAAGCGCAGAGCAATGTTTGAGTATGGGGGGAAAAGGCGTTCTCAATTCCGTCACACTTGCCAACATTTTCAATATTTGTACCGCTGTGACAGGGATTTAGCAGGGGATTGTGTCGCACAAAATCCAATTTTGTCCCAGCGGCGCCGGCTTTCATGCAACAGAAATTGGGGGCGGACCATCGTACGATCCAACTGATTCGGAATGCAGGATTTAACATTCAAATTGTTTTGCATCCAATGCACTTACATACACCGGGAAGAAGATGGTGAACTTCGGCAGACCTGCTGGATATCGGGCGCACGATCTTAGTGAATCGCGGCAGAGTGCATTGTCATCGGACAATGCACTTTTGGAAACTCTGAGGGACTAGGTAAGTAAATGTGCCCCAATGAGTTAAATAGGTTCCCGGGTGATAAAAGTCGAAGCGGCAGTGTTACGTCCCTGGAGAGTTGGTGTATTTGGAGTTTGGTGTTCATGATTTTTGGAGGGAAAGAAATTTGGGAGTAAGACAATACTCACCACCTTGGTACCACCTTGGTACCTTTGTCAGAACTGGGATGCTCTAATTTGGTAAAGAAGGTTCTAATGCCGCAATTATTACTTACATAATGGCCCTGTATAGATCCCTAAATATTGGTTTTGTAGGTTTCACAGTATATTTATAAATTTAGTATGGAAGTGGAGAGTCCCATGGAGTCACCTACAAAAACTGCAAATCCCAAAGGATAAGAGGGGGTAGGCGATTCCTAATGCCTGGGTATACAATCTGGCTGCACAATGTCAGCATTTTGGAGACTGGGATCTGGCCTGGTGCCCCCAGGTGTTCAAACATTTTGTAGTGACCTAGCTGCCGGTAGCTGCATTAGTGGCAGGACTATTAAGGCCCCCCGACTCTGAGTCTTATGCAAAAAAATTATGGAATGTACAAGCGGTTATTGGCACTTGCTCCTTAAACTAAATTTACTTCTTTTGTAGGAGAAACCATATTCGGTACAGGTATATATGCTGGAAAACATGCAGGGACATGCAGGGACAGATGAGATAGGGAGTTGTGTATTTGCGCCAGCTGTATGCTGGGACAGCGCTTAAGTTGCACCAACAAATCAAATAACAGAAGAATTTGGGACTCCGAGTTCTATGTTCTTCCAATTCTTATAGCTTAGGCATGCGGTCCAGGGGACTTTTCCTCTATGTCGATGGCGGTGGTGCAAGCAAGGAATATGCAAATTAGGATATCATTGGTATATAAAGAAATCTTGGACAAAGTACTAGGGGATCAGTAGGCTGGAACGTGGAAGAAAATGGAAAGCAGAGGTGGGGGATCTTGCTGATGAGGAGTGGGGGAGAAGTGCTGGAGTCGCCGTCCCTACTAACTTTGAACGTGGCACAGAGAAGATCATGGTAACTACCGTACTCTAGTTGTATTGCAGAAAATGGGACTTCTGGGGGATTTGTGTTGTCCAAAGTGCCAGGAGGAGGGGGCTGATGATGTGCACATGTGCAACATCCCCCACCGGGGCCTTGCCTTTTCTTGGTGGCCTGGAGGAAGCCTGGGCCCAGAATACCGGAGTGGCTGGCTAATGAGGCCTTGGGCACGCAAGGTGCTTGGTATGGGGACCGGAGACCTGACCTACAGCCTGGCAGCTCTCCAGCAGGTGGTGTGTGCAAGAAATATGGAGGGAGAAGCTGATGTAGTGGTTTCTCCCTGGGGAAACCCCTAAGGTGTCTGTAGGATGAGTCCCTGGATGATAGATGGGGAGCAGGCGTATTCAGGGATCAGACGGAGGCAACGTTGTGCAAATCAACTTACAGATTCTTTATGTTGGGATGATCATGGAGAGTTGGTCCACAGAAAAGATGCACACAGCCTGATAGTAGATGTAGGCTGGGCTGGTTCAGGTGGAACTGAGTCCAAGTGGTGGAAGCTGCAGTTCTGCGTTCAAGTCTCCAGACTTGCCATGGGTTCCAGGTAGTAAGCCTCAGGCACTAGTAGTTCCTGGGATTGAATGGCTGAGGAAGCACTGAAGGTATACTGCTCACTCTGTCTCCTTTCGATCAGACTATGAGGTCTGACTCTCTTCGGGATAAGACCATGTGCTCTCACCAAGCAGGGGTTTTTATACTCCCCCTGGTCAGGTGGTAGCACCTCTCCAATCACATTCCAGCTGACATAACAGCTACATCATTGGATAATTACCTACACCAGTTAACTGTTGCCGTGCCAGGCAGTACCTACAATTACACAATGGGGCACATTTACTTACCCGTCCGACCGGAATGCACATTTGCCGCGATTCACGAAGATCATGTGCCTGATATCCTGCTTGTGTCACTTCCCCGCTCAGGTCCGACAGAGTTCACTTCTTTTGTTCCCGATGCATGTAAGTGCATTGTCTTGCGACAAAAATTGAAAGTTAAATCCCGCAGTCAGTCCGAATGAGTCGGATCGTCCGACGGCCTGCCTCTCGATTTCTGTCACATGAAAGCCAGTGCAGCTGCTCCACAATCCGATCGCGTGCGACACAATCCCCAGTTAAATACCTGTCACAGAGGCGCAAATCCCAAAAACTGCAAAAATCCTACGAAAGTGCGATCCGCAGACCCTTAGTAAATAAGCCCCATTATCTCAGTTATAGAAACTTCCTAGAGGGTTCATGACTCCCTGAAACAGCTCCTAACCTGGAGAGGGTGCCATATGCAACTAACAACCTGCCTAAGCATTGATAGACCAAGCAGTATGGGGTATGTGATAATACACAATGGGTAATGCCACAAAGCCAACACACTCAAAAATGTGCTTTAAACCAACAAGAAAATAGGCAAGTGTGTATAGGCAAAATATTCAAAAAAGCTTTATTACAATATACAAACAAAGTCCCACATATATGTTATTTTTAAAACCACTTAAAAGGTGTAAGAATACACATATTTAGAGAAACCAAGTGGATCAGAGCCAATAACAAAGATCCACATGCAGCCACAGGTGAGTGCAAAGCACAAAAATATATACAATTTCCTCACACAAAGTAATGTAAACAATTCTAGTATCTTTGCCAAGATTTCGTCCCGCAAACCGTGTCAATTTTGAACATGCAAAGTATAACCCATACTCTGAGGTAGCACTAAACATGAGCATCAATTGTAATGGGTAACATGATTACAGGGATGGGAGCCCGGTGATTAGTACAGAACAGAAACCAGAGGCACGAATGATATACAGTTCAAACCATGGTAAGTGGAGGAAATGCTCAGTGAAAAACCTGTGGCTGGAGGAACCCCACGCGTTCCGTCGCTAGATTGTGACTTCCTCAGGGGTAAGTGCCTGATAGACCCGTGGAGCCTACCTTAAAAGTCCCAGAGATGAGCCTCTGCACCAATCGCTGGAGTCTGGTGAAAGGGAGTCTGGTGAAGTCTGGTGAAGTGGAGTCAGCGAATGCTGAACAGTACAATCAAACTGGAAATTAATGTATATAGGAAGAGGTGTGGTTAAAAAATTTGAAAAGCAGTGGAGTAAATGGATTGAATGTCCGGGACTGGCCTCACCGGAAATGCTGAGGAGCTGGGTGCGACCTGGAGGACTGCTAGGAAAGTGAATGGAACGTTATGCTAAGAGTCATAGGAGGTTAAAACTTACTGCTAAACTCAAGAGAGGATCAGTGACAAAGTTATTGCCAAGAAACCCACAAGAACTGGGGAAGAGACTGGAAGAAGAGTGGACTAAAATAACTCCAGAGCAGTGTGAGAGACTAGTGATGTCCTGTGGTTGCAGATGTTCTTAAATCATTCACTTATTACTGATTGGTGACTGGTATAATCTTCATTACAAAAAAAAAGGGAATACAGTGAGAAAACATTTGAATGGGTTTTTGTTTTATAAATGATATCCACTAATAGCATTCATTCTTAAAATGATAGTAATTCACTAGTCAAGCAGTCTTAATACAATATGATTACAACTATTTATTGTCTCTTCTCAGCTGGTATCGGATAGCCGTGGGAAATGTCCACAAAACGGAGCCTACTACCATCTTTTTATACATCCTGCTTAGCACAATGTACTGGAAATGCTATTAAAACAATATACTACTATACAAATAAAAAGGCTTTAATATCTGTGTTTATCTTTTTACACTTGGATTACTGTGATGAAATAAGGATTTATATAAAATTCTCTTTGATACTAACTTGATGAATATGCACGGAAAAAAGTTGATGTGTTAAAGGACATCTACATCACTTTACTGATGGTAGATGTGTCCTAATAAGAAATGTATTTTATTACAACTCGTGATTGTGGAAATATAGAGTTATAAACGTAATGCTAATTACCCTGGGGCGCTCAGGCTACATCACCCGAGTGTCTCAGGTAGCCTTGTATTTTAATTTATGCACTCACCCATTGCGCTAGCTGTCCAGAACCAGGTGGGACAGATAGTGCTATGGGAGGAGTGCATAAATGAAAATAGGGGGATCCCTGAGACACCCTGGTGATTTAGCCTGAGCGCCCCAGGGTAATTAGCATAACTTTTATAGAATTATAATAAAAGAAGTCTTGAGGAACAATGTTCCTTTAGGAACTTGTTATAAGAACATGTTTACCATGTTTACCAATAAACTGAAGGTAGATGTCCTTTAAACCACTTTATCAAAAAGTTGTATGTGAATAGATCATGTCACCCCCACATCCCTTGTGAGGTCAAAACCCTTACAAACATAATAATATAAAAAAATTGTATTATATAAATTCATTAGCATGGGTGTCAGGGTTCTGGGAGCGGAGTCTAAGTGGCACCCGATTTTCATAAGAGACCGCAGCAAAGCGGGTTCGACTTGCTGCGGCCTGGTACCACCAGGTTTCTCCACAGGCCCGGCTTTGTTCGCAATGGTGGCTACGTTGAGGTACAGAGTCATCAGGCAGAACTGTGGTCGGGGACAGGTAGGAGCTTGAGTCAGGCAGCACAAGATCAACATCAAAGGCAAAGCAGAAGGTCAAAGGCACCAAAGGAGCGTTGTCAGGGACGGAACTGAGGTCACAACGGGAATTCACAGAACGAGTAATAGGCATAAGACACAAGCTTTTAATGAGGCACAAAGATCCAGCAGGGGACACAGGAAAGGGACAGGATTTAAACAGGAAGGGCAGGCCAATTATCGGACCGCTGGCCCTTTAAATTTCAGAACACCGCCGCACACGCGCCCTAGGAGGCGGGGACGCGAGCGCTGGAGCGAGGAGATCGTCAGTCAATCTCAGGAAGGTAAGAGAGATAGCTGGGGTCCCAGGGAGCGGAGAGGAGCATGGACGCACCTGTGACCCGGGACAAGGTTTGCAGGAGCATCTGTGACAGTACTCCTTCTCTTCGGCCTCCCCCTCTTTTTGGTCTGGAGGAATTTTTGCAGAAGTCCACAGTCCTAGATATTATCTTCAGGTTCCCAGGATCTCTCCTCTGGCCAGAACCCCTTTCAGTCGAAAAGGAAGAACCGCTACCCTCTAACCGTCTACATATCCAGGACCTCATTTACCTCGAAGACATTGGTGGAATCAGTCTCAGGAGCAGATGGAGGCACTTGCTGAAAGAAACTATTTAGGATGACTGGCTTCAAGAGAGAGACATGGATGGGAGCTTACACACCGCAGGATTGATGCGCTTCAGTACTTCAAATGGACCAGGAATCAAGGACCAAGTTTATAGCTGGGACTCTTCAAACTTATGTAGCTAGAAGACAGCCATACTGGGTAGAAGACTGGTGGAGATCTGCGCTTCTTGTCCGCCTAGACTTTGGTGAGGATGGATGCCTGGAGTAAAGACTGACGTGTTTGTTCCCAGATGGATCTGAGATCTCGGACCAATTCTTCCACAGCATGAACATCAGAGCTCTCAGCAAGAGGGAGAGGTGGAAGAAGATGTTGTCCATACACAATGAAAAATGGAGCAGAGCCAGCAGATTTGTAGTCCAGTGTGTTGTAGGAGAATTCAGCCCATGGCAGCAGAGTGGACCAGTCATCCTGTCGGGCGGAGACAAAATGGCGGAGATAGCCACCCAGAGTCTGATTAACCCTCTCAACTGACCATTGGACTATGGATCATACACAGATGAGGATTCCCACACAGGAATCGCCAGAAATGGGAAACAAACTGGACCCCACGGACCAAGACAATGTGCAGGGGAAGTCCATGAAGCTGAAAGATGTGCAGGAAGAATAGGCTGGAAAGCCGTGGAGCTGATGGCAGGCCTGGCAGAGAAACAATGTGGGACATCTTAGAGAACCGGTCAGTTACCACCCAGATGATGGTATTACCAGAAAAAGATGGAAGGTCCGTAATAAAGTCCAGAGTCCACGGGCAGCTGGGTATCGGCAACAGAAGAAGACCAGCAGGCTTGAGATGAGATAGCTTGTTTCAGGCACAAGAAGTGCAGGAGCCCAGAAAATCCAGCGGCGGAAAAGGTCTTGGAGAAGAACCCACAGGTGAGAATTTGGCCGCCTCTAGCAGGAACTGTTTCTCAGTATCAGGTTGGGTGAGAACGGAAGCAGATGAAAAGGCAGTCTTCAGCTTAGTGAAAGCTTCTTCAGAACTTAGGATTGGTGTTCTTCATACAACATGGCGGTGACTTGCCCAAGTTGCTGACCTTGAACAGCAATCTGTAGAGACTGCTGATGAGACTGCTGTTGAGACTGCTGAGCCATGATGGTGGTAAGATTATCCAGGTCAGGGTTCTGGGATAGTGGACCTGCTCTGGGTGCGGAGCCTAAGTGGCACCTGTTTTTCACCAGAGAGTGACTGTTTTTCACCGACAGGTGCGCCTTGTCCACAGTGGCAGACGACCAAGGTAAGGCACAGAATTATCAGGCAGAACTGTGGTCGAGGACAGGCAGAACGTTGAGACACACAGGATCAATGTCAAAGGCAAAGCAGAAGGTCAAGGTCAAGGGTAGTGGAGTAGTACTTCCTCAGTTGTATCTCATATTCATAGTGAGAATACAGCAAGGCTCCTCACTGGAGTGGCAGTCTACATATATTATAAATATATCTGATTATGTCTAATGTGGAAATGCTAATTATTAAATATAATATGACTTGAGTGTGTATGTGGCCTTATGTGGTATATGTACCATACCTGGTTCTTAGTTCCAGTTAGGTCCTGATTACCCTTTACATCTCTGATTGAAAAGTTTATTGTGAACATGATGTACCATTTATTAATAATAAAAATATTTATTTATATAGCGCAATCATATTCTGTAGTGCTTTACTAAATGATTATCCAGTAGTCCAATAATATCAAGCTATAGTGAAGATCTGTTTTCACAAGAATCATGAGCTTGCATACAAAGATTCCATTATTGGTGGGCTCTGCCCTTAGTGCTTCATCCATGTAGAGCCACTGCCACTGTTATGGATACAGTCTGAAAAGATTTGTTAAGAAGTATGAATGAACAAGAAAAAAAGATATCATGCCTATTATTATAGAAAAATATAAGCTTATAAATTAAATATAATCACATACTGTAGATCCTTATCAGTCGAACCATTCGCAAAGTGTAGTCCACAATGAAGATCCAGGATCGGACATCTGCAATACTACAATAATGTCACGGGCACCCCCGCGATCCATACCGCGGATCGTGGGTGCACCTGTGCCCCTCTACGCTGCCCTGGCCCCGTCCTGTGGACTTACTTCTCCACGCTCCCACTTGCGTCCGGACTATGCCTCGCGCAAGACCCCGCTCCCTAGGGTGCTTCAAGATTCAAAGAGCCAGCGCACAGGTGATTGGTGCTATATATATATATATATATATAGCAAAACAACTACTACTCATATCCTCCAAATAACGGTATATCACAGCACTGCTACTCCTACCCAGTATATAAGGGCATAGTACAGTGCCACTACTCCTATCCTGTATATATAGGCATAGTACAGCACAATTACTCCTATCCTGTATACAGAGCCGGATCATAGGGGGGGCTCGCGGGGCGAGTGCCCCGGGGCCCCCACCACTTCACCTTTAAAGGGGCCCCCACCAAATTGGGGCGATTCGGGCGGTCGCATGGCCACCCGAATCGCCAAGAGTATATTCGTTGCCGGGCTTCCCGGGCTGCGGGCCATATGCCGCTGATATGTATTCCTTAAATCTATGGCAGAGCGAGGGAACAATAAGTTCCCTGCTCTGCCATAGACGATCAAAGTAAATAAAGATGGCGGCGCCCTGCCGCTCGGTGATGACGCAAAGTGTGACGTCACCGCGTGTGACGTCATCGCGCCGCGACTCACGGCGCGTCTGTAGCTGGGCGCCGCCATCTTTGTTTACATCCACCCGACACCGCGAGGGAGGATGAGGACGGCGCGCATCGTGGGAACTATGGAGGCTGAGTACAATTTTAGTATTTTATGTAGGACTGTATATAGTTGTTATTGGGGGATTGTATATAATTATTATGGGGGGGTATATAGCAATAATAGGAATGTGTATATAGTTAAAATTTTAGAATTTTTACCCCCCAAAAAAGGAACGGATCACCGAAATGACACTACTACCATAAACTACAATGTCTCACGAGAAAATCTCAAAATCACAGAGATATCTTAAAGCGTTGAAAAGTTATTACCACAGGAAGAGACACTGGTCAAATTTTAAAAAAAAGTAGCGAGCCTTAACGTGCAAACAGGCTGCGTCCTTAAGGGGTTAAAGAAAACCTATCATGAGGGATCTACCATCAGAAGTGGATCTGTTGGTATATTCCTATCACCTAATCTGCAATTTAGTAATCCTGGAACCTAACCCAACTTTATACAGGGGTGTGTACCATCCTTCGCTTCCATGCCTGGCCAGGCTATCACACACCCCAGTAGACTGCAGTTAATTTACATATTACTAAAATAAAGTTTCTAACAGGTTAAGGCTAGATTCCAGGATTATTACCATATACACTCACCGGCCACTTTATTAGGTACACCTGTCCAACTGCTCGTTAACACTTATTGTTTACTTTACTTATTCAGTGCTAATGAGGTTTTTTTTGGTTAAAAGTCATAGTGCAGAGTGCAGCCTGCAGGGAGCATCGGAAAGGTGAGTTTTGACTTTATTTTTAAGTTCTAGGCATACTGAACTTACTTTAAGTTCTTTGTATATACTGGGGCTGGCTAGCTATGTACAGGGGCAGGTGCTGGCTATATACTAGGGGCTGGCCTGGGAGCAAGGCCTAGCTGTATATTAGGGGCTAGTTGGCTTTATACTGGGGAGAAGGACAGAGTACACCGATTGCTGAATCTTCCTGCAGTCCTAGGCAACTTAAGAAATGCTGCTCTCAGCGCTATTTTAAAGCGACACTTCTTCAGCTGTTTGGAACTGTGGGAAAAGTTGGACGGTTTTGACAGAACTGCATTATTTTTGGAGATCATCCTGCTGGACCCTTCATTCTTCCTGTACAGAGAGACCCTGGAGAGAAGCTACAATGATGTCTGAATTTGTCCTCCTTCTTTCAACTGTCTTGGTGGCCTCAAGGGGCCAGTACGAAAGATGTGGAAGAACACGTAGCAAAAAGTTACTACTTAAAATTCCATGTTGGCACTCTTCAGTAAATAAGTGAATTTTGGTTGAAGTTTGGGCACTCGGTATATAAAAGGTTCGGCATCACTGTACTAGGGGCTGACCCGGGGGGCATGGGCTGGATATATACTAGGGGGCATGGGCTGGCTGGATATATACTAGGGGATGGCTGGATACATATTGGGGGCCAGGGGCCTGGCTATATAATTTGCCCACTGAATAAAGTAAAAAATGCATTGACCAATATATATGAAAACCCAGGGCCGGATTAAGAATGTAGCCCAGACAAGGTATTTAACATCCATGTAATAGGTAGGACTGATGCACAAAGAAGTAAGAGGGACAAAGTGGTCTGGTCACACAATTTGTGGCCGGATCGAAGTTCCCATAGATGTCTACAACGCCACAGTAATGAGCTTACATCCCCCAGCAATTAATAAATATACATCCCCCAGTGAGATGTAAATTGGTTGTAAGTTAAGTAGGCAGAGAGTTTAACACTGAAGTCAAGGTGGGGAGCATTGAAAGCCTCCTCCTCTGTCATTCACATCATGCATCAAACTTCAGGAGATCTGGTTAGTAATCTCTCTGGATGCAGGACCATCAATTAGAATGAAGGGGGCTTTTTGAGGAAGAGAGAGCTTGACTTCAGTGTTAAAATCTCTTCCTCCTTTACTTTATACAATCAGTTTACATCTCACTTCAAAGTAGATTTTATGGTGCCACTACCGTACACCATAACTTGAAAGAAACACAATCGAGAAGGTTTTGGGCCCCATGCACACGACCGTATGTACGGCCGGAATACAATCCCATGTATTCCAATGGGCAATATGGCCATCCATGTACTGCCATATACACCAAGTACCATATAAGTACAGGTAGGCTTCTGCAGTAACCATGTCAACGGTGAAGAGGTGGCTTCACTACAACAGGAAGCAATTACATAACCCCCAAAACTATTACCACTAAAATCATCATGCCTACTTTGTATCTGTGAAGGACATTATGAGGAAAAAGCTGGAATTATAACCAAGTTTATAAGATGCCCAGAGGGCAAGATATCGGCTAAGAAAGATTCTAAGGCATATGAGGTTGGTTTACAACTCCTAGTGATAAAAGGCGATTATCATCTGCCCAGCCTCCTGGTGTCGTCATAAGCAGCAGGCTGGTAAGTGAATGTTGGAATCTATTTAGTTTTAGATTTAGTCTTCATCTAAAAAATGGTCCCCTTTGGGGTCCCAGGTGGACAGTTTGATCAGGACTTTCTGCTTCCCCAAGCACCACACTTAAAATGTCACATAATGTATTAAGTTCTGGTTTCTTTATCCCTTTTTATTTTACCAATCTGTTATTTTTGGCATTGTATGTTTATGTCCGTCAACCTTTTTGTATAATAACCCTTTCGATCCTGTCCTTTCGATATTAACCGGTTAAGGACCGGGCCCTTTCCCGTTTTTTCATTTCCATTTTTCACTCCCCACCTTCAAAAATCTATAACTTTTTTATTTTTACACGTAAAAAGCTTGTGATGCTCATTTTTGCGTAACAATTGCACTTCATAGTGATAGGTATTAATAATTCCACTGCCATGTACCTGGGAAGAGCGGAAAAAAATTTCACAAATGCAGTGAAAAATGGTGAAAAAAAACCGCATTTGTTGTGTCGTATTCACCTCCCTTTGAGCTTGAATTACAGAAACGGCTTCACTGTTCACGCCACAAATTACGCATCTAATTTATTCTTTGGGGTCAGTACGAGTTCAAGGGATAACCAAATTTGATTACGGTTTTTAATGTTTTCATACAATTTACAAAAATTCAAAACCCATGAACATAATTTTTTTTTTTAATTTTGGCCGTCTTCTTGTGCTTATATAACTTTTTTCAATACTTTGGTGTATAGAGTTGAGGGTGCGGTCATCATCTTTGCAGACTGTTTGATTAGTTTCATGATAATTATTTTTAGGACTGTACGACCTTTTGATCACTTTTTTATAAGAATTTATTTTGTTTTTTTAAATGGCAAAAAGTGTACCAGTTATGACTTTAAAAAACGCAGTGAACATGACAAACCGTTCATTAAATATTGATAGAAGCATATATCAGAGCATTTGCGGACGCGCATACCATAATGTTGTTTATGATTTTTACTGTTTCTTTTATATTTATATCACTTCTAGAAGGTGTGTGACTTTAATTTTTGTTTTATTTATATAATTTTTTTTTTTCTAATCTTTTTTTTAACTTTATTTTTACTATTTTTCAGACTCCCTAAGGGTAACTTTAAGCCCTAGGTTTGTCTGTCGATCCTACCATATACTACCTACATATCTCAACAGTATGCGATATATGGGGATTTTACCTCCTCATACATAACATATAAGTACCACATTGTATGAATGGGGGTTAACCCGAAGTACCCCCTCGGTCCTTCGTGAACCCAAGCTACCAGGCACGGATTGCCGCTCCCGCTTATGACGTCACGGGGAGCGGCGAGCCTCGGAAAATGGCGGCACCCATCACGCGCCGCCATCTATTTTGAAGCCACCGCAGCTTTGCCGCAGCGTTCTGCAAAAACACCCGCGATCGTGCCGGCACCTCTCCATGCTCGGAACGCTACCGCCGCCTCGGATACACGGCGGGTGGGTCGCGACCGGTTAAACATGCCATTAGTAGAGTCTGAAGGAGATGTTAACTACATCAATTTATTGTTTTAATTTCTGTAATTAATATTGGTGCAGAATATATATTCAGTGTCTCGTCAGCCTATATATGACGAGTGGTGGCCTTTGAGATCCGGCAGGCTCCCTTCCTGAACCTAGATCAGATCCAGTCAGCGATCAGCCATGTTCCTGACAGAAGGTGCCTTGTCACGAACCCGACTCACCCCGAGTCCCACAGGGGGATACCACTCTAGGAGTCCCAGAATTTACCCTTAAGCTCCGCCCACATCCCACAAAATGTCATCCTAACGCTAATTTACTCCTCGCAATCTCGCACCCAGTCACTCCACTGCCACCGGTGGCCACCCCCATTACTTACGCAAAAGAAGCCGTGAGGCCCCCACCTCAACCACCAGACATGCAACCGTGAATGATAACCTCAAATCACTGCCCCACTACTTATACAATTTTAACAATGATAAATTCCACAGAACATTCAATCGCTTACTACAGTGGACTAGCTTAAATACCTCTGGTAAGTAATTCATCAGAAACTCAGATTCTTTAGACGACAAGGAGGCTATTAACCGGTTAAGGACGACCGGGCCCTTTCCTGTTTTTTCATGTCCATTTTTCACTCCCCACCTTCAAAATCTATAACTTTTTTATTTTTCCAACGTAAGAGGCGTGTGAGGCTTGTTTTCTGCGTAACAAATTGCACTTCATAATGAGGTATTAAATATTCCATGCCATGTACTCGAAGCAGGAAAAAATTCAATGCAAGAAAATGGTGAAAAAAAAACCATTTGCGCCATTTTCTTGTGGGCTTGGATTACGTCTTCCACTGAGCGCCCCAAATGATCATCTCTATTTATCTTTTGGGTCGGTACTATTAAGGGGATACCAAATTTGTATAGGTTTTATAATGTTTTTCAATACATTTACAAAATTAAAACCCCTTTACAAAAATAATTTTTTTTTGATTTTGCCAATTCTGCGCTAATATAAACTTTTTTATACTTTGGTGTACGAGGCTGTGGGTGTGTTTCTTTTTGCGAAACTTTGATAATTTTTCATGATATAATGTTTTAGGACTGTACGCGACCTTTTGATCACTTTTAATAGAGTTTTTTAGATTTTTCAAAATGGCAAAAATGCCCATTTTCGATTCCTTTGGTCGCTAATTTTCCGTTACGGGGTTAAACGCATTTAAAACAACCGTTATCATATTTGATGATATGTCATTTTCGGACGCGTCTACCATGACCTGTGTTTTAGAATTTTTATACTGTTTTATTTATATTTATGTCAGTTTCTAGGGAAGGGGGGGGTGATTTGAAAATTTTAAGGTTTTTTTATTATATTTTTTTTTTTTTAACCTTTTTTTTTATTTTATTTTATACTATTTTTCAGACCTCCCTAGGGTACTTTAACCTAGTTGTTCTGTCGCTCCTATCATTACTGGCCATAACCACAGTATGGCAAGTATATGGATTTTTCTTCCTCTTCATTACAATTGCTATCACACATTGTATATAGGGGTTACAACGAAATATCCCGTGTCTCGGAAGACTCCGGCTACTATTGGAGCGGATCGCCGCCCCCCGATGACGTCACGGGAGCGGCGATCCCAGGTAAATGCGGCACCCATGCCGCCGCTATTTTTGAGGCTGGCCGGCAGCTTTGGCGGCAGCCCGCGTAAAACAACCCACGATCGTGCTAGCAGCTACGTCGGATGTTACCGTAGCCTTGCTGCAATATTGGACAAAGACTTACCGCTATTAGAGGGCTCAGCCCGTAGCCTCTCCATGCAGCGCGACGTGACCGCCCCGGTGATACACGGCGGGCGGTCGCGAACCGGTTAAAGGAACAATTTCATTTACATAAAAAATGCAGTACACTCAAAGAATAATATTGTCAGATAAAATGAAAAAGATTAAAAGCAATACACTTACGATACTTACAAACAGGGAAAAATGAAACAAAAAACTCTTGCTAGTGAAATAGGCAGAAATTCTTTGGCCCGAGTACAGGGCATAGAAAGCGATCCAGTCTTCTATTGTCATAGAGTCCCCCAGACTGAACGACCCCATGTGGCTGTTTCACTAATTTAAACCCAGGGATATTTTGACCCCCACCCCTGGTGATGTCACTCTGAGGGGGGAGTTTTGTATCCCCCCTCCTATCAGTGAGGTACTTTTTGGGTCTGGGTTTTTATCAAAACCCCATAACTTTTGATTTGAAGATGGCACAATTGTGCCATTATTCCCATTAACCCCATTCCAAACTCGGGGTGTCTTAGCCTAATATCAGGGGTGTTCTGCTTTTAGCTGCCTTCCCCTGGAGCTAACATTCTGATTTTCGCTCCAGGAGTGTGTCTAGACCCCATAACTGTCCTGTGTAACTGGGGACCCATAATTATGAATTATGCCCCAGTTTTGGACAGCTATGATATTCCCTTTGTCTAGGTTTTGGAGGGAAAACCAAAGTCTGCTGGTTCTTTCACCCCCCAAAAGAAGGAAAAAAAAAAAAAAAAGTGATCACAGAACATTCTTCAGGTCAGAGTTTATCAAGCTGTTTACAACATTTACAAAAATTAAAACCTCCTGTACAAAAATGTTTTTTTTTTATTTTACCATCTTCAGGCACTAATAACTTTTTCATACTTCGGTGTACGGAGCTATGGATCATGTAATTTTTTGCGACTTTTGATGACTTTTTCAATGCTACCATTTTTAGGACTGTACAACCTTTTGATCACTTTTTATTGCATTTTCAACTTTAGGTGCTATATCCGTTATGGGGTTAAACGCAGTGAAAAAACAGTATTATATTTTGATAGATCAGGCATTTTCGGACACGGCGATAATTAGTGTGTTTATGATTTTTAGTGTTTATTTTGTAATTATATCATTTCTAGGGAATTTTCAGGTTTTTTTATTATAATTTTTTTTATTTTTACTATTTTTCAGACCCCCTAGGTACTTTATCCCGAGTTTTCTGATCTATCCCAACATATACTGCCATACTACAGTATATGGGGATTTGCCTCCTCATTCATTACAATGTGCGACTAGGGTTAAAACGAGTCATGGCGACCGATCACCGACCCACAATGACATCGCGGGGAGGGAGACCGTCGCCATGATGGGCGTCGCCATTCTTTTGAAGCCGCCGGCGCCGATGGACAGGTTAACATCCGCGATCATGGCTAGCACCCATCGCGGGTGTTACAGGTAAGCCATTGATGCAATATGTAGCAAAGACTTACCGGCTATACAGAGGGCTCAGGCCGTGAGCCCTCTCCATGCAACCGCACCAACGTGTGACGTACTATTACGTCACGTCAGGAAGGGGTTAATATAAATAATTAGCATTTTGGTGTCAGTAGTATAGTATGTATGTTTGCTAAGAATATTTTTTAGGGATCACATGCAGTTTTATGAATATTTTATTGATGCATAATCTAAAAATTAAGCATTTAAACAACCATATGTTGGACAGAGTCCAATGCCAGATTTAACACCATCATAGATTAATCAAACAGATAATTGCTTGTTCATGTCCTATGGTGGAAATAGTAAAAAGTTTTTAAAAAGTTATTCGATAAAAAATAAAGCAATAAATCAATAAAAATGCCCATAATCCCCATAACATATAAAGAGACATATAACACAAAAAAAGTCTAAATCATAATACAAACCCCACATATATAGTATCACCGTGTCCGTAACAACCCGTAGAATAAAAGTAAATAATTATTGAACCCCCTCAATGAACGCCATTAAAAACCCGCCAAAAATTATGATTTTTACAAATTTTCAACAATGGGGATACCAACCCCAGAATGGTAATACTGGAAAAAGCATCTCATCCGGCAAAAAAATGTCATCACATGGCCCCAATAACAAAAAGGCTAAAATTTTATAGGAAACTAAAATCCTGGCAGCTGCAGGGCACTCCTTCCCTTTTGTGCCTCGCTGTGCGCCCATAAAACAAGTAACGGCCACATGTGGGGAGTCACTGTACTCGGGAGAAATTGCATAACAAATTGCAAGGTGGGTTTTCTCTTTTTATCTTTTTGAAATGTGTAAATTTTAGGGCCAAATGAACGTACTACTGAAAAAATTTAACCATTCCAAATTTCACCTCCATTTTGATGCAATTACTATTAAGATCTCAAGGGATTAACAATTTTCCTAGTGGCTGTTTCTGATAGTTTGAGGGGTGCACATTTCAAAATTGGGTGATTATATAGGGAGCTTTTGATGTTAAATAGGTAAAATTTCATTCAAAGCAGTATTTATCAAAATACCCAAAATAGTCAATTCTTAAAATACGGAAAATCGATATTCGATTTGTAAGCCGCGTGCCATCAAATTAAATTATCCAGACATTTAAAAAATTATGAAAATGTAAAGTAGACTTATTGGAACGAGCAGCCCGCGCTAGTAATGTCCAAGCCCGGAATAATAGCGGGAGTACAGCGTAGGAAGGAACACTGGAACTCACGGCAGGAACACTGAAGCAGGCACATGGAACAGGAATGCAGGAACACACAGGAATGTAGGAGGGCTTTCACTTCACAGGGAATGGCTTGAAGATCCGGTGGGGAATGATGTGAGCCGCTGGATTATATAACAAACCCAGAAGTGGCCAGCGCCAATCACCTGTGCACAGGCCCTTTAAATCCTGGAGAGCTGGCGCGCGCGCGCCCCAGGGAGCTGCGAGGACACAAGAGGACACGGGTGTGCCCGCGATCCGAGACAAGGATTGCGGGGGCACCAGTGACAGAAATGTTATTCAGCAACTTATTTAGGGGGTAAATCTATCTGCATGAAAACGCAATGATTTCGAATTTTGAAAATGGCAAATTTTTCAAAAATTCATAATTTTTTCTTTTTTTTTGTAAATAAACGCAAAACTTATCAGCCAAAATTTACCACTAAAATGAAGTACAACACGTGGGGCAAAAACTATCTCAGAATCGCTTTGATAAGTAACAGTGTTCAAAAATTATAACCATGTAAAGCGAAACAAGTCAGAATCCAAAAAATGGGACTGAGCCTTAAGCTATGAACTGGGGTTTGACATGCCTATGTTTGCCCTTGACACTGTTGACCCTTCTGTCTTGCTGAATATGTTTTATTCCCTTGGTATCACTGATCTGGCCCTTTCAAGGATCTCCTCACACGTCTCCCTCCGGACTTTTAGTTGGAGATTTATCCAGAACTGTTCTAGTTACCCATGGCAACCATTCAGGGCTCAACTTTTATTTTCCACAGCTGTTTATAAAATTAAAGCTAAACTCTGATTGGTTTCCATGGGTAACTAGAACAGTTTTACCTCAGATGATAAATCTCACTCTCACACCACCTTTTTACCCTGCCTCCTCTCTGTTGGTGTCCCGCAAGGCTCTGTCCTGGTACCCCTACTCATTAAGTCCCATGGCTTCCAATATCACTCTTTTGCAGATGAAACACAGATCTATATTTCTGGCCAGATCGTCCTCCTTCCACATATCACATGTATCGACCTGTCAATGGTTTTGTGGTTTTGGATGGAATTCTGCTTTTGCAGAGCCCTGATGTCTATAAAACAAGTGATACAAACACATGGGGTTGCCAAACTGTTCACTACACAAAGAATTGATAAATTCTTAAAGAGGTGTAGGTTTCAAAGGTAAGGCTACATTCACACTAACATAGGCCCGCACGGCCACACATCAGCTGCAATGGAGAGGAGAAGGAGGGGTGACCTCCCCCCTCTCCATAGTGATCCACGGCGCATGGCCCATAACATGTGGAAAGATTGGACATGTCCCCTCAGGTCGTGTAAATGCGGCCTAAGTTGTGTTTTTTTGGTATGTATATTGTACAAGAAAAATAAATTCTGTGCCCAAACACTAAATAGTACTACATCTACATTAGAATTTTTGTACTGATGACCTATTCTTAGGCATACATAAAAATCAAAAAGCAAAATAGCTGGTGGCAGTCAGGGCCAGCAGCATCACTGGGTCATTTCCCATGAGGCTATTTATATCTGCCTCTCCTAACTAACCCTGCCGGATCTTTGTGCCTCACAGCCTTAGAGAAAGCTCTGTTGCGATTTGCCTGCCTTCCAGTGTCTCCTGCGTTCCAGTGTCTCCTGCGTTCCTGTGTCTCCTGCGTGCCTGACTTCCTCCGTGTTCCTGTGTTGCCTGACCTCCTCCGTGTTCCCGTGTACCAGTGTTCCTCCGTGTTGCTGTCGTGTGTTCTGTGTTCCCGTACCCTTCTGCTTGGACCTCCTGTTGCTGACCCCGGTTTGGATTCTGACGTTGCATCTCTGCCGCCTGCCCTGACCCTGTGCCTGGACTGTGACCTCGAGCTTGTCTGCTGTTTCTGTACCTCAACCTTGGCAGCCACTGCAGACAAGTCACGCCTGAGGAACGACCTGGTGGTACCACGCCGCAGCTTGTCTAACCCGCTTTGCGGCGGGCTCTGGTGAAAACCGGGTACCACTTAGACTCCGGTCCCAGGTAGTGGGAGCGCGCGCTCACGCCAGGCAGACTCCGGACAAAATAACGAGCAAACTCCGGACCAACATACCCCTGTTGGATCACCTATCATCCCATCAGTTCCTCCTAACAACTTTACCCTAAAAGTTAATCTTACGGACCTGATGAAGGGGGTGGACCACCCCCGAAACGCGTAGTCCAATTTTATAACCAGAATAAAAAACCTCATCAAAATCAAACATCTGATGTCGGATCCTCTTTAATTTGGGAAGCGCGTCTTACAGCAAACCGGCACTTTAACTACCTTACTTCCAATACAATTCTACTCTGAGTGGTCTCATAACCATGGCCACCTGGATAGACGTGCGATTTAGAGGGCGCGCTGAGGAATCACGCTTCGAGCAACCTCAAGTCCGTCCTCGACGCCTTCCTTGCCTGGCCCC
Organism: Engystomops pustulosus; assembly: GCA_019512145.1. NCBI lineage: Eukaryota > Metazoa > Chordata > Amphibia > Anura > Leptodactylidae > Engystomops > Engystomops pustulosus. The sequence continues at coordinate 170,422,613 of CM033641.1, forward strand.
GGTCTTCCAAAGACCACTCCAGCCTCAGGTCATACCACCCGCAGAGGAGCCTATGGAGGGTGGACAGAGCTAGACTCTCCTCTCAGAACGCATCAGAAGGCGCCCAGGTAACCTTGCCTTTATTGTGCTAGTTCCGGAGCAACTTCATCAGGTCCTGTCCTATCCGTCCTCAGCGGTCTGGAAACAGCACCTAGGGTTCTTGGGAGAAGCGTCCCTAGGTGTCTGCCAGCTTCTCCCCGTCTGTTGATTCGGTGCTTCTCAGCGTTGGCGGCCAGTCCCCCATATCCAAGTCTCTGCTTTCTTGGACTCCGGTTCTGCAGGGAATTTCATGGATGCCGCTCTGGTCTCCCGGCATCACATCCCAGTGGTTTGCCTTGAGAAGCCATTGGTCATCTCATCTGTAAGTGGCCAGATCCTCTCAGACCCAGTCCTGTACTGCACCAAGCCTCTGTTCTTGCAAGTCGGAGTGTTGCACAAGGAGAGACTGTCCTTTTACGTGATACCTCTATCCTGTTGGGTCTTCCGTGGCTGCAGCTCCATGCTCCTGTTCTCAATTGGATAACAGGGGAGATCCTTCATTGGGGTCCTGAGTGCCGATCCCGCTGTATGGGGGCCTCCCTGCCTGTACCTGTATTGGCCTCCTCTCTGTCTACGAAGCCTTTGGAGGGTTTACCCACGTGCTACCAGGACTTCTCTGACGTCTTCTCTAAAAAGCAGGCTGAGACTTTGCCACCGCATCGACCCTACGATTGCCCTATTGAGTTATTGCCGGGCACTTCTCCTCCCAGACGCCGGGTGTATCCACTCTCCGTTCCTGAGACCACTGCCATGTCAGAGTATATCCAGGAGAACTTGCAAAGAGGTTTCATACGGAAGTCCTCTTCTCCTGCGGGTGCAGGATTCTTCTTTGTTACCAAGAAGGACGGCTCCTTGCGTCCTTGTATTGATTATCGTGGACTTAATAAGATCACGGTTAAAAACCGCTACCCTCTGCCACTGATCAGAGAACTGTTTGACCGCCTGCGCGGTTCCAAGATTTTCTCTAAGTTGGATCTTCGCGGGGCTTACAATCTTATTCGTATCCATAAGGGAGACAAATGGAAGACAGCATTTAACACCCGAGATGGTCACTTCGAATACCTTGTGATGCCTTTTGGATTATGCAATGCTCCAGCTGTCTTCCAGAAGTTTGTCAATGACATCTTCAGAGACCTTCTGTATACGTGTGTAGTGGTCTACCTAGATGACATCTTGGTGTTCTCTCCAGATCTCAAGACTCATCAATCTCACGTACAGCAAGTCCTGGGCCGCCTTCGAGCCAATTGTCTCTACGCTAAGCTCGAGAAATGTCTCTTCCATCAACGGAGTCTACCTTTTCTTGGTTACATCATCTCCGACAGGGGTCTCCAGATGGATCCTAGGCTTCGCAAACTACTACCGACAGTTCATTCCTCATTTTTCTACTCTTGTTGCTCCCATCGTGGCACTCACCAGGAAGGGCGCTAATCCGCGCCTTTGGCCTCCAGCAGCTGAAGAGGCCTTTGCAAAGTTAAAATCCGCCTTTGCTAAAGCTCCGATCCTTTCTAGACCTGATACAGAGAAGCCTTTTATCTTGGAGGTGGACGCATCTTCTGTCGGTGCAGGGGCTGTGCTTACCCAGAAGGGACCCAGGGGCCTGAACTCTTCTTGCGGTTTCTTTCTAAACTTTTTTCTTCTTCCTGCTAACAACACTCTATTGGTGACGTAAGGAACTTTTGGCTATCAAACTTGCCCTGGAAGAATGGCGTTATCTTTTGGAGGGTGCTCGCTATCCAGTCTGTGTTTACACGGATCATAAGAACCTTTCATACCTCCAGACAGCCCAACGTCTTAATCCCAGGCAAGCCCGTTGGTCACTATTCTTCTCCCGCTTCAATTTGATGATCCACTTCCGACCAGCAGAGAAGAATATCAAGGCTGATGCCCTTTCCCGTGCCTCAGATGTTGTTGGAGAAGAGCCGGTTCCTCAGTATATCATCTCTCCGGAACAGTTGGTTGCAGCCGCTCCTGTGGATCTTCGGCACCTTCCCCCTGGCAAGACGTATGTCCGACCTGCTCTGCGGAAGAGGATTTTGTTTTGGGGACATTCTTCCCGTCTGGCTGGGCACCCTGGGGTGCAACGCTCCGTGGCCCTCCTCTCCCGCTACTACTGGTAGCCTGACTTGGTCAAAGACGTTCGGGACTTTGTGGGATCCTGCACCTCCTGTGCTCGAAATAAGCCTTCTCGTCTAAAACCGGCTGGTCTCTTGCATCCGTTGCCGATACCCAGTCGCCCGTGGTCACACGTGGCTATGGACTTTGTCACGGATCTTCCATCTTCTTCGGGCAATACTGTCATCTGGGTGGTGACAGACCAGTTTTCGAAGATGTCTCATTTCGTTCCTCTTCCAGGTCTACCGTCTGCTCCACGTCTTGCCAGTCTCTTCTTCCAACCTATATTCCGGCTACATGGGCTTCCCCAGCAAATTGTCTCTGATTCTGGAGTTCAATTTGTCTCCCGCTTCTGGCGCTCACTCTGCAGCCAACTGCAGGTGAAGTTGGACTTTTCTTCAGCCTACCACCCTCAGTCCAATGGTCAAGTGGAGAGAGTCAACCAGAGTCTGGGCTGCTACCTGCGTAATTTTGTCTCTGCCCGTCGGACACTGTCCACTTTGTTGCCCTGGGCAGAGTTCTCCTACAACTCTCTGGATTCTGAATCTGCTGGTGCAGCTCCATTCTTTATTGTCTATGGAAGAATTCCACGCCCACCACTCCCTCTCTCAGTTCTCTCGGATGTTCCTGCGGTGGAAGAATTGGTGCAGGACCTCAGCTCTGTCTGGTGACAGACTCGTTTATCTCTACTTCGGGCGTCTGCTCGCACTAAAGTCCAGGCCGAGAAGAGACGCAGACCTCCTCCCGTTTCTCTCCTGGGGACAAGGTCTGGTTATCTTCCAGATACATTCGGCTGAAGATACCCGGGTACAAGCTCGGTCCTCGATTCTTGGGTCCTTTCGAGTTCCTGTCCCGTATGAATCCTGTATCCTACAAGTTGCGCCTTCCTCCCACCATGCGCATCCCGAACTCCTTCCATGTCTCCCTGCTCAAGCCTGTCATCCTGAACCGCTTCTCCCGACAAGTACCTCCTCCTACCCCTGTGGCTGACTCCACCGACACCTATGAGGTAAAAGACATCCTTGATATGAAGACAGTAAGGGGGAAGCGGTGCTTCTTAGTCGACTGGAAGGGGTTTGGTCCGGAAGAGAGGTCTTGGGAGCCGGAGGACAATATTATGGACTGTGATCTTCTACAGAGATGTCTTCAGGCCAAGAAGAGGGGGAGGCCGAAGGGGGGGGGGGTACTGTCACGGGTGGACCCGCGAGCCACATCGCGGGTCGCGGGCTTACCCGTGCCTCATGCTCCCCGCAGGGCCCGCACCAGCGCGTCTCACCTCTCCCCGCTCCCGAGTCCCGGCCTCGCTCCATGTGCGCGCGGTCCCGCGCCTTAGGGCGCGCGCGCGGCACTTCTAGGAAATTTAAAGGGCCAGCGCGTCATTGATTGGCGCTGGTCATTTCCCATGAGGCTATTTATATCTGCCTCTCCTAACTAACCCTGCCGGATCTTTGTGCCTCACAGCCTTATAGAAAGCTCTGTTGCGATTTGCCTGCGTTCCAGTGTCTCCTGCGTTCCAGTGTCTCCTGCGTGCCTGACTTCCTCCGTGTTCCTGTGTTGCCTGACCTCCTCCGTGTTCCCGTGTACCAGTGTTCCTCCGTGTTGCTGTCGTGTGTTCTGTGTTCCCGTACCCTTCTGCTTGGACCTCCTGTTGCTGACTCCGGTTTGGATTCTGACGTTGCATCTCTGCCGCCTGCCCTGACCCTGTGCCTGGACTGTGACCTCGAACTTGTCTGCTGTTTCTGTACCTCAACCTTGGCCGCCACTGCAGACAAGTCACGCCTGAGGAACGACCTGGTGGTACCACGCCGCAGCTTGTCTAACCAGCTTTGCGACGGGCTCTGGTGAAAACCGGGTACCACTTAGACTCCGGTCCCAGGTAGTGGCTTGAGTCATCTTCTGCAGTGGTCCAGTGGATCCACATCCCGTAAGCCTGTCACTGTATATAAGGAATCCATGGGGCTGAGGGGGCTGTATGTAATTAATCCATAGGGTGTGAGCAGGGCTTATATAAAATAACCACGAGGGGGCTGTATATATAATAACCATGAGGGGGCTGTGTGGTATGATAAACTAAGGAATATTTTAGGACAGGAGTTAGTTTCTGAATTTTGAATGCTGCCACTTGAGTTCACTGCACAGGGGTCCACTAAGGCTCTGTTGCACAGGGGCCTACTGAAACCTGGAGCCAACCCTGGCAGTATTGTATTTGTAAGTTGGCAAAACCTAGTTTGCATGAATGAAATTTTAGCTTCCTCATTTAATGCCTCATTTAACCTAGTTGTAGTGTAACTATTAGCAGCTGCAAGCCACTGATAAGAGTATGACTCCACTCATCATATATGTCATGAGGACCCACTGAAGAGAAACACAACACTATGAAAAACTATGAGTAATGTTATTTACAAATTTATAATAGATAAATATATAATATATAAAATTACTTTAGATAGTATTAACCCCTACGGGACTCAGCATCTTTTGGCCTAAAGGACGCGGCCCCATTTTTCAAATCTGGCCTGTGTCACTGTAAGTGGTTATAGCGTGGGAACGCTATGAGATATCCAGGGGATTTTGAGACTGTGACACATAGTACTTCAAATTAGTTTAAAAATTTGGATGAAATCTTTTGCTTTTAGTTATGAAAAAAAACAAAATTTGGCAAAAAGTTGCAAAAATTCTTTATTTTCATTGTTCTAAATTCTCTACATTTGATGCAGATAGTCAAAGCATTCAAATAAATTCATAACTTACATTTCCCAAATGTCTGCTTTATGTTGGATGGTTTTTTCACATATTTTACTAGAATGTTATGAGGCTCAGAATTTGGGTGCCATTTTTCACATTTTTTGTAAAATCACCAAAACCCGTATTTAGATGGACCTGCTCAACTTCTAATTGACACTGAGAGGCCTAAATAATAGCGAGACTCATAAATTACTCCATTGTGGAAACTACATCCCTCAACGTATGAAAAAACACTTTTAAGAAGTTTGTTAACCCTTTACGTGTTTTATAGGGGTTAAAACAAAATGGAGGTGCAGTCTGCAAATTGTAATATTTTTTCACAATACACTCTTATGTGGTTGTATCCTGCTGTATGGGCATACGGCCGGGCATAGAAGGGAAGGAGGCGCCATCCAGAGCAGATTTGCTATGT